>NC_051169.1:5989307-6589307 GCF_013339725.1 Rhipicephalus microplus | reverse complement strand
TCCCGCACGTCATCCAGTCAAACGGCATTTGCGGGCCGAATAAACCATATACGCGCGTGTCGCCGCTCGTTCCTGCGGGACGGCCTTCCAATACAGTCTTCCTCTCAGTCTCGCGCCGATACTCATTATGGCGTTCCCCCGCTGCTTTCATTACTGGCGCAACCGCGCGGCCACCGATCGGGTTGGTCGCATAATCCTCCTCCGGGGCCACCCTTTGCCAACCCGTTTTCTCTCGCGCTGTGGACATCCATCACTGCCTTGTCGCTCTCTGCGATCATCAAAAAAAAAAACAAAGAAGTCATCCTCTTCCGTCCCTTGTGTGAGTGAACCATCGCGCCTGTAGAGTCGAGGAGGGCCTGGGGAGATTAACACTGCAAGCCGAGCGAGTCGGCGAAGAGTGAGCTGCTCATCTTTCGCCCGGGGTGCCACGAATGTGCCTTCGCCCCTTTGGATGCCTCGTTGTATGCCAAGACTGAGAGTGCCGACCTTGATTGGGATGCGTCTCCGTAACTGGGTTACCGCTGGCGTATTGATCTCTGGCCCGTCACAAGTATGGGATGCTGCCGTGGAGCGCGTGTCAACACAACTCGCATGCCAGGGAATTTGGTCGTTTCATCATAACGCTCGAGCTGTGCGGTAGTTTTTTTTTTTTTTCTCATGAAGCTCGTAAATGTAGGTTACGAAAATTGTCTACGATGCTTGCAGAGCCGGTGATTATCCTTCCCAAGATGACGGCGTAATAAATGTCAACAAAAAAAGGCTACAGCCACGAAATTCATCTGCACTTTACCATTGCCCATCAGACATTGAGTGATCTATTTATGCATTTTACTGCGATGTCAATTATGATAAACTTTACGTGAATTCTAGCCGCTGGCGGCGCCGTCGCCGTAATGTTCTGGATATATTTGTATATATTTTTCCTAAAGTGTGGCACAAACATTTCAACTTTTTTTTTGTTGTTGTAGAAAATTCTGGATCTCTAACTTGAAACCAATATTCGATATTGTTCGAATATTCTGTATGTTGTGGATGTTGTCTACTTGTATAAGTGATGCGCTGCACCGTGAAAAAACTGAAATATTTGTTACACGTTGATTTAGTGGTTATTAAGCTGAGGGCCATAAGAAATGTGCAAGAAAGAATAAGAATTAAAATCCGTGACACAGGCTGACATGTCGAACTATAAGCATGGTAATTGACTTCTTGAATTACTGATTTCTTTTTCGATATTCTCTGCCCAAGAGTGACAATTCATGTGCTTGTTTTCTGTTTTCTGGTAAAGGCTTGTGTTGACGATCAGTGTTGCGCTCACGGCTTTTTTTTTTTCTTCGTTTTCATAGTCTGAATATTGAAAATGTTGCTTCTCCATATGTTGCCATCATGACTGAAGGTTTCAACGTGTGGACAATTCTGTAAGACTTTTTGAAAGGCTCTATGATTCGTATGACTTTTTGAAACGTACTCGTCTACTGATGTACGAATTGTCGCTTTCGTTTTCCATCGGAATGCTGCGGCTGCTTTTGCATGCACAAGTGCAGCTTTCTGAAGAGACCTGCGCGGGAAATAGGCATAGGAGAGAGAGGGGGGGGTGGTGGTAGTAGTGGTTAGAAGATGAGAAAAGGCGCCTAATTTCCGCAACCCAGTCGGGAGCGCGGCGCAGTGCCTGCGGGGAAGGGAAAAGGGAGAAAACTGGAAAGAAGAGAAAAAGATTAAGTGAGCAGTGGCACGGTCGTCATCAGCACGAACAGCAGTCCGGAAGCAAGAGTAGGGGTGGCAAGAGGCCCGTCCTCAGCGGTAGAGAGAGAGGGGGGGGGGGGGCGTGGCTACGCAAAGGTGCGTGCCCACTCTCTTCTAGGAAGAGGGCGCGGCGCGCGTCAGAATTCTACGCGCTGACGCTCTGCAGCGGATGCGTGTGGTCAGGCCTTTAGGCGCCGCATCAAACGAGGTAATTGATCGTCGGCGTCCCGTGGCGTCGGGGAGAGCAAGAGTGACGCAAAACAGAAAAAAAAAATTATCACAGGATAACGTCATAACGACGTCACAAACGTTGACAATCGGCGACGTTCTGCGATCATTATTTGCGTCACTGTTGCTGTCCCTGACGTGACCGTAACCTCACATGACGACGTACCTTGTTCGAACGCCGTCCGATTGAGTGGCCAGCGCGAAAGCTGGTGAGGCGCCTCCGATCTTGGAGGCACTGCAAAACCATGCTAGGTGCAGAAAGCTTCCAGAGGGTGGCGGTGCAGGACCTCGACTGAAAGAAAAAGGAGATAGCTTTCGCCAACCAGTCGTTTTAGGTGAATGCATGAGCGTAGCTTCTTTTTTTTTTTCTTTTACGATCTGAGAAAATAAAAGCTGTAGATCTGAAATAGGAATGCTCGAGCTTGACCAAGATGTCGTCAGAAGTTGAACGAATATTTTTTCTGCTATTTTCTTTTTTCGCCAGTCACGTGAGCAAAACCACCACCTATGAGGATCCTCGTAAGGACTACGAGGAAGAGCCGCCCCCGTCTCCCAGAGAAGTGGAGCTCTTCCGGGATCCGCAGCTGGGCTTTGGCTTTGTGGCCGGAAGCGAGAAGCCCGTTATTGTGCGCTTCGTGACCGAAGGTGAGTGGTGTGTCGCGCCACTTGTACTCCTTTGTTCCGGTCCTGCATGCGCCGAGTTCGGACTCGCGTGCTGACCGCCTTTTGGGAGCGAAGCTGGTCTTGGTGGGACTATTCCACGAGTGCCCAGGTGCATGCGTTCTTCTCCTAGCGGAAAAGTCGCGAAACGTTTTGGTCTGGCCTCAGCACGCCTCTCTATCTAGGAGGCTTTCGTTCTGGCTATCCTTGTTGTCTGAGATCATCCGAGAAAAACTTCGCCCCCCCCCCCCCACCAAAGTCTAACAGTACGCCAGAGGGCAGCACAGGAAAATGAAAACTGCGACTACTTTCCAAGACGCTCTTATTCGTTTATCGAAAGTTTACATCTGGTGCCGATATGCTGGCTACCGGATTTACGCATGTATTAGAGGCTCCATGAATTTGATAAACCTGTTATGTGCAATGTGGCAGCCTGCGAGGGTGCTGTAAGAGGAAAGTCCACCTGCAGGGTGTCTTAGCAACTGAGCTTTACTCCGTGGCATAAGCAAAAAGAGAACTGTTGCTAATCACCGCCGGCGAGCTGCCTCCTATTCAAAGCCAGAAATTTTAATACTGATTGAGCCCATTCTGCTTGGCCTCGTAGATCTGGCAACAACAGGAACGCTACAGTTGACTGTCGATGTTCACTTTCCTTTGAGGTGTGGCTTCGTGGCAATGCACGTCTTCTTGCAGTGAAGCTGCATTGCATTTTAGTAGGAAGTAGCTTGCGAAAAATGCCGCTCGCAGAACGTACTAAACACAATTGTCGCTGAACCTTATTTTGGACTTGTATATTTGTGTGAGGTTTGTGTTTATCGTCGTCTACACTCACATATTAACACCTGTCACTTTCCCTCATTTGTCCGGTACACTCCCGAATGTCGTCCAATCCGCGATTACCCGGGCGCGGCCACAAATCTCTCCTTGAAAAGTGCCCTTTTAGACACTGCAGGTTGTAAACAGCGCCTTAACTGGAACGAACTTTTCCAGTACATACAACTCATTTTAATTTTCGCACAAATATAAAAATCATCATAACAGTACATCCGTCAACCGCGTTGTTAAAGGGCTTTCGTAAAGACAACTTTTCCGCATTTTGATGCATCGTGCGGTGAAGTATCTTGAAATATGGAAGGGGCCATTGTTGCGGTACATTATAGTAAATTTTGTTCCTGAATTGCGCGCACGCGTCATATAGTTAAGAGCGCAAATGCAATTGATGACATTTAAAAATGTTACTGTCAGCTGCTCAGCACTGTTTATGACGTCGCTCTGGCCCCTGAAACGAAATTTTTCTTTTATCTATTTGAACCTGAAGGTGGCCCTAGCGAACACAAACTCCAACCTGGGGATCAAATTCTTGGTATAAACGGCGAAGATGTCAAGAACGCGCCCCGGGAGCACGTGATTGAGTTGGTCAAGTGAGTGCTCATTCGATATGGAATGGTTGACTCAAGATCAATGCTTGTATTAACATTGAAGAGGAGGAAGGTGTAGGTTGCAGACAGTTTTAGCTTTACGACATATCAAGGCAATTGCCCTGCTAGGTTTCCTGCTTTCAGGCTAGGTTGAAAACAGGATCATTTTTATTTTTAAGTGAATGCAGCCAGGCTATCAAGGACGTGCACCCAGGACCACACAGCAATGCACATACCTTGCGTCCCTATAATGTAGCATCGCCTTCTGCTCATTTTTACACCATTTTTATCATACACCACTCACAGCATACCGATAGTATTGATAACATGGCGAAACCATTTCCTGGCCACTGACAGTGCCTAACAAGACATTAGTGCAAAAAAAAAAAATAGCATCGCTACTAAACGAGAAGTCAGATTTTATTGCTTCAGCTTAAGGAAGGAAACAGTATAGTGAAGGTTAGTGTGTTTGTTTCTACAGTCTTCCTCTGTATTAACCCTACGTAATCTTGAGCCAGAGCCAGGATCACAAATTTCTCTCTTTTTCTTTTAACACAGAAAATAAAAATTTTTCAATTAATTTCTTGGCTTGTGCTATATAAAAAACAAAACAAAAAAACTATGTTTCAGTGTTTCTAGTAGAAGTTTCTATGCATATCACAGCCAAAGCATAATGTGGGGCTAGTACAATCATTTTTTCTTGTTTCCATTGTATACATTCATTATACAGTAAATAATCAGATCTCAAAGTTGTTAATGAAGGAGCCACACATTATTAAATAGGCAATGTGATTAGTGCTCTTTCAAAAACATGTCATTACTTCAAATGTTGTTTTGTTGAGCTAGATTTGAGCTGTATTAAGCCCTGCTAGCAACATTAGTGAGTGAGAGAAACTACTTTGCCCTATAGTCTGAGCCATGCTCCTAACATAACACAATACCGATTCCCTCCTCTATTTCTGCGCATTGTACTCAACCACAAGACAACTTAGCAACACAATAAAGTCAGATTTTCAGTGTTTATCCTGAAGGTTCATTTTTTTTAGCTGACAGGATAGAATGTGACTTCAAGAAACTTTTAGAAAATGCAAAAAAAATAAGTAAAAGTTTGTTTAAGGAGGCTTCAGTTGAATGATTCAGTCTACTGTGTAAACACTTTAGCATAGCATGCTCTTGACTATACCTATTTCTACTATGAGGTATGGACCAGGCTGGCATATGTGTAGCACCAGAGTATCAGGTGCATCCCTTTAAATGGATAGAGCACTTGTATGTGCAAAGTGATTGAGTTTTTAAAGCTATACATGTAGTTAAACTTGTCATATTCATACAGACTAAGTGTATCAATTTGTTTCTCATTGCACAATCTCAGAGTTTTTTTTTCTGTATTTGTTCAGATCATGCAAGCTCTCTGTCAAGTTGGTTGTCTGTCAACCTCATGTGAACAATGTAAGTCTCATTTATTCTTCATTGCTCTTACTTAACCAAATAATCAATTCATGTAATTGATTGGTAATATTCCTTAGTTCATACTTTATTATTTCCTGCATCAAAGCTGATCATTTCTACTCATTTATGGCACATGGAATTATGTCTGTTACATTTTGTGCTCATCTACTATTAAGTGCTCCTAGGATTTCTTATACATGTCATGTTGTTGCACCCTAATGCACAGTTTTCTTTTTTAACTGACACTCCTAACTGAAAGTGAGCAGTTGCATTCTCTACTAATCCTATAGTCTTTTCTGTTTATTTTAATTGTTTGCAGAAAGCACAAATAAACACAACAAAACAGTGCAAGTTTGTTCATCTTGTTAGAAATCTAACCTAAATGAACTTCATTGGAATCTGTAGAATATGAAGCTTCGAAAATGGTAATGAAGTTTGTTAGAAAATCAGGCTCTCTTATGAGGCTTATACTTAGATCGTTAGATATTGACATCACTCAATAGCATTGTGAGAAAACATGTGAAATTAAACTCTGCACAAAATGAGGCAAAAAGCTTTGCCAGTAGTGTATTACTTAATATTTAAGACTTTACCAAGCTTCAAAGGAAGCAACTATAACGATGTGCACCAATTTCAGTCTCACTTGTGACCTGCGATTCTTTTGTAAGTAGTTTCATAGAGCTCATACAATGTTCTTACATTTTGCTTTTGCAGACAACAAGAAAGTCAGCCCTTCTAACTGCAGCAAAGAAAGCGAAGTTAAAGACGAATCCCTCGAGGGTTCGTTTTGCGGAAGGTGTTGTCATCAATGGTTCACCTCTTTATTCCGTAAGTTGTTTATTACTTAGGAGCTCTATTTGACTTGGCTTCTGAGAACATTGCATAACACAGAGTGTTTGCTCGTCTATTCTCAGAACGAAAATATATGTGGTCACTATTTGTATATGTTTTTAAAACCACAGCTGTCTTTTTTTTTTCTACAGTGCAAGCTGTTACTAGGAGATCAACAAAAGTGCCGTAGCTGTCTTCCACCACCGGTGTTTGTACCCACTACAGCGCAAAATTAAAAAAAAAACATAAAATTTTAAGCAAGCCCCCCCCCCCCCCTCAACCCTGAAAATAAAGTCGAAATTGCCGGCAGTGGGGGCGGGAGGGGGGCGCTATCACAGAACGGCTCAAAATTTCAAATGGCAGCAAATTTTCGCGCCAGAGAAAAAAAAACGCAGTGTGAGGGATTACAATTTTATTACAGAACGTGAATGGATTACAATTTTATTACAGAACTTTATATAGGCCCAGGATTTGTAGTTTTTAATTGCTTTCAAAAATATCAAAAGGCTCCTTCGAGGCAGTCACAAAAGAACAGGTCACAGCGTCTCGCTTGAAGTCTGCTGTGGTCTTTTGGCACCACAGCTCCAACATCAGCCAGTCCACTGTGCAGGTCATTGTCCTCGTCATCGAGGACAATGACCTCATCATCGAGGCAGGTCATTAAGCGCGTTACTAATGCCACATTCTTGAAGGACAGTGCCACTATGTCCTCAAGTACAGCGGCTCATGCCTCGGCAACAAAATCGAGTATGTGTTGCCGCCACAGCTTCTTCAAGTTTCCTTTCGGTGTTCGCGCTTCCTCACGCATATACTGTTCCCACAAACCCCGCTCCTACAAAGGCATTTGTGGAGGCTTGTGTCTTATGGGTGGGCACCTGGCCGAATACTAGTAAGCGATGCATGTCATCAACGTTTGGGCCCCAGATTCTCGACAGTCCATTCTTGCATTTTCTCCTATGTCATCCAGCTGTTCTTCGGGGCCATGAGATGAACATTTGTTACGAATCGGAAAAAAAGGTCAGCGTTGTAATAAACCGAACTCGGCAATGATGTGGCTCCTCGCTCTCATAAAAAAAAATTCTCTCTTGGCATTCGAAGGCTCGCAAAGGCCCTGGCTGGAATTTTTCCGCTTTGTTCCTTGACGATAACGAAGGCCGGGAGCATGTGGCTGGTGGTGCATGCAGCTAGGCAAACCATGAAGCCTCGCCGGGCACATCCAAGTGTTCACAATTTGTATGGTGCTTTCGCCGACCACGTTGTTTGTGTTGTTGGTGGGGTTGTCTATTTGCACCATTGTCTGATCTATGTTGGCCATGTTTCACATGTATAAGGTGCAGCTGTTGTGCCGCCGCAGTGAGTTCGCGAAAGACAAAAAGGCACTTTCTGTATCCAAAATTCCTCGGGCGTATTCTGGTTCTCGTTCGTAGCACGGTGCATTGCAATGCCAAACCGCTGTTTCCAGTGATTTATGTAATGGCTGGAGGTTACGAAATTTCTCAACTTCATGCTGTTGGCAATTTCGACAACCTCTCCTGAAAGAATTCGGTTGCCGACAGCACGTCCTGCACTTTTTTCGCGCTCAAGGTACTCAAAGAGACCATCGTCCACGTGTTCGCTAAACACTGGTGCGCCGTTACTGAGCTTCCGTTGAAGTTTTGCCTTCCCATAGTTTAGCTTCAGCAAATTATCAAGTTCTTCTCCCGTACCCATATTTCTTTTCAGTCGAGCTTGTAATGTCAAGACATCTGGTTCAGGCTCCTATTTTCTCAATGCCATCGAATAACCTCGATTTTTTTTTGCCACTGTGTAGGATCGCATAGGCATAGCTTACCCCAAACACAAAGCAACAAATTGTGCGGAGCATGCTCAGAGTAATTGGTCAGCAGTGCAAAGCAGGATTGAATTGGATTGGATAAGATTTGATTGGATTCATAGTAGTAAGCAGAGCCACAAAAAAAAAATCACAGTATATCCACGGAGTAAATGATGATTGGTCGGGCAAAGCGTTCGTCAGTTCGTCCGTGCTTCTGTCCGTCCATTCATTTTTGCTTCCACTTGTCCGTGCGTCCATGTGTCCATCCATCTGCGTGACCATCAAAGCATCCATCCATGCATCACGTCCGTTCTTCCGTCTGTCCATCCGTGCAACTGTTCATGCAGCCGTCCCTCTTTCTGTCTCTACGTCCGTCAGTCCGTCCATACATCTGTATGTCCGTCCGTCCGTCCGTCCGTCTATCTAGTGAACACTCCAAGTACAGTCATCTCACATCTTTTCATCATGTATTCATCATATACAAGTGCCCCCATCCAGCAAACATTCGAAGGACCGCTCTTTCAGGTATGTGGCACCGGTGGTTACACACTACAACGAGGGACGCACAAGCTACGCCATAAGGAGCTTCCCCTCTAAAAAAAAAATATTTGTGGAAAAATCCACGGAAACTTTTTTTTTTTTTGTCAACTGGATGTAGCAGGCCACTGTTGCCTGGGCGCGTTGTCGCACGCAGAGCAGTGAAGGAGGGGGGGGGGGGGGGCACTTTCATGGAACAGGGCAGATATTTGAAATTGCCAGTGAAGTTGGGGGGAGGGGTCTTGTACGGGTTGGGGCGCTTGCTCAGACTTTTACAGTATCTAGAAAAGAATGAGGGTCTAACCTGGGTCCTTTTTGTGGCAGCCCAGTATTCTATTACAGAGTCACACTGGTGCTCGAAACTTCACTCCCCAAAAAATCATATGCAAGCGCTGTCAATGAAGGAACTGCATTAGCATGCGTAACATAGCGTGTTGGGAAAGTAAAATAACAAGCATGTGTCACACACTTCTAATTATGCAAACAAACAGTCTTGTAGTACTATTCGAATAATGAATGGGTTGTCGTACGCTTTTTACTCATCACAAAGGGTTCAGCCATAGTTTTTCATTGTCATAAGGGCTCACACAAATTAACGCTGTAGTGGGTACCTTGCAAGTGTATTAGTTGCCCCAAAAGTGTTGACAACAGGCTCTAGAAACGTGGCTTTTCCAGCTTTCATGTGACTGTGCTGCGCTTTCCATGCAGGCCTGGCCTCTCTTTCTCTCTCTAAAGTGCTTTTTTTTTTTCTGAGATTTCTACAAAGTCAATCACGCATGTATTATTTTTTGCCAGGTCAGAAATATACATTCTAGATACATCCATAGCATAAGCAAAGCAAAAAGGTAGGACAGAGTAAAATGAGCAAAATAGGCTTTTCAAGCTCTGAAGCTCTAATTTTGGCAAGAGCGCAAGCCTGTCACAATCACTTTTGTTATGATAATTTTATGGATATTGTCATAGTCATATCATGAATCATCAAGTCTAACATTAGTGTGTTTTTGTGTATAAGGGTGGATATGTCTATTACCAGGTTACGATAAATATACCGATGTACACTTCAATTCCACACATCAGTTGCTTGAGATTTTTTTTTATAGCCCATCTTAGCAGCACTCTCTTATTCATGTGAGCTGACAGTCCCTATATTTCTGTTTCGTGCACCTTCTTTTCATCGTTATTTGCCTTTTGCTTCTCAAACTTTAGGCAAAGGAAAAAAGTAAACAGGAATCGTGTAGCGGGGCAGAAAGTTTTTAGCATGATGCTTTACAATGAGATGCATTATTAGCCATCTTAGTTTTCACAGTCATGCAAGTTACTGATTGTTTAGACAATTCATTTTCACTGGTTATTTAAGCATTAACAACAAAAAACTTTTGTAGTATGCCTGCGATTATCACTGGCAAAACATTATCACTAGTTGCCTTGCTGCACCTTATTGCACTCTTTTATTAGTATGGCTCCAGTTGGCTGCGACACATTCTATAAGGTTGCTGCTTTGCTGACATCCCAGAAGTTAATTGAATTTTGGCTTTAGTTAGACCACTGCAGTCAAGCCATCTAGTGCTATGTTTCTTAGTGCCCATTCATATTACTATTTCATGAGGTGCCAGTAATGTTGATGCTGTGAAACCAGAAAGTGGACAAATGATTTATTTCTTCTGCGCCCTCATGGATTGACATGTTCTATCACCAGCGGCTATTGTGCTAGTGCCAAATGCACAGCATGATCAACTCCCACGTCTGGTTTTTCACTTTCCTCACCGCAGCCATCTACGTTCGAGTCGTGTGTTCCCTTTCTGCCCAATGTTATGAAAGTGTTCCTTGAAAATGGTCAAACCAAGTCTTTCAAATATGACAGCTCGACCACTGTGCAGGTAAGCCAGCCTTCCATGCAGTTCCGTATTTTCTGAAGTTGTATCATTGTGTGACACATTTCAGCAAGTCCACAGTGACAAATCCTGTTACAAAGCTTAATTTATTTCCTTAGTACAAGCTCGGAGTGTCATAAACTTGTGCCAAGAAAGGGCATAAGAGCTTGCAACTTAAAAATATGACATTTCTTTTTACTATAAATATACTTACTATATACTATAAATATGCCGAGGACAGATGTCAAACTATGAAACGCCATGGGGGTGGTCATTGCAATATTGTTAAAGTTCTGAACATGTTTTTATTCTGGTGTTTACTGACCGTCGTCCGGTGAGTACTGTGTTGAGTCAGTTTGGGTTTTATCGGAATGCCTAGGCACCAAGGACCCTTCATTTTATCTTATAATAGATGCTTGGTTTGCACAAATCTAAGTGGACTGGTGATCATGAAACATCAATTCGTGTTTTAGTAAATGTGCTGTTATTGAGTTACTATGATTCTTGAAGACTCTTTGTTATGTTTCTGTTGATAGTGACACTCGAAGCTACTCAGTGTAATGTCTGCATGTTATCATAATGTTACCATAATTGATAGTACTGAATAGGTGCACAATAGACCTTTGTTCTTCAAGAGTCAGCTAGGCACTCTGTTGTTTACTCCCTTAGGCCGGTCTACAGATTGCAGATTAAGCACAGAGAAATGTATTCACTTTTATTTTCCAGGATGTCCTCAATTCTCTCCAAGAGAAACTCTCTGTGAAAGCCATGGAGCATTTCGGCCTTGTAGTGGAACACATTAAGTCAGTTCGTCGGAACAAGCTCACTCTCCTTGATCCAAAGGACTCCCTGGCAAAGGTAGGCTTCTCACACACTTTTTTTTTTCATCTTTTGTTCCACTGAAAGCAAGGAGTAATCATATGAAGCCAAGTACGTTGCCAGGAGTATTTCCTTATTGTTTAGGTTGAAACATTTAAGTCAATAAAGTAAAATTAACAATCATTGATATGTTCATTTACACCTCAAAGGTCCCAGGGAGTTATTATGTGAGAGCTGGGGGATAAGTAAAGGCAGTAGTTTGCATTAAACATGATAGGTTATGGATTTCAAGAGCGGTTTTGAAGTGGGTTCAATTCATTAATGTGGCAATGTGGGTGAGATTGTTGTCCCAGCCTCATGCAAGAGTGTGCACTTGTCCCCCCATGTAACTGATTTCTTTTACCTCAACTCAATCATATTGTAGTGGTATCACACCTCCAAAAAGTTGAAATCAACTCTAGTATCCCAATCTTCATTCCATTATGCAGATTGCAGCACGGCCTGGTGCTCACCACTTGCGGTGCTTGTTTCGAGTTGCCTTCGTGCCGCTTGATGCGTATGACCTGCTGCAAAAGGACCCTGTTGCCTTTGAGTACCTCTTCATGCAGGCATGTGTAGCTTTTTCTAATAGTGCCACTCTGGCCTTTTCTTGTGTTTGTCATAGCACCCTAGACCACCTGCAATAGCTTTTCAACATTTCAAGCAAATGCACGCACAGAGTTCAAATGCTGTCACGATCAACAATGCCAAATGCAACAGAACTACAAGCCGTGGGTGCCCAACACATTCCCAAAAAAAGTTCCTTCTCCTCCTCGGTTATTTCAGTAGTTCTTCATCCTTAATCTTTACCAGGACTTCATTATTGTCGTTTCGTCATGTCCTCAATAAAAAAGAATCGGTATGCTTGCAGATCTTCATGCAGGTATCTGAGCTCAATTGCTGCTCTTCCTCCTAGCATGGTGAGGAGGAGTACTTGTCCAGGAGCAGAGACGAGCCAACAAATAGACTGTAGTGAAGGAAAGAGCTGAACGAGCAAGAGTGTATTTTGTATAATCAAACACCTGTAACTCCAGTATTATGGCGCTATTTTGAAAAACTCTCACAGCTCCGTGTTTATTGTAGACTCGTGGGTAACTGCAACACCACAGCTAAACTTGACCTCTGGGCAGTTTAGGGGACCCTTTATGATGCGTGTTTGCTCCAGTGTTGCATAATGGGTGCCTTCATTTCATTCCAGTTCCATTCGAGAGAATTAGAATTGTTGCAGTTTCATTTCTTTCATTTTCTTGGAATGAAAAAAATGTGGCCCATTCCCACTTCAAGAATGGCCAAGCAGTTCAAGTTCATTCCTGTAATTCCTCAATGTAGGAGAGGCATCTTCAGAGTATTATTGAGTCAAGAATGAACGCCCCCATAAAGCCAATGTCATCAGATGCATTTAAAACTGCAAAAGTACAGAAAATGTGTTACCAAGATCGAGGGATAGCAGCATGGTGACATATCTCGTGTAGTACAACTAGCATGCTAATTACCGTTGCAGTAGTTCTCCTATCACCCATAGTATATACATGGTCAGCATGCTTGAACGAATGGTGATGTTTTAATATTGTTAAGGTTTAAAAGTGTTAGTGCTAAAATGATGACATGGCGTATTTTAACACTGATAAAATTAGTGTTCAAGCAGACTAAGCAGTTTTTTTTTTTGTGTCTAGAGAAGCCGTGAATATGGAGAAAACAAAGGTTTGTTTAATGGGGAACAAAACCTTCTAGATCTGCTCGTATTAGTTGGAACCACGGTATTAGAATAAGTTAGGTGACGACACTGCACCCGGCACCGCGTCCAGATTGCATTAGCCGCCTGGGCTGCTTCCGTTTGATTGGACGGATGGCGCCCACGGAGGGTGAGCACTAGAGAGCGACTCCGATCGGCGTGTAGATCATTGCTTCGGAGCCTCGCTTGATTGTTACGCTCGATTTACACATCTACATGGATGTCAATGAATTAATACACTGTGACTCTGCTGTAAGGAAACTGATTTCGTAATTTTATATGCAGCCTATTTGCCGACAGTGTTTTCCTCATATAAATGCTCTGACAGCAGCAAATATTGGCCTGGAGAGTGGTCACATTTGAGGTGACAGCACTAAAGATCTCGTTTCACTGAAATTCTGGTGTCGGCGTCGGTGGTTTCGGTGTCGGCATCTTTGATTCAGAACAGGAAAGCAACGTTGTCCATGAGAGAAAATTTGAGGTGTTTTCCAATAAGGATAGCAGCCTGACGGCAAAAGCACGCTAGCTATATGGAAGGCGATAGTCAGTGTGCGTGTGTGTGTGCGCACGAATATGACTGTTCCATTCTAGTTGCTTAGCAAAATCAACGAAAAAACTCAGAACCTTTAACTTATGTATTGTGAAGCATACACACGTTCTATTAAGAACTTAAATCGACACACTACCTTTGCCAGTCTTGCTGTTAGCGTCAATCAGATGACTCCATATCGGCCTCTGGCAGTGTAAGCAGCATGTATAGTGGGAAGAACTTCATTGGGTCCCGAAGGTCGACCCTCGGTTAAACCGTACCTCACCCGTGTCGGTACTGTTGGGCCAGTGCCATCAGCCATACTTTGCGCTATTTTATTTAGCCTCTCAAACATTACTTGATGAAGTGCTTATCAGAATTTGAAAGTGAGCACACTACTTAAAGCAGCATATTTTGTGCAGCTCGTCCCTTACGCTGCTTGGGCACCTTGGGCACCTTGTGTGCTTCTGCGTGAATACGAAACACTTGGCGACACTGCTTCAGCGTGAATCGTCACATGGAGCAACACCGTCTATATTAAGACAGAATTATAGTAGGCACATTGCTTATAAATGTACCATGCTTGTAATCAGCCAGGCCGTTTTAAAAATACTGCTTTATTGTTGAATTCGAGGCTATGACTTACTAATTTTGAAGTTTAAAAAACAGGTGTTGACAAAAACGTGCTTGGTTTTAAGAAAAAAGATGTAATTACATTCCCATTCCGTTGCTCCAAACACTGACCTCATCTAGTCCAGGGCCGTAAAAATGTGGAATGATGCCAAAGTCATTTCTATTTCGAAGTGGCAACTCTGCAACTCTGGTGTGTTCGTATGTCTACCAGACAGTTCCTGCGCTGAGCTATACATGATACAGTCAAGTTGAAACTGCATTTTAAGTGTTGTGTAATTTTATTACTCATTTCCTGGCTGTCTAAAATTTTTGATAATAACCACATATGCCCAATAGAGTGTTATCTGTTGTCATCAAATCAGAGAATACTTAAATCGCATGCCAAAAATGAGAACACCAGCTGCAATACACAAAATTGTGCATTAGTTGTATTACTATCAGTGTGTGCTATATTTTGCTAACCACAGATTCCCACAACATTCCAAGCAAAAATTCTAACAGAAAAGAAAATAGCCTATTTGGGTATACACGAATATGTGTATTAGAGTATATATAACCTGATAGGCATCGAGTTTTTTTATTATAACTTTTGCTAAGGAAATTTACTTTACAGTTCTTGTGCCCCCCGTTTTACTTACAGTGCTGCAATGACATGGTTCAGGAAAGGTTTGCTCCGGAACTCAAATACGATGTGGCCCTCAAGCTAGCCGCCTTGCATATCCACCTGCATGCACTCAGCAGTGGCATCCAGGGCAAGGTCACCATCAAGTCAGTCGAGTGAGCTGCTCCTTATTCTTCTGCGGCGATCTCATTCTGCACGAGATATCTGTGCAACACAGATATCGCAGGTGGTTGTCTGCCTGATCTTATATTTACGACCAAGTCATGGCAACACTTAGAGAGACAGTAAAGAGCAAAATGATTTTTCGGGTATTACTAAAGTACAATTTCACAATTCTGAAAACACCACTCTTACTGCGACGCAACACTTACCGTATTTTCGGGTGTATAATCTGCACCAAAATCTCGAAAATTTCAGTGGCAATTTGGGGGTGCAAATAATGCGCGGGGTTTTTCCTGTAGTGCTGCTTCACAGCAACAAGTGTTGTGCCATGAAGCCTCTTAACAGTAGCGAAGTATGCGGAGGCAGTTTCCGTAAATTTGTGTTGCTCCGCAAGTAGTACGGCAGCTTGCGGACAATTTTGGTTTCACTTGCTTGCATCTGCGAAGCGTTTAGAAAAACACTTGGGGAGAGGCAATTCGATTGTTCAGTGTAAACCTCACTGTCATATTACAAGTATACCTTTTTGGGCATTTGCGACTGAACAGTGGACCATCCACCACCCTCCACATGCCCCTACGTCAAGGACGCCATGTTTACATTGGAAAAGGGCTTGCTGAAAAGTAGGTGCTATCTAAAAAAAATTGAAAAAAAGGGAAGGCATTTTTGCAAAGTGAACAATACCCGTATTTTATCTACAACTTCCCGCAACCCAACCGTTTGGGTTCTGTAATAAGTAAAGCAGTATTTATTTTAGCAAAGCAAATTACATATTATTATTAAATTTAGGTACTATGTTCTGGCACGATAGCAGGCATGCCTTTCGGTTTTGTTGCTCCCATTGAGCTTTCAAGATAAATTTTTTGTCGAGTGTGAGCTCTCTTTGCCTTTCTGGTGCCACTAGTTCTTTACATCTTGACCCGTTCGTCAAGCCTAAGTCGATCTGTTCTGTCATCACGAGTACTAGTGTCTGGCGGCAGTCCTTCACCACGCAGCAAAAGCTTAAAATCATCACTGTCGCCGAGGAATTCGGAAACCGCGAAGCAGGAAGACTGCATGATGTGGACAAGTCCTGCATGCGACTGTGGAGAAAAAAGAAAGACAGCCTACAAGTTGTGCACCGCGACCGTAGATCACTTCGTGGCCCCAAGATCGGTGCCTACCTTGAGCTGGAGGTGCGGCTAGTAAAGTTCATCGAAGATGTGCGAAGCAGGGGTGATGCCGTATCGACTGAGATGGCCCAAGTGGAAGCGCAGCGACTGTCAAGAGAGTTGGCCTACCTCGTGTATTCTGTGTGAGCCGTGGATGGCGGCACTGCTTTATGAAGCGCTAAGGGCTCTCAATCAGATGGCGGACTACAATGTGTCAACGCTTGCCGACTTCGAAGTTGCTCAAGTGCCAGAGATATGTAATTGGCTTCAGAAAACAGCATAACTACATTTTTTCACAAATCAGCAATGCAGATGAAACTCCTGTTTATTTTGAAATGCAGTCTGACACAACAGTTGAGAAAACCGGCAGAAATTCGGTGAACATGCTGACCTGCGGGAACACGAAACTGCGCTGCACAGTCGTGCTTTGTGCCCTCGTCGATGGCACAAAACTGCGACCGTACGTCATCCTGAAAAGGAAACTCTTCTGAAGATTCCTTTGCCTGCCGGTGTGGTGGTGCACGTACACGAGAATGTGTGGATGAACAGTGTTTGTTCGTGGACTTGGTCGAGACGGTATGGGAGAAGAGGCCCAGTGCGATGCTCACAGAGGTTCATGCTTGTTCTTGACTCATTTCGCGGCCACACAAATGAGGAAGTGAAGGGCCGTCTTTCACGCAACGGCACTGACTTAGTCGTTATACCCGGTGGAATGACGTCAATGTTGCAGCCTCTAAATGTGCCGCTTAACAAGGCGCAGGTCAAGCGCAATTACGCCAAGTGGATGGCCGAAGGCCTCAACGACTTGGCACCAACAGGACGCGTCCGAAGGCCTGATATTGCCCTATTCTGCAACTATATTGCCAAGGCATGGAAGGCAATTTCAGGTGAGATAGTGCAAAAAAGTTTCAAGAATTGCTGCATCACAAACACCATAGATGGAACCGAAGATGACCTTGTGCGTAGCAGTGAGGACTGCGGCTCAAGTGATAGCTCTAGCGAGAGCAATGACAGTGAGTGAATTGTGGCTGGCCTTCCAGACAGCGTATTCTGCTTGCTAAATAAAGCTTTTTCTGTCTGCATATGTGCTATATTGCTTGAGCAGCTTTTGTACAGCCTTTCCTTTATGCCACTTTATATGAAATGGGGGGGGGGGGGGCAATATGCGAGGATTTTTTTTTTTTCTTTCTGAGCTAGCTGAAAGTGGTGATGTGGATTATATGCAGGGGTGGGTTATACACCTTAAAATACAGCAGTAAGGAAGAAAACACGTGAAACGAAAATACGGGGGGGCGAAGTCACCTTGAGGTTTCTGCGCCAAGCACCGTTGCGCAAAAAATTTTGAAGGCTTCCAGAGGGTCCTATGTAGCTTCCAATCAATAATAATAAAGTACATTGTAAGGTATGCGAGCCATAGACTTGGTATATGAAGTTTCCGAAAATTTCATCGTACCTATGCCACGAAAATACCGAAAGTACATTTCGAAATTTCACACGCGGAGATTTTTGTGCCAAATTTAAAAATGAAATTTCAACATTGATTTTCTCGCTTATATTGAAGTTATGGCAGTGAAAAATATGTCATTATAGTTCTCAAAGTGCAGTTTACAGTATAAAGGAAGTTATTGTTCCTCTTTAGTATCCCTTTAAGCTCATGTAATGGTGTTCCATGTCACCTGGTTTGTTGTGTGCCCAACATCGCTGCTGAAATCAGCTGCCAGAATTGCATGATCCTCGAACTTGCTGATAGAGGAATCAATTGCATTGCAACATTCTTTACGGCCAATCGTATGGTCTATAGATTGTATTAGCTACCACATTGTTCCGCTTACTTGATGCATGCATAGCTCCAGCTTCGTTTCAAACTCTCTCTTGCTGGTGGGCAGGTGTTAAGCCCGATTTGTTAGAAGTGCACAGTGCCGTGATATAATTATGGCCTCTTTCATTAGTGTCAGTGTTATAACAGCGTGCAACTACACCTTCAGCAACTACGGAAGCATACAAACTCAGCTGACCAAGTTTTCACAATGGAGGTTACAGAGCTCACCAATATTAATTATCATCGACTACATAAAGAAAAAAGATGCAGAACAAACCACACAAGTTTTTCAATTATACAAGTGGCTATGTGGTTAAATGTTGTGGCTTCATCATAAAAAAAATTCGGGTTACCTGTGTCGTACATCATCTCAATCTCTGAAATGCACTAAGTTACTGCTGTGTAAAACGCTTTACACACTACTAAAATATGCTTCATGTGTCTGAAGCCTGTATGAAACATGGGATGTTAACAAAATTGAATCTGTACGAAGGAAGGCGATTCGTTTCATTTGTCATCGATCTAACTTTTCACCTTCATCAGCAATGAATTCCTTGAAACTCCCTCTCCTATCCACCAGAAGGGATACCGACTCCTTGAAGCTATCGCTCTAATTTCTTCACTCATCTTATTGACTATCTTCAGATGGTTACATCTCATATTGTCACATGCTTGCGGCAAGAAAGCAACAAAGACAATGATACAGTTATGCATGTACTGTGAAGGTCAAGAGAAAGAACGAATACCTCGCTTGCACGTTCTATTAAAAGGAGCCCAACCTGCTTGTGGTATTTCGATCTCTGCAAGAAGACCTCTGCTTTGACGTCGTGACAATATGCTAATACTCTTTCAACTGGACGTTACCACAGCCTCAACTTAAAGCCTTTCTTTACGCACACGAACATTTTCAAGAACAGTTATTGTCCTAGAGTTATTAAAAGGCGGAACGAATTACACAAGAGTATTTGTGAATTGTGGTTGTCGGATTTTGTAGACGCACTGTTATAATAAAACATTGTTTTTTTGTTTTTGTTTTATATGATGTCAACCTTGTAATTGGTGTGTTTTTTTTCATGTCAATGTATCACACTCCTGCAATATAGGGCTGCAGTATTTGAAAATAAATAAATGAAGCCTTGTGTAGTGGTTCAAGATGTGGTAGTTAAACAAAAGCTATCCATGAAACTTTACAAGTTGATCACACTTGGAAACATCATTTAGTCCTTGATTGTGTGCTCAAAATATTTCATCTATGTGGACATAACGAGGTGTATTTTCTTTTTTGTTTTTCTTCTTTTTCTTCTTAGGGAAGCATGCCCTTAACCATAAAGTGGGTGCTGGACACGCAGGTTTTTTTGTCTAGGGCCGCTGTGTGCTAGGTATCCTATGGTGGACAAGAACTTGAGGAGGATCACATGCCTAGTATACCACATTCAGGCTACGTTTCTACATGTTACACGCATGTTTGCTCACAGACATTCAAAATAACCACAAGCTATTGGTATTAAAAATACTAACCGGCACGGAGATTTCTCGGGGCGTAACCCAAATCAATTTGTGCATGAAATTCAAGGTGACAGTTGCCACTTTAATTTGGACTGTGCGGAGCTGTAGGACTAATATTATTATGCATAGAGATAACCTAAAGTGGCGGAGCAGGGAGCATGCGCTTTGAACGCTCTTGTTGCCTCCGTCTTGCACAGGCGGGAGAGTGGACTCAAGCGGTTTGTGCCCGGCTCACTGCTGGAGACGATGAAGCGAAAAGAGCTGCGCAAGCTTCTGAGTCACTTCCTCAAGCAGAACCAGGCAACACTGTGTGCCCCTGGACAGAAGCAGCTGACACCTCTGCAGGCCAAACTGCACTACCTCAAGGTCATCAGTGAGCTCTCCAGCTATGGTGCCAAGGTGTTCGCCACCAGCACCAAGGTAGGCTGCCACTTTTAATAAAGTGACAATAGTTTTTTTTTTTAATGGCTGCTCTTACCACAGGCCTGTAGAGAAATTCCCATGTTTCGTTCTTGTTATTGTACCAATATCATATTTACTAGAATATTTCAAAGTACTATTGCATTTTCATTGTTATAAAAGTACATAGGCAATGTTAGCCAACAGTTGCCAACATGTATCCAGAAATAGCCATTATCGTTTCGCCAACATCAGTGGGTGTAATTGGCTTGTAACTAGAACTAGCTGCCTCCCATTCAGCTCCTAACTGAGACCAGTTGTCCTCCAGCTAGGACTGATTGGTCTGTAGCTGGAACTAGCTGGTGATCATTTGGCATGTAGCTGGAACCCACTGCATTCTAGTTAACTCCCCACTGAGTGGGCCTGTCAGTAACTGGTTCCAGTTGGTTTCCAACTTGGAGCAATTGGTCTGAAATTTGTGCCATCTGGTCCTCAACTTGGGACTGTTGATTTCCAAATGCGACCAGTTAATGCCAGTAAAATTCCGAATTCCAATTTGCACATTTTCATCTTAAGTGCTAGTAGTATGTGAGTTAATGTGGTATGCATGCAACTGGGCCAACTAGCTACCTTGCTGAAGAAAGACTCTTCTTGGGACATGTTGAATTCAGTCAGACATGATCATGAACATCATGCCCTGTTACAGTAAGTTGGTGAAACAGGCCCACCCCCCAAAAAAGAGAAAGCTGTTGGGTTCAGCCAGAACGAAGTGTTCCTTGCTTGCGTACAGTATCTTGGTTGTACAAGCAGTGATTGAATGGCACTAATTTTATGCCCTACAGGACTCTAGCACCGAGACGGGAATAATGATAAGCCCAAAGTTCGGAATCAGCCAGATCAACAATGCACGTGGAACAGTGCCTATTGTGAGTGTTGAGGCCTCTTTATTTTTCTCACTCTCAGTGTAAAGTCACGTAAAGAGATGGTCACACAATGCTGTTTTTTTTTTTTAGCAACCTGTAACATTGGCTCAAATAGAAGAGGTGTCATCCGTCACAGTCACAAGGGATGAGGACCTTGCCTGCCATGTTGAGATCAACATCAAAGACCCAGACAAAGAGGTTGGCACTTTTACATCACTGTATGTTGACAAAGCTTGTGTCCTTATGCACTACACAACGAAATAGAATTGCATCTTCACGAGCTTGACTCATTTCTTTTGCATTTTGCTGATAACCAATTTGACGTGAACTTGCTGTTATTGTGTTACTGTGTACTCGTGCGTAATGCATTTTTGTCTCTGTGAACATTGTCTTGAAATGTACATGATGAAGATCTTCACTCAGGTTCCATGTATGATGCAGACAGTGTTGTACATTTTCTCATCTGCAAAAGTACCAGAGATGATGTTGCGGAATGTACAATGATACATTTTCATATATACATACTCTGAGCTGATACGAGTCGTGACATTAGATTCAATAACTTCCAACTGCTTTCATTATTATGGTTGCACGTAAGTGTCCTTTTGCTTTCTTGGAACAAGGGAGTGCCTAGCTTTGTCATTTTCTATTTTAAGATGGTGATTTCTAATCCTTTTCTATCGGTACAAGGTAACAGTACAAATTATGGGGGAAAGCATTTGTTATTATAATCATGAAACCTAGAAGTAGTTGCCGAAACACCTCCGATTCCTTATTACAGCTACTATCACAAAAAGCCTTCTCATTCGTTTTTTTTTTTTTTTTTCTGGTTTGCTCGCTCGTGTGCTGTTGTGTGTGCTTCTGTTGTGCTATGCCCCCACAAGCCACCGATTTCGACTTTTAAAGGGGGCAAGAAGCTAAGTCTGTTTATCAGTGTGCATCATGACATTGAGCACTTTTTTTTCTCTTATTTCTTTAAAAGTTCAGCTTACTTTCAGTGCGACCACGGGCTTGTTGGTGAAATTCTATACTGTGCTATTCTAAAACTATCAAGCGCAGTGCGGGCACTTCACGGCATCCCATGGTGGCTGCGGTAACTATGCAGGTCACGATTCTCAAATCAGCCACCAACCATAGACTTTGTGTTTGTTCTCAGGAGCCTCACCTACCGATAGACAATGCTTAAGTAGTGTTGCCGATCCACTTTTTATTATCGATTCTGTTTCTATGTTGAACAGAATCTCAAATTTGGACTGGATGACCATGAAACATCTGAGCTGGTGTTCATCCTCAAGGGGTACCACAAACTGTTGGCGTCACGAGACCTTCCTGTTCACTGGGAGACAGAGGATCCATGGAAAGTTGAAACGGGTGAGTCAGCTTGGACTGGTCTCAGTAGAAATTGTGTCAGTTTGCACCTTGCCGTGTTGAGAACACTTCAGGTGTGCAATGTCGTGGTACTTCTGTGAAGATTTCACCCTTAGTTATACTGCTAATAGTCAAATAGTATAAGCTTTCACCACCAGTACAAATAATGAAGATGCAAGATTTGTTTGATGTTATTTACCTTGTATTAATAATATAATATACAGGAACACAAAAGACTGAATGGATGCACATTTCAGTCTCTTGCAGACTATAATAATTTCCTTCTTCAAAGGCATCACCTTAGCTAAGCATTGATAAAGCAGTGACATGTGTGCGCTGCATCATAGGTGAAAATTTTTTTTACCCATTTGTGCTATCTTCAGTGCCAAATGGGACATGGCCAGAATGCTTAAAGGCAGTGGTAGTATGGTCACTTGTTGCAATATTGCTCAGGTATTTGTAATACTTTTGGTTGCTGCAATAGTCAAGTGAACTGAATAAATAATTATTCTATTGGTGTAAAGTAATCCTTAATCGATTCGGTTGCATATTCACAGCACCATGCTTCCATGGAACCCACATTGTGTGCCCAACTCCCTGGAGTTACACACCCTCGGAGGAGACTCCAAATGGCCCAATGGTGAAGAGTGTGGATTTGGCCCTGCCGCCCCCAGCTTATGTTCCTTGCGAGGTGAGCTTGCCAAGCTTATGTTAGACGAGCTAATCACTTTGCCTGTTACTGCACAGTGCTGGCTCATCATTGTGGTGCTGTGTTCGACTCAATGCAGGAAGAAATGCTATCATTGCAATGGAGACAAACTTGTGAGACTACATTATGGGTAAATATGATGCTAGGGTGATAAGGAAAGGCCAAGAGGTTAATGAAAAGTACTAAAGGTGTTGATAGCACCATGCTAAGCTACATTCTTTGCTCTGCGCTCATTTTAGCACTCACCTCAGACCAGTAATTGACTATGTACTACATTTACTTTTTTTAGCCATATGATTCAGTCATGTGACGGCAGCCCAGATACAGTTGAGTGCAAGCTTGTAATGAAAACACAGACTATCCCTGTATATCCAATAGCTCTATAACAATTGTGCTGAGAATGGGAGTTAATAAATGATTTATTTAAATTTTCCTAAAGAGCACACATTAGCAGGAGAACAGCATTAAGATTGCAGCCAGAAAAAGCGTAGCATAGTGAATACAAAGCAGGCACAAAAGTTTCACAACTTATTTGTTTTGCAGCTGCCTGACCGCGGCATGTCGCGGAGTAGCTCGCGGGAGCAGTGCTCTCTGGTGGCCCTTTCCAACTCGGTGGACCACAACATGAACGAGACAAGTCCTTTGCAGCCACTAAGCCCAAGCCGCGTCCTTCGCTCACCTGTGCTCGGTGCAAGCAAGATGGAACAACGCTCTCTGCTGCTGACATCCAATGGCCACCAGCAGGCTTCAGACTCCGCATCTTCTACAGCAGATGACGACTCTGAGGAGCGATCGGTCAAGTTCGACATCATGGATGACGATGATGAAGAGGAGGAGGAGGAGCCTGTTGTACTTGAAGTGAGTGTGGACCCGATATTAGCACGACTATCGCGTGTGTTGACTAACAGCAAGCATCTGTGTGTGATATTGGCGCACGAAACTGTGCACAATGTTCAAAGTTACATAAAATGTATTTTACACATCAGATGAAGGCTTACAAAGAGGCACGTGCACAGCCTTTAAATACATATAGCTTTTTGAATTGTTACTCTGAAGACTCATTCATACCTGCAACTAGAACGGGTCACGCAACCGAGCTAGTTGCAAAGCAACTGCTTTGACGGAGTTTCTCACTGCTCAATTTTTTAGTTGCACGACACAGTCACAAATTTCTCGGCTTATTTTACAAAGCAATGGGAGCGTGAACCATGTGCGACCAGTTGTTAATTGTGTGTGGCGACGGGTGCAAGTGGCACACAGGTGCGAAAGTTAGTCGCCTTGAGTTGCCTTGCAGTCGCACAACAAAAGTATGTCATTAGTGTGAATGAGCATCGAGATAAGTATGCTTTTTGTAAAATAATGAAGAAATGCATGCCACTCCCTGTTAGGTTCCCCCAACACAAAAAAGTCTCACTCGATGCACATTAAATGTGTGAATTTCAATCTAGTAATAATATTGCAGCTTATGAGAGTTACTTTATAATGAAGGGTGTTATCAGTGATTGAAGGCGTTATGTTGTGTTGTTGTTTGGTCGCGATAGACAAGGGACCAGACCAGTCAAGAGAAAAAGTAAAACTGTTTATTCTCCAGATACAGACTTGGAAGTGCTATGTAGGTGGTGCTAGTTGTTAGTCTTTACTTCGAGGGCAACGCACAGATGGCAGCACTTGAAGATTAGCTGGGATACTGCGCGCATATGTAACATGCCCTTTTTTTTATTGTACCATCTTTCAAGTTTTAAATGAAGTCGCTGCTTAAGAGTGGATAGCAAGCGGGAGGCTTGGTGGAATGCGTAGTGTGAGGTGGGCGAGAACGTTCCTCAACATGCTGTGTTGGTCGAAATATTGCGCGGTCGATTCTGAAATTTGGCGAAGTCTTGCTGGAGTTGTTTGGATCAAAGTTGATACTGGAAGTGCTTTATCGTGATCATTCCACTTCGTTGTATTCGTTGCAGTTCTGTCGACTTTGTGCTCTAACGTGCTGGGTACACAGCGTGAAGCTGACAATGTGGGAGTTTCTCCTTCTTTCAGTTGTATAGAATAATCTTCAGGTAGTTTACTGGTGCCTTCAAATGCATCCGGAAAGTTGTTGAGCGCGTCTTCAAGTCACCTTGTTGCTGTGCACGCAGTTATAGTTGTTCGCTGCGGTTGCCTTCTCATGATCAGATTCAGAGCTTCGGACACATTGGTGCCCAGAATTGGCTTCAGTGGTTGGCTGACGATGAGAAATTTTAGTTTAGCATGCACTTTTTTCTTTAGTTGAGCAGTGTAGCTCGCATTGAGCATCGATGTAAATTTGCTGTCCCGTATAAGTTGTCACTTGTGCTGCAGTTGGCTTGAATGGAGGCTGTGTTGGCTATGTGTTGAGCTGATCTTTAGGCATAATGGTAACGTTGGAGCCGGTATCGAGCTTGAAGTTGACATTGTGACTATTTACGCTGACCGTTTCTGTCCACTCCGAGTTGCTGATGTTGTGGAGGTTTGAGACTCTCCAAAAAAAGTGTTGCTGCTGATCCTGTTGCTGTGGATCTTCAAGGAGACCTATTCGCTGGCGGTACGTATAGCTGCCTCGTTGCCTTGTTTACACAGGCTGGCAAAATGCCAGACTTTGCCACAGTTACAACAGCTGCAACCTTAGGCAGGGCATTCGTGTGGACTGTGCATTGTTCCACAGCGGGAACGCTTTTGTTGCAGCTTCAGCTGCGGTTTCTGTTAACGGTTCTCTCTTGTTGCTGGTGTTTGTGAATTCCATTGCTACGGCTTCAGTAGGGTTCGCATATCGAAATTCGGCTTCTAGAGCTCTTTTATGTGCTTCTTGGATATTTCCGCTGCTTTGCACCTCATTACGATTTTGTCGAGGGTGAGGTTTCGTTCACAAAAAAGGCATTCTCCCAATGCTGCCTCTCTGATTCCCATGACAATGCAATCGCCAATAAGTCGGTCATTTTTCTCCCCAAAGTCGCTTCTTTCTGCTTGCCTCAGCAGGTCCATGACAAACTCATCGAATGTTTGGTTTTCTTTTTGTTTCATCATTCAACACAGCAGACACCTGCATTACGTTTTTGTGTGGTCTGTAGAGCGCGTCGAACTGTTCCAGGAGGTGCGTAACCTGGTCCGTCGACTGCTCGCCGTCGGTGCTTGGAGGTGGAGGGGGGAAAGTCAGGGCGACGTGGCGGCCACGGGGCCCAAGAAGATGGAGAAGTAGGACTCTACGCGTTGCCGCGAGCTTGTTGGCATACTTGCACTCTTGCTCGTAGATGTTGTATGCTTTTTACCATTCCTCCCAGGCTTGCTGCGGGTTGACACTTGGCTCAAAATGTGATGTTAGTTGCAAGAAGACGTTGGCTATAGTTGCGTGGTGGTTGCGATCACTCTGATACCATGTTGTGTGTTGTTGGGTCACGATAATCACGAGACCAAGCCATTCAAGGGCAGAAGTGGAACTGTTTATTCTCCAGATACAGACTTGAAAGCACAACGTAGGTAATGCTAATTATTAGTCTTTAGTTTGAAGGCAACGCACTGATGGCAGCACTAGAAGATTGGCTGGGATACTGCACACATATGTAATCGAAGACACACAAAACAATGTTTCATGCACAGTTGTAACAATCAGTGTTTATATGATTCTGTTTTATGTCCTTGACAAAGCAGAATGTGGGAGAAGTCGTAAAAGTTTGGCACTGCTTTACGTTGAATGCTAAATGGAAATTTCCAGCTTAGATTTTGCCCTAAACAAAACTCTAGCAATGCATGGAATGTGAGTAAGCCAACATAGGCCTAGTCACAACGTGGTCATAAGCCTTCAGGAATTAAAAACTGTCAGTTTCATCGGATGGCATTTCTAATCTGATATGCAGAAAAGTGTCGACACAGTGTGCTTAAAAGCCTAAAATTCAAAATCTGCAATTGCTGTTCAAATTGGAAATTATGGTAGTCTATAGTTAGTTCACCATTCAGAAATGTTACAACCAGTGTGTAACAGCAGCTACTTCAAAAGCAAAAGCATAATTTTCAAGAGGTCCCGTTGCATTTGCCTGAAACAATAAGTTGATTCTCCCCTGCCTCCTCCTAAAGCTTCCTGCTCCTCACCTGGTTTTGCACTGCCTCTGTTAGCACCTTACCTCTGACCAAGAAATGGTCGTGTGATGATGCCATCATGTGTCATCATCTTATGTTGCATCACAAATACATCATGATGTTATATGGTGACACTATCACATGCTAATGACCTTTTGCACCACTTGTGCTGATGTTGGTGCCAACGTCTTTAGATGCTGCTGACGGTCAATTTTCAAGTTTTATAAAGCATCTAAGGCTTTTCGCTTTAATATAAGATTATTGTAACATGAACATAATGACAAATACAGTACCTCATTCACGTCTTGTCATTGCAGGTGAAAAATGAGGAGGTGCTGCGTAGGGTGTCAGAGATGCGGCGGATGGTAGCAGATGCTGAAAGCTATCTGTCTGACGGCAACCGGCCAGCAAATCAGCCACCGCTTCCAGCCAACGAGTCGACCAGCAGCGAAGAGCGCGAGGCAGGCGGCCCCACCATCCGTGCGGCCGACTCACTCTTGCTGCTCACGCAGCTGGATGACGTGTCGGAAGCACTCAATGAAGTTGCAGCTATGGCTCCAGACGAAGCTGCAAGTGAGTCAGACACAGACAGCTTCAGCACGCCAACGCAGAGCCCTCTCCACCGAACCTCGAGACTTGCCGCGACAACAGAGCCGTCTGCTCCAAACAAGCGTGGACGCAGCGGCTCCAGTTTTGGCCTTCACAGTCCAGATATGCTGCCAGGGATAGGATCTGGAGACCGTGATCTTCTTGAGTTGCTGAAGCAGCTGCAGTCAAACCCTGACATCCAGCTCCCATTTGATGAGGGAACGCTGTACTTGGACCCGGACATTATTGATCTGACCATGATCCCGCCTCCGATGACGCCTGATGCAGATGCCATGGGAGATGTCCCAGGCACGCTGGACGTGCCTCCAATGCCTTTCTCGGATCGTGGTTTCCCGGGTAATCCTGCCTTGACAAGTGCGTTTCACTGTTCAACTCTTTTGCTCTGGCGTGATTCTTACAGATGCTGTGATGCCTAAAGGAAAAACAAAGCTTGTTCTGCTGAAGTTAATGTCTTCCAGTGATGACGACAAAAAATTAATGCGGACTCATAAGAAGTTTATGAACTGTGCTTATGCCAAGCACACTGATTCCACTCCTGTGCCAATTGCACCTAAGTGCACCGAATTAGATTTGCTGCACTATTCTGATAAAAGCTACGTAAATTGCACCAAACTGCATCGTAGTTTCCAGTTTGACAGTGTTGATTATTGGCAACCACACTTCCGGCATGTCACACACATGTGCATCATGATCTTAGAGTCACCGAAGTCACACTCATGACCAGGGATTATTGTGCAGGCAAACAGCACTTGGAAGTGTGTCCCAGTAAACAGTGATGCCACGGAAGGTGCGGACTCAGCTTCTATTATACAAGTTGGCTCAAAAGCAAAACGCGCTCTTCGCAATGGCTCTTGGCTTTTAGGCCAGTTGGTGGTGGCGATTCTTTGGCATAATTCTTTGTTCTATAAAGGCTGCTGGCAGCTCATTTGTAGTCTTGAATTGTGTATAGTTTATCAAATAATCAATCAAAAGTATCAGTACAATCGAATGACAAGAAACAGACGTTGGCTTTTGTCTTCGAACAATGCGTAAAAGGGACCAATTTTTTGCGTGGAGGCATGGGCTCTAGCAAGGGTGGTGCGATGAAGCAATACCCCCCTCGCTCGTGATGAGCTGATGACACGTCTAGTTCTTGCATAAATTTCATTTTCGAATGAATCTGAAAATGTATATCTTGTGAACTGAAGAACGTGAAAGGGGGAAGCTCAGCATGGTCTATTGCTCAATAAGCAATGCTCTTTCCAATGATGAAGATGGCTGTTCGGGCTTGTTTGTACAGTAAAATCTTGATACAATAAATTTCAAGGGACCGCTAAAAATCATTTTTTATTTTGAAAAGTCGTTCTAGTGTAAGTATTAAAATTTGCACAAAAATCATTAACGAAAACAGGAGAGTTGCCTGCCTGTGCTGTGTATACACTTGCAATTGCGTTATGCTAAAATGAGCACAAAAAACAAACACGAATATTATGGAACCAGTGCACATTTATTTGAGGAAGAGTGCGATCCATCCTGATGTGGTGAGCACGACTGCTGAACTCTTGAATGTGCACATCCTTCTTACGCACTACAAAGCGCTGGCGTTAAACACCAATTCTTCATTTTTGTTCACGTGCGATGTTTCAACGTCATCTTTGCTCTCGTTTGCTCTTTCCTTATCACGACAAATGGTATGGATCTTATTGGTCGTCAGCTAAGCCAACGTGCATGCTTCGTCATCGCACTGTGCATAGTGTGCGAGCATTAGTGAAGCATGCACATGTAGTCATGGGTGACCGGGCGACTTCATCCCATAGGTTACTGGCGTTTCATTTTCCACTGTCGTACCATTCCTTTTGGGCTGCTCATCTTGAACGTTCAATCACGAACCAAAAGGCTGGAATACGGCCATATAACAAGAGCGCATGTAAACCTGCCCGACGCAGTCAAAGGCAATGGGCGAAGCCTGACGCGAAAAACGAGTATTAGGCAATGATGATGGCGAGGGCTATCACACATTTGAATATGGCTAGCAGATAGAGAAATAGGAGGGCATTGTGATGATGATGATAGTGGCAGGTACGGAGCTAGGCATTGTTTTCACAACAGCTCGTAACTTTTTAAAATCACTATTCGTTATTTTAAAGTGTTGTGAAGATACAAGGGGGATGAAATTCAATATGTTATTCAATATATTCGCTATTCTGAAATTCGTAGCAGTGAAATGCTATATTTTCATTAACCAATAGACATTTTGAGGGGTATTTTCGAAAAAGTCACTAATCTGGGGTTTGCTGTAATGATATTTAACTGTATTGCATAATACAATAAAAGCTCATTCACTCAAACTCAATGGGGACTAAAAAAATTTTCAAATTGAGCGGCATTCGAATTCTCGAATGAACTGACATCGCATCGCACTGCGCAGGCTAAACTCACTGTCATCTCTGTACTCATTATCACTGACTAGGCACTACTCAATGTTTGTGGCAAGTGATTTTGCAAAGTAAGTTTGGGGAGCTCTAATAACGAACAGAATTAATTGACCAGCCAGTGATACACCAGTAGCACTGACATGCATTCTTGTGAGCAGTGGGCCTGAATGTGAAATATGACATTATTTGTGCTCCAAAACATGTTCACTTACATGGCAAAATGGAAGAGTTAATGCAATCAAAATGAAAAGTACATAATCAGAAAATGGCCTTTGCTTGCACTCCTGTGACTCCATGGCATCGTTTGCAGCTTGTCCAAGAGCTCCAATACAGCATCCAAATTCTCATCTGCTGAGAAATGCTGCTATTTTGTATCTCGAATAAATTTGGTTTGGTTTGGTTTTACAATAATTGTGATCACCTTGGGCCAGCTTCTGCAAGGAGCAATCAAAACCAGGGGCTCCCATTTCAGTTCAATTTAACCATTGAAGACGCCGACACGTTTGAATCATCGGTAGGTTTCTCCCATTACACATGACTGTGCTGGGTCCGGGGCCTCAAAGTATATCCTAGAGGGATAAGCGAATAGTAAACCAGCTGTTTAAGGTGAGTGTCATGTTATGTCAAGGGTGCCTTTCTTTTGTCTTGGTCCTTAGCCTGTGCTACCATCAAGTATTACTCTTCGCAACCCTAGTCTCACTGAAGAACTGTGCACGGTTTTATTTTGTGCTCGTCTTTTCTGTCACTTGCGCAGACTGCACACTACAGGCCACTGACACCGACCAGGTCGACTCGGCGCGAGTAGTGGCCGAATTGGACAACCTGCTGTGATGCACTGACCGAGATGCGTGCTTCGGGCAATGAGCTGGGCTGCGACGCCATTTTTCAGCAGCTGGGCTGCCAAGATCTGGAGAGCTTCATCGCGAGTGTGACTGTGCCCCCGCCCCCAACGTTATCGGATGACATGCCCCCGATGCTACTGCCAGACAGCGATGACGACATCGCCTCATACATCATCCCTCCGCCACCTCCGAGCTGCGACGAAGAGCAGAACGAAGTGCTGGCCCGCTTCGAGCGTGCTTCTGAGGACATGCGTCGCTTCATAGGCGGTGCCAGCACGGAAGTCAACAGTCCCGCCTTGGAGCCACCCGCATTTGAAAGCCTGAAAGTGCTGTCGTATGGCAGCTTACTCGAGCCTGCCAATGCACCAAGTCCCACAGTGAGGGAGCGGCGAGGCTCTGACGACAGCCATACGTACGAGAACTGCGAACTTTCAAGAGGGTCGCAGGAAACACACTCGGCCCCACAATCACTTCAGAACGGGCTTCATGAATATGAAGACATGGCTTTTGGCAAACCGCGAGTGCCACCAAGGCTCCGGAGGATGGCAGGTGGCAGTAGTGGTAGCTCTGATTTGACAGCATCTGGGACGGCACCAAAGCGAGACCGTACAGGGAGCTGCGACAACATCCAGGTTTCTGGAAGTTCACTAGCTCAGCGGCAAGTGGCTCGGTCACATTCGTGGACGAATCTCCAGGGTCCCGTGAGCCCAGGTTTAACTAGGAAAGGAACAACTGGGAAGCCTCCACTTGCCTCCAGGCCTCTCCTTTGCACAGGTGGGGAGAGAGTAACATTATCAATATTGATACTATCTACATCGAATAGCACAGTGATAAAATAAATGCATTTAGAAAATCATCTTGCTACTTGCCAACAAGTGTCAAGTCTGCAAGAGGAAAACAATAAAAGATACATCCTGTCTGTAATTTTTTTTATCCTGACTGTCAAATTCGCTTCATCAAGCCATTAAGTTGCATTAGAACTTGCGGTATAAGCCTACACATCCTACTAATTTGGAATGTTTGCATGGCACACATGCAATTAGTTCAATGAAGTATTCAATGAGCTGTCACATAGATACAACTGTGGCCAGTTTTGACAGTTGTGAGATAAGCTAATAAATGGGTCCTTATTTCATTCATAGCAGATCTATGCTTGTGTCATTGTCGGATTTTTCATTGTAGATCAATTGCACTATTGTTTCCTCTCTTGTTACTACAGGATCACCCAAAGCAGCCACTGCCAGGTGGTTTGGACCATGCTGGCATTGCACGCTGTGGGTCAGCTAGCCCCCACCCTTCCTCGAGTCCACTAACTTCACGTAGGGCAGGGTCGCTCCGCTCCGGCTCCGTAGGCCGGGCCGGCGGCCGCCACTTGAGCAGCAGCTCGCATGGACGCTATCATCAGCGCAGTAGCTCTCTCAACTCGGAGTCTAGCAGCACTGCCTCCCTTCTAAATGGTATCAATGGCTGCACCTGCTTTCCACTTGGCTCAGGCAGCCCGTCTTCAGCCTGCCCCAGATGCCAGGCTGCAGAAGACACCAGCAGCTCAAAACAACCAGTGGCAGACTCTCCCTTCTTGCGCGCACAGGAGGAGGTTTGCGGAATGGTGCTACGACTCGAAAATGCCCTCAGGGCTGGGGACGCTAGAGGCGACGTTGCTACCTCGACTAATGACAGGCAGGCCAGGGAGACCCTGCTGGCCAAGTCGCGTCAGTTTGTGACTGCTTCCAAGGTGTTTGTGCGCAGTGCAAGCGAGAACTCTGAGCAAGTGACCGCGCAGCTGGCCGCGTGTATGTCGCTTCTGGATAGCATGTGTGCAGCTGCTGAGCAGCTGGCCCTCTCCGGCCCTGCCTGGGCATCCCTGGTCGAACAAGTCAAAGCAGTGGCAGTGGCATACTGCACGTGCCACCGGGGCGGTTGACGGTGCCACCGTGGGCTCACTCATGCACCAAGCAACGGACCTAGCCTCTACACTGACGGCACTCATGCGGACTCTTCGCTCACTGGACAGCTCCTAATGTGCCCCCCCCCCCCTTTTTTTTGCCCCTTTTTTTTTCTCGCAAGCTCAAGGCTGCTTTCTTCCTCTGCTCTCAGCCTGCACGAATGGCACCAAGCCAGTTTTCGCATTGAGGCGCTCTCTCACAACTGCATTTATGATAGCCATAGAAAAGCTGGAAAAAAGATGAAAGGTCAAAGAGTAAGGAAACTCTCAGCACGTGCTAACATGTATGCACTGACCAACGCTGCCCCCAACGATTCCTCTAGCAGTGAGGAAACGCTGCAACAGTGGTGCTACCACAATTCTGCTTCGAGCTTTTTCTTTTTTTTTTTCCATACAAGGCAGATAGGGACCAAAATATAGTCCATCAATGGGCTCATTTCGGTCTCCTCACGGTGCAAGCGGATCTCGCTTGGGCAGACAAAGTGCACCTCCATACAAGGTGTGCCGTGTTTCAGAAGGAATACAGTAGTCAGTGGGCTTTATGAGGACAATGTGCAGCTGTGGGTCAAAATGCTCAGGAGGTCATACAGGTACATTGTGCACATTTTGTGAGTGCAACGATTGGAATCGTGGTGGAGAACGCTCGGCAACAGATGGTACGTTGCTTACTCTCACCACCGAGTTCTTGTTTTGGCAGCCTTGCTACATTTTTAATTAACAATAGCAAACCTAAATGTATCCCACCAAACATTTGCAATACTGTTGTAAACAACAGAGTGCAAAAAAATGCTTTATAAAGCAAAGTGGATCGACGTATGGCTCAGACTAAAGCAGACAAGATGTTTCACCGCTGGTGACTCGTAAAACCGATGCAATTTTTGCGACGCTGCAAAATTTATGAGCATTCACTTTTGGGCTAAATGTTGTGCATGATGCAGCTTTAACAGAGCCATGCAGCAACGCTCGAACAATGTCGATATGTGTACATTTTCGAGAAGCTGTGCTGAAAAAAAAATTTGAAGCATGTTACACTCTGTACGATGTTGTATCATGGCTGTATCGCTGAAAGGCAAAAGCCTGCTGCACACTTAATAATATATTAAGTTATACTATCTGAAACAAGACTTCCTGCAAGACATAACGAGACGAAATCTGAGAGACACTCATTAAATTACCCTTACATTGTCAGTCAATTGAATTGTTCCTCCCCCACTGAAGGTTTCTGCATGTCAGACATCACGTTACCTCCAGGACAGGCCCACCTTTGACCAAGTAATGACACCGTGTGATGAATTCACAAATTTTGGCAATCTGTGACTTCACGGCATTATGTCATTAATGATATAAGTCATTTGTCTGCCACGTTTCAAACTAGAGGCCACTGAAGAAGACGCTTCTGGTTTTCGCTCATTTTCATGCCTATCAGTTAATGCATGTAAAATTCAGTGTAGGCCGAGAAATTTTTGGAAAGGCAGACAACCATTTCATTTCATTAATTTGTACATCACATAACATAGGAAAATACCGTACAAGCGATGCCTCACACAGCAGAGTCTGCAGAACAGAAGTTCGAAAGTGCAGTCTTTCATGCATTATACAAACAAACTACTTCATACAATTTTAAACTTCTCCACATTTACCTATGCCATGATATATCCATCAAGTGCATCAGGCGTTAAAGAAGTGTCTTCATGTTTCCTAGAAGGTCCCAAGACATTCACATCTTTGACAACCTCTGAACAGTTACTTTCACTCATCATTGAACATCAAAGAAGCGACAAAAGGGTGGGATAGGCCTGTAATCCCATGGGTTCAGAAGAAAGGCCCACATTTAGCTTAGTAACGTTCTTTACTTTGCAAGCAGATTGTGGGAGCTCGTATATCTCATTTAACAACGAAGAGCCCTGAAAATGTTCATGTGCGTAACTGCATTGCATACCAGCTTAGGAAAGCGTGTGTTTCCTGCATACTACATCATGGCAACGGCAGTGAAGTATGTGACTGGAAGTGCGCATTCAAAATTTTAGGCATTAAAATGGGCACGATGGGCAGCTATAGAAACGACAGAGGCTGGGGTTGTCTACGGTTCCACCTCTGATATGAGATTGAAGAGCATACTTTCTCACGTGACTTCCAATGCCATAAATTAAGGAATGCTCCGTTCATTTCAGCCGATGGCACCTTGCATGATCTACCGTCTCCACCAGATATATTGAAAATCTAGAGTGCCCCGCTTTGCAACCAGGCACAATGCCGGACCTTGAAGTGTGAAAATATGAAATCACCATTGAAAGCTTCAGCACATCCCAGAGACATGCCAATCGATGCTGCAGCTCTTGCGTGTCCCTGCTATCCAAAGCCAGTGGTCTATTTGTCTGCGTGGTTGCGCCGCAAATGTTGGTTCAGATTTGCTGCATTCCGTCACATGTGCTATTTTTATTTTCTGGTCGCTGTAAAATTGTAGCATTCAGCACAGGACTACAGGAAAGGGATATTACAAAAGGGAACCATAAACGATACTCAAGCTTTCATCTTTTTTGTTACAAGTATATTAGGAATGGGATGTCCAAACTTTTTTTTTGCTTTACTGTCCACTATCTCACAGAGTTGCCTTGAAAAAACGTGTTGGCCGACACGCATTCCTACACGTGTACAGTGTTGCAGATACAGAAAGCAGGTCTGCCAACCTCGTACAAAGCTTTTCTGACATGTCTCTAGCCATGGTGGCCACGAGATGAAAAAAAAAAAAGTGTCCCAGCAAAGCGGTTTCTATAAGCGGACAACTTCGGCTTTAGTAAATCTGTAGTAAATCTCGGCCAGGTACTAAAAAAACAAATGTAAATCTCAGTTGGTATCATGAATCGATCAAATCTTCGCTCCTATTTCCGACATGTCTGGCTCATACAGTTCATTCAAACCAGCAGAGTAACATTCATTCAAACAACAGCGAAGTATCCTGCTGTGCTAATTAGCGTCAAAATGTTATAAACAGAGAGTTTTATATATTGGTGCAAAGCCAACAGCTGATCGCAACCCTCACTGCAATACTGCCATCAATGGTTACCATCAATGAATGTCTTAGAACTGCTGGTGTATGGCTTATAAAGTTGAAAGATAAGCTTATACAAGAACTAGAAGAGTAAGTGCAATATTATGACTTAGGGAAACCCATGGATAAATGACCAGTATGAAGCATGCATGTTTCCTGCAACACTTTGCAGATCTTAGATTTTTTCGCTGAGTGCTTTTAACATGGCAGCTAGCAAATCCACTTTTGTTGTGGCTATATTTGCAAGGTCCAACATCATCTGACGGAGTACCAATTAATTAAAGTTGTTTCTATGTACAAGAAGATAGGGCAAGAAGAGAGGGAATAACAGTTGCTAATAAAAACTGATCCAAAGTATCCTGTCCTGAACACTTTTTAATGCTAATCTCGTGTCCATCATGGCTAATGTTTAAAAAAAAAGACCTTACTAGATGTTTTTATTTTAAAAGAGTGCTCATATAGAACAAATAGTTGTGCTGATAAACCATCTCAGTGGAATGTATTGTTAACACCCAAGTTTATGTTTGTGCCAGAATTTCTAGATATATTTGTTGTTATTGTAGTTTTGCTGGCTCATTTTCAAGGAACCTTGTTATAACAGCGCATTTAAACGGCATTTTGCACGGCTAACGGAAGAGTTGTTCTTCCTGTGTGCTATACACTTTTTTTTTTCCTTTGTTTGTGGTAAGAGTTTTCTGACAATGTGCAATTTTAAACATGGACCGATGCCTGCGTTTCCAGGAGAGTTTTTGTGCAAGGCCAGCAATACATAACACCTATCAGAGAATCTGAAGCTTTCACAAAAAATTCTTTTTTAAATACTATATGAGCAATGATAATTTTACATTCTCATTTAAGCCCTGGTCAAGGTGTGGGTTGTAGCAATAAAGTGCATTACGAAGTGCTGGCTTGTCACTGCAGTACTGCGTTGCGAATGTTCCAAGGTATATATCACGATTACGAAGAGAGAGAGATGTTGCTGTTGTAATAAGATGTATTTTTCTCCTGTGTAGTTATACGTTTGTTAGAGCTGTCATTTGCATGTACCAGATAAAATGGAACGAAATAAGCCCAGAGCCCTCGCACCATTCTATGCGAGGACCATGACACCAGCATTTTTTTTAACAATGTTGTTGAATGGAAGTTGCTCATGTCAATCCCACTTGTACAATAACAAAAAAAAAAGGAGCTGGGACACACATACACAAAGAAAAAAAATGTGACAAATATGGAAGATACATTCAAGCTTTTTATTTCAATAATAAAGACTTAAAAACGAAGATGGCTCTCCGAGTGTGTTAACTTAGCCATATCATATTTGAAACTTTGGGGCAGTTCGGCTGCACTTGAAAGGTTTTCTGCTATAGCAACTTGAGTGGCCCCAGATGTGCAATAATGAAGTCCAAACTATTCAACCATTTCACTCTTGTAACACAACTTTCTTGGCGGTCTTCCCAACCTTGACAGCACTGCCAGGACGCTCTCAAAATTATCATTCAAGTACGACGTTAATAAAGCGAGATACGTGGGAATGTTCAGCAATCGCGCTGGGGAAAAAAACAGCGACAACAAAATAATGATGGTGAAAGGCACACAACTTTTTCAGAGCCCAACAAGTGCGGAATATTGAGGCCACTGGACGGATTGCGCAGCGGTGGCCACGCTGCGTGTTGAGGAAACATGTGCTTGTCGACTAGGAGACAAAGCAGCTCTTCTCGGACTTTTGCTGTAAAGGAGCAGACAAAAAGATGGGCAGGGGGGGGGGGTGTTACTTTGGGTGCAGCATTGTATAATCAATATCGCAAACTTGCTACTTTAACTACAGAAGTCATGCAATGCGCTGGCACAGTCTTCTTAACAAGCCATTAACAAGTACATCAGCTGGTGCATCCTTAAAATTACAAGATCACACTTTTAGGGTAGGAATATGGCAAAGGGAAAAAGCACATGAAAAAAAGAAGTTAACACTAAGGTCTGGAGTTTAGGCTATATGGGACGCCACCATGTAGGGCTCCAGATTAATTTGGTTGTTTCCGGGAATAAAACCCATAATCTAATGCTTAGTAGCACCATGACATAGCTACAGGGCCATTCGTTTGCAGGTAAAAAATTCATGAGTGATTGAATTAAGATTGACAATGCTGACTTTAGGTTAGCTTTCTTATAGCCTTTCAATGAACATCAGTTGGAAGCAAGCTACTGTATTTCCTATACAAGTCCCTCTTACTGCCTTCTATAATGCTTAAAGCCATGCGGTGAAGGCATCAAGCCACGTTTTTAGTTTTAAAGGACCACTGATAGCGAAAGTTCTGTTTGCGACATTTTTTACAGCAATTTGTAGCCTTACATCTGGCAATACTAAAACTGAATTGTGAATGCTTCAACACATTATAATAAATGCCAGTGTTGATAATACAAAACGATTTTTCGTCAGTTCAAAACGTCGAACTAAATACCATAAGAAGAAGTGCCCCACAGCTGGGGAACGCCTGAGACTACGTGCACTCATGATTCTGCGATGCTGGGCGTTTTTTTTTTTTTTTTTTTTTTTTTTTTTTTTTTTTTTTTTTTAATCGGCAGGGGGGGGGGGGCTTGCAGGTGGTGAAGAATGAAACGATGTGGGCGCTTCAGCGTGTCCCCCTCAGAAAAAAAAAGAAAATCGTCTTCGCCTAAGCAGCCAGAACCTGACCCTGAGAGCAACCCAACAACAAAACTAGAGGGGAGATGAATAATAATCCGCAACATTGTACAAAACTGGGCAAGTTGGTTTAGCTTCATGGTGTAAAACGAAGCGCTTAAAGACAACACACAAAAGAGGAAGGACACAGGACAAGCGCTGAATCTTTATGCGCTGCATTTTACAACATGAAACAATAATCCTCGCCGGGTGTCAGTCGGGGTGTTGTGCGCACACGACAAATGTTCTCCGACGTCGACAATACTCGTCTTAGTAGTAAAACATCAGTTAGGGCCTCTGGTTACGTCTAACAAGAGACGTGTCTACATCGACAAGTGCCGATAACTCAGATGAGGACTCGCCCTTACTTAAAAACCAAAAAAAAAAACCTACCTTATAGGCAATCGCTCGTCGCTAACAATTAATTGGTCAGAAGTGCCCCCCCCCGCATGCAGCACTCGCACAAAAATACAAGCATCTCAAGTTCCTGACATCAGGAGTTCTTTAAGTAAAGCTGAGGTCATTTTTATTCTGACATGCTTACCCTTGACGAGGTCCTTTTCCTCTGCCCATGTTGATCGGGGCTGCACGACAACACAAAAAATAAGACTACAGCTATAAATCCTTCCTGCCTTGAAATCTTAAGCTTCGTAAAACATTACCGATTGTAATGTACTGAAAAACTTATAAGAAACGTGTTGAAATGCATGCACTGTTCACTACCAAGCCGTGGTCTCAACATCACCTGTTTTGACACTGTCTGAAAACACACAAGGGTTCAGTGACCAAATGCCTTCGCTCAAATTTACATCAGCCAAGACTTTAGCATAACAGTGATTAGGTTTGAAGATATAGTGGAATGCAAGGACATGAGAAGTGTGCAACATCACCGTGCAACTGAAATACCAAAACCTCAGAAATCCTTCAGAACAGCGTCAGTTTGCAGTATAGTTCAAGCTCACTATAACGAACACTTGATACAGTTAATTATCAATTACATCAGATGTGGTTTACAGTATAATTCAAGCTCACTATAACGAACACTTGATACAGTGAATTATCAATTATATCAAACTAAATATGAACTTAATGTTGCTCCCCCTTCATTTCCTGAACATTTATTCTTTTATGAAACCAAAAACCCTAAACTCGCTGCTGTAAGATTCAACCACAGTTCAACCACTTACTATATATAATATTCAAGAAACTTTCATTGTTACAACCGATAATTGCTATAAACGGGTTACAAAAAAAAAGCAATATATAGGGACATCAAGCTGCTGTGCGAAAATTATATCGAATTGTATGTGCCAACAGACATCACTGATAAGGATAACAAAGCTGCCAATTTTTTTGGACATGCTCAAAAATTCGTATGCTTTCACTGAATCACCAAAAGCGCCAGAGAGCCAATGATTAACGCCAGAAGTTTCATACACCCGAGTATTTGAATTTTTTTTTTTCCCACAAATCGCATGTCCGAAAGTGCATTAACAGAAGCCACCACCACATCTGTACCATATTGAATTTCATAACTAAGCTTTGACGTAATGCCATGCCGCTATGTAGCATACCAATATAAAAAGGTGCTGGGTTGCAGCATCTTGAATTTCAAGTTTTCTTCTTTCTATTTAATAATTTCACATTCAATTAGCTTTCAGGACGGACACCCATAACCAGAATTTATTGTTATAACCGATAATCAGCATGCTGGCATTGCTGAAGTGTATTATATCACTATAAGGAACAAACAAATGTTGACAGTACAGCCACTTTTCATTGTTTTAACTGATATACTGTTAAAATCGGCATCTTTATAAGTAGGTTCAACAGTACATGGCATGGAACTCTTTCAGTAGCATAAAAATTAAATTTTATTCAAAAACGGTTCATAAACGCATTATTTTTCTCCAAAACGCAATCGAAAATTAATATTGTACCAGATGACTTGGACACACTCAACCGTGCTGCTAGTCAGTTCATTTGGGCATTTACAATGGCAAATGCAGCTTTTACTCTACAAGAACATTTTGTATGAATTTTTGTATCTAAGATTTTTGTACGACCAGATCGGCGATTTTTATATGCTCTGTTATAACAAATATTTTATACATGCTGAACTAATTTGTGGTCCCAATGCTACTTTGTTATAACATGGAAGCTTACAAAAAAGTTCAGCTTAAACCAAGGACGACGCAGCGAGCGATGGAAAGTAAAATGGTACTTAAGTGTAACCGCATGGTACTTAATTACCGCACGAAAATGGTTATTTTTCATACGTCTTGGGAAGATCGTCTTTGCCAGCTTGAAAAATACTCCCGCACGAATTGCAGCATACGCAATTTTGCACAATAAAATGATGCTTTCAAAGATTCTTAGTTGTAGAGCAACAAAATATTTTGAAACGAATAAAAATGTGAAAGTGTGCAATTTTTGATTAAAGGCTAGTAAACAGTACAATAAAAAAACACTATATATGCAAAAATATTTACAAGAAAGAAAATTCAAAATATGCATATTGAAGATAAATGACTCAGGAACAGTATAAAAAAATAACAAATGTTACAGGAAATGTTTCTATTCACATAAAGAAAGAAAGTCGGAACCGCGACGATGCTTTGTTGCTCGTGCCATGCGGTGAAGCATTGCTTGGTTGTTCGGCAGACACAAATGAACTCGTACGCTTTTCTCGGCCAATTTTTGTTTTTTGCGATAAGAGCCTCCGGGTGTTCTAATATTTATGGATATCTGTGATGTTAATAACAGAGATCAGATGTCCTATGTACTTCGCTATTTTGTCAAGCATCACCTCTTCATATGAGCCACCTCACTCCGCATAGGTTGGAATTCCTACATATGCATCAAGCATACTTCTTAGCATTTTGCACATCGTAATGGAAAAAAGAACAATATCGCGCGAAGTTCTAAAATGCATTGCAGCACTGGGACGTGCCAATGCAGCGTATGACGATGATGCCACAGGAGTGACTAACGACACTAGAGGCTACATTGTGTCTGATGCAATGATACAACCAAAATAAAAGTTGCTGAAAACTGGCTGAGAAGGCCACCTTGACCCTTTAAACATGCGGCGGACCTTCGGAAATATTTGTTGTAAAACTAATTTTCTCCGTCTTTCCAGCAAGAGCTTTCTATTAAATATCTGGCATAAATTTCTGACCATTTCTGCTCAACACTGCCAAATTGCAATGCTGACACTAATTCGATATTTGGCTTACAAAGGTTCTTTTGATTACGAAATTGCAATGTCACTATAGCATAATCACGAGGGGCACACACTTCTGTCAAGTTCGCCAGCCTAGTGCATTTTTGCAACAACACATGCAAAGGTCTTTCAAAAACCGCAATGTTGCCGAAATTGGCATAATGAAATTGATTCTAAAAGTTGAGCAGCTAGACTAACTACTAAATAGTGCTGGGTGCACGAGAAACAAACTGAACATGCCAAAATTGACGAACCAAAGTGTCCTTCACCGGTGATCGATTTGAATAGGTGCGGTAATGAAAGAGTTGAGAGATAAGAAAAGAGCAGAGCGAGTCAGGAAACAAACTGGGGTTAAGGATATCATAGCTGAAATCCAGAATAAGAAATGGACATGGGGGCACGTAGCGCTTGTCATTAAGGGTAACTGACTGGATTCCCAGAGAAGGCAAACACATGAGGGGGAGACGAAAATTACGTGGTCCGATGAGATTAAAAAGTTTGGGGATATAAATTGACAGCAGGAAGTGCATCACCGGGTTGGTTGATCGGTCATAAGAGAGGTCTTTGCGTGGCAGTGGGCGCAGTCAGGCTGGTGACGATGATAGTTTGATTAATTATGTGCGAAATGCTCAGGCTCACCTGTGGCCCTGAAGTTCAGCTTCGTAGAGAGACTGCTGCAGAGCCCATGCCAAGGCTTCATCTTCAGTCTGCAGGTGAGACACACTGGCACGCTGGCTTTCAGTTCCGCACGCCGACGCTGTGGCCACTCGCTTGAGTGCAGGGCTGGAGGCCTTCTGCTGAAGCCTGGCCACGGCGGCAGCACTACAAGGCAAGCATGCAATTTCGGGGACGATGTTCATCTAAGCATTAAGGCCCGACCACACGTACACATTGGAGCACGTCAGCGCATGGCTGTCTTGACGCAGCCCCACACCCCCTCCCTATGAAGAGAGAGGGTGCGCAACATCGTGTGGACATGCATCCTTCCCTCTGCAAGAAGAAGCGACACCACGTCGGAAAGCCACGTGCTGACGCGCTGCAACGAGTACGTGTGGTCAGACCTTTACCTGCACATAAGCTAATGTCACAGAGGGAAAAAATTTGAAGATAGGGACACTGCTCATTAACAAGATTCACAATAACAACTCCGTATCAGTTATTACCTCTGATACTGAACTCGCTCATCTGGAAGGGAAGTGACAATTGCTAGTGAAGGTTATGGTTAAACTTCTCCGTCTTTAACAGTGCAAAAAACAACATGAGTATGCCAGAGTTAAAGTCTGAAAAGTTTTCTCAATTAGAACCATTTCTACAGAGAAAGTTCACAGAACCTGTTTGGTTAAATATCTCATTCTTGCAGAATGAAACTGTTCTTTTCAGGCACGAATATTTATACTCTACTTGGTACTGCTGAACAGTTCAGGATTAAGGATTACATTCAAGCATGTGAAAATTCCAGCCACACACTTGCAAATATATATATGTGTATATATATATGATATAGTTACTGCTGCTCTTATTAAGCAGCTGCCACATCTCCCCTGACCTGTAAGCTTTCGTGAATTTGTGTGCAGGTAAAGTATGACTGAGTGACGGCAGGCCCAACAATCCTTACGCAATGGCAACATACTCTTCGAATAGTCGTCATCCACGAGGAAAGCAAAGAGTAAGCTCTGTTAATTCTGAAACAAAGGCACAATGAGGCCGACATTTCAATGCAGAGGAAATTTTTAAGGTTAAGCTGAACAAGCGCATCATAAGCTGCTGCCGTTAGCATCAGAAAATTGATGCACTATGGCTTCTGTCCATGATTTCAGGATGGAATTACAAATTCAGCAGCAAATTACAAATTACAGTGGCAGGGAAGTTAGAAATAGGCAACATTAACCTTTGCTCAGTACAGTTTTTTCTAGCTCTGTCTACCTGCCTGCCTACACGCGAATCTGGTCTTTACAGTGGAAGAGTGTTCATTTGCTTGAGAGTACAGTCGAAACCCGCAACAACGAAACCTCGCGAGTATGAAATTCCCGCGGCAACGAAATATTTCCAGATCCCCGGCGAACATTCATAGAAGCCCATGTATTACGTATCTTGCTGCAACAAAATGTTTTTGAACAGCGATCCCGCATTAACAAATTTTCTACCACAGTGCGGGCCTTATTTTGCCCTCCCGCCAAAGGTTAACTGTCGAAAATATGCTCGTATGCCTGTTATGCGCACTCAAAATTTGTAAACGTCTGCTTTTGCTGCGCTAGCGTGGATACCGCTATTTTTGTTTACTTAAATCAGTGATAAGGTCTGTGTCTGGCAACACGCTTGGCCACACTGCAGCAGGCGATGGCAAATGATCATGCTGCGATGGCAAATGATCACACGGGCTTCACCACCATCGTGCAAGCATCACGCACGGATTGCGCTTCGGCCTCACCAGACGAAGATTTGGACAAAGGCGCACTTGACGGCGAGAGTGGCGGCAGTGGAGTGCCTCTATCCCTGACCAACGCCTCGGGAGAACTTCGAGCCATCGAAATCCCAGATGAACTCACCGTTGATGCGTTCGTTCGCATCGATCACGATATAGTCGTGTACGAGGAAGTGACCGACGAGGACCATTATCGAAAGCGTGCACGAAGCTGACGACACCAAGGACCAAGAAGATACGCACGCGGAGAAACCCAACCTGCGGGCTTGTTTTGGATGCACTGGACACCCTTTGCTCCTTCTTCGGCGCACATGATGACGACGTAGCAATGGACCACTTTTTCTAGTGCGAAGGGAGAGCTTTGAAGTTGTTGCATGGCAAGGGTCGGCAAAGTAAGTTGACCTGACTCCTGGCAATAAATTTTTCGTTCTGCTGGCCGTATCACTGTTTTTATGTCTCACACTCGTGGCAACGAAATTCTCGCGAAAACGAAGTTTTTCAGTTTCCCCGGCGATTTCGTTATTGCGGGTTTCGACTGTACAACAATAACTACATTCCATCTCACTCCCGAATAGTACTACTTATCTCTATCAACACACGTATATTTTAACACACGTATATTTTGGTGCATCGAAGAAATTGGTTTCCTTTCTAAATGGCATAAAAATATTAGTGAAATAGTGCTGAGAATCAACCACTCTGCCTAATAGGCATGCAGTGTATTTATTTGAATACATGTAATGCGTGTAGTTATCTATATAAAAAGAAAATCTTATAATTTGAATCTAATATGACTAGGTGCACATCATGATGTACTTTTGATGAATGCAGCAAATTTCAAAGGGATACAAGCACTGTGAGAAACTGAAGTTATTTTTTCACCACTGAACATCCTGCCAAATGTTACAGTGTCTATAATAAAGTAACCACCTTCAGTTATATGTAGTACATTGGCATCTAAATAAAGATGGAGCAAGTATGGAGGGGGTTGAACATTACCCAGCTAAGTTCAGTGTCTGTTGCTTTGTCTTCACTATCACCATTGGCAAGAACAAATAATACAAACAAATGTGTCCAGAGCACCTTAAAAAATATGTGTAAGTTAAAGCTTACAACTGACAGAACTCAAAAAAGGAATTGAAGTTGCAAGGTGCAAATGACAACAGAACATGTCACCTGCCTTGAAATTTGGCGACGAGGAGATGCAGAGAAAGGAGGAGCAGGAGGACTGGCAACAAAGCATTAAACAATTAACGTTAAGATTAAACTACAAAGTTTTAAATGCCAAGACCATGATACTATCATTAGGCAATGCAGAAGTTAACTGCAACTGCGACTGTGTATTAATCGCAACCAGCTAGCCTTCTTTAGCTTTCACCTAAATTAAAGTATGCAGGCATTTTCACATTTCTCCCCGGCTTAAATGCGGCCACCAATTCGGGAATGGAAAATGCTTACTCTAGCATAGCAGCAGAACACCTTAGCTGCTAAGCTACCATGGCACGTGCAATGTGCATTGAATGCAAGTGTCAGGCCAAATATATACACCGAAGTAGCAGCCTGCCTTGCTGTATAAAACACACAGCAACTTTCAAAGTGAATGCGCTAGGTCTTGCCAAAGCGTGGAATTCTCTCCTATCCCCCTGCTTGGCAAAACAATTAGGCGAAGCAGTGTGGTAATACCGTGGCACATATTCAACTAAATAAACAACATAAAAGCAAGAATTCCATGTTGGAAAATAAATTGAACAAGCAGGCATTTTACAGCTGGCATGTACACAAGAAAAGGATTTCATCTAACCAACTCCCTTTCATTGACTGTAAAATGCAATGTAAAATAACAAGAAAAACATTCACCTAGGCAATCCGCTTCACATGTAAGCCTAGCAAAAGTTCACACAACTGGCCAGATTCCTACAAAAAACATTGGACACTCACCCCGAGGGGGTCATTCCTTTTCCTGCGCAGTTATGGTCATCTGGAAACCTGTGCTTGAGACAATGGTTGAGGCTACAATATGTGCACTTCAGGGGAATCAGTTCTTTCTGCTTGCAACCCTTCAGAGAGCAACGATTGACGTAAGCCTGCAAAAAGAATTTTTTTCTTCTTTCATTACAAATCAACGAAAACAGTAGTGAAATAAGTGCAAGAAACTCCAGTCTATCAGCATGATATTTTCTTCCAAACTGCTCAAGACATCCAGCCCATATATCACAAGCGTTTGCCACACAAGTGTTTTTGCAGTAGTTCACAGCAAATGTACCTAATCACTCCATTCTTATCCCTCCGAGTGCTTCAGTGCCACCAATGGGTCAGAGGTTGAGCACGCAAGATAGACATGCCAGTATAGGCAGTTATCTTATTTGTTTATGTACAGTCTCCAAGAGTACAAATAAGTCATAATTTAGCTCTTCTATTTCCTGTAAGTTGCACAGAGTGCAGTGTTGGCAGAGCTGGGGAGGGGAGGCAGTACATAATACATGCACAAACATACATAAAGAGTGGTAAACACACCAACACACCTAAAATAATTTGTCTAAACCCCTGGAGTGCAGGTTAGTAGGCTTCGACGTTTAACTGTCAGATCATCGATTTCAAGGTATTTTGCCACCACTCAGCAGAATCTTTTAGCAGCAGATACTGGAAAGTGACATTAAAAATCACATCTTCAACGACTACAGAATGTTCCAACTGTGCAAAAGTGCTGCAAGCACCTTTGGGAGAATTTGAATGTCAATGTTGACATTTAAATTTCATTTCTCAGCACACAGTATAAACAAATCTGTCGTCTCTCGTCGAGTACACTTTGACAACAATCATCAATTGGTACAGGAACCACAACTCATGCGGAACATACTTTACTCAGCCTCTTGACCATCACAGGCGCATGCTTGAAATACGCACCTTGCGTTTTGCTTGAGCCGGATCAGACTGGCAGTCTCGGTCAATATGGCTGCTAACAGCTACATCAGGTAGGTCACCTCGCTTGCTTGGGACTGGGTTGTTACAGAGTGGGCACACGGGCACCTGGCAATCTTTGCTAAGGGCTTCGGTGCAGCCATGATTTTGGTACTGGAAGTGATCCTTGCTGCAAACGAATCGATCCCAGCAGAAGGCGAAACGTCAGTTGCTCGTACGAGTCATACTTCAACAAGGTGTGCTTATGTATGTACATCTTAGCAATGTTTGGAGCGAGAGCACTGTGCGAAGAACTATATATAAGAAAAGTAGCGATCGGGAAGCTTTTTGTTTATTTACTATTTCCCTCGGCCATATGCCAAACTGAACAAGTCAGAAAAGCAGCGATGTAAGGGGGAAAAAAAAGTCACGTTGACGTTTTGACAAAAGCTCTAGAAACAGTGCGGGCTGCGCGACAACTTGCGAACTGTCAGAGCGTCACAACCAATGCGTGACGCAAGCGGAACGGCCAGCAATTGTACCTTCAATAGGCCTGTAGCTGAAGGGTCACCCAACAATTGCTCAGTACGTACCAAAAAATTTGCCTGCAGGCATCGCACTTCACTGGCAGAAAATCTGAAAAAGCAAACACAAGCTATCAGACGTTTACGTATGCTACGGGCGAGAGAGTTCATAAATGCGCCACCCTGGAAACCGAAAGCTGGTAAACATAAAACTCAGCTATCTGAAAATTCGCACAAGATCACAAGCTGAGGAACTCACCTAGCATCTTGCAGCTGCTCTTGGAGCAATTGTTGCCCAGCTCCGGAAACTCCATTCTTAATCGCAATATTTGACACTCGCTGATGCGTAAACACTTTAGCAGCAACGAATTCCACCACTCCTCTTCACTCTCGAGACCGACGGTTCAAGCAGCACCACACTTCGTACGGATCGCACACTTGTTTGCTGTCTCATCACCCTTCTCCTATGGGTTATATAGCTCCCTCGCACGCTTCGTTACCACTTATCAATGAGTCATACTGGTCTCACAACTACTGCACTTATGACTGCACTCATCGCTGCCATCCATTGCAGCAGCGTCTGCAGCAACGCAGTTAGCAGCGTCACGATGCAGCGATCGCAGCGCTAAATATACAAAAAAAGTTCGTACTTAACTACTTTTCAAACATTTTTAGGACAATATATTTTTAATGATTTTGTAAGGCGCAGAACATAGTACAGGAATAAACTTTTACGAGAATGCTTACTGTTTGTGCTGCCATCAAGCAACAAAACATAGAAGGTCGTTTGCGATCGCTTCTCCGAATTCTGTCGTCCCATTAAAAATGTCGGACTCTCCGATGCCACCGAATCCACACGTGTTCCTCGACGTGCGAATCGGCGAAGAATTCGGTACGAAATTTTCCAACTCTCCGCCTTAGAACGATTCTACAGTGTCGCCTCCGGCGCCCCGAATACCAGCCGTAGCCCCGCCGTGGCTCGGCGACGGGCTGCGGCAATCGAAACTTTACGCGTGCGTCGTCTGTGGTGCAGCCAATTTACGGTGGTTTAACGCCTTCGTGCATCCTGACATTGGCGCTATCTCAAACGTTGCTCACCGGCACCTACGAATTCCTCACTCTAGCTAGTTTAACAGCTCGAATTCGCTATTTTAACCAGTGCGTGTTTGATCACGTTAGTCTGTTTACGACTTGTAGGTGATCATTAGAAAGTCAAGTATGCGGGTACTTTCACGTTGCATATTCCGTTTTGTCATTCCAAGCTAATGACTTTTTACGGAATTCCAGTCCCTATTCAAGATAAATAACCAAATATATTCGCTTATCACACTGGTCACTATTCAATTCATGCGCTTTGAAAGTTCGCCACCGTGAACTTTTAATGTTTTCGTAAAAGGTTCGCTATGGCAGCGATGTGTTGCGGTGTGTTCTAACGTTTGTTTGTATTTTTCTTCTGTGCAGTGGGGCGCATAGTGATCGAACTTTTTCGTCAAATCCAACCACAGACTGCAGAGAACTTTCGAGCCTTGTGTACCGGAGAGAAAGGGTTGGGAGTCAGCAGAGCGCCTCTCCACTACAAAGGATGCAGGTTTCACAAAAGTTAGCAACAAGACCTAATTATTATGCATGGTCCCTTAACTTGCTTTCGCCTATAACGTTTGCTAGTTTCATGTCTCTAATGAATCTGAAAATAGGAAGCAATGTCAATCTGTTTTCATCTGCCTGTTTCCCGCGTGCTTTCCATTTTCATTAGTTGTCACTGAAAGTTCGCAAGATTGGAAAATAGTATATTGCTTGGTGCGTTACAGGCAAGGACGCAAGGAAGAGATATAGGTACGATTTTGACATGGTGCTAACTTGTGACAAATTTTGCAGAAATTCATGGCCATTCTTATAAATGCATGACAAAAATGCATGACAAATGCTGCTCATGTCACAAGAAGCTGTGCTATTCTATGCGTGTGTTGCGTCTCAAGAACAAAATATTTTTTACTCGATTGCGCATTTCCTACGAGCGCAAGTTAGCAACAATGTTAGCTTGTATTCACAATGCACACGTACGATGGCACCGCGTAGTGACAAGAGATAGCTGTTCTTCAGGGAGGATAGGCGTTGTATTGTCCGTGTGACTCAATGCGTGGAAGCGTCTCAGTTTTGTTAATATCAATAGCTTCTGTAGTACATTACATGCGAAAACCTAATGTGATCGTGGGGCTCGCCGCAGTGGAGGGTTCTGGTTAAAGTTGAAGCACGTGGGGTTCTTTAAAATTTCTTTTTGTTAACAGATTTTTATCAATGTCACAGGGAGTAATAATTGAAAAGCAACATTATGTGCTGTGCACTTCAGTGCATCAACTGAGCTGTGAAGAATGCATGAGCTCTATTTCCAATGCAAGAGCAGGACTGCATAGGAATTTAAAGGGTGTTAGTACTATACTACAAATTCAATAAAATTGCATGGAATCAAAGGTTGAACATATAATGGAGATGCTGTTTTCGTCTTATTTTACCAGTGGCAGGCAAAACGTACAGATGGCACATTGAAGCATAGTTTCAATTCACCTGGCTCACTGTGTCGAAGTGTGAAGCAGTGTTCGCAGCTGCATGCTAGTCAAAAGCCCAGTAGAATATTCACCTGCTCTGACCATTTACGAAGAAAGTCCAATTTGAAAATACGCTCGGCGCACTTTTTTTTTCCTAGCTTAAATTTAAACTGTTACGCTCAAGCCAATCTGGACAAATGCGCAGCCACTGCAGGCTGCAGCGTTGAACGAAAATCTCAAATACATAATTGAACTGACTGTCTCTGTTGAAAATACAGCTTCTCCCCCAATGTAGATGTCTGAAAATACAGACCTCGAACAGTAATCACGTGAACACGTCATGTCTTGGTGCCAGTGTCATCATGATGGCTACAGCATTCAAAATTTATTTGCCATCAATCAGACACCAGATCCTCGTATTAAATGAGTTTCGAGGTGTCTCATTATGTTTGCTACCAATAGCAGCTTTGTAAAATGCAGCAACATTTGCACAGTCACATTGAACAAACTCTGAAAACTGAGGACGCTCTCGGTGAGTTACGAGAAGGACGGGAGAAAGCCCAACCTGCTGCGACTCAGATGCGCAGTCAACAGTTACATACTCTTTCAGTTTGCCATCTCGGATAACCTCGTGCGCCACCTATAGTCTGTGTGCATTGCAAATAACCAACACTATGACTAGCCATCTACCTGCTTTCCTTTTACTTTGCTGGCATGCTTATGTAACTTGTGATTAAAGAATTCTATTGTCGGCCCTATGTAAAACTAACAACCATCCTATGCCACTATACATTGTAAATGATGCAATTAACTCATTATGTAAGGCTTTGTGCACTTCATGAGGCCCATTACCAGGTGTGCAAAAGAGTGAGAACCATCCAACAAAAGAGCTCTTGCAGATCATGGTGCGTTGGTTGTGCACAAGGCTCTTTCCGATACCAAAAGCCACTTGTGTACAGAGGGGTCCACTGTGAAAGGGAACACCAGAGCAGCGTGTTGTATGCTCGGTGTAACCGCCGGCTGGCTGCAGCAATCACTTTCGCACAGGAGCAGTGAGCGTTGTGGGCGGTGCTCGTTTGTGGTCTGCTACAGTTTCGGCCGCGCTTCAGCTCGTCGCAAAATGCGTTCGAAGTCGATGGAAAGCAAATATATGTTACTTTCCCTCGAGCTAGAACGAAAATGATGGGAATGATCTATAATCAGATAAATGTCACTTGACTTGCACATCAGCAGAATAGCCGTCTTTCGTTTGCCCTCTCTTTGGATAAAGAATTGCTCACTTCAAGAAAGTTGCCTCGTGGTGCCTGTTATAGGCGCTTGTAAATTAATTGTTCAGCTTACGCACTGCAGCAGTTCGAATCTGCATCAGTGCAGATGAAATGTGCGCTCCACAAGGAAAAATATTCTTTAATATAGCTATGTTAGAAAAATACATCTTTACACCGAAAATATCAGTGAGGCAGTATTTCGGATAATCTAATTTTATTTCTGCCTTGCCACAGCTTTCTATCTGAGCGGGGCTATGAAGCTTGTAAACGAATGTCAAAAGCACGGAGATGGCTGGCCTCGCGACCAGCTGAAGCAGCGGCCGCAACTGTAGCAGACGATAAGCAAGCGCCGCCCACAACACTCACTCTGTGCGAAACTAGTTGCTGCAGTTGGCCGGCAGTGGCGCCGAGCAGACGACATGCACTCCGTTTTTTTCTTTAGCAGTGAACCCTCTTGTATATGACACGTGAAACTCCCGTGTCGGTGCACTACATAATCTCTTCATGAATATCTTCAGCGTGAAAATTGTCTGTTTTTCTTGATATAGGCCAAGATAATTAGTGGCAATAGCATTCTTGAGATGAAATGTCACTGATTCTGCCTTGTTAAGTCATCTCATTTCTTATGTTACAGTCATGCCAAAATTCATGGTCCAAGGTGGGGACATAACAAACAAAAATGGAACCGGAGGAGAAAGCATCTACGGCCAATTTTTTCCCGATGAAGACCTTTCAATAAGAGTAGGTGTTTACTTTCTCAAGCCTCTTGTGTCATTGTTAAGATTTATTACCGCTGCTGCCAGTGTTAAATTTGCCGGCAGCCCTCGTTACGCAACATCATCTGTACACTGCCCGCCATGAGGACAAGCATGCCCATGCTTGGATATTACGCTGACACCCAAGTGTGGGTGCAAACCTGTTATCATTGCCTAGTTATGCTTGCTCACACTTATATTAATGTTGTAACCATAAGTGGTAGACGAAAATGGTCGCTAAATGTATGTCTGCCGGTACATACTCGTGTCGCTAAACACGAGTACGAACTTCCACCAGTGCCTGCTTGTGCACAGCCGTGCATGTACATTTGTGTCAAGGCCTTCAGTTTGACCCCTACCACCGGAAAGTTGTTTTATCCTTTCCGTTTTTGTCATTATTGCTATGCTATGGCTATAGACTTCAAATAATGTCCCCTATGCCTTCTTTTCTTCATTGTTGTTGATTTCATTAGGTTGTGCCTAACAAAGAGACGTGCCCTTAATCTATTTGCCTTCTTACGTTCACTCATACCGAAGGTCTCATTTCAGCAGGCTTGTTGCCTCTAACTAGCACGCTAGGGTTTATTGGTTGGCAGCCAGCTCATTAAAATAATCTCATTCTACATGACGTCAGCTGGTAAAAAAAAGAAAATAAAGAAAGTTCCACCCTGTCTGTCATGGCTAGAGTGGCGCTGGCTATATCTCCAGGTTACGCATACAGAAATACCCAATAAAGTGGAGAAAAGAGCGATGATCACCCTAGATGAATCAACACAGCATCGGGCATGTTATCTAAAGGCTGTAGGTCCTCTCTCTACTGTTGGCAAAGTATTTTTTCATCCACTTCAATTCTTTTCCATTTATATACTATTATTAATACACTACATTTAAAGGACTAGAAGTAATGTCCCCTATTCCTTGACTTCATTGTTTGTTGTTTTCACTAGGTGTTGTAACACAGAAACAAGCCTTTGCTCTATTCCCCTGCTTTTGTTTTCTTTTCATGTGATGAGCCATCGCTTTGTGTTTCTCTGGTGCAGCATGACCGCCCGGGACTCGTGGGCATGGCCAACAGTGGGCCAAATACAAATGGCTCACAGTTTTATATTATAACTGTGCCCACACCCCACCTTGATGGCAAGCACGTCATCTTTGGCCAGGTTGTCAAAGGCATGGGTGTGGTCTCGGTGCTCGAGTACGTTCGCACCAATGACCAGGACGCTCCTGTTGAGGTAAGCAACTACTTGGCATTTCACATTCATATGGTGGTTTTGGGACGTTAAACCCCACATATCGTCATTATCATGGCATTTCACATTCTAATTCTGCCTATGCAACTTAGCGTTGATTAGTTGTTGTACTTATCTGAAATGCTTTTGCTCTGTGAATTAAAGCGGCGTCTTTTCAGTACCTTTTGCATTGACACTGTCCACTGCAACGGTAAACTGGTTATGGTGTTTGACTGCTGAACCATAAGTGGTGGGGTTGATCTTGGCCATGCAGTTGCATTTCGATGGAGGTGAAATGCTGGAGGCCCATGTGCTTTGCAGTGTCCGTGCACATGAAGGAACTCTAGATGTGGTTTTTGCACATAAATAACCCAGATGTTATTGCCTAAGCTTCTTAAAGCATTCTTTCTGAATATCAAACATCCTTTCCAAAATTTTCTAAAACACTGTATACAAAAAAGAAACTGTACAGTATGCTGTATGCTATGGTGCTTTTGTGCTCGGAAATGCCAAAGGGGAAAAAAAAAAAGCATTTGAAAATGTCTCTTTGATAGCGAGGTCATCTGTTATACATGACTAGCTTGCTTGAAATAGCTGAAGTTGTCGATAATTGCTTTCTAGGCACTAACAAATACCGACCCCCCCCCTCCCCCTCTCTCTCTCCGTAATTACAAAAGCTGAGGCTATAATAGTGGCTGAAAATACATTCTGGTAAATCAGCTAGCATTTTTTTTGTGCCCATTTGATTTTTCTAGTTCTCACTTTATGGAAAGGGAATTTCAACTCTCTATGGACTCATTTTCTCCTGAAGTGCACTTGCTCCGAGTCGCACACCACGAGTGCCTCTGCTTTTCATCCTTGCAGTTGTGTACACTTAAGATGTTATGTTCAATCTCTCGCAGGAATGCATAATTGAGAACTGCGGTGAGATACCTCCTGGAGGTGACTTTGGAATTTGTGAGCAGGACAACACTGAGGATGTTTTTCCTCCTTTTCCCGATGACTCAGACCTTGACTTTAGCAACGTGAGTGACTCAGGCTGGGGTCACACTTGGGCTTCTAATACCTACTGCAGTCTACAATGCTTGCAAAATGTCAGCAAGTGCCCAGAAATGTAACTCTGCTTTCCTAGGTGCTACATGTAAGTCGTTAGCCTCTCTACTCACCAATAACCACTCATTTTACACGAGTGGTTATTGAACTGTATACCAAGTCGGCAAATATGCGAGCTGAATAAGCAATAAATATACTGTCAAAGGTACTACATTTTCATGGTGGTTTGTGCAGGTTCACAGGCTTGTGCAGACAATACCGTTGCAGTCATAAAACTGCTTTCTTTTTAGATGTGAGGCATCTTATGGTAGAGTTAAATCCGGTGTGCGGCGTGACCATTCTTACTGCTCATGTGTGTCCTCTCTTTCGCCTCGGCAACGCCAATGCAGGCAGCATCCGCTAGCCTCCGCTCGCTGCACCCGTTGCGCTTGTGTGTTCCCTCCCCTTTCTCTCCTCTCTCATGCTCCATCCTCTCTCACCTTGAAATACCGATGCAGGCAGCATCTGCAAGCGATTTCTTTATTGAAACAGGGGTGGAAGTGCTGCACCAATCTGATATGCTGCGCCAGGCTGTGCATAAACAGTAATTTTTGTGAAAATTGTCGATTGGAAGTGTAAGCTGCCAAATTTAGCCAAATGTTATCGTCGACCAAGCAACACTGAGCTTGGCCACACACAAAAGGATGCGGCCGCATTAATATTCAATGTAGTTCGATCACATGTTCGCGCCCCGCCGCGGTGGTCTAGTGGCTAAGGCACTCGGCTGCTGACCCGCAGGTCGCGGGTTCAAATCCCGGCTGCGGCGGCTGCATTTCCGATGGAGGCGGAAATGTTGTAGGCCCGTGTGCTCAGATTTGGGTGCACGTTAAAGAACCCCAGGTGGTCTAAATTTCCGGAGCCCTCCACTACGGCGTCTCTCATAATCATATAGTGGTTTTGGGACGTTAAACCCCACATATCAATCAATTATCATTGATCACATGTTCGATCATGATCATGTGATTCGCTTCATTCATGGGGCTTGCTAGTGCTTGTCTCATCGCGATTATCGCCGTGGTTTTTGCACAAAAGTAGTGGCACCAACATGAGTAACTCTAAACTATCTAGTACTGCAGTAAAATTTGTGCCCGCTGGGAATGCGGCATGATCATGAATGGCAGCACACGTTTACAAATACAGGTGTGCATCTCCTGACATGCGCCATCGCCACCAATAAGCAAATGCAGTAACACAGGAGTTGTTACCCAGAGTGCCCACCAAAAAGTCTTCCTTTTCGCCGAAGTGTGGAAAGGATACTGGGCTCGCATTTTCGCATGATCGTTTGATAGCATGCAGTGGCAAAGCAGCATTTCGAAGCTATCACAGGGTCGGAGATACGCAGTGACTGAGATAGGGACAGAACGGTTCGGCTTTCTGCGATACATATTTGCGCTTTTCATAGCGTAATCTAATACCAAGCGACAACTGACAGTTTCATTGAAACAAGAATAGTTGCGTAGACTCGATCATCTCCTGGTTATTTGTATGCAGTGCGGCGCCTATGCTACCTACGCCGTTGCTGCTGGGTGGCTCAATGTAACGTCACGCCGGTTTGTCCTGTGAATTGCTCGTCCCCACTTCACTCCAGACCAAGCACAGATGAGCAGAGTAGTCTGTTAATTAGGGTGGGGATAACAAACTTCCACCAAACGAAGTGCGCCGTGAACATCTAGTCACCATGAAAACAAAAGATAAGCATCGCTTATACCTTGTTTTCTCCGAGTTATTTCTCTGTAAGCTGTGATGTTTAGTGATGGGAGCACAGATGCACACATGCATACACAAAAACACTTGTGGGTAATAAGTGTGGTGAGCTTATTAGTACTAAATGCTTAGTGAAAATCATTAGAATTTTTTTTTACTAGAAATAATTTTGATTGACAATGATGTTGGACCATAGAAAGTTGCTCCAAAACAAACTTGCATTGCTCCGAAACGCGCCTTTTGGTGCTCTGAACCTGCTCCAATACTCCCGTTTTACTGTCCCGAACCTGCTCCAAAACAGCATTATTCCTGCTCCCTGAGGTGTTACAAAACACTAAAGTCCATTTCCATTCCTCTTGAATAAACCAAATGCTCGCACTGCACTACCGTTCACTGGCCACCTCATACATATAGCCACTGGATCTTAACCTTCAAGGTGGTGCCGGTGGAAGATATCTCCTGTGCGTTGTTGAACAGTAAATATTCACATCATGCGTATTAACTAAATGTGGACTGCGGGTTTTGTGTTCAATGGGAGTCTTCTGTCTCTCATTGCCATTAGCAGTGATTTGAATGTTCCAGTTCGAAACACCAGTCTATCACTGCGTGCTTTGCGGCTACCCACGTTTCTCTACTGCTGCGACGAGTGCCAGCGTCAACGCCGCCGCCAGTGCAAGCGTTAGCGCCCGCTGCTTCGCATCTACACCCGGTTCCCTTTAGCGAGAGATGGTGTAATTTTTTCTTCTTAGAAGAGATAGAGCGGGCAACACCGTAATCTCTTGATTCAATGTCCTTAAACAGCAAAGCCTTTCTTTTTTAGAGCAAGCCTTCTGCTATTGTTGAAATGTCTTTTAAATTCATGTTCAGTATGTCATTGAATCAAGGACACAAATATGAGAAAGGAGACGACACACAGCGCTGTCTTGTAACATCGTTTTATCATTGCAGCCGTTTCATCTGCTTATATACATGACAGGGCCTGTGCAGAAGGAGGAAATAAAAGTATAGAATATAAATATAAAGAACATTAAAAATTATAAATTCTGAGTATGCACCTTCAAGTATATAGGCACATGAAACGGCTGCAGCAATAAAACTATGCTGTACAATAGCACGTCTTGTCTCCTTTCTTGTCTTTGAGTCCTCATGCCGCAAAGTTCTCCACCATAGTCTGGTACTAAGTGCTTCTCAGCTTACTAATGTCGAGAACCTGTGCTAAACGTTCTTGTATTACTGTGTCAGTGACCATCTGCAATTTCAACATGGCCTTTGTGAAGTGCTAATGAAGGCTGTTGAAAATATCAAGTGTAAAATATTGGCAATTCTTCGACCTTGCGAAGAATAACTCCTCATAGAGAGCTCATGCTGTACTCCAATTCCGAATCTACTAAATGCCTTGTGCGAGAATTCGCCTGCACAGCATATGCAGGAAATCGCATGCCCCTTTTATTGCATTTGCCCTTGGTACTTTCCACGGCATTCTGTGCACTAGGACCAGCTGTATTACTGTTGTTGTTTCAAGAGATAAGTCTTTATAACATTGTCTCAAAGAAATTGCGCCTTATGTTATGCTTATGACGGCTACCGTGTCAAATCTTTTTCAGATTGAGCACATAATGTGTGTAGCTGAAAAAATTCGGCAGTCGGGTAACCGCTACTTTCGGAAAGAAGAATATGTTTCAGCGAATGCCAAGTACAAGAAAGCTTTGAGGTTGGTATTTTCTGACTCCTCATGCATGGAACATTCTCCGCATGCTTGAGGTTGCTCATCACCAACAGTCAGGAGGATTGATTCTAGCTGGGCCATACTCAGCAGAGTTACTACCATTGTTGAGGCTATAAAATGCAGGATGCTGCATTTTAGTAGGGAGGTGCGATATTCAGTACAAGGGTAGAACAGCTACACCATTTGCGCCATTGCACGCTAAACTTGTTCACCTGTGCCATTCTGCGTCGAACCACCCCGGCTGGGCCAACCTCTCCTATCAGCGCCGTACTGCGCTGCAGCACCCAAATTTAGCTGCAAGGTGCGCTGTTCCCGAAAACATGGCTGAAATGTCATGTTTTCCATTCATCGCTACAGTTGTGGTCTGGTCAAGGCTGTGATCGCTCCAGAAGCAGCTGATAGCTCTGTAATGTCCATATCGCTCGTGTCAGCGCGAATAGCTCGTAAACACTTAAACACTTATACATGGTGCACTCTTAACGTGAAGAGGCTGTGCTAATAGAGTATCCTGGCTGTGCTAATATAGTGTTACGTTATATCAGATCTAATAGTTAGCTGCCAGCCTTACTTCGTATAACATAATTTCTTTCATATTCATTGCTCCTCCCTTGTGGTCAAACTGGTATTTTTTTCTTATAACTTGATGGCAGTTTTTAGAGAAGAAAAAGTTAGCAGCCGATCCACGAAGGGAATGTTGATGATGGAAGTGAAGCTCCTAGGCCGATTATAAAATGTTTATTAAATTATTTTAGCAGTGCGAGGTCGGTCGCCGGGGCGCACCAGTGGGTGCCGGTCATTCCTCGTGTCGGACACTACAGCACTCCTGCATTGCTTGCGTAGCGTCGCTGTGTCTAGTGTGTGCCACTCATGCAAGGAGGGAGATGCACACATCGCGTTCCATTCTGATCGACCTCATCTCAATGGGCCCTGGCGGTCGCCAAACACACTTTGGAATTTACAAAGTGACAGATGGATGCGCAGACGGACAGATAGATGCACTGACAGATGGACAGATAGATGAATAGACTGTTGCATGCACACACAGACAGACGGGCAGACATGCACAGACATAGTACGGTCTATTTTAAAGCTCTAACCTCACGGACATAATTTTCTCGCTGACAAACGACAGCGACGAGTGACAAAATTCGCTGTCGCAGAGGCCCATTCGTCGCCGCCACTTGTTGCGTTGCGCTGTCCTGTAAAACTTGAAAAGATCGCTTGTCGCCTGGAAGACAGCATAGAATTTTCTGGTAACATCGCTGCTCTTCTGGTCCTCGCTTCGGTTGCAATTTGCTCTCGATGCTTTTTATCCGCGTGTACTTCAAGGAATGCAATGTATCGACTACCTTTTTTACATTCTCATTTCATGTGAAGAGTGAGAGAGCGGTCGTAATTTGTCAGTAAATGTCGTTATCGAAGGTTCGTTTTGATGTCTTCGACGGTAGCTTGTGACAATTTGGTTGCTTGCTACCATAGGTCGGCGAACTCACTTATGGGTGGACTCACTCGGACTCAATCAGACCCAGATGAAGCCGTGAGTCTGAGTGAGTTTGGTTGAAGAAAATGTTCGTTCCGAGTGAAATCGGCCCTGGAAAATTCGTCAACATAGGAATGGCAGTGACTTCTTCAGATTTCTATATGCTTCAACCTGTAATACCCGTATTGCAGCAAAGCTGCTTTTCAGGCTCCGCAGCGGTCGGAAATGTATTGACTCTAAAAAAATGCTGGTTCCAACATGGAGATGATAGATGTGGCAAAAGTGGGGGCTCAATTAATGCTGTTTTGGACCTGAAATATTGGCAGAAAATCCAAAAAGTCTAGTGCTTTGCCTCATTCTTAATAAGACAGCTATAAAACACCACTCTACCACCGTTTCATCAACCTAACCATAAGAAACACTTTCATATGACTATATCATAAGATTATGCCTGATAATTTGCTTCAAATTTTTTTTGCAATTTCACTTGGAAATACTTAAAAACTATTCTAGGAATATACGAATTCACTGCACACCCAAAATTTTGCCATTCGCTCAGCTCTACATTTTACCTAAAAAAAAAAAAAAAAGACACCATTGAAGTGAAGGAAATGTATGATTTCATTGACCATGCTTTCATTTCAGTAAATGAAACAGCGCAAGGTCCAACTAAGTACCAGTCATAGCAAGGGAAACGTTTCTTTTTCCATATGGTTCCCTAAAATAAATATATAAGCTGGTCACATAAAGTTGAAATGGCCGCAAAAGTAACTACAGTCGAGCCCCTTTGTGAGAGACTGATATGAGAGACAAATGGGTATAAGAGACGCCAGTGTGCCTACAGTAAAATACGGCTTCGTAAGAAAGTGAATACTAGGTACCCCACTTATAAGAGACATATCATATAAAGGATAAGAATTTATGCCCATAGCATGCCTCTTATAAAGTAGCTAGCTGTATTATTATGTTCTCGTTTAGTGCCCCGCCGCGGTGGTCTAGTGGCTAAGGTACTCGGCTGCTGACCCGCAGGGCGCGGGTTCGAATCCCGGCTGCGGCGGCTGCATTTCCGATGGAGGCGGAAATGTTGTAGGCCCGTGTGCTCAGATTTGGGTGCACGTTAAAGAACCCCAGGTGGTCTAAATTTCCGGAGCCCTCCACTACGGCGTCTCTCATAATCATATAGTGGTTTTGGGACGTTAAACCCCAGATATCAATCAATGTTCTCGTTTAGTCATTATACTCGCTCAAAAACAATACATTTAGTTCTGGTCACTGACATTATTGACGAACACTAAACTCTTTGAGAAAAGCTTGGCTTGACGCAGCTTAATTTGGGGTACACTTTTGGTAAAACTGATGCATATACTATAAAATTTGTGTCTTTGCATCGCTTGCACGTGTGATTGTGTTTAATGGCTGAAATTGAAGATTTGTAGGCTACAATATTCATTTTTAGATGAATATTGAATGTGTTGAAACCGAGACATATTGTATAATTTACTTTATTAAACGCATTCCTTGCGATATTCTATGCAAAAGTATACTGTTGTACTATATTTAATTGAAACTTCTGTTCACTTCTTCATTGAGCTCGTACAACGTTGCGCCACTGCTTGTGTGGTCACTTGCTTTATCAGAAACGTCCGTACTGACTACGGAGAATGGTGTTCTCTGATTCTGATTCTTTCAGTTGGAGCATTTTACCTAAAGGGCATTGCAAGCAGTAGAAAAAAAAAATACCGATGGGCAAGTCTTAAGATACGTATGGCTCACAGAGCAAGATTTTCTGTGCTAGATATTGGTGAATCTGCTTCAGTATGTTTAACCCGTACACAGCCATGTGATTGCGGTGAACAATACCAGTGTAGAGGACTTACCACTGTGCATATAAATTGCAGCCATTGAGTATTGGAGAGAGGGCCGCTGCTCTGCTTTGAAAAAAAAAACAAGAAAAACAAAGGTGTTCCATTGTGACGCACACTTTTCCAAAAGTTCTGTGCAGGAAAAATGAACAACAAGCTTTTATGTGTTCAATGCAACCTTGAAGAGAAAAAAAATATCAGTGAACTTCATTCAGCTTTTCATGCTCTCAAGTGACATTGTGAGGCATGCAGAGTTTTTAAATAAGCCTCGGGTATGTATATATGTTGTATTTTGAGGTATCAGTATGTTGAACTACTTTGTGGTATCTGGGTTCAACCGAATAACAAAAAAAAACAATTGAAAATCATTGTTTTGAATACACCTCATCATGACTATGTTCAGCTGAAGTTACTGTGTCACCATTACTACTACATGACAGAGAGACCTGATGGCCTGAAGGGTCACATTGGTGGTGGCACAGAGGCAAAAGCAGGAAGTGGCAAAAGGAGCTTCATCGTGCTGCTTATTCTATGTACTGTATACAATTTAAGTTATGCCATGATTTTCTCTTTATACAAGTAAGTTTCACTTTTAGGTAACGTTAGCTATGCAGCATGCGGTGTAAGTATTTGACTGTGATCCATTAGTCATGCTACTTTTGTAGTTTGTTCCGCTTTTCGTAATAGCAGCACTTCTTTTTTCTATGAATCAAGCTGTCTTGAAACAAAATTTCTGCTGAAGACACTCGGTATGTGAGATCTTTGTTAAACCTGATCGAGAAAGCAATTATGTGTACCTTTCACTGTTTTCGCAGGTATCTCAACAGGTTACACTGAGGTGAACGACCTCTCCAAAGAGCAGGAAAGCAGGATAGCCAGCGTGGTGTTGCCTTGCATTCTTAACAGGTAAGTGGGGAAGCTTCTGTGCGTCTTAATGAACTGCAAAACATAGGCTTGCTTTTTGCTTTGTTGGAACTGAAACATTGCTTAATTTGATACGTGAAGAAAGACTAAAAGAATATGAAATCTGCTAATGAAGGTGTGGCTATAAAACGCACAGTTTACTGAGCTGCGTGGGCCATAGTTCACGTTGCGGGGCACTTTGTCACCTAAATCCAACCGTTCCGCCATAAAGTTGCATTTGCATGGTGTTCTACAGCACTGGAAGCTTCAAGCAATTTAACCTGCTGAAATTGGCTGTACAGACGTTCCTGCTGTTTCAGATGGTAAGAGGTCCTCGGGATTACATCAGTGTAGCAGCGGCATTTTGGCATTATCGACATGCTTTGCGTGGAATATTTCCTTACCACTTGTCTGGATGCAAACATTTTATTTCATACTTTGTTTGACTGCTCAATAATGGTAATGATTAGCAAGGAAAGCTTGGGGTTACAGTAGGAAGTTGGATACATTTTGTCATTACAGTGTCAAATTAATGGAAAAACAGTAGTCTCAGTTTTACTTGCATGTATTGGACCTGTAGGGGAGAATTCAGTGGGCACAAGAGACAAGTTCAAAGTGCCACTGCACAAGACAACCCAGAAGATTTCACATCTTTAAATGAAAAGCCATTTCATGTAACATCTTTCAGCAATCACAAAGATGATGGAAAGTATGCTGAATATTACAGCTTGGAAAGGACAACTGAGAATGAATGACTTGATGAATGATCTTACTTTAAAGTCTGCCAGTTTCCTTAGGGCGAGGCAGGGGTAAAAGGGGATTGACCCCCGTCCCTTCCCACCCTCTGTCTATCATGATGGCGGTGCTTCGGGTGACGGCTCGAAGTCCTTGGACGCTATATGTTACAAAACATTTCGCTAGGTGTATTTCAGCTTTCAGTTTTTTTCTGCAGTGCTGCGTCCAAGCTGAAGTTGAAGAGGTACCACCAGGCTTTGGATGACTGCGATGAGGTGACCAATTATGAATGGTTCTGAAAGTTTGCTTGATGTTATATTTACTGGAGTGAGGGTGGAGGGATAGTGTCAGCTTTTTGATACTACACAAAGTTATTTGAAATAGCTTATTTATTTCTGTAATTTGATTTCAAACCTTTCTTATTTTAATTGTTCTGCCCGACTTTTTTTTAAGATATTTGCTTTTATACTGTTTGTGTTATTTTTAGTAATGTATGTGATTTCTTTCAATTTCAAACTGCTACATACAGGGAGTTTTATCCAAGCATAAGCATAAGTGCATAAGCCAAGCATAGGCTATATAAATTTAAATTAGTCAGACTGGGATAATATCTATTGTCTTTAATATGGGCACTGTGGTGAAAAATTGCTTATAAAAGACATGCATAGGATTTACCGCTCAAAACCTACTTGCGTTTGATATTTGGGCAGCTATATAGATGCACAATATGACCACTGAAAAGGTGTCTAGATACTTGAATCTGTTAGTAGCCATTTTTATTGCACACCTGTTCTGTACACAGTAGTGTACATGTATCCATATTTGTAATAACCCATAATTCTGTGTGGGACTGTATATCTCATTTATATTTAAATAGATGAACCATTTTGTAAATTAAACGAAAATTTACATAGTCTTGGAAAGGTTATGATAATGCAAGCTAACCACGTTTATCTTGAATGATGTTGGTAGGCTATGAGTTTTAATGTCAACTGCTCATTGCCTGTCACTGTGCAAAATGTTTCTAAATGGAGTGAGGCAGCTGAACAATAATATTAATCAAGCATTTCTTGTTTTGCAGTGAAGCTGTAAAACAACCAATACAAAAGAAATTAAATTCAAGACGAGACCAAAGTGCATCTGTCCTATGGGCGCAAGGCCTCCTAGCGCATAGGTGCCACAAAATTGGGCAAGCCCCGCTACTCACCACTTGTCCACTAAAAAAATGAAGGGAACACTCGGATAAAGATTTTGGAGCAAACATAACCAGTAATTGAGAAATACTTTAATAATAATATCTGGGGTTCAACGTCCCAAAACCACGTATGAACCGTATGATTATGAGAGATGCCGTGCCGTAGTGGAGGGCTCCGGGAATTTCGACGACCTGTTGTTCTTTAGCGTGCATCCAAATCTGAGCACACGGGCCTACAGCATTCTTGCCTTCACCGAAAATTCAGCCACTGCAGCCGGGATTCGATCCCGGGAACTGCGTGTCAGCAGCCCCAGTCTTAGCCACTAGACCACCGCGGTGGGGTTTAGCATAGACTTTAATGAATCCTAAGAGCTAACCCAGTGAGAAATGCCAGGGCTGAACGTTTCAGCTTCGCTGGTTGACCATCTGTACGGAATGCTTGGGCGTTTTTTTTGTTGTTGTTATTGTTGTTGTTTTTTTTTTTCGAGAAAGCACAACTTTGCGCACATTTGCAGGCCCTCGACCTTGAACCAAGACACCCCAAGGCACTCTTCCGGAGGGGCCAGGCTTTCCATGGCATGCGAGAGTACGAGAAAAGCATGGTATGTTCCCTTTTATGCTGATTTTTTTCAACTTCGTGGGCTATAAAGCTCTTTGTGTGCAGTGTGTTGTGAATCGCAATGTGTTGGCTCATAACCTGAACTTTGCGCTACGGCAAGTGGTCTCCTGTACCCAGGCGTGCGTGCGCTTATTTTTTAGTGGGGACAGTTTGCACATCTTGTGCTCTCACCGAAAAAATTGCGTTTAGGTTGCAGAGTGCACGAAGGTCCCTTGGCTCACTGCAAAGGGCTAGCAAAAAAAGCGCTTTGTTCGAACACAGTGAAGTAATGACTGTGACTTTTGTAAGTTCGCGATCGTCTTGTGTATGCCTGTGCGTATGTTTCGTGCGTTCTTTGTGTGTGAGAAGCACGTGAAGTGCAGAGCTGTAAACGTTCTTAGTATGCACGCGCTCGTCCTTTGTGAGTTCCTTTCCTGTGTCCTCTGTGCTTGGGCAACACGCTCTAAGATTCTATCTGCTAGCCATTCGTCTCATGACATCCCAATATGTTGCTATTGCATTCATTGCATTGCCCTTGCAGCATCACTCTTTTTTGAATACACCAAGTTCAAGTGGAGTTAACGAAGGTTTGTTGTGCGCTGTAATTTCTTTCTCTCTTCTCTTATCCCGAAGAGTGTGATAGATGCTTAACAGGAAGGGGTGGCACGGGGGAAAGAAGTTACATCAAGCGCACATCACGACCTTGATCTCTTACTACTAACAGTGTAGTGAGTGAGCGTGCGGGCACGTGGTGGCCTCCCACAGCAGGAAAACCTTTCATTGTGTCGCCGTAATCAGCACGCAATACTTAAATCGGTCAATGACTGTGAATTTGAGTATATGGCATTATTTGTGGAAAGAAGAGAGAACAATTTGTAGCTGACTGTAAGAAATGCTTACAACTTCCAGGCCACATGGTGCGCTATAGTGCTTGGCTCACTTGTTCTTAGGAGCCTAGATAGGCTGCTTTTTCTGAGCATGCTGAAAAAGTGTACCAGGGCCCCGTTAAGGCGTTGCTTTGTGGTTTTGCAGGTGAACCTACAACAAGCACTCTCCCTCTCTCCCAACAATAAAGGTAGGTAGCGTTAGCCACCAGGCTTTTATGAACAGGTAGTGTGTGCTCTCGTCTTATGCCTTTGTGTCTGATGCCACTTCAGGTTCATTTAATATTAGTGCTATATTGCTTTGAAAATGTTAAAATCCATCCGGAAATAGTGTCTCAAGTATCATTTTCGGGCACAATATCAAGTCATCTCTAATGTGTCTAGGACAAATCATTTCATTATGCACACCAGTAGTAAGCGATCACGCATCAGCCTATACCTGAAACATCATAAAGATAGCTTAAATGAAATACACTTTAATTATGTTGTCAACTATTATAAAGAACATGTGTATTCATTATCATAAGCCAAGAACAATGCCGAAATACTCTATTGCAGGCCATCGACTGCTTTATACCTCTGTCTCTTGGTGCTAAGAGGTGGTTTAACATAACCTGCCCTTTGATAGTCCAAGGGACAAGACGTTGTTTCATAAAGAAAGCACTAATGCCCCATCTTGACGTTATATACAGCAGTATTACTAAAACAAGTGACGAGGAGCTGTATGACACACGTTATTTGCTGCCAAAAAGCTCACGCTGGAACCTTGCTCTTATGTGCTATGCAGTGAAGGTGAAGCAAGGGTGGGCTTCCTACGATTTTGTAGTTGTTCGCTTCAAAAATTTTTTTCGCCCTTAAAACAAAGATTACTCTTCTCAGACTTGCTCCTTATGTTACTGACAAACTGTTCTATGCAATAATATAAAAGCCATATTTTTACTTGAACTGCTACATTGCAAAAATTAGGCCACAATACGAGTCAAAATGCTGTTTTTCCTAACTTTGCCACAACATTCTCGCAACATTTTTGCTTCATTTGCTCTCAAATTATTTTAATCTCTGAATATAGAAACATGTAGAGCAGAAAATCCTAATATATTACTGGCGAAAATATTTTTTGCTTTTTTATAAAAAATGCAAAACATGCAGTATATTTCAATTTCTCACCAAAGCAAAAAATAAAAAAATAATGCAAAAATAGATGAACTATCATAGACATGAAAGACAAGTGCCTTGATATTAATGAAAAAATTGTTCCAAATTAATTACTCAAACCAGTAATATATAAACTATTTAGCACAGCACAGTTTCAATTGGGTGCCCAAAGTTTGAAGCTCCCTCTAGGCAACACAAAATTTTTTTTTGCCAATTATAACGCCTCAATAATTTCTTCTCACATTCGTATATACCTCCAGAATTTTTTCAATATTATCGTATGTGGTCAAAATTGACCGGGTGCCCTTGATATGGAATGACCCATATGACTACAACTACGGAATCAGGGTTCGTGTTGACTCCCTAGTGTGTAAACTATATATTTGGACTTGGCACCTGTTCTGCTATGCACTTCTCTAACCGATCCTCACAAATATACTGCTGGAATATTTTAAGAATGTGCTATCAACAAGCCCTAAAGGTGTTTTAGGAAGTCAAAACAAAATGTAGCTGATCCCTCTGTCTAGGAATCAGCATAACACGAAAGTGCAACATGTTTTAGCAGAGGCAATTGAGAGTTATTGTGCATTGTTTCATCACAAGGTCGAAGGAATGAATGCTACAGCAACAAATTGTAATAACGACAATCAGCTCGAAACTTGCAGCGCGCATTTGAAGCAGAAAGCACGCACGAAATCAGCATAAATAGGACGAGCACGGACCAACAACGGAACTTTTTCTTCTCATTTTTTCTTTACAATCTGTTCGGATATACTTTACAACGTCATATCTGTGACGGAAATATGTCAGCGGAGCCGTGGTGGACGCCAGCATAAAACACTTTTCTGTTGAAAACTGAATTCCCATGTGCAAATATGGCTTCACGGCAGTGCTTCACAGCTATGCAAAGAAGCTACCATTGAGGCAATATGTTCGTGTTATTTTTTTAAGAAGTGTCCCACTTAATGGGGCTGAGAGTACGCATTATACATGAGCAAATGCGTTATGTGTTACAGGTAGAGCCGGAATGCAAACATGATGCCATAACCGTGCCACAACATCCCGGATTTTTTGTTTCTGCCACCTTAACTGGCGGCATTAGTTCTGATTTTGATTGTACGTTGACCTCCCAACTTCGAATGTCAAACTCTGAATAAACGGGTCAGCCTACAGTTGTGTAAATGCAGTACAAGTAAAAAATGTGATTTGAGTATTTGGTTAAATGGCCCTTTATTGAGGGATGCTTGGCTGCCTTTCCTTTCTCTGATTATTTCCAAGATTGAACACACCGTAAACCAGCAAGGTATATGCCAGTAAGTACTGTAATTTCTCGTTATATTATCTACATAGTTGCTGTGCATTGACTGTGGCGTTCATTTTTCTGCAGCAATACTTTCAGAGATTGCAGCTGTCAAAGGCGAAATGCAAGCCTACAAGGCAAAGGAGCGCAAGGCCTATGCAAAACTTTTCAACTGAGCTCTTGGAATGGGGTCCATCATCTACATAGTTTCACTGTCGGGCTGCTGTGCCCTGTTAGAGCTTGGACAGCTCATCCACATCAGAAGCGCTGGTGCACACCTTAACAAGCTTTGTGCACGCTTCACCTGAAGGCGACACCAGTGGGCTGTGGCCAGTTTACTTTGATTAGCTCAAACCTAAAGTGCGCAGGCAGCGATGGACTTGTGCTGTCAACTATTGCCTTGTGTTTTTTAGAAAGGCATTTACAATGGCAGCCTATTTCCTTTGCTGCAAGTTAGGGTAAAGTGACCACACCTCCTAAATCTGTATAAAGTGATCCTAAACCACCTCCCGAGGACACATCAGAGAGAGCTAGAAGGTTGCACAATGTTACCGTTTTGTGACGTAACATATGACACTCGACTCCTGTTTTATCTAGTTTTCGTGCCAACAGGGCCGAGAGCAGATGAATTCTGAGGAATGCTGGCAGATAGTAATACTCCTGAAGGAGTGTGAAATGCACAAGAACAGCGGAGGACAGTATTCAAAAAAAAGGTTGCGTACTTAACTGTTCAACTGCAGTTTTTGTACAATTTTTATTTCGGCAGACGTGTACAATATGAGATGTGGCACTTCATAGTGTGAATCATTTTTGTTCATACACATGAAGTGCGTTTGTGCAGCCAATACAAATACAGCAGCATTGTATTGCAGGCACATTTATTTTCACCCAATGCGAATGCAACATGGCATGAAAGCTCCTGGTGCACAAATCATCGTGTGGAGGCTGTGCAAATGACTTCACTTCGCACCCACTACTATATGGAAAACAATTTATCTTGCTGGAAAGCCAGCTAGCAATACTGTAACAGTACGTAGAACAACTGATATCGCTCCCTGCTGTTGCTGGCTGCAGCAGTAGGAGGTTTTACACCTTGGGTGTCACTTGTGCTGCAGTTGTATTGGCCGTACTAGTTCTTTTCAAAGCTGGCTTGTATTTTTTTACGAGTTCTTGCACACAAGAGATGCAGTGGAGAATGTACATTTTAGCACAAGCTGAATAGGGGAGAAATTTGCTGATGCTGCATGCCAAGTACTGCTGTTAAAGAAGTCACAGGACAGGGAGTTGTTGGACATTGTGAAAAGAAGTCACCATTTTAAGGGTCACTCCTAGCCACCACTTTGCACATTTTTTTGCTTTTTGTGTGATGCGGCATTTTTTGCAAATTTTCTAAATGAAGGATTCTGTTTGTAGTCTTGAACCGTGACAAACTTGCCTTCACAGTATCTTAAATCAGTAACGTGGCAGTGCTCTGAGGTGGTGAGACATGAAAGTTGACAAAAGTTGTCCAGTCACTTCATTAAAACACTTCTCCCCCATCTATTTGTTTCACATTGCTTTTTTTTTTATTCCACCCACTTCTGGCACATTACGTACTAGAACCTGTACACAAATGCATGTACATACTTTTTATGGGTGCCATGTATGCTTGTCAGCCCATTTCTGTACATACCATAACACAATGTGATGAGACATTTGGGTTTTTGTGCTGAAGAGGTGTCTGGAGCGTTGTCTTTGCTAGTGCTGACTGTATGAGAGAGTCTTGTAAAAATACACTGGCTGTGAATTATTTGTCGCATTTGCCTCAGTGACTGCAAGTCTGCAAGGATATGGCAAGAAAAGTGTCCACAAAGGTAAACAAATTGAGTAATATGGACTACATTTTAATTTCAGCTTAAGGTATTCGAATGGAAGTTGCCTGTCACCCCTATCTGCATGCATCGGTCGAAAACAACAGCAGAATTTCTGCCGTGTATGAAGTACAAACAGGAGTAGTAACATGACCTTAGCGCTCGTATCTTCACAGTCGATTGATATATTTTGGTATCGGGCGCCCATAAAAAGTACATATGGAGTTTACATACAGCGAGAAACAATTGTAAACTCTACCAATATATGAGTCGGGTTCATGCGCTCCCACGTCGTATTAACATTTATAAACGGGGACACAAAAGGTGCTGTTACTACACCTGTCCATACTTCGTGCACTGCAGAATTCTGCTGTCATAGCAGCTTTAGAAGCAGATGATTCGTCAGCATGTGCACTGTGATCGTACCTATAGAACAATGCCTTTTATAGACTAACAGTCTCGGTGAAGCGCGTCTTCTCGTTGCGCCGACCAATAAGCATGTACGTTCCCCGGAAAACAAGATTACTTCGCACCAACATTCTATTTATCGCATAACTTCAATCTTAAAGAAAATGGTTGACACGTGTCTGGAACGTTAGTGTCGGATGAATTTGGCACGGCGTCGATCTTCGTCATTCCAGCGGTAGTCATCGTCTGCAACAGGCCCACGAGAAGGGGCATACCACACCCATTGAAGCGTTGAAATTCTTAGTGGCGAAGCTCCTTATAGCGGCACCCGTTCGTCTCTCGTAGTCGTAGTGTGTAACCAGTGTTACATTTTGACCTCCAAGGTGGTGCCAGCGGGAGATTTCTCCTGTGCGTTGTTGAACAATAAAAAAAAATTCGCAGCGTGCGCGTTAACTAAAAGCCGAATGCTCCTGTCTCTCATTTACCATTAGCAGCCATTGGCATGTACATTGAGCTCTATCTGACAGGAAAAGGTTGCTATGTTATACTCGCTGGGTGTAACCTCCTTGGCTTTAGAAAGGTTTAGCGAGCGTTGGGCCGCACTGCCATGAATACAGTGAACTAGTATATACCATGAACTCGGGGTGGTTAAAGGTGGGAAGTAGACCCGAAGCGCAAGCCGTAAGAAAGTGTGCGTGTGCCACCTCTCGTTTAGTCCTTGGAATGTCCGCTGGGTAGTGGTGCTCCTATATGGGGAATGTATCATGAAAAGATGCGAGATGGTGGTACTTCAAGTGTTGAATAGATGGACGAACGTACACACAAACAGATGCATGGATGGACGCATGAACGGACGCAGGGGCGGATGCATGGACGACCGCACGAACAGACGGGCGGATGGACGCATGGACGGTCACACAGACGTACGGAAGCAAGAACGAATGGACGGACGAATGCTTCGCCCCACTCTCCATCATGCACTTCGTGGATATGTTGCCATTTTTTTTTATGTTTGTAGTCTAAAACGAACAGCAGCGATGCGCATATAGAGGTGCGCAGAGGAACGTCGCAGCGCCCGCCCTCCCCGTGAGCACGCCCATGCGTGTAAAGGCCTTACCACACGTACGCATTGCAGCCCTTCAGCGCTTGGCTTTTTGACGCGGTGCCGCACACTCTTGTATAGAGAGGGTGTGCGGCTACGCGAAGCTGCGCTCCCTAAGTGGTGACGGTCTGCAACGCACGCGTATGCTATCGGCGTCAAATATGAAACCCGAACAGCAGCAATGCCGTGGTGATGGTTTAGTGCGCTCCGTCCATTTATCACCATTGGCAGTCGCGCGCATCCTGTTCGGCAGCACTGTACATATATACGTGCTGTCCTATGGTGATAAGTGAACGGTGCGCACTATGCCATCATGAAGGCTTGCTTCTGTTCGGGTTTCGTTTAACTCCGATAGCGCGATAGGACGTGTGGTCAGGCCTTAAGAGCTGCATTTCGAGCGACACGCCTATCTGGTGCTTTGGCTTCGCCACAGTGTATGTCTGAAATTAGTCTGAAAAGTTGAGCTCTTTATCACCCATAATAAGGTTCAATATTTGTCTGACGTCACACATTGCAGCGACGCACTAACGTACGTAAGAACCACCTTAAGAGCTGAAAGTTCGCTGTTGCGTTGGCTTTGCCGCAGTATACGTCTGAAAGCAGTCGAAAAAGCTGAGCCCCTTATCACCCATGATAAGGCTCGACTTTTGTCTGACGTCAGGAACTGCCGCAACGCACCTACGTGTACAAGATCTAGCATCCGAGCTGAAATTCCCCTGTTGGGTTCGCTTCACCACAATAAATATTGAAAAGCAGTCGAAAAATTGAGGCCCATATCACCCATATGATAAGGCTTAACTTTTGACTGACGTCACGAATTTCAGCGACTCACCTACGTGTAAGGGCCACCTTCCCAGCTCCCATGGTGCAATGGTTTCACCGCAATATGTAACGACATGTTCCCCTGATGCATTAGCTTCGCCGCCGTTTATGTCGAAAAGCAGTCGAAAAAGCTGAGCTCCTTATCACCTATGATAAGGCTCGACTTTTGTCTGACTTCACGGATTTTAGCGATGTACTAACTTGTAGTAAGAGCCACCTTCCGAGCAGAAAGTTCCCCTTTTGCGTTTGCTTCGCCGCAGTATATGTCTGAAAGCAGTCGAAAAATTCGAGCCCCTTATCACATATGATAAGGCTCAACTTTTCTCTGACATCACACCGTGCAACAGAGGATATACTCTACGTTTATACTAATCTCCCGAGCTGAAGCTTCCTCTGATGCGTTGGCTTTCCCGCAATGCATGTCAAAAAGCAGCCGAAAAAGTTGAGGCCCTTATCAACCCTGATAAGGCTCAACTTTTGCCTGACGTCACACCGTGCAAGGGACGTTATGTATTAGTCTCCCGAGCTGACATTTCCCCTGATGTGTTTGCTTTCCCACAATATACGTTGAAAACCACTCGAAAAGGTTGAAAGCCTTATCACCCATGATAAGGCTCAACTTTTGTCTGACGTCACACGTTGCAGCGACGGTCGCACTGTGCCCTCTTCTGAACTAAGTATACCCCTGATAGATTGGTTTCACGGCAATACACGTCGAAAACCACTCGAAAACGTTGTAGGCCTTATCACCCATGATAAGGCTCATTTTTATTTTGACGTCACACATTGCAGCGACAGTCACTCTGTGCCCTCTTCTGAGCTAAGTACACCCCTGATAGATTGATTTTCGACGTGTATTGCGGTGAAGCCACTCGAAAAAGTTGACGGCCTTATCACCCATGATAAGGCTCAACTTTTGTTTGACGTCACACATTGCAGCGTCTAGTTCTACCTTTAGGTAGCAGAGTAGTGCATTTGTTTTCCAACGGCGCTTGCTACCATTCACTGTGGAGAAGCTGGTGCACAGTCCGCACCACCGAAAGCGGTCACCGTCCACCTGGAATCTAAAAGTGACTGTCGTGCGCTCTGTAGCTCGTTAGCTGGGAACTGATGCTTTTATTTGCTTTAAGTTCATGTCCTTAAGCTTCGACAGCAATGTATTTGCGTGGATTCGGCACCATTCCCAAAAAACATATCTAAAATATTCGAGTCTGCTTAGGAGGGCCCTCCATCAATCTCGGAGGGCCTATATTTTGTGTTTGTGAGTTGTTGCTTATCTTCCATAGCTGGCGCTACTTGACCAAGCGGCAGCGGCGGTGCACGAAACTCCTATTTGATTGATTGATTGATTGATATGTGGGTTTTAACGTCCCAAAACCGCTATATGATTATGAGAGACGCCGTAGTGGAGGGCTCTGGAAATTTAGACTACCTGGGGTTCTTTAACGTGCACCCATGCACGAAACTCTATGGGTGCACGTTATTCGGCACTACGCTACAGTGTGCTGGAACTAGTACGCTGCGCCTTTGCTCTTTGCGTTACCGGACAGACGTGTGTAAGAGCTGCCTTCAAAGCTGAAAATTTCCCTGTTGCGTTGGCTTCACCGCAATATAAATATAAGAAACGCATTCGAGAAATTCGTTGAGGCTTTTATCACCTGCGATAAGGCTCAATTTTTGTCTGAACTCCCAGATTAAAGCGATGAACCTAAAACACGTTTCTTTTTTCTTTCGGAGGTGTCAGAAACAAGACAAAATATTTTCCCCCAGTGTATGAAGGGGAAGCCAACATCCTGCCATGACAAGTGAAGAAATGCTACTCTCGTCTTTTTCCTATGCCAAAGCGCCAGTCTGGCTGCAGATCCCTTGTTTCAGTAGCTCATTCAGAACGCATTGTCCAAATAGAGTGAACTATGGAGTGAATGACGTGCCTCAAGCTTCATGCAGTAGTATATCCTTCGATATCTCTATCAGCACTACTTTTAAAGCCAAATCAATTTTTTTAGTGAATTTGCATATTATGATCTCCTGGAGAAGTTCTTGAATTTATTTCATATGAACGATGTTCTCACTCTAACTTATGACTTATAATAGCTGTCAGCTTTTCTTTTTTTCTCGTTCACCTTGTAATCAACTTTTTTGCATGCAATTGTCAGTATCGGGCTTAAATTGTATGCTTGTAGTGTGATGTACTCCTATTGTTAGTGCCTCCAGGCTTTTGATCACCTGAAGGGACCTCCCTGCTTCTAGTTTACTCAGCGAATTTTGATTTTTATTGAGTACACTGTCCTAGTTTTGCGAGAGCAAGAACATTTGTAATGAGTACCAGCACAGAAAGTGCTTTACTTCAGTGCTAAATTGTTACATTGGCCCTGAAGTTGGTATTTTTAAAACAATTTACTTCTTTAAATATAGTACCTGTCTTTTGTAATAATCAAACTTCAATAAATCAATCAAACTTCATGTTTATGATCAATTAAAAGAAATTATTATAAATAGTAATTTATTATTACTGTTTTAGAGGAAAGTTGATAGTATGTATGAGCCAGTACGGCCTTATTTGAGCTAGTTTTGGTTGTGGATTTGGCCCGCTTCAAAAAAGCCCCTCATAGAGCAAGAAAACAATACATAGGTTAACAAACACTAAGAGAGTAGGTTTATTTTCCAGTTTCTGCGATCCGTTTAATGGCGCCAACAGCCATACTCGCAAACAATAAATAACTTTGAAAGTACACTGTAACAAGGTAATTATCGTCACGCCCTCTCCTGTTGGCTGCTCATGTTCTTCAGGTAGTTCCTGATCTCGGTGGTCATCTTGTCACGGGGAACTTCAAACTGAAAAGAGAGAGAGCCAGCCTTTTAAGACAAAGCTCGCTTGAACACTTACTTGCGATAGTGGAGTGTCAAATAACGAAGTTTGGTGGCTCATGCAGATTCCAGCAAGTGTGAACAATCAGAACTGTCTATAGCAAACACTTACATTGTCACATCAACATTGTAATAACCTTTTTCTAGAGCAGACTGACAAATGGACAAAGAGAGGGAACAACACCAGCACTACTATCAACTGAATGCTTTATTCAGCAAAGGAAAGTGTGTCAGTCTGCACTAGAAAAAAGTTATTACGGTGTATACATACAAACTATCTCATCTTTCAATATTCACAAGATACATATTCAGTGAAGTGCTGCACAGAGGAGCAAAGTGCAGCTGTTTGACAAGCATTTGCAAAAATGCACAGTGAATTTTGGCAACACCTAGGAAGCATTCAGAAACGTCCGTGTACATAAATAAGTGCAGTGCTTCTTTCGCATTAGCAGCCCAGCAGTAATTTTTTTAGTGCCAGCAATCTTGACCTAGCTCTGTTCCAACATATGCCGAGCCCAACTTAAATAAAGAAAGTTCCCAAACTGAAAGTCTACAACTAGAACTTAGAACTACTTTACAAATGAAAGCAGTACAACTCTCACTGAAATGAAGCACAAGCAACCAAATTTCAACCAAATAGACCTAACTACAAACTACCGTAATTACTCGAATCTAACGTGCACCTTTTTTCCGGTTAAGCGAGTTCATAAATCGCATGTGCGTTAGAATCGAGTACGAACAAAAAAATTACGGTCAATCTATTGCCATCGGCAAATCCAAAATGGCCGCCCCCTACGTGCGTCGGCATAGCGCGTCGACCATTTCTGCCTATGTGTTTCCCATGTGCGGCACTTCGTACGTGTGCTGAGGAGTTCCTCATCTAGTAGTGCATTTGAATCGACGGCGTGGATGGGCCGACTCCCAAAACTCGAGTGCACCACGATGCCGCTTTTAAAAGAAAAGTCATCACGTGTGCAGAAACGGACGGAAATCGGGCCGCATCGCGGTCGTTCGGAGTTCCCGAAACGTGCGTGCGGGACCGGCGGAAACAAAAGCAGAAGATTGTCGACAGCAAAACTTCAAGCAAAGGCTTCTGTGGACCACACCAGGGTCGGTTTCCGCAAATCAAGGAGCTGCTCGGCGAGTATGTGCTTGAGCAGCGAGTCGCACAGCGGCCCGTGACGACAGAACTGCTCCAAGTGCGGGCTATGCAATTAGTCTTGGAAAAAGGTCTAATGCGGAGCCAGTTTAAAGCGAGCAGGTGCTGGCTAACTAACTTTATGAAGAGGAAAGGCTTTTTCCTCCGAAGGGGAACATGCATATGCGAAAAGTTTTGCGGAGGAGTACAGTTTTCAGAGGTTCGTCCTAAACTTGCGGCGCAACAACGGCTACCTGCTTGGGCAAATCGGAAATGCCGATCAGATGCCTCTTTACTTCGACATGCCTGGCACCGCAACCGTCGAGAAGAAGGGGGCGAAGCAAGTTCGCGTGCTGACATCGGTCCACGGTAAAACTACAGTGACTGCAATGCTCTGTTACACGTCAGATGGGCACAAGCTTCGCCCGTATCTCATATTTAAATGGAAGACGCTCTCGAAAGGAGTAGCTTTTTCGAGTGGTGTGATCGTGCGGGCCAGCGAGAGAAATGGGTGCGCGTTGCAATTGATGTCTTACTTTTTTTTTTTTTTTCGCGGTGGAAATCGGGTGCGCGTTACAATCGAGGGCGCGGTAGAATGGAGTAAATACGGTATGCATTTATGCATCGACCAACCAGGCATTTTTTTCCTAAACACCTACCTCTTCCCTGGTGGCCACTTTCCTTAGTTTGACCACACCTTTTTGCAATTCTGATTCACCGATGATGATCGCCAGTGGGATCGATCGCTCCTCACAGTATTGAAGTTGCGCCAGCAGTTTAGGGTTCTGCTTGTAAGAATGCTCCACCTAGGATGAGTCATAAGTATTATCAAACACTTCGGTTGAGAATCTCACAACCAGGGCTGCAAAGCCCTATGCAGTCTGCATGCAGAAAGGCTACCTTCAGCCCATGGTCCCAGAGCTCAGAGCAGATCTTCATCCTCTCCCGAACCAGCTGCTTCTGAGCAGACGCCACAAAAACCTCCGTTTCATTCGTCCTCAGCTTGGCCTGTTCCGCCTGATCAAACCATGCAAAAAGAAAAGAATAGAATAAAATAAAGGCTGTGTGTTTGACTTCTAAACAGCACAGTGTTTACTTCCTCCTAGATTTGTTAATGCACAATACTTGATTAACATTTAATTGAATGAAATCTTTCTCTCGAAGCCAACTCTTGAATTACTTCTTCAAATGCACGAAATACAGAAATAATACACTTCTTGGGCAACCAATCAACTGATCTGAATTAAATTTGTATTTTATAGAAGGTTGCTACATGTTTACTTCTATAGACCCTTTTCATAATTTGCAAATGCGTTCTCTGCACTGTATATTTGCCCAAGTAATGGCGGAACATGATGTGCTTCAAGCGGAGGCACAGTCCTAGTTGAACGTGCTGAGGCTCGTGCTCGTCTTTTAAGAGTGTTTACATGAAAAGAACCGACTTAACATTTTCACCGCCATTGCGTGAGCACACCGCACATGAACCGGCTATTAGCAGTAAGTGAATAGCCACCATGAGTTGTTCAAACTGAGCTGAGTTGGAGGAGCGCTAACTTTACAATTTTGGAAAGGGTCAATTAAATTACTATTTGGGACACCAGAAGTGCATAACAAGAGTGGCTGAAAAAAAACAACAATAAATTTGAAGAAAACAATGGTTGGCCACAAATTAGAGAAATTTATTGTTTAAAGTCTAAATTTGCATTAGAGCACTTGAATTTGACAGACCAACTGTATTGGATTGCAGGTCGCACGAAATGTTCACGTTTATGTAAGCTGATCATGTGCCCATTTATGAGTGGGTGGCAAATCTTACCCACTGGAAAGCCATGTATGACAGCTTCAAGTAGGCCCTTCAACAAGTGCAGTCCACTTATAGCAATGTCAAAGTATCAAGAAAATCCCGTCGTTGTAACCAATAATTGATATAAGTGGGTCGAGAAAATAACGACAAAAGGGAGACTAAAACACTTTATTTGCATGCAAGTGAGCTAGTGCAACTACATAATTGTTTGCATAAAAGCCATAAAAGCTGTGTTCGATACTGAGACACTGGATCATCATAATAAGCAGTTTAATTTATCATAGAAAGCATACAAAAGTTAGTGGTGCTTCCACTGTTCATTGTTATATGCAATATATTGTTATAAATGGAATCATTATAAGTAGACTTGACTGTACTCATAGGGGTGTATCAAAATTAAATTTTGAAACAATCAACAAAAAATGTAAATGATCACGTTATTACCCAAGGGTGTCACGAGATATTGCAAAGTAGGCGTAAATCATAGTGACGAAATTAAATGGCTCTCACCAGAGCTCTTGCTTCAAGAAGAGTGAAAATTCGCTCGACGCCGACACTAATGCCCACGCATGGCACAGCCCGTCCCTTGGCATCAAACATGCCCACGAGGTTGTCATAGCGCCCTCCTGCCGCTACACTGCCCACAGTCTCGCCTGGCTGACCATCATCTGCACAGGAAAGAGACAGCACACAGGCTACGCATGAAATTACAAAATCAAAGGCTCCTAAATCAAAATGCCACAGTAGCCAGTATCTATGTTAGAGGCCACGGGGCATGCTTTGAGAGCTTGGACACTGTAAACAATGAAAAGCAGTGCCAGTGATGGTGGAACCATTCCACAAGACGACACTTGTTTTAAATTTCGAGCTCAAGATTAACCATAGAATTTAGGCGAGACAAGGTGATTGAATAGGCACGACTACAGATTTTTGTGTGATGACTGTGGTTCACGTACTTGCAAAAAATGTGGAAAGAACTATCCTGGTGATAAAAGGTTAATTCAGAGGGTGCGATGGCCTGAAACAACACACCATGAGAAACGCTATAGCGGAGAGCTCCATCAACCAAGCCCTCTCCAAAGGCTCTCCTCATTAAGGCATATTGAATAATATCTTTCTGTAAGAGACTCAAGGCAGAAATGCATCACAACACTTTTTTAAAGGCTGTATTAACAGCAGAGAGCAAAATAAATGAAACGCTGCAAGGTGATATTGTAGGTTACCAATTCCACAGCTATAGCCTTTCCCATTTCCTGAACTAGGGACAAGCAACGTTCCTTCCCTGCACAGTCAAACTTCCACACTCTGTGTCTCATAAGAATCACCGAGTTCTCATATACATAGCCACGGGCATTGCTTGTCTGCATGCAATGAGGAGACAATAGTGACACCACTTCATTTGGTAAGGAGATTTGCTTGTTGAAAAAAAAAGTCTGTGCAAATTTTCTTTAGCATTTTCACATTTTTTGCTGTACAAGTTAATGAAACATATTGCAGGCATGACTGTCACCACATTGTTAACGCACCACATTTGTATGTTTGCAGTGGCCAAAGCTTTAATTAACTGAGCCCGCAATGCTCCATAAGTGAGAGAATTGTTGCATTCTGCCTCACAGTGAGGTAAAGTACCTGCACTGAATTCGAATCAAAAACTGCCTGCTTGAGCATAATGGCACGGACCCCGAAAAGTGTGTTGCATTTTGCAGAAACTAAAATCAAATAAAAGTTGAAGATCAAAGTGACATTACAGTAACTATGTGCAGTGGAATTTTGACTAAGACGTTCAAAGTGAACAAAAGCTGCCAAAAGTGATGAGAATCCATAAAAATTGAAGCACTGTGCCAACAGCTCTGCAATTCCAAAGTACAGAAATTTGCAAGTTTATGTATCACAGCAATTACATACCTTGCAAATATTAGAGTATGTATAGCAGATAACAATGATATACAAAATATTACTCTAAAGTTTACCGATTGATAGAGTTCCACGTAGGTTGCAAATTGAGAAATTGGTCGACATGAGACACTGCAGTTCACAAAGCTCCAACACCTTTTTTTTTTTAAGTGAAGTTACAAAAGTAAGAGATTTCCCATACAGACAGACTTTGCATTGCCGACCACCTACATAAAGTCGAACCTAGACATATCGAACCTGAATGTGCTCACAATTTTTCATTATGGGTAATTCAACAAATGGTATTTATTTTATAAATATAAAATATTTCAAAAGAACTTCCCAACAGTTCAATACACGGGAGTCTGCCTGTATGAGGTTTATTCACTGAGGCTTGTAAAACTGAACTTTAGGCAGATGCTTTAGGCAGCTACTTTAGGCAGTCTTTAGGCAGATGTGCCTTGCCTTTCAAGCAGATATATTACAACACTGTGAGCAGTAAAGTCTGTGTTGCTGCTTTAAAGGGACACTAAAAGCCACTATTAAGACGACGTTGATTGTAGAAACCTCGTAGTGTTACTTTTGTGCCAAGGAAGGTCAGCACTTGCTAAGCTGGGGAACAAGGCGCCAAGAGGGAGGGTGCGCTCGATTCCCACAGAATCAAAAACAAATGAACAAGCAGCATTTTATTCATCTCTTGATGCACGGAAGGTTCTTTATTTAGCGCAGCTAGATCAATTACTAGTGATTAATTGTAGGTGGTTTGTCTGACTTCACCGGGATCATTCTGTGAACATCCTACTGTGGCCCATTTGTTCTCGTGCATTTACATTAATTTCTCGGTAAATAGGGCACTGCTGTTGATAATATTATCGTTTTAGACGTCATACATTGAGTTTTCACTCTTGACGTAAATCGTTATATGGCTTTAGTGTCCTTTTAAAGTGCTCAGCACAGACCATACAGACGAAAAATCTCACCAGTAAGTACCGCTTCAAAGATGATTCCTGTGTAGTAGTCGAGCCCTCGTGCAAGGCTCAAGTCGAAGGACACCTGCACCGTGAGTTTACTTAAGTCAAGAGTTGGCCAAGCAACCTCCTGCTAAAGAATAACTAAAGGACGATGTGACAAACCTGCTTCACTAAAATTAAAACCCCCCTTTGAATGAGATAAATCTCAACAAAGTTTCCTGAGCAATCTCTGAATGACAGAACATTGACACCTTTTACATGTACTACGGTATATATATGGGCCAAAAGAAACAAAGCTACAGCGTCCTCTTAAAGGGCCACTCACCAGGCTCCATACCGAATTTTAGTTAGACATTGGAAGTTGCTGGGTGTCCGATGAGAAAACATTTTGCCACAAAAATGTTTCAAATCAGTTCATCACGAGCGGAGAAAACAGGTTTTTTGAAGCGGTCCAAAACGAGGATGAAAGGAGGTGAGCCTTCGCAAGCCAAATCTCTTCCCCACCCTCTCCAGCAACCGACGATGAGGTGACGTGCGCATGAGGTGCCCAAACAAGTCCAACTCCCGAGCACGCGAGCAGCGTTGCTTTCTTGACCAGTGTTATTTTGTGGTCATCTGCCTGTTTCTGCGGGATGGTTTGGAAACGCTGGCTTAGACGCGGTAGAGTAGATGAGCACAATGAGTGCGCGAACGCATGCGAAACGCTGGCACATTAGCCCCGCATCTCGTAGCATTTCACGGGAAAAATGAAAGAAAAACAAGCACAATTTTTTATTGCACCTCATTATTTTTTTCAAGTTTTATTAATCTCTTAAAGCAACAAATACATCAACTACGCATGTTGTGTTAAATAACTTTTGCCATGTCACGTGGTATACTGTTGACAATGTCAGAGCAGAGTCGTATACGTAGAAGACCAACGTCATTGCATTGCCGTGTACGTAGGGCCATTCATACGCCCACGTCATGCCCTCATTCTCTAGGCGTGCACCAGCAGAGGGAAGGAAAAGCAGCATTCATCTTGAAATTTGACCCATTTTAGCAGCACGTAGCGTTGCAAATTTTGGAAGACGTGATCATGAACGCCTCGTCTACGCATTGCGCTTGTCAGCTCAAAATTGTCAAACCTGCTGAGTGGCCCTTTAAAGAACCCCTTCACCATGTTATAAAAATTTTGAGCTGATAAGCACAATGAATACACCGGGCGTTCACGACCACAACGGCCAAAACTTGCAACACTACATGCCGTAGAAATGGGCCAAATTTTAAGCTGAACCCTGCTTGTCCTTCCTCTCGTGGGCGCGTGCCCAGAGAATGAGGGGATCACATACATGATGGAATGGCCCTACATAGTAGTTAGCAGTGCTGTGACGTCGCTCCTGTACGTAGAAAACTGCCCCGCCGCGGTGGTCTAGTGGCTAAGGTCCTCGGCTGCTGACCCGCAGGTTGCGGGATCGAATCCCGGCTGCGGCGACTGCATTTTCAATGGAGGCGAAAATGCCGAGGCCTGTTTGCTAAGATTTGTGTGCACGTTAAAGAACCCCAGGTGGTCGAAATTTCTTGAGCCCTCCACTACGGCATCTCTCATAATCATATGGTGGTTTTAAGACGTTGAACCCCACATATCAATCAATACGCAGACAACTGCACTTTGATGTCTCCAACTATAGCACGTAACACTGCGATAATTATTTGGCCAACATGTAGTTTGTGTTATTTGTCGCTTGAGTAGATTAATAAAATTTGAGATTAATAATGAAACACAAAAAGAGAGTTTGTTTTTTTTTCAATTTTTGCTACGAATAGCAGCATGATGCAAGACTAATCTACCTCCGTTTCGCATGCATTTGTGTTTTCCCACTTTATGCAGATGCCACACCTAACAATGAAACTAACTTTCTATCACATTCCAGAGATCATTAGGCTCATTTATCATTACACTCATTTTGCTGCATCGCCTCTAAAGCAGCACATAGATATATTGAATGAAACAGTAGTTCTCTACAAAAATGATGCAATTTTATAGGCCAATACCGTTATAATTTTGAGGCACACCATAGCAGGGGATTCAGAGTTAATTATGACATCCTGGTGTTCTTTGATATGCAACCCAATCTTAAGCACATTGGCAAATGTGTTTTAATCTCACTGGGGGACTTCCTCGCTGGATTTCGTGCCAACCGGTTGTGCCCCGCGATCTCCAACGACAGCGCAGCTCTGGCCGACTGAGCTTGCCTTACGTCATCTCTTGACGCCAATTAGAGCTCTCGCTGAGTGGTTCTCCGTCCTCATACTTCTGCAACCGTGTCCATCTTTCCTATCTTCTCCTTACTTCCGTATGTGGATGTCTCTGTGCCTCTCTTTCTCTTCCTGCTCCTCTCTCTATCCCTTTACCTTTAATTCCTCCCTATCCTTTTAATCCCTCCTTACCCCCATTCCTGCGCAGAACTGTGAAGGTGCCCTCCATTGAGAAAGAGGCAGTAACGGAACTGCGCTTATTTCTGCCTTTTCCCCTTTCAAAAGTCACTTACTAATCTCAGTGAAATGCAGCTGCTATGGCGAACAATTGAATCGGCCACACTGTGCTTAGTAGAGCAAGCTCATCTCACCAAATGCCCTTTTTTTTCTTTTTCAAAGTACTTCTGGAATAAAACATGACACACGGAAGCAGAATGGAGCCTGACCTTGTTGGTGATACCATAAAGGTCACAATATTCTAAGAATAGCTTCATTTCCTCCAGGCCTCTCTTGGCTGCCGCATTAGTAGCAAGGCCATCAGACAGTAGAGCTGTCACAAGTTCTGGACCACCTGCCCAAGAAACAGCAAAAACATCACTGCTCTGTAAAAAGTTGTCGATGAGATCCAGAATTAAAAAACAAAAGACATTATGCACTCAGACGGCCTTTTAGTTTTTTCCCCTTTCGGTAATCATCTGAAAGTTTCACAATACTACAGCAAGAAAATGATAATGCAGAAATGGGTGCCATGAGATAAAGTGGAACGTTGAGATGAAGAACTTGTACATGTAAGAAATCCAGGTAGTAATCAAATACGAACTCAAGAGGCTCTCAACCTACAGCGAATAAAATCTTAAGATGACCATTGAATCATAAGACAACACACAATTATGAAAACTGCAGTAGCACATTTGATGACAAATAAAGATAAGTGGTTCTGAAGATCAGAAGTTTCTCTGACAGGAACCGCCATAGAAGGCACTCAAAAATAAGCAGTCTGCTTCTTTGTATCAAGAATAATATTTCACATAAGCGTAAGCTGAGATACCTTTTTTGACGACAAACTTGTTAATGTTGTCAGCCACTTCTTCAGCCAATCCCTTTTCAGAAACCATTTCCTTGCGGACATCCTCCCAAGGCAACTGAGAAGGACAATAATGTGGCACATAAGCGAAAACTGACGAACTTGGATAGCAGTAATTAATTTATTTACTGGTTTGTTGAACAGTGCACAGACGACACTTCTCTCCAGTAGAAGTAAAAAAATTAGACAATGCACATTGTTACGTTTTCCCTATTTCAATTACTATACTGAGGCATCAAGCTTATTGTAGCAAAAATAGGGCATTACATGGCTAATTAATATGCCAGTCTCCATGATATATATGCTACGCCAAAGCATGCAGGTCACACTTTTTTCTTTTACATTTACATTTACAGGAGTCTCAATTTAATTCCCATACCATCAAAAACTAGCATGACAGTTCGCTAACCTTATCGAGCTTGTCAACAGCAGAGCAGATGGTCTTGAAACTGTCTGCGGGTACACCACAAAATTCAAACATTCCATTGAGGATCTCTCGATGGTTGACCTGCAGAAAATTTTCATAATTTCACACAATTTCATTTAATGTGAACAGAAATCTGTGTGCCAAGGCAAAAGTAATATAGCAGAGTGTATTAACAAGCCGCGTGAACATGGCTAAAGGGACACAAAAGGCAAATATTAGCTCAATTTTGATTGTTGAAATAGCAGTCTAGAAACTTCGCAGTGCTACTTTTGTGCAAAAAAAAGCGCTTATTTTAAAATAAAATGACGTTTTCGTCCACATCAAGTTAGCACACTTCAAATCACCCGCCTGAAAGCAGTCTTCAAGGCATGAGCGTTGCCGCGCCCAAGTTGCCCGCCTTGCTGCGCGACCGTCAACACTACTAGCAGCAGAGCAAAAGTAGTGGGAGCCCCAGCAGCAACAACGGCCACTGAACAATTTTCTGCCTGCTTGGTTCAACTGAGCCCCACAAGGTGGCATGACCTGTCCAGTGTAACCACGCGAAAATCGAATTTTTGAACTACTTGCACCATTCCATATATTAACATTTGGCGGTTATGTTTTCTAAAGATCAAAAAGAAACAGACAAGCAGCTTTTTATTAAGTTTCTTAATGCACGGAAGGTTCTATTTTTGTATAGCTTGTTCGATTGCGAGTGATAAATTGTAATCTGATGCTATCACGTCATAGGGATTATTTAAAAAATGTACCACTCATAGCACACGTCATGTGATACATTCAGCTTAATTTCTCGGTAAGTAGGGACTGCTGTTGATAATACTGCCATTTTAGACATTGTCATACATTGAGCTTTCACTATGACATAAATTGTTATTTGCCTTCAGTGTCCCTTCAAGTCTCTCTGTGCCACCATACCTACATGACCTGCACATACACAATGGAGTTTACATCCCAATTTGGTCTTGTAAAATGCATAACGTGGCATCAAACATTAGCATCTCCTGAAGCACTCATTTAATGCTAATCCTCCCATGTTATATATGCCCTCATGTCCCCTTTACTCAATATCCTTGGGCACTTTTAAGGACAAATAAATGAAATGAAGTAAAGCGAAGGTTAAAGTCGAAATTCTGCACCAGCCACTAGGCCTTAGAATCCCTTCGATACGTCTATTCTCATTTATATAGTATCTAAACTGAGATTAGGTATTTCTGCTTATCAGCTATATATTTTAATAGATGAGAAAACAGATGGGAAGACAGAAGACGAAGCTGGTCATTAGATCTGGGTAAATGTATACAAGAAAGCAACACATGTATTCCATTCACTCTAAAAGTTTGTTCACCATAAGAGAAATTCCAGCAGCATATAAATGAGGGTACATAAGTACTTGCCTTTATGACGAAGCCATTAAAACCAAGGTCCTTCAGTATTTCAGCTAGAATCTTTACACACTCAACATCAGGCAACATAAGGTCATACTGTCCAGCAATGTCGAAATCCTGTTAAAATAGAAGAAAAGGACAAACATAGCACTGAATTGGGTCAGCTTTGCATAGCAACTGAAAGAATAAAATTAGGGGAACATATAGGAGTATATGTGTGGCTAATGTCTGATTAAACATGAATAGAAGACCACAAAAGTCCCTCATTTTAACTTGCTTCTAAGAGAATGCAAACTTAAAGTCAATACTGCCGAACCATTTTTCACTGCATGCTTACAAATTTTCCTTATATGCTTAGACTACTGCACAGCACAGGGTTAACTACAGTCCTCGCTGCTTTTAACTATGTTTATATTAGGGGTCTCAAACATGCGGCCCATAAACCTTTTGCAAATGGCCTGGCCCACATGCCTGCCTTCACCCTTTTTTTTATAAGTACGTTTATGATTTACACTGACATCGTAACTGTAGAGCATTTTTTCATGAGGCACCCATCCAGTAGCCATGTTTCAACATCACTGTGTAACAAAAGCACCATACAATTGAACCCACTCATGAAAATACTCAAAAACCATGAAAATTGTATTATTATACCTGATAACTGCTGTAAACAGGTTCCACGAATAAAAGAGAAGTAATAGGAGAGCAGACTGTCGTGAGACAATTATCGGATGGGAAATGCAAACAGACATAAATGATAAGGATAACAAAGCTGCCAATTTCCTGGACATGCTCGAAAATTTAGACGCCTGCACGAGGACGCCAAAAGCCCCATAGAGCACAAGTCTGAAGAAGTGTGATGCTTCGGACACTGAAATTCTTATAAGTCACAACTCTTTACTCAAATTCCATGTCCAAAAGAGCATTAACAGAAGTCATTGTCACTCCCACGCCATATCGGGTTTCAATTCAGCTTTGCTGCAATGCCTTAAAGGGCCCTCAATCACCTCAGATTTTTTTTCATACAGTTCAAGTAAACATGCACACTGTGTGCAGAATGCCATCCCAATAAGTGATGCTACACGTTGCACCTTCACAAGCTGTGGGCATGCCACAAATCCCAAGGAACAATACGTTTCTCCGGGCCCTCTTTCCATCTCCATAGAGACGTGTGTGTCGTCAGAAAGTTGAATCTGCGATGTGGAGCCCAAGCCATGCTCCAATTCGTCGAACAAGTATGACTTACAGTTAGTCATGCAAGCAGCTGCCCGTGCTCTTTATTGTTGTTCGTTGTGTAGCAGGTGGCATAGCTTCACATCTCGCGCAGAGGTTCTCTGGCATGGCATGTCACCATTTGGGTCCATCATACAGCAATTCTTTGAAGGCATGTGCGCAATACAGGGTCCGTACTGGCAGGATTTTTTAAGGAGCACGGGTCAGTACTGGCACAGTGGTTAGTCAACAAGCACGGAGTTGACGAAGTCATGACAACCAGAAGTAGACGGTGATTCAAACGGCGTGTCAGCAATGACAAATCCCCTCAGCAAGATTGGGTGGGGCACTCGTCAAGGAGGGCAAAGCAGCGTTTAGAGAGGATACCAGCGAAGGGTAGAGAAGGAAAGAGTGAAAGGAGCGATTGCCGCACATCGATCATCAAACATGTCTAGCTCCGCACTGTTTTGAAACATTTTCACAGCTAAGTGTTTGTTATAGACTCGTACACAACTTCCCAACATAACTACATTTTAACCTCTGGGTGGTTTAGGGGATGGATGCGGTGATGCGTGCCAAGAACTCAGAGGCACTGGGGGACATTAGCATGTGGGCGAGGATTCAACAGCTTGGGTTTCCTATTTTCTAGTGATCATACTGGTATTATTCATTTCTCGTTTTCTTCTTTCTTTTCAGGGATTTGATGTCCCATTATGTTTCAGCATGAACACCCAACAGTCAGAATTCATTGTTACGTATAAACAATCAGCTGGCATGTTGGCATTGTTGTAGGCAGGTTATTTCCTCATAGAAAAAAACACATATGTTGACGGTGCAGCAGCTTTTTCATTGTTATAACCAATATTGTTAATACCTGTATCGTTATAAGTGGGTTCAGCTGTACTTCAGAGGGGCGTTCAGACTTTCAGATTCCATAGGTCACAATATGGAATCTGAAAGTCTGAACAGATTCCAGGAAAAGTCCAGGCCGGCCATTATTGTCCAGATACAGGAAAAGAATTGATAGGTCCCTCAAAACCTAACATAATATCCCCTTCTTTCAGAAATGTTACATTTATGTCATCATCATCATCATCATCAGCCTGACTACGTCCACTGCAGGACAAAGGCCTCTCCCATGTTCCGCCAGTTAACCCGGTCCTGTGCTTGCTGCTGCCAATTTATACCCGCAAACTTCTTAATCTCATCTGCCCACCTACCTTCTGTCTCCCCCTAACCTGCTTCCCTTCTCTGGGAATCCAGTTAGTTACCCTTATTGACCAGCGGTTATCCTGTCTACGCGCTACATGCCCGGCCCATGTCCATTTCCTCTTCTTTATTTCAACTATGATATCCTTAACCGCCGTTTGTCCCCTAATCCACTCTGCCCTCTTCTTGTCTCTTAAGATTACACCTACCATTTTTCTTTCCATTGCTCGCTGCGTCGTCCTCAATTTAAGCTGAACCCTCTTTGTAAGTCTCCAGGTTTCTGCTCCGTAGCTAAGTACCGGCAAGATACAACTGTTATATACCTTCCTCTTGAGGGATAGTGGCAGTCTACCTGTCATAATTTGAGAGTGTTTCCCGAATGTGCTCCACCCCATTCTTATTCTTCTGCTCTTTTCCGAGGTTGTTGTACATTACTTTCGTTTTCTGCAGATTAATTTTAAGACCCACCTTTCTGCTCTCCTTGTCTAACTCCGTAATCATCAGTTGCAATTCGTCCCCTGAGTTGCTCAGCAATGCCATGTCATCGGCGAAGCGCAGGTTACCAAGGCACTCTCAATTAACTCTTATCCCTAACTGTTCCCATTCTAGGCTTTTGAAAACCTCCTGTAAGCACGCGGTAAATAGCATTGGGGAGATTGTGTCCCCCTACCTTACACCCTTCTTGATTGGTATTCTGTTGCTTTTTTTATGAAGCACTATGGTAGAAGCTGATCACCTGTAGATTTCTTCCAGAATGTTTATATATACGTCATCGACGCCCTGATTTCACAGTGTCTGCATGACGGCTGATATTTCTACTGAATCAAACGCCTTCTCGTAATCTATGAAGGCTATGAATTCTTAAAGTAGCAGAGCGCAACTCCTTTTAGGATTCCTGTGGTAAGGGCATCAGATAATTGTGACTACAACTGAACTCCTTAGTAACAATATCACCAAAGAAGTGATTTTTCTTTGTTTTCATAAAAGTTTTACCCTTCTTGATTGGTATTCTGTTGCTTTCTTTATGAAGCACTATGGTAGCAGTTGATCCCCTGTAGATTTCTTCCTTGTATATGCCTACATTTATATTGGCATATACAAATGAAGAATGCTTTCTGTGAAGTGACGTTAGCTGGCATATTGTTTAACCTTACTTCCTCTATTCTCTTTTCCAACTTTCTTCATCATTCTGGTCTATCGAGAGACTAAATTTGGCGACTCCAGCATGCCAGCTGAGTTGAGTTTGAGAGCCCTGGTCCATAGCATGTAATATGTATTATATAGCGACCCTTACTGATCAAAATCCTGACAATAATGGCCGGCCTGCCACTGGCAATTCGAAGAGGCAGACGAACACTTACACACTGGTAGAACTCTCGGTAACGTCCACGCGTCATGGCAGGGTTGTCACGTCTGTACACTTTGCCTATCTGGTAGCGCTTCATGTTGCTGATTTTGTTCATGGCCAGGAACCGGGCAAAGGGCACAGTCAAGTCGTAGCGCAGAGACAGAATCTCACCTCCCTGGTCTGCCAGGTCATAAATGAGCTTGCTGTCCTCCCCGTACTTGCCTGTGAGCGTGTCCTACATTTGGAAAGCAGGCAATTTAAGGTAGCACAGATGTCGGTCACCACAATAAAATTTCTCTATTCATTTTATTTATTCAAGTATCTTCAGTGTGGGCATTACAAAGGAGAAGGGATACATTAAGCAGGACAGAACTTTACAGCCAAATAATCATTGCAGGTGTTTAATACTACAGTGCTAAGATAGAGCAAGTCCTGAAACACAGTAAAAAAGCTAATGACATTTGCTTTCGATCTGTTTAGTGTATCTTCTTCGTGGTGTCCTATTCTGTTTAGCGCAATTTTTTCTCATTGCTATTTTAAGATTGTACAACAAAGGAAAATACCAAATGTGAATAAGTTCTCCAAGAGAGCCAATTTGCTGCCAAAAGTGACAATATTGCAGATGCATTATTAATGATGAATTGAAAAAAGATGATGTGAATATTTTAAAGCACTTGACATAAGTTGCTTTTGAAATGGATCAGCAGATGCCCTATAGAAACTTTTCTGTGCTTTTCACATATCTTGGCAGGGAAACTGGAGCTAGCACTGAGTGATTAAGACAAAACTATCTTGTAAATGAAAGGTCTGACTGCTCAGCTCCCTCCCTATCCAACTGCATGCAAAAGTAAAGTGAAGTTACACGACTAAGCCTGAATTAAGCTGAAGAAAATTTGAAACACTTAAGAAACAGGTCAATAGCAGGATTATTAGGCTCTATAATTCTCTTTACGTAACTTTTTAGAAAACTAGATAAAACCACAGAATGTTAGAAAATAAAACTCACAATCTTGATACCCCCAATAAACATATATCATAGTCTTCTGAACTTGAAGCTATTAAGACATCTAAAGAGACAGCATTGGCATGAATATATGTTGAAGAGAAAATGATGTGAATAGTTCGTAAGCAAAACCACAATAAAAACTAATCACAATAGCAAAAAAGCTACAAGTGTATCGCATTTTCTCGCTTTGCTAATACCCTGATAGCTACAGTTTAGATAACAAACACATATTTTTTTCTGGCAATCATAAAACTTATTTATTCATTTATTTACAGTCCGTACTACACCCGCATGGGGCATTCGTATTGAGGTGAAACAATAACATTGAAAATACAGATACAGAAATGTAATAAAATGTAGAAAGGCGACAAGCCACTAACATCGACGTGTGAAAATACAACAGTTCAGGCATGCGCACACACACACACATGCACACAGGCAGAGAGAGCGAAAAAAAGCTCTAGCATAGATCGCTAGAAGGAACAAATGAAAGTACAAAAAACTTTGAAGTGTGCTCAGGCTACGATAAAATATGATTTTAAGCACAATGGCATAATTTCCCTGGATGCAACTACAATTTCTTGAGTTTGTTCCATTGCTGAATTTATAGTGGAAAATATTAATATTTAAAAAGATTATTTCTGGTAGCGAACTCGTGCACTTTTAGTCTGTGATCAGTACGAGCAGTATGCGTAGGCTCCAATACGCAGTTTTCTTTGTTAAAACCTATTAAACCGCGGAGTATTTAGCGAAACAGAGACAAATGTAGGAATTTACACCTGTCTTCAAGAAGAGGCCATCCTAAAGTATAACTAATTTTGAAAGACCTAGTAGAAAAGTCATAATCACCTGTGATGAAACAGGCCACTTTCAGCTGGATATGTTCTAGAGCGTATACGTTCACTTTAGGCTGCTATTGTTTGAAAATTCACCTCACCACTTGCATATACTGTAACACATCTCAGAGCTAAAAGAAAAGCTTTTTTTAAAAACCCTTCTAAACAGTTATTATATTCAAACTGGTTCAGCACTAACCTGGTAAGAGCTTTTCTATGTTTCATTCACCTGTCCAAGCACAGGAATCCAAACATGGCCTGGCCTAAATCTTTCTAAAATAGCAGAACGAATTACTGTTTCTATGACAACCTGAACAAAATCGAGGTGCCAAGAGTGACCAACCTTGCTTAGTCGCTGAAACTTAAATCGTGCATTTCTTCACATTCAGGCAGCTATCTCATGTACACAGAAGTAGTTGTAATCACAAACCAAGTACGAGTCTTTAGAAGAAAATAATTTAGTCGCTTTGATGGCTACATGTCTTCTTAGACAACAGCAGAACAAAACTATCCCTCACATAGGCAGGCTTCATGATGGCTATACTTTGACCCTGCAGTGAGACAAGGTGAAATAAGGGGTGCGAACAGCCTGTGGGAATAACGAGAGATTTGCCTGAGCACCTATACACGAAAAATGAGTTGAAGTAAATGACGGTGGCCCAAATTAACACCTCTATACCCTGCACAAAAAAAAAAATCATGAAGTGCAGCTTTTGCTACACCCAATATAACAGGCAACAGCAATAAGATAAAAAAATAAATCAAACCGTACAGGCTCCTATTACTCCATTTATTTGTGTTCCTTGCCCATTCAATGTTCTTAATGCCTGAACGACTCATTGGGAAGCAATGCTCGATGCAATACAATAATTTGAAGCTTGGATAACTAGATAATTAAGCTATGTAACACTCCATTCCCAACTGAAGACACAACTAGTAACTCTACTGCGGTTTTACGTTGCGCAACACGGCAAACTTCAAGTGCCAAGCTTTACCTTGAGCTCAAAAATGGGTGTGTCGATGGCCTCTCCTCCGTGCCTCTTGAAGCATGAGATAATCGTGGTAAAAACCTTCTCCCGCAAGGCCATTTGGGCTGGCATGTGGTCCCTCGTGCCCTATGTAGCCCAAACAGTCACAATGCCATATCTCCGCAGAGGCACGAACAAACAAAACATAAAAACCACAGGCATACTCAATGGAAACTTGAAGGGCCACTAAAGTGAAACACCGAATCAGTTTAGACTGATTATACTCTGAAAACTATACTATTGTTAATTTCAACATTATAGGCTCATTATTAGAAGAGGAAATCAGGGCCAAGGTTTCATTTTTTAACATCCCGCTGATATGTCTGCATGTCATGTCACAAACTTCAAAATGTTTTGTTCATATATCGGCCAACTTGGCATGCCAAGTCTCCAGCTTCCTCAAAGGACAATGTACTTCGTGTTACTAATTGGGAACTATGTAGTAGGTCCCGTCGAAATCGATGTTGCGCGATGATGTGCGAACTTCACGGTGGCATCACCACTCACATTCTCTTATAATGTATTTTCTCAAGTGTTTTCTCATGGTGAGTAAGACGATTTCGGTGTAGTAGGACAGTAATTTATTAACACAAGAAAAATCTTATTTCTGTTTAGTGTCCTTTTAATGACATTTTGAGGCAGCTCTTAACTATTCAAACACATCCATACTGGCACCAAGTCGATTTCAATTCAGCAGGTTCTTTTCACCTGTCCTGAAAGTTTCAGTTTATCCCTTTCACATAATTTTCGAGCCTTCATGCAATCCCAAAGAGACAATGCACCACAATTTACAGTGCTTACATGGCACAGTTGGAAAGCTTTATGATAAGTTGATCCAAGCAAGCAGGTGATTTAACACTGAACGTTTTCTTCTTTATGGCCAAGAGAAAAACATTTCCTTGAGATAAGTGGGCATACACTCTACTCATTTACTTACTTTATAGGGACCCGAAGGTATGTGTCAGAAACTGATGCCTAAACAAAGTTTTTATATAATCATAAGAGAATGTTGTGAAGCAATGACGACACACATACCTTGGCCGTCTTGAGGACAAACTTGTGGGGCTCATCTTCAGCCAATTGGGCTTTCAGGTGAAGCAACTTGGCTACTTCCTCATCAATCTATAAAAAGCAAAAGGAAATGTACCACTTTTTTTCAACATCAGAGCTGTCTCTCCACATGACACAGTGTTATGTCCTGATAGCAACAAGACTGATTTTCTTCAGAGCAACAAAGATGCCGAATACACCAAGACACTGAGCTTGATGGTTCGTTGGCAGTGTTGCAATAACAATCTGATGCAAGTGCTTCATCAGGACCTTCACTAAGCGCAGACCCTGTGCGAAGCTATTTGTACATAGTCAGATATCAAAATGCAGAGGCAACGAGGAATACACAATGCAGGGGAGCTATTCTCATTGTGTCTACCTTGTTGACTGCCCCTTTTGGAGGCACTGATAAGCTGGACCTTAGCGAGCAGCACACTCCGTTTCCGGTTCTTTTTCCGTAACATTAGTTAGACGTCCAGAAGCTTTCACAACACTTCACACAAATGAGAGGGACGGAAAACTCTTCCCCCAATAAATGCAGGCCTCAGACATCCTCTTTTGATACACACCTCATAGGCTGGGTGAACATGAACGCTGATCAAGTTAGGCCTCGAGGTAGGCTTAATGCGGCTGCACGCCTAATGCACCTCGAAGGTCGGTGCACATTCCCTGAATTGTTCTCGAACATCTGAACACCTTTATATCCAAGTTCCAGCTTTTCAAGTTTGTTTAAATGCCCTGTTACAGTGCATTTCAACCATTTTCTCTTTCTTTTTACACTGGGAGTGTGCTGGTGGGTTAGGTGCTTCGACAAAGTCCAGCATGCCCCAACATCACGACTCGCTGTTTTTTCGAGTAACTGAATGTGCTCCGCCGAAGTGGGAAGTGTGCCAACATGTCCACAAGGTGGACACATTGAGAATAGCTCCCCAGTTTCTGGCAAAGCAAACCCTTGTAAAGACAGCCTCAGCATCTTTGAAACCTAGAACTAGGCTTAATATCCGACCTGAAAAGTGTTGCATCATTAGTTTAGCTTTCGATACACAATATGGAAACCCTGTGAAGATGCTTTGAAATAAGGATCATTATAATCCGTTGGGTTATGATGGCTGGTTGATTATCTTTTTTGTTCGACGTAAGCTGCAATACCACAAAAGGTGCAATTTGAAGAGTTGCAAACATGTAGTATGCTTTGATGAATTATCTGAAGATTGTCCAAGTTCAATAATTCCAAAGAAACAGTAGTACAATGCAAGGCCACTCACATTAGTTCATCAACACATGAAAATGTTCTTTGATGAATATTTTAAATATGTAAATACGCCTTAATTTTAAAATTTTTACTGATTTGTCTTCTCATGTTACGAGAAATGCAATATGTATTCTTGACAACAGGCTACATATGAGATTTGACATATGTAGCTGACATACTGTTGCTCCGGTTGATTAATTTGGTTAATTGATCAGCAAATGCTATCAGGGAGTGCAAAAGGCACAATGATGTAGATTGGAATGATTACAAGAACTGGTCATTCTGCACCTTCCATAAATAAAGCACTAGTTGCCAGTGTACCTTGAAATCTTCTCAGTCCCCCCCACCAGTTTTTTTTGTTTCATGTTTTCTGACATTGTTTGTTGCTTGTAGATGCAGTGAAACAAGATTATCCACTGCCTTTGTATTACCTTTTCATCCGCTCAGATGGCTGGAAGATTCGAGTGCAAGCTGACTTGTTTTCAAGTGCATTTTTGCTACTTGTCACTTCCTGAACAAACATGTATAAAACAAGCCAACTAATTTTTCAAAATCTCAAGAGTATAACTGGGCATGCCTGTTGCTTGTGAACCATGTATATGTGTCGAGAGACCAAGTTGAGCACCAAAATTCAAGCAGAACATTACGCTGCATAGCAACACAGCTCTCACCTGTGCGATTGAGTGCGTAGCCATTGACATCACACGAAGAGGCAGATGGCACATGGATCGCAGTGATGAGCATCGCAAGCATTTCAGTAGAGTGGCCATTGGAGGTCATGCAAAAACAGGTACAATGGGGAGGAAAGGAAAGGGGGAGAGGAGCAGAAGCCCTCAGAACATCCAGTCAAACTGGGAGGGCGAAGAGGGCGAAACAAATACATGTTTCCTGGCAGCAAACTGGACGTGTTATGTGCGTATTTCAAAACAATGACGAGTTCTACATTATAACGCGAGTATATTAAATCTATATGATTTTACTGATACAGTATGCTATCAAGGATACTGTGATCAGTATCCACACCCGCTGCATTAGCGTCGCATCATCGGCCAAGAAGTTTCTATCACATCTCGCGAGCATGTTCATCATTTCTCTCAAAGATATCCCATGAGAACAACGCTCCACGAGAATTACGCAGGGCAGTTCGTATTGGCTGGAACAAATATCGGCGAGGTTTTAGGGTTATAGAGTTAAGACACCAGTGGGCACGGTAAAGAAGCCGACTGTGGTACAATTTTGATCGCGGTTGGCTCTTCAGGGCAAGCTGAGCAAAGGATAAAAGCACGGACACTGCAAGTTTTTGTGGCAAATGTAACATGACGAAAGTGGGAAAACACACACAGAGAACTTTAGAAATATGACCCGAATGAAAAAAAACGCCAGTGACATGGATGACGCAACACCGGTGCTAAACTGGTATCCCATGTTCATTCATTCACTTTAGGTGAGGCAAAAAAAAAAACTGAAACTTGTGACCAGGCTTGGTTATTTAAAATACGCAATAAATCTACCACACGCAATTAGCACAGCTTTCATCAAGCACTGCTTACAGAAGAAACCTTGTCAGCTCTGTGAAGCGGTAAAACGATCAATCGTTTTGACAAGTAACAAACTATTCGCCTAACACCGCACATGTGCAGCTGAATCAAAGCCGCGCCGTACCTTTTCTTTCGGGGCTTTCTCGGCCTTCAGCGATCGCACAATATCGCCTTGCTGCTTGATGAGGTCATTCAACGCTTCTTTTTCAACAACAGACATGTTACAAGCTTGGCATATGCTCTTGGGTCCACGGAGTACCGAAAGTTTGGAGTTGGCACTTGGCAATTATCCTGACAATCAGAACTCGATCGGCAGTAGCTTAAAAAACTTTAGTATATGCACCCAACCATTAATATCAGAAAAAGCTTTGTGCACAGAAGAGAGCGCTAGCATCGCATTCAACAAGCCTGCTTGCATTTTAAGGTAACATGTCCTGTTGTGCATGAAACATGTCTTGTTGTGCATGAACCGGTCCTGTTGTGCATGAAAGAAGAAACTATTCCTTCCTCCATGAATGGCAATCAACCAGGAAACAAGTATAATTAAAGATTTAAATCTTCCAAGTAGCTAATAATTCCACGGCGCTTGATTTAATTTTGCCAAAGAAGTTCTCGTAATTCGCAAAATTTATCTGTAAAATTTAGCTACAAAATGATACAAAGGCGCTGTCTTGGTGCTACAAAAATGATTTAGTTTTAATTGCATGGAAGGACTCTGGGTTTATTACTTTATCGTTGTTAAATGAACTTTACTTTTTTTATTTTGGCACTATATGCGACATTAGCGCGACAGTTACTTGGCGGCCTTCGTCAACATTGATTTTTCTGGTGAGCGTGGCGAAAGTAAAGTAATGCACTATACATTTTGCAACTACGCGCCCCATAGTTGCCTGATAAATGTATTGAAAGCATTGAACGTGCTAAAAGCAGATGTGGTGTCGAAAACAGGGAGGTTATGCTGTCTGTGACGTTTTTACGCTATAAGGTTACTTTTGACGATGCTTTTAGCCTATGAAACCAAAGGTACAATCACCAGTACTTCTTTTTGTTATCAATAGCGACCAGAATATCATATGTGATCACGCGCACATGTGCGCAATGCTGGCCGAGCGCAAAAGCTTGGCCTTCGAGACCTGTAATGTTTAGCTATGAAACATAAATAGCTACATAATGCGTTTTTATGTTGAAGAGTAATATTTCAAAACGAATATAATATTTCATCAACAACTTTTTTCAATTGTTTCTGCAATTATACATGTAACCAGTCCTTTAAGTCTCTGTGTCGTCGTTCTGTTCTCGCGCTATAACTATCGTCATGTCATTTATACCAACTAGCCCAAGCTGCCAGATTTCTAAGTAAAATAATTGGTAGAAAAGCAATTTCTTTTAACCAATGGAAACGGCCGTTAGCACTGTGTAAAACATAACTCCGTTACTAAATATTGGCTAAAAAGGTTTTCCATACCGTTACCGTTAGCATAGATGAAAGGTAGGCGCACCCCAAAGCGCATGTGCGGGGTAGGGGTGGGGGGGAGTGAACAAGATATCATTTGAAGCTTTCATTTGAGAGTAACGCATTTCCTAGATCTCGAATATGGAACATTTTTGGACTCGCTCTGAATTTCGTGCCGACCGGTTGTGCCCCCGCGATCACCGAGCTCTGTCCGACTGGCTCGCCCTACGCCATCTCCTGACGCCGACAAGAGCTCTCGTTGCCCCGTCCTTGGACTCCTGCGACCATGTCCATCTTTCCTACCTTCTCCTTACGTCCTACGCGGCTGTCCCTGCGCCTCGCTCTCTCCTTCCTCTCTCTTTATCTCTATATCTTTAATCCTATCCTTTTAATCCCTCCTTATCCACATCCCTCGTGAGCTACTGTTGAGGTGTCGCACTATGATGCAGACAGTTACGGGGCTCGCTTTCATCTTATTTTTTCTTTTAAGAGTCACATAAGAACATTTCTGGAGGTGGCATCTGGCATCAGGATTCGTGAAACATATTGATGCTGATATCAATAAAGACTCAAGTCTATTTTCTTTTGTGGTTGTCTTGCAACATAAGTGACCGCATAGCGTGCCTCGTGAAAAAAAAAAAGAAACAATGCTTGAAACACGTATTGTACCTGTAAACTGATGGGCCTTTTTTAGGAGATAAGCCTGTGGATGCACAGCGGCGGTGACGTCACGCACGCCATGATTTTTGAGGGCCACTGAGTAGCATCATGGAGGAAGGAAAAACTTTTTTTTTCCTTTCTCCGTGCTGGGTATCGCCATTTGCAAATTAGCACGAAAAACACTTGGCCTCCGAGATTTCCTATTGACAACACCCAAGGAGGTTATACTAAAGTTTTAGTATAACCTCCTTGACAACACCCCAGGTTTGATTCTGGCGATCTCCACTGGAGGCGCTGTTCGGGGGCTGAAAAAGGCCTATTGCCAGAACAAATCATTAGGCGAGTGAATATTACGAGCACTATTCAGAGAAGTCACAAATATTTTATTCCATATGAAGCCGCGGGCTGCGTCGTTGAGGCCCCTGCATAAAAACACCTCTGCGACGCCCTACAACAAAGCTCATATCGACTTTGCCGCCCACATATGCCATCTTTTTTGCCTTCTCGAGGAAATCGCGCTCCTGTTACGTGCAACCGGAAAGACGATGTAATCCGAATCGCCGAGCCGCAGCGGCCCGCCACGCTTTCCTTTCCCATGAGCCATATGAGACGCTCACTGCGATGCGCCGCTTTTATTCCCTGTAGTTTTCCACGTCGTTGCTAAACCCGGTTTGCGGCCAGAAGCAGTTATTGGCACAAAACTTCCAAGCCTCGCATCCGTGGCTTTCCTTTCCCATGAGCCATATGAGATGCTCACTGCTATGCGTCACTTTTATTCCCTGCAGCTTTCCACGTCGTGGCTAAACCCGGTTTGCGGCCAGAGGCAGTTGTGCTCAGTCAACCCTTGTTGGCGAGAACTTCCTAGCCTCGCATATCCGTGGCGTAGCCGGGTTGTGAAACAACACGCATCCTCTTTGCCCGTCCTTTCGCGCTGCGTTCTACCCACTTGGACGTAATAATCTATAGGGCTTAAAAGGGAAAACGCCGAGCAAAAATACAAAGACGACAGAAGACTGGACGAGCACTGCCAGGTGGTCTTACCTCTCGCCTCTGTCTTCATGCCGTGGGGGAAGAGTTAGTTGCACATGCAGGTTCACGATGTTTTTAGGCATATGTAGAGACGTCACTTACCTTCGCTATGACATCACTCAGTAAGGGTTTTTAAGAGAAAGGGAACAAAGAAATTCAGCTCTGCAGAAATTCGTCCATAGGAACAGGGACTCCGCGTCGCCATTCGTACGGTCAATATAGTCCGCCTTTTACACTTTTCTGTGCTGCTCTGCCGTTTTAGTATCGCCAGAACGAGAACCTTCGGAGTAAAGAGGCGTCTCACGACATCTCCGCAAGGGGAAGGGCGCTTATGCACTATGGCATCGTGAAGAAAAGGTGAATTTCGTCAAGGAAACGTCATTCATTGGGGCGACGTTCTTCCCGACCAGTCGACATGCACAACAAGCAGCGCTGCGTGAAAAAGAAACGGGGCAAGACCACAGTTCTTTGCACAAGTATTTATTGTAGGAAAAATAATATCCGCGTCGAGTTTTGCTCGAGGAATCACAGTGTGAGCAGAACCCTCAGGTGACGACATCCCATTTTCCACAGGAGAGGCACGCGATACAAGTCGCGGCGCGCTCTTTAACGGCAAAGTGCCCCGATAGAGCGAGCAAGGAACAACGGCCAAGGCACCCATTCAACGTGGTGGCCGGGACGGCGACACCAAAAAAGCGTTAGCTAGCCTGTAAAAAATCTAACCCCCCCCCCCCTTTTTTTTTTCACGGAATACCGGGAGGGTCTTAGACGGCTGCGTTAATGCCAATGGGGAGGCACACCTTGTGTGGCCTTGTTCGATCACAACGCGTTAGAATTGTTTTTGTCCTTGGGCGTTGTATTATATCGTCTTCATAGAAATGTGTAGGTCTGTGCGACAATAAGATGTTGCCGTCATTTATGGTCAGAAGAATGTGGCCTAATCAGCAAAGAGCTGGCTGTCCTGCTGTAAATTACGCAGAGAAAGATGGTACCACCAACACTGGACATAAGTGTCTTCCTAAACCAGCTATTTCGTGAACTACATCACACTTACGGAAATGTTTTAACTATATCGTAATCATTTCGAAGTACCTCTGGTGGCACCGCTGGTAGCGACACTTTCATAAAAAAATACACACATTTTTTTCATTTTTCGGGGTTTTTGTTTGTAGATTTATGTGCACACCGACTGATTTTACACCCCAACAGCATTGCAAGACATTGTTCTCGCATTTTGACTTGTTCGTACTCTGATTGAGCTCATCAACAAAACGTGGTGCTGCCATCAACGCTTCACACCCTCGGTATTCCGTAAAGTTGAAGCACGAGCTAAAACTCCCATCAATGGCCACGCGGCGAGAAAAACAAAAGTACGTACAACCCAACCATCAAAAAGGGGGCAGGAACACGGTGAGGCCGCCGAATAACGTTCCCAGAGTGTTAAGCAAGGCTGGCCGCCTTCCTAAACGAACACGTGATTGAGCTAACAAGTTTTCTTATGTCCCCCTCCTTCCCCACAAGGAGACAATTTCCTCTTTTGTTTTGTTCATTATAGTGTTGTGGAGAGAAAAAGAATGGAGGAAAAGCTATAGGCCTAAAAAGAAAATGCATCCACACCACACTTATCGCTGGGCGTGTTCGCCGTTCACTATTGTCTTGGTTTCAGAGATTACGCACGCACATTTATAACGCGCTCGTCAGCTCAGAACACGCTTAAAACATGTGTATGCGGTATGTTTACATATACATATATATATATTACGACCTTGGATTGTATCTACACTTTCATGTCGTTTTCGGCAGCAAATCTCTCTGTGTCGATAACAGTTCACTGTAGGTGTGAGCACATCAATCGAGAGCAACGAAGGGCTCAATGCTACAGAAGACAATTACAAAGTAACGCCCGCCGCCAATAACAACGACTACTAGACCAACAGCGAAACAACAGTTAAATCCATTCGCATATCTCGAGTACGCCCTAGGTGTGCACCCATACCGGACAAGAACAACCTGGGTAGAAGCGGTCACACTGCGTCGCGAAGCAGCGACAGCGTGGCGAAAACGGTAACAGCCCCAGGAATAGAGCCCGCTGGAAGCGAAGCAGGCACAACCACTTGGCCAAAGAAACGACCCCACTCAAGTGCAGTAGGAAAAGCTCACTCGACTGTTCTTGCATGCGAAGGCACTACTCCAGCACAGCTGCGACGTAGAACGGAGCTTCGGACCGCACACACATTGAGCCCCAACCATGCGTAGCGCCATCACGCGGCGTGTTAACTCGGTGCCGCGCCCTCTCCTTATGTAGGAAGAGGGCGCGCGACTACACGAAGGTGCGTGCCCTCCATCTCCACAGGGAAAGTGCGCAGTACCGAGTCTACACGACACGCGCCCACGTGTTGCAACGCGCAAGTGTAGTTAGGGATTTACACTTTTGCCATTTCTCATACAGTTTAAAAAAAAAGCCAAAATGAACACACAAACACGAGCGCCGGCTGCGCCATGCTGTAAATTCAATCAGAATGTTCAACAACGTTCTTAGCCAGGTTCAATTTTTTGAAGGCAAACGTTGAAATGTCACGTCGCATAAAGAGAACGCAGTTTCACAGTCCAATGAGAGTTCTGAACAGTTAGGTCAAATGCTACAGAAGGCGTTGAGGCCTTGAAGAAATCTGCTTGTCGAAACGCCGGCTCCAGGGACAGCCCATGTGCACGAATATTTCACCTTTTGGCCCAATACAGTGTCACACGATGAAGTCGCACAACCAGTGAGTCTGCTTCAGAGTTGCTGTATTTGCGGACAATGCATTGACCCGTCCATGGTCGTGTCCAAGATTATTATTCAAGGAAGGAGGGCGGGGGCGGGCCGGCTCACCTATACGTGTGTTCGTGCGCGTTTCAGGTAATTTAAGAGGAGGGAAGCTAAACATGCCTCTGGTACCTGTTCAGTCTGAGCGATTCAAGAACAGAACAAGAACCGTGCTATGTTTCAGGAGCTAAAGTGGCGTCTTCATCCTTGGCCCGAAGTCAAAGAAAGTGACAATCTCAACACACACGGCCATTTGCCTTTGATACGACCTGGACTTGGTTCACTGTGTTGGCCTTCAAGACACAGGAGATGATTTTTCCTGTTCCTGTCCTTTCTTTCTTTCTCTTGCTTTTGGGATATTTGGATCTGGGACAGTCTATCATCATGCGGCAAAGGCTGCACAGTTTCTTGCACATCCTGCATATGCACTCGAATAGAGCGGTACAGGGGTTTATTCCGAAAATTTCCTTACTTGCGCTCGCGAACACTCAATGGTAAGTAAGGAAGAGAACAAGAAAGAAGGCAGAAATATTAACCAGACACAAGTCCAGTTCGCTACCGTGAGAAGGAGAATGGGAAAGGGGTGCACAAAGATGAGTGATAGTATTGGGAATATCTGGCTTGGAACGAGGGAACTGCTAACGTGCCGAAGATGGAACTGAATCGAGCTCGCAAGACCTCAAGATATGCCTGGGGTAGCTTGATTTAGTAATAAATACTACCAGAACCAGGTGGTACTTCTTAAATCTTCCGATTCTTCTAAGCTGACATCTTACACGACGAATCAACTCGACTCCCATTCTCCATAAGTGTGCAAAGTAATACTTGCATTCCTAGCCTTGGATGATTATTTTTCGTGAGGCATAACATTCCGCAAAAAAAAAAGTAATAAATAAAAACAACAAGACAGGTGTATTGAGCTGTAATGAATAGCAGAGATATTTGTCTATTTTTAAAACTTGTCCACGCCCAGGCTCTTTGTCTCTGATCACTTTTTAATATGTTACTTTCGTTGATTGGTCGTTGTCCTTTTTTCGATACTATGATTATGTTTTCACATTGAGCTTGCCTAAATAGAAACTGCATTCTAAAACAACAATAATCAAGTAACGGACGCCCATTCCGTATTCTTGGTGTGTTCAGAATGGAATGTTGTGTGTTATGGAACCATCATCACAAAAGAGCACATAGCCCATAACGAACGAGAAATGTCCATTGAGGACTGGCTATACAAAGCAGTTTGGCGAATGAACTAGTGATGCAAGCCACTGGAATTCAAACGACATAGTTTTTTTTCTGCCTGCAGAGGAAGCTGTTTTCGATAGATTTCAGATGGCAATTTTTGCTTACTATATGTGGCTAAGGCCATTTATTGACTGATAAAAAAATTTCCTCAGTAGTCTATAGCACCCCAATGAAGCGGCTAGGTTTTGGCATTAAAGAAAAAAAAAAGATTTCTGTCCGTACCATGCGAGAAAGCTCAATCGAAAACCAAGCTGCTTTCACAATGGCTTTGAGAAAGATGTAATGTACAACCGTGCAGCCGCACGTATATCTTCGTGGCAAGTAAAATAACTATCAGCACGAGCCCAAGTATAGAAATCAATACAAAGCTTTTGACACTTGACGCCACCACACCGTTTGCAGCAGCACTGTGTGAATTCAGAACCCACGTGCGCCTTGAAGGCATCAATACAGGTGCCTCGCGTGTCGGCTGGTCCCAGTTCTCCTACTACAGGATTCTGCCCACAAGACGCCTTCATACCATCGCACTGTCGCAAAGCAAGCTGTGAGCAAGTTGGAAACCATGTCAAACAAAGGAAGAAAATGGCAGCACTACAACAAGTGACTTTACGTAGAGTCCGAGCAACCACACTTCAGCTCTTTTCTAGGTTGTATTTTTTTTTCTCTGTAGCACCTTTAATCTACCAAGTAGCTCTTTAGTTTAATGTAACTGTTGGAATTGCACCTGCAAAATTTGCAGAGCATGGTCTATTTAGGACACAGCATGGATGCGCAACAGAGAAGTGGGACGTACGTTTTTCAAGCACAAAACAATTATTACAGCGAACAGGCAAAGGTCACGTTCAAAGAAGCCAGGTAGCCACTTCCAGCAAAGTCCAAGGTGAGCATTTAGCAATTCGTCCCAAGCTTAAATGTACAGGTTCGACAGGAACGGAAACAACAGGACATGTAGAGGGCTAACAGGTTCACTGATGACATCCTCTATATCAAAAGTCAGACCCCTGCACCATCCACAAGTGCCTCAGAAACCCTAGTTTGAACATGCAGTGAGGGCAACAGGCAAGCGGCATTAGCTGAGTACTGGAGGACAGGAACGCAAAGTGGCGTCACAAAGCTGAAGCCTGTGCAGTGGTCATGGCGAGAAGAGCAAGCACTGAAGGCTACGCCTTGATTGGACGGATGCTTGCTGGAGGGGGACACGCAGAACATCAGGGCGTGCATCACAGAAACTAAGTACTGCCGCTATACTATAAGCACGCAGGGAGCTTGAACAGTGCAAGCGCTCACTTTACAGGTGCCTTGAAAGCAGGTCACCGATGAAGGATGGCCTTCTACCACTCTGCAGTGACAAAACGAATAAGGCTTGTGATTCCCAGCTGCACGAGCCTTCAAGAAATAAAAACATGCACCATAAAATATTAATCGGAGAATGATGGGTTCACCACTATGTCTTGCTCATGTTAGAATGCAGACGATGCAATATTGATGGGTTCCACAACAATAGGAGGAAGCTTGAGCATACCGCTCGCCGCCTACACTCGGTTACAACCTTGAAAAAAATTTCAGCTCAGCACTCAGAACTGCAGTGTGCCTGCTCTTCAAATGTAAAAAATGTCGTGCTAGTCAGTTTCTGCTTGAATCGCAAATACTTTTCCTTGGATAATGTACACACTAAGCATAGTAATGATTGAATGCTTGTCATTGCTAGCTAAAACACAACGTTTGGTTGAGCAGCGATGTCAGAAATATTTACCAACACAATGAAGTTTCTGACCTATAAAATGACAACCAACAGAAAATCAAGCCAAGGAAAGAATAGGCGATGTTAATGTAATTTTGATATAAAGGTGAAGGAATTAAAGTGGGCAAAAAGACAACTTGTCGCAGGCAGGGAGCAAACTTGCAATCTTTGAACAAAGCATTTGATGTTAAACAATTGAGATACGGTGGTGGTTGTTGTCCCACACACTTAATCGGGTATATCGGTGCATTTAAACCTGGGAGTGTTGGTCAGCGCCAACCGTAGCTATGATGCGAGTGTGGAACACTCTGCTTCTGCCTGCTGGGGTCACGAAGCAAATGATCTTCATTTGGACCTAGTAAGATTCTTTCTCAATGCATACTTTGACTTAGTCGTTAATTCCCCTTATTTGAGCTAAAATCAGCTACACATATGTTTGTGTGAGAAAGTCAATTATGTGAAACACTTCATAAGTCCTTGACGTCAGAAAAACGAATAAGCCCTATTGATTGGAGCATATATGCCAATTCGTTTCAGGCGAAATGGCAGTGGCAGTGCACAATGTTGACATTCTTGCTTTCTTAGGTTGTAACCGAGTATGGTAAACTTGCTAGATTTACGCCTGTTAATATGTATGGGGTGATTTAGCTGGCAGGCGGCAGAGAGTGTAGCATTGACAGCGCAGTGGCAGACAATATGCCGAAGCAACCTGTAGCATTTGAAATAAAAATGAACAGAACGATTTGGAGCCGCATTTCGTGCCAGCGGTCTCAGAGTTTTTGGTCACATTCTGCAGTTTTGTTATATACCATTTTGCACGGCCTGTCATATTTTGCGAATCAGACCAGGACCTGTAGTTTTTTTAGCACACCACAACGGTGTGCTAAAACCCCTACTCTGTTGGATAATGATAACAATACCAGTACAAAAACGGATGTTTGCGTCGCTGTGCGAGCAAAGGCCTGCCTTACAGAACATCACTCCATTTCTCCACACGTAATTACCTCGGACAGCGTCACACACCCGGACAGATAGAACAAAAGTAAAGCACAAACAAAAGATCATTGTACGAAAAGAATGCTTGCCTGTCAGCACCACGCGCTCATTTGTCAAGCCGACAACGCAGGCATTATTATGTGTACATGTGTCGTCTGTATGCACAAAAAAGTTGGGTGTAATATGTGTGTGCACACGCCCACATTCATTGCCCGATGTGTGATGGCCGAGTCGGTTCACGCCTGCAGCAGAGTTCTGTCGGCAGGCACACACACACGCTCGCGCACTTTCTGGGCATCGAGGTGTCCCTTTGAGCACACTGACCACAGGCGTGGGGGGCATAAATATCCGTTTAAAAAAAAACAAGAGCAAAAGAAGCAGTGGTCCATCAAAATGTCCGAAGCGAAGGCAGCCTCTGCCGCCCAATGAGGCCGCGATCGTCGGCGACTTCTGCTCCTCTTCCTGCTCTTCCTCCTATCATGTGTAATATACAAATGCTCGTGTGTATCTGGTGTGGGCAATATATTAGGAACGGCTCTCTTCTCTCGGCTGCGGAGGTAGGGGGCGCTGCCGGCAGCAGCGGCGGGTCCGGGCGCCTGGGAAGTTGAGCAAGTGGCGACAACGGCCTCCGCTGGAGCCGGCGAGTTCTGCGCCCAACAGAGAGAGAACAATGAACAAATGTGTAAGAGAGAGAGGACACTCGAGTTACACAAGTTCGGCACACCATGCACCGCCGTACGCATTGGAAAGATCAATAACGCCAATTTGCCGCTCGGCGAAGAGACTCGTTCTTCTGGCTGTCTCGCGGCTGCGGCGCGCACGCGCCGCAAGGGGGCTTCGCGCGCTCCACCCACGCTACTGTAGCCCACGCGTCGTTCCTTAATGGTGCCGATTGCGCAACTGCACAACCCTGCCCATGTTTCAGCGCAAATAGAGACGTATTCGGCACCCACACGAGATCGTAAGTCAGGCGGCTTACACATATTTCAATGGCTGAGCCAGGGGGGGGGGGGGGGGGGGGGTATGCCAAGAGGCCCTCTTCATCCTGTGAGGATGACAACACAGTCCTACATAATTCTATTGCATATTGCCTGTGTTTGTGACGATATTAATGAGATGTGGACTGGCTCATACGCCATACCCATCTAGATGCCAAGCAGCTCTTCACACGTGTATAACGCCGTACGTGCGTGCATCCGTCCGTACGAACGCACCGCATTCCCCTCACCGTTTGTGTTGGAGCGGTGCCAAGTAAGTCACGCCGCAGCACGCTCGCCGCAGCGTCCGCAGCTGCCGGTTCCTCCTCTCACTTGCAACACTTCTGTCTATTAACTCTTTCCTCCACTCGCAACGCTCGACCTCACATCGAGTGGAAACACTAGGGAGTTTTAGAATAATGCTTGCAGGGGCAGCGGGCATATATCGGGCGCCATATGATTAGAATAGCGTTTGCTCCCCTAGGGAAAATTCTAGGGACTTTCGCCCCGACCGCTAACCATATACACCGAAGCTACTCCCAGCACTTCGCAGGCCTCGCGGGCAGTGATCGTCGCACGCTATTTCAGATTTTCTGCGTGCGGGCCGCGGACGGCGACTCGCGTTACGAGAATAGCACACCGCGAGCTTTTGCGGTGCGGTGCGGTCGCTGCTGCCACTGCGCATGCATCGTAACGCGAGTCGCCGTTCGCGGCTTGCGAGGACTGCGAAGTGCTGTGTGTAGCTTCCGTGCATTTGGTATTGCGGTCGGGACGAAAGTCCCTAGACATTTCATTAGGGGAAGCAAACGCTATTCTGAAACTCGTATGCCGCCCGCTATGCTCGCAACGCCCGCGGCGCCTAGACACGTTATCCTCCCTACTTATTCTCCCTACTCTTTCGGCTCGTTTATCTGCGATGAAACTTGCGCGAATCCCTACCCGCCTCCCGTGCGGTGGCGTGCCAACCCTTTCGCGAGTTGGGGGGCTGACTTGTCTCACTCGTCAGCCTGTATATAAGGGAAATAAGTGTGTACTCAAGGGCTCGTTTTTCCGTGTTTTTACACAATATTAATGCGATCTAACAGACAATAATGCCAAGGAATGTACAAGGGAAGTTATAAGAACCAATTGTAATGCAAATGCGAAGAAAGAAAAGTGGGTGAAAAAGATAACTTGCCGTGAGCAGGAACCGAACCTGCGACCTTCGAATAACGCGTTCCATGCTCTACCACTGAGCTACCACGGCGGCCATCCCCCCCCCAGCCACATTATTGGGGATCACGCGGAAACAGGACACACTATATCACGGATGCACCCACCACACCAGCGTTATAGCTTTAGGCAACACTATCTGAAAACACCAAAAATAAGAACAAATTATGGCAAACAGTTGCGAAGTTACCAAGCACCTTCAGTGCTCAATAGAATACATGAATTTCACGACGAAGTTATGGAAGCGTCAAGTGAATCATTTAAAAACATTGCTCTGACAAAGCTACTGTATGTATTTTCAATTTCCGTGTCTTAATTGCAAGCTTTAGTTGGTTACCTGGGCAAAATGACCTATCAGTGTATTGTGTAACATTTTTTTTGTAGTTTCTTTGCAGACATAACGTGTTTATTCTCGCTTTTCCACTTTTTTTGTACACATGTTCTTTTAATTTCGGTACTATTCAGTGCAATATGTCTGTATAGTATACTTTGTATTGACGCGCTATGTACGGCCTGCGTGCCGAACTGTCATAGGAGCAGAAGCCTTTGTCAGGCCACATGACCTTTAGCTTCTGCTTCGTTTCCGTTATAAACAGAAGAAATAAAGTCAATTCACTTCAATTAAAAAAAGTGCCGCCATATCCACTAAGTGAATGATGATGAGTGGGCGAAGCTCCGGAGGTAAACCTGGCAAACCATGAATCCTCCGTACATTTTGCCCTCTCGATTTTATTACAACGCTCCCCCTAGCGTACGTCGCCGCAGTGAATCGAACGATTGCCTTCCACCAATGACACGCGCCATATGTGACATCATTCCTATTTTCGGTGCCAGTAACCTCGGTCTTCTTCTCACCTGATGGACGTCAGTGCCGCTTCTGGTGCAGCGACAGGTGGTCGGAGCGCGAGAAGGAGCGCTGGCACTTGTCACACTTGAACGGCTTCTGGCCCGTGTGCTTGCGGTAGTGGCGCGTCAGCTCGTCGGACCGAGCGAACTTCCACGTGCAGCCCTCCCAGTTGCACATGTACGGCTTCTCGCCTGAAAAAAGACACGACGCGACGTCACACTATTTATTATTGATTCATTTGTTTGTTCAAACGGCTCGAGGCCATGCAACACGCTGCGGTCGCAAGCACGTGCACTTCGACGCGTGCTCATCACCACGTGCGACGTTTCAGAAGAAATATGTTTCGCGTCGCGCTCGTGTGATAAGAAAAGGGCGCCTCCGGGATGCGCTACACAGCGAACGCCCTGGGGCGGGGCGCACCATCTTGGTCACGACTACGCGGCACCCTCTCGGCGCTATCGGCGCCCATCCGCGCGCGAGGGCGCACCTCGGCAGCCCTCCGGGCAACGCCATGCTGCACGGCCGATTACGAAGGCGCGCGCGGAGGACCGCTCAGCTAGCGCACGAGTTGCTCGCGCGGTTGCGTCTCGCGCCCATCGGAAGAAGAAGAAGAAAAAAGGCCGGGGAGGGGAAACGCCAGCGGCGGCGGCGGCTCGGATGCGCACTGCACGGATCGTGGTCGTCCTTGGTGCGCGCGGAAGCCTGCGGCGACCCACATTTGCGTGCGCGCGCGCGCAAACGAGCAGCGATGAGCGCTTTCCTCGTTTCCGAAAGCAGTCGACGTCTCTTCTCCCCCTCCCCCACCACATCCCCGCGCAGCGCAGGAGAGTCGTGGCCAGCCGAAAGATTGGCGGCGGCTATCGAGCGGGGCCCCGGGGTCGGCCGCCACGGCACCGAGCCGGTCCCCAAGTCGTGTGTTTCGTGCGCGCCGATTCTATTTCGGTGCGCGGCGTATTCGATTTGCGAAACACGCCGCCGTACCAGCGCGAGAAACGCTATATAGCCCGCCGTAGTACAGCGCGGGCCAGCGTCCCATTTAGCGGGCCGAGCTGACCACGCGAGGTCAGCACGACGGGCCCCCGCCGAGGCCCCGCACGCCGAACCTGCACTTCCGGACGCCCGACCTGCGCCCCGCCACGCTTTTATTCCATCCACCCCAATCTCGAGCAGCATGCGCGGATCGGCACGCATTAGCGGTTTTCGTGCCGTTTTCAGAGGGCCAACGCGTTACATGCACTCTGCATAAGGAGCGATTGCAGATCCATTCCTCTGATTACGGAGTCGTCCTTCTCGGTATCCCCCCCCCCCCCCAAGTTCTACTTCTTCGTCCTCGCCCGCACGAGTCGGCGAGTAAACCACGGGGCACGAGTTCGTGCCCCGCCCCGCTTCTTTTCTCTTCTTTAATGACAACGACAGACCGCAGCAACGAAGCTTCGAAAACGAATGACTTCGGGAGCGCGGATGAATGCGTAATGCGGATGAAAAATGCAGCGCGCGTCGAAGCCAGTCCCAGTGCGCGATCTACGAGAGGAATTCGGCTCCGGTGATTACACCAGCGACGATTCGCCACAGTTTTCCCGCATTTTTACTTTTCTAACGCGCGTTCCTATCTATACATATAGGGCGGAAGAACGCCCCAGATCGAAGTCCAGGCCACCCAGGTCACGACCGCAACGGTCGTTTTCTAGCGCTCGCCAGCCTATATATATTCTTCTGTCTGGTGCAAGCATGCCTATCATGGCGGCGTATGTACGATTTTGCTCGAGTGACCATGTGTTCGGTCCCACACATCCTGTTGACGAAAGAATGCTTCGAGCAACGGCTGTTTCTATAAACAAGCATGCTCCAAGTCATGAAGGAGTACTCGTGGCACACATTTTCTGGGCTGTACTATGTCTATAGCCCACGCTTCTAGTACGTATATGGACGATGATTAGCAAGTACGAAGCTTGGGTAGCAATTAGGATACATCCTAACTTCATACTAATAACGTACTCTAGGTCGACACGACCGTGATGTAAAGACGGAGATCAATGTTTCCAGACGTCCAGTACAGCAGTACAGCCGCGTAAGATAAACTATCTTCGCTAATTTTAGCAGCCGCCAAAGTACGTTTCGAAAGATTACGTTGACCGTTTTCGCTACGATCCCATGAGCGCCGCCATCTTTGATCAAGCAGTGACGAGTCCAGTGATTGCCTCAGCTGCCCCCCCCCCCCCCCCCCCAACTAGAAGTTCTTACGAGAGAACTATTCATAACAGGAAGTGTAGATTAGAGCCAATCGTAATGCATTGCATGTTATACCTGATATCTGTCGACAAATCAAAGAGCCCTTAGTGAAGGAGACCTTCGAGAATTAAGCTCAAGAAAAATAGGAACAGGAACGCCCGCACTTTGTATACATGCAGATGATGCACGCTATACCCCGAGAAACCTTGCTACGTAGCATACGTGCACGCACGATGTTACAAACGCGCTGCACGACAGCAATCGTGCCGATCATCGTTTGCATTTCCAGCAGTTTGCCCACCGCCGAGGCTATCAGATGCCCCGCGCCGGGAGCTCCCTGAACTCATCCGCGGACGGCCTTCGCAGCGCTACAAGTCGTCGAGGCGAGCTGCAACCGAGGGAAAAACACACCGCAGCAACGCTGATGCAGGCGCCATCTTCAACTGCAGCAGTCTGCGTATATAGGGTCTGTGGAGGTGCTGGAGTAAAGGTTCGTAATAACTGAAGCCGTTGTTTTTGCTGCAGCGTATATAACGTACAGCCAGTCAGGTCTTCTGTACCATTATCGTTCACTGGCTTTTTTTTCCTCCTACACTGTATACATATTGCCGGATGAAAAACGAGCCGTTCTGCCCAGGGAGTGCATATATGACGGGAATAGAGATTCGGCCATCACGTGCGACGTGTTCGTACGTCCACTTGTGGCAGAAAATAACAGGGTCGCACGAGAACGACGCCTGCATCAAGCCTACCTTGTTCCTCCAGGTAGCTTTACGCTAAAAACACACAGCATCATCCGTGAATACATATACATAAACCGAGAGAGAGAGAGAGAGAGAGAGCTAGAAATGGCATGTCATTTTTGACGCAGTGAACGGCGCGTCGGGCATGACGCTTCAAACAAGAGTGCACAATGAACGCGCCAAGAAACTTGTGTAGTTGCAACCGTTCGGGTGCACAAATGGACCATCATGCCCGTCGTTTGACCTGCCAAGTCGGACTTGGCGGTCAGTGCGAACACACGCGAATGCAAAGGCAAACGACGTCCGCTATAGTTCGCCGTTTCAGCTCTGCGCACGGGCAACAGTGAACCTTCGGATTACACGTTGACTAAAGAAGACAAACAAATCAGCATAGTGCTTCAGTAACTGTTAAATACACACGTCGCGCATTCGTCGGCAAGCTGAATTCCCCATAAGCTTAGTCCGTACACCATGTACTGGTGGCCCAGCAGGGCTTCAGTAGACACCGTGGCACGAATGTCCACGGTGGAACGTGATATGTCCGAGATCCTTGAGTCCAGCTATGGAATGCAACAGTGCTGTTTAAGATCGCGCGGATTTTTCACGAGCTCAATTCTCACTATATTTTAAACCCCTGATCCCCTTCATGTGATAGTAAACCTGACACACGTCTGGCCAACCTTTCTTTCCCTTTCCCACGGCGGTCGCATTTCCACGAATGCGAAATGCTTGAGGCTCGTGTGATGTGCGATGCAAGTTCGAGAACACTAGATGGTCGAAATTTCCGGAGATCCACTACGACGCACCTCTTAATCACATCGTGGTTTAGGGACTTAAACTCAAAATATTATTATTTCCTTCCTTTTTTCCTTTACCTTTCACTGAGTAAGCCCCGAAGTATTCTACGGTCAGGAAAATTAATTGGAACTAGCCATGAATGTTCTTAAGTTGCATAGAACTACTGCTCGCTGCTGCTAAAACGTTCTACATCAAATAAACAAAAACGTAACAGCTTTGCCGCATAGGCGATGCAATGAACGCGATATGAACAAATAGGAAGGTCACGCGCATAATGGCAAGCAGATCGAAACGTGCCCCGCATTTCTCACGCGCAAAGGACGCACAAAACGTACTCACATGTACGGATTAATGAGAATACACGTCTCACGGTTGTTTACTTCGCTGCGTCTGCAAAGCGTGCTCTTTTCGCAAACGGAGACTGTGCAACAATTGTAGTGACTTTTGTGCGCCCGGTAACTACAACAGAATCGTTCCAGTGAAAGCCACAGGCCAGCCAAGACGCACGACCCTCCCCACCACGAGATAAGGGCGCGCGAGCGAGCGTCCACCTTTTCCTCCTAGCGGGGCAAAGTACGCGTGGGGGATGAAGCGCGCGCCGCCGCGCGCTCGTAGCGACATCTTTCTGGTAATGCTGAAAACACGATAGTTCCCCCCCGAGATGCCCATACCTTGCCGTTCAACACGTGTTTCTCCGTGGCTCAGTGGTTAACACCTCGCATTCACGACTAGGAGGTTCCAGGCTCCATTGCGTGCACCGGAGTCTTTTCCAGGATTATTTTTTCTTTCTTTCTTGGGTTTTCCTATATATAGATACGTATACATATACGGTGAGTGATGGGCCGGTGCCGGCGGGAAAATACAGCCGAGAGTTTCCATATAATTGCTATTTCAATAAAAAAAAATAGTTTAGGAGAAGGCCATTACAGATGTACGTGCGCGAAAAAAATGGGAAGAGATTGCGATTACACACGCGTGCCGAGTTAGAAGCGGCCACACGCATTTCTCGTGAATTGCGCCATCACCCGCAACCGACTGAGAACTTTCAGCCAGTCAGTGAGTTGTTGCTGCAGTATTACCTTGGCAAGAAAGAGAAAAGCGGTTGGGCGAGGCCCTCGTTCGAGCGACGTGAAGGAAGAAGTCTTCTTGACGCCGGCGACGACAACGAAGGGTTCTCGCGTGGCGGGAGCGCCCCGCCGGGGTCCGGCACGCCCGGCCGCTATCGCAGGTCCGCCCGCGTATACACGAGGCGTCGCCCCGCCGGCCGTTGCGCCGAGAGATGCGACGGCGGTGACTATCTTGTCCTTCGCGCATTCCCGCGCCGAGGGCGACGCTCGCTGTTCTTCGCCTTCAAGGCTGGGCGTTCTCCGACAGGGAACGCCGCAACTGCTTGCAATCGCGAGGGGCCGGCCCGGCGCTCCGAAATTCGGCTCAAACTACGGCCACTCCGCCGGCACGCTCTCTCTGCTTAACTATAGTAGAGAGTTTTAGTACTGCGTACGCTGCGTACGTGGCGGCGTTGCGTACGTAAGGACGCCACGTTCTGCGTAGTGCGCATGCGCAGACCGCAACGCGCACGTATCGCATTACGTACGCAGCCGCTACGTACGCACGCATGAGATGCGTGCGTGCGTACGTATGAAATGATCGCGCCGCTCTCGAGCAAGTTCGCGACAGCGCGAGACTTCGTTTTGCAAAATGGCGGCATCGAAGGCAAGCACCGACCGGCTCTGTGGCTTAAAATATGGCCATAATCTGGCTATAACACTTGGATTGGCTCACATTGACTGTCAACAACACGTGCTTCTATTTTGATCTACCAGATGGCGCAAGACGCTTCTCGCTCGTTACGTACGCGGGTACTACTGCGTACTAAAAGCCGATTAGTGGCAAACGACGCCACGTAACGCAAGGCGCTTGCGTGATGCGTACGTAGCACCATTCCGCAGTACTAAAACTCTCTAATATCGGGAGCTGCACTGTATATGCTGACGTGGGCCAATCATGGAGTGAAGTGAATGGGACTGTCATAAAGAGAACACGAACGCTCTCGTTGTCGTGCTCTCTTTGGCCGTGTCTTACGCGCTGTCAGTATACCTTCACACCGTGCTATACACCAAGTAGCCCAACGTTGCGGCCAGCCATGGGGAGGGGGGGGGGGTTCAAACTTACCACGTCGTTGTCGACGGAAAACAAGAAGTGAGCCGTCATATTACAAAGGTTAACGCTTATACACGACCTTCCAAACCTGGCAACTTATCACGAAAAAAAAAAAAGAACCCTGGCATTTCCAGGATCGTTAAAGTATGCGGCAGAAGAGCAAAAGGAGATGCGTGGAAACCTGAGTGCGACTCTGTGTCCCAGCCGGATGGACACACAGTTTAGCGCACTCGAGCGCGGACACACGAGTGCGCTAAAACGTGGGTCGACTGAACAAGGCGTCGCCATCGAAACGAAAACAAGCGCGAACGCAGGCCAACGGAAACGATCAACGGCACGCGATGCGATAGCCGTGACCATGCAAAGCACGAGAAAGGTGACTCTTTTTTAGAGCCGCGGGCCCCCAAGACGCTTGCGTGTATATACGGACGTGCTCGTGTACTCCCAGCGGTACCGACAGAAAACACAAAGGAACTCGTAAACTCGCGTGCGCGAGCAGCTTTGGGGCCCCGGCACTAAAGCTGTCTAAAGCGGGGGGTTGGAGACATGCAGCCCGCGAGACAGTATTATGCGGCCCCCGGTCCAAAGTCAGAACACCACACTCTCTTTCCCTTGTCGCTTATTATCTTATGAGGACGGCATGACATTTTTTACCTCAAGTGGGGTTAGACATCGCTACCATTCGGCACTGTGCCCCCTCCATCTTGATATTTAGCCGGATTTTCGCCCAATACTCCCGAAAGAAACCACGGCGGCTGCACGCGCGCTCTCCTGCGGGGACGCTGCACAGGTGATGACTCCCCTCGGCGGCTCGGCCCGGGGCGTGGAGGCGGCGGCTGGCACCGTATACTTTCGCCGCCGCAGAAGAAGAGCCACTTCCGGCCAGGAGGGGTGTATTTGCATGGGCACGCGCTCCGTGCAAGAAGAAGAAGCACGCCCCCGGCAAACCGGTCTCCCCGCCAGACCTCCGTGACCCACTGGTGCCCCCTCCGCCCGACGGAGGAGCCGCATCTCTTTTTCGTGCCGCGAAATCTCTCCCGGACGGACCCGGTCGCCCACCGCGCACAACACGTGCCGCATTTATTTACCATCCCGCTCTGCGGCGTTACGAGGCCACGACACTCGCCGATGGGCAGCAGTGGAAGAAGAAAAAAAAAGAATAATAAATCGCGACTGCAGCATGCAAGCCTCGCACGCGGCTTGCCGATTTAATCCGGTTTTCATGTAATCGCCCCGGCCGCTCGCCCAGCGCGCGTCCGTCCCTCGAATGAGGATCGAGCGGCTCTAAATTAGCCCGCCGACGCATTGCTAGCCGGGACACGTTCGTTCGTACACACCGCTCGAGGAAATCTCAATGCCCCAATCCCGCGCAACGCACGAACGGATTGAAGCGGGCAAAGCCGGTCACCTATGCCAGTCCGACACACGTACACTCGCGCTCGTATAGGCCGTCCATTATTCACCGTTCTTCATAGGCTTTTTCCTTCTTCTCTCCCCCCCCCCCCTTCCAGATGCGACATCGAGTTCTACTACGCTAGCTTCGACTTCCCTCTTCTCATTTCTCCAGCTTTTTTTGATAATCCCCTTTGCACCTTCCTGCGTGGTACGTCTTCTAGTTCGCTTACCTACACACCGCACGCCGCGGAATAAATTCTTCGCGCCACATTTACGAACCGCGCGAGGAAGCAAGAAAGATAAATAAATACCTTTAACACGAGACGGCAGCACGTGTCCCCTTAGTGCATCCCGCACTTCCGCCCCGATCACGAATAGTAAGTCCTGTATATTCGAATGTTTAGGCGGCCTCACTCCTCGCATTCCTTCTTTCTATTTAAACCTGCATTTGATTATCGCGGAGTTCGGCGTCGAACTACAAGACTTCCACAACGAAGCACAGTTTAATCACGCCCGAACAGTGTGCGCTGGAATGTGCCGGAATCGATGTATACATTCACAAGCGGTGCATTCACTGGTTCTGAAAGTGGTCGTTTGCAAATCGTGTCCATGGATGCAGTTGCGTCTTAATAGCGATGCTGTCCCACTGTTTGATACTTGACGACGAAGCGCGCACTTATCGCCTTTTGACGCGACTTTGGTGCATTGAGCCTTCCCAGCGGCGTCGGGTACGGAGCTGTCCAAACCAACCCGCAAAGGGGGAGTCAGTCCTGCAGCCCTTTAATACGACTCGCCTCTAAACTATACATCTGCCCCCCCCCCCCCCCTACTTTGGCCGCAAATCCAAACAACCGTTCAGACAAAAAAAAAAGAAAAAAAAAGCACTGGAGCCTGAAACGGAGAAAGGCAACGAGCTTGATTAGAGTTGCAAACACGTCGTATTCAACACCCAGGCAACACGGCCGCTCACACCCAAGCCCGAGCACTCTCGTCAACCGGGCTCACAGCGACCTGTCTTCGCCTCGAGGTGCCAGGGATTAACTCCTCAGCTATCACGATATCACGCTATTTCACCGAAATTGCCGCCTAACGTATCCCCCACTGCATAAATCTCTTCCCAAAAGTGTCCAGGCTTTGTGGCGCAGACTCCAAATGGCCACAGAGACGACTCCTTTTCTTCTCTCTCTTTTTTTACACTTGGCGAAACCTCGCCTCATTGCAATTTATGTCCTAGCACCAGAGCCAATTTCCAGAACATATTTCTGAATTGTCCGAACAAACCCAAGCCCCCGTGGCAAGGGTCAGAACACCAGGAGCGATGGGAGGCTGCTCTGCGCACCGGGGTTACAGCTCCGGACAGTGAGCTGGGCCAGAAGGGTCGCCGAAGCACAGCAGTGTCCGGCCACCTAGAGCGGCCCAAGGGCCCGTCGTCATCCTGCTTCCACTTTCCGTGCTACACCCCCCCCCCCTCAAATGATTCCTTTGTGAATCAATAAAGTCGCTTACCTACCAACCTTTAATTGCGGCCAGCACAACTGAAATACAAGGCAATCGCAAGATAACGCGAAGCTACACGAAAAATGCAAAAAAAGCTAAATATTCGCAACACGTAATACGACAAGCACTCTCGTCAATGACTCAATCATCTCGAAAAGTGTAACGCAATTTCCAAATCAACGGTGCAATGTCTCAAGGTATACACGCCTTCGGAACCTTCGCCAATGAGTTGGACGGCTTATCAGATACAGTTATATATCGGCGCACCCATGCCTTGTCGTAGAACACAAGGGCTAGTGGTTTAGGTCGGGACTCGGAACGTGTCCTGCACGGAGTCCCCCCGGATTGATTGACTGATATGTGGGGTTTAACGTCCCAAAACTACCATATGATTATGAGAGACGCCGTAGTGGAGGGCTCCGAAAATTTCGACCACCTGGGGTTCTTTAACGTGCACCCAAATCTGAGCACACGGGCCTACAACATTTCCGCATCCATCGGAAATGCAGCCAACGCAGCCGGGATTTGAACCCGCGACCTGCGGGTCAGCAGCCGAGTACCTTAGCCGCTAGACCACCGCGGCGGGGCAAGTCCCCCCGGATAGTCACCGATGACTTATTCGAGCACTTGGGGGGCTTTTTTTCATTTCTGAGGTAAAGAAACCGAACCGCAATATTGACTCGAAGGGATCGCTCAAAAGAATCCAAAACAATGTCGTCTGATCTCACTAACGTGAAAAGAGGGCGGTCTTCATGGCCTCGAACCCTCCATGGCGCTCATCCCCCAAGCATGGAACATTCCCAGATGCGTTTTTTTTTTTCGTCGGTAACAGTATGCCAGTTCAATCCATGCGACACTAATTGTGGGTGCAGCCGCGCACAAGGCTAAGACTTCTTGTTACCGCGGATTCATTATATATACGAAAGGAATTCGTTAAACGAGAAGATAATAAATGAGGATAATAACACCAGTGCACACATATACAAAATCATCCGCAGCTAATCTTGCGCATTCACCCGTATGGTAATGCGCGGCAAAGTTACGCGGTTGGCACGGCACCTGGTCCGAACTTGCAAGCGAAGAGGATCGAGTGTCGTGTACGCTAGCTCAGACCTTGAGAATGACACGACGGAGCATCTTTCTACACGCGGAGGCCCGCGCTCGACACGAATCGATAAGACCCGCTACCGGTGATCGAGGCTCGTCGTCCGTATATACGAGCGCGGCACACTGTAATGAAGCCAAGAGCCCAATTACCCGCCCAACAGGCGCCGCGGTGTCTCTCTGGCAAGAGGGCGAGAAAGTTGCGCCCCGCCGATCTAAACTTGTCGACGACTTCATCCGTGCACGCACACTCCTTTTTTTCCTCATCACCGTCTGTACGAGGCATTAAGCGTTTTGGGTTTGGTCCAGCATTGTGGGATATAATAGACGAGTCCCTCGCATGCAGGCCCGTCGTTTCGATCGCCGTCGTATACACGCACAGCCGGTCGAGGTGGATCTTGTCCAAGTGCACAAAAGGGAGTGGGACAGCGTGGGACCCCGGGTGCGCGGATCTTTGAGGTAGCGGCTATAGATGTATAACATCTGGAACACAGTGATCCAAGCTGTTCGATCGTCGTGTTCTGAACCCCATCCACGCCTGCGGCCCCCGCCAAGGGACTCGGCATCTTTATATAAGGACCACCAAACTTCACGACCGCTTGTGAAAGAACTGTGCGAGGCCGTGCTGTGTAGTCTCGAGCTGACTATTTATGCTTCTCTTTCTTACTCCTCTTCTTTTCTGTCTCTTTCCGTTCTATTATTCTCCTTTTCCCCCAGGGCCCAAGTGTAGGGTAGCCAACCGAGCCAAGCTTGGTTAACCTCCCTGCCTTTCCTCTTTATTTATCTCTCTCTCTCTTGTTATATTTATTATAGGTTCTTCCGCGATCCCTCTCCCTCTCTCTCCCTCGACTGTCTTGGCGCTATACCTTATTCTCCGAGAGATCGTCTTAATTTCTTCCGCCTCGTTCACGCAGCTACTTAGTAGCTGCGGCTCCAACTACAGTCGCGACGGCAAACTTAATGCGCTCGCTTCTTATCACCACCTATACTTACTGCCGTCATCAGGAAAATGACTCGGCGGTGTAACGGGGGACCGAAGAACCGCGTTTTAGCTCAACGCACAAGTAACAGAAATAAGAGACACACGAGTCTGGCTCCCGTCCCGTCGAGCGGGTTAACGCAGACGAACGCGAACTCGCCTATACCAAGCTGCTGGTTGACGGACAAGAAAGCAGCTCCCGCGGCGTTGCGCAGACATTTCCAGACCAAAGAAAGAAAAAACCGCGCGTGTATAGTTAACCTCGTTTCCACCTGGCTGCGACAACAGTCGCACCTGGACCGGTGGTCTCCTCCCGCGAGGTGGCGGCCGCATCGCCTGAACGGGCTCCGGTGAAGCCCAACGAGGGCGTATAGTATATAGAAGCGGCGGCCGAGGGCGAGACACCGTATACGCACGCCCGCAAGCCTGTGTCGGGCGGGGCCCGTGTTTTCTCAAAGGAAAGGCACGGCCCCGGGCAGAGGCAACGCCAAGCGGGCTGGGTGGGGGTGCACGACCAGCGACGCGCTGTTCCACCCGCGCGCCAAGTGACGCGACTCGGGGCGCGCGAGGGACCTACATAAGATGCGTCAGGGAAAAAAAAAAAAAAAAGATGCTTTCGGCGAGCCGAACGCTCGCGTGACAAGGTATACCGTGGGAGGAACCGACACCACCTCTATATAGAGGACCGAAAATTCGTCGCAGTGCGCGTAATGTATACTATTGCAAAACGTCGCATCCCGTGTCCCAATTTTACTATCGCGCGCGGGGGAAGCAGCTCTGCATATACGCTGCGATTGCACGGCAGGTATACGAAACAACGCGCCGGCTTACGGCCCCTTCAAATGAAAAAAAAAAAGTCGTAATCCAATCCACAAGAACTCACAGGATCCCTCGTGCCAGGGGTCCGAAACACGCGGCCTGCGAACCTTCTGTCCCTTCCCTTGTCCTATGTTTCAAAACGCGCTACGTCGATTAAGTATGTCTTACCAACATGCCCAACTTTATCCTCTAGTCAATAACCTCTCGCTTGCGGCCCGCACATAGGACTCCGTCCTGGGACTCGCTTGGTGGATTCCGTGCGGAACGGCCGTGTCGACTGCGACATCCGCCGAGCAGTGCCCCGTCCTCGGATTCCTTCGATCACGTCTCTATCTTTTTCTTTGCTCAATCTTTGCTTCTCACTCTATCTGTTTTAATCCCTCCTCGTCCCATTCCCCTGTGAGCTAGTATTCTGCTGAGGTGTCGCACTTAGCTGCAGAAAATTGCGGAGCTTAATTTTCCATTCTTAACTGTGAAACAGAAACAGTACTTCGGAATCAGTGTCCAATTTTACTCTTTTCGGAGATCGGTATTAACATCTTGTTGGATGGGAAACCTGGCCCCAAATCTTCTTCGCAAGTTGCCCGTATGTGAGATATGATCAATGTTTTCTTTTTAGTGGTATAGCGTTTGCTGACAATGTGTACGAACTAAGTCATTGCATCCCCCCCCCCCCCCGGCTCTTACATTCTTCCCTGACTCGGCCCTTGCGGGACCAAATTCTGCGACTGCGGCCCGCCGGCTGGGATGAGTTTTGACAGCCCTATTTTATGTACTCGCCGAAAACGATCCGAAGGCGAGATCCGTCGTCTTTTTTTTTCTCTCTATCGAAATATCACCGACATTATTATTATTATTATTATTATTATTATTATTATTATTATTATTATTATTATTATTATTATTATTTCTGATTAAGCAGTGTTTGGAAGTTAACGCGGAAAACTGAAATTTGAGCCCACGGGCGGGCACGCATGCACGCACGCCTAACAATGAGCAGCAATCTGAGCATTTAGTCCATGTCTAATATTTCCCCCTGAGCACATTCGACGCCCCACATTGCTCCTAGTGGCAACAGCAAGTGCGTAGGCGTGACGTATCGACAACGCGTAGAGGCCAGAGCTCGCCGAAGGAAGGAAGGAAAGAGAGAGAGAGAGATAAAGCAAGAAAAAAAGGAAGAGGGGGAGGAAAAAAGATAAAAGCCATAAGGCGGGCATGCGCCCACCACGCCCCGACTCGTCGTGTCACGAAATGGTGCTTCCAAAGAATCTCGAACGAAGGTCGCCGCAATAAAATTCCATTAGCAAAACAGTTTCTTTTTCCTGTTACCGACGAGCGCGAACGAACGTGTGGCCCTGCCGGTCCCTTCACACCAACGCGAATTCGGACTTCTAAATTGTGTCCCTTGCACGACTGGTGACACTGGCTGTATACTTGCCGTGTCGCAAGACTCGTCGTTCCAGACTACGAACGCGACTGCAAAAAGGGTTTCCGCATAACTTTATTTGATCACCCGGGGACATTTAAAATTTAAACAGAAGACGCGGCGGCCAACATCAGAAAAAAAAAAAACTATGGGCTGGTAAAGCGTTAATTCATTTGACAGAACAAAATGGAGTTACACATTAATACAAAACTTATAGCTGCAGATTTCGTCTTATGGCTCTTAACGAAGTTCATTTTCCTCTCTCTCCTGGCGTTTAGCGTCTGAACCTCAGCGACAGTAAGTCAAGATTACATAATCGATTTCGAAGTACTCTTCTCGCCCCATCACCAAACCTCCATGTTAAACGTTTCTGCAGAGGTTGTAAAAGCTTGGTGGACTGGCCTGCTTTCTTTTCTTTCTTTTTTGAAATACGCGGAGTTGCTTCAAGGAACGTCTGTAATGGTTTCATCACCACTGCTATATCGTTTTCCTTTATATTATGTTTATAAGTCAGAGCGGCGAGCAAACGCGCAACACGCTTATCCGAGAGATAATGGAATATCCGAGAGATAATGGAATAAGTGCACGGCGACAGCTGTTCGACCAGTCTGCAAGTCTGCTCACCAAGAATCGCAACAGTCCAGAGAAACGGCAGGTATGGGAAGATAGAAGATTGCGATAAGAAAACAAACAAAAAGACAGGGGTTATGTGCTCGAGCCGGCGCTTCGACAAGCGTATCTTCTTCGAGACTACAGAACTGATTTCCTGTATATGCTTCGTGCCTTCTCCTCCACCCCAGTAGGGGAGGGGGAGAGGGCAGCTGCGTGTGGATACGGGAAGCGCCGTGACGAATCGTGCGAGTAAAAATGGGTGCTACAGGGGAGTCTTCATTGCTATAGTGTTGTTTTCATGTCTAGTTTACGTGCTTCCTTGTAGACATTGTTTGGGTCGTCTTGCGGGTAATTTCAACTAATGTTTCTTTTAGGCTGCTTGAGCCTCACCTCTCCGACGAAAATTCCTCGCTTGCAGTGTCGCAGGTGATGAACAGTGTAATCTAGGTATCGTTGGCTGTACCTCTTGGTTTCCTGTAAGCGTCGTCTTTAACTTTCCTGCAGCACTAAGTACTGTCGCCTCCAGGAAGTTAATTGCCTTGGAAGGATGGCGCAGGGTAAATTGAATACCAGAGTGAAAACTTGTTAAAGACTCGTTAGAACTTAGAAACATGCACGAGCTATCTAGACGACACTAAAGCAACGCCCACGGAGTTAATCGTTATAAAACGGAACAAACATACAGGTCTACGATAGGCAAATACTGGACTACTCACGCTTGACGGATAATGACAGTCCCCGAAATGGCCCCGCTCACTTCGAATATACGAGCGCAGCAATGACCCAAAAGCCGCAAACAATTGTATGCGAACGTGTAGATAACTCAGACCCAACTCCCTGCAAGAGAACATCGACGGCGATGGGCCGACTCGGAAGACAAGCGCGAACGATATGCCACACATCTTGGGTAAAAATGTGGCCGAACAGATTTTTCCTCGACTCTGCGCGATTTCGTGCGCACTCCTTTTTGCTCCCAGAGTGGCCGCGTGCCGGGAATATCAGTGAGCTTCCATTCAAGTCGTCTCGTGGAGCGCCCCCCCACGCCGCGAACACGAAACTCGCGCACAAGCATATATATGCGCGCATCTGGTACCATTCCGCACATTTTACGTGCGCCGACTGCATGCAAGGCGTCGCTTAACCAACTCGGCACACCGCGCAAAACAGGATAAGCAGAAGAAGGGGAGGAAGAGGCGCAAGACTTCTACGTCTTTCGCTGTCCAGGCGGTGCTAATAAGCGCGGGAGACCTCTGCAGACCCGGGGGGGGGGGGGGAAGTGCAGCGGGAAGGAAGAGCGGAAATTGTTTAGCGGGGGATGATTCCGCGTCGGCGCGCAGACAATGGCCGGGTGCGCCTTCTTCGCACACAGCCCGGCGTATATACTACACGGCCAGGCATCGCCCCGGCAAAGCGCGGCTGACGCCCACGCAAACGCCGCCGCCGTTTCCTGGCGCTCGCGTCGCATGCATGCGAACGGCCGCATCAATTACGCGCCCAAGTGCCCGCTGCTCGCAATTACGGCCGCCGCCGCCGTATATGTACTCGATTAGAGGCGCTATGCATGCTGGTATGGAAGGGAGGAGGAGGCACCACGGGGCTCGTTGTTGGCGCAGCCCAGCCACTTTTTGGGCCAAGTAAATGGCTAGCCCTATAACGGCCCAAGAGCTGACAGGATTTTGGGTAAACAGCGACGGCGATTCGATATACGAGCGAAGCAGCCCGAGCGGCGGTCGCGCCGCCACCGCTGATAACAATGATCAATCGATCAGACAAGCTGTTAGCGAGAGTATACCGGCAGGTCGACGACTATATAGTGGACTGCCTGCCTGTTAGGCGATGCGTTTTGTGAGAAGACACGGAGAATGAATACTAGCGAGTGTTGTTAGTCCCATCAATTGTGTATAGTTCGGGCCACATATATGAACGTTCAAAATGCAAGGCGATCAACTACAGAGGGCGGGAAAGGATAGAACGGATAACGAAAATTTCGGCAGTATACGCGTCTGATTCACACAACATCGACGACCACCAAGATTGTGCCACTTCGCGCAATCAATAAAACATGGTGTAACGCTTCAAACCTCAACCGGAAGCCACGAGGAGATTGTTGCGTACGGAAGAGGTCTCTGTTTTTGTTTTTGTTTTTTTAATTCGGAACATCCAGGGTTCTCTGCAACGTTCGTCGAACTCCCCGCTGAAATGGACCCTCTCATTACACATTCATTGAACAGCTCCTCTCCGTACACAGCGACGTAAATCGCACAACCCAGAGCGTTGCGCTTCACACAGCAAAGGCACAGCGTCGCCCCTATAGGCCATTCATTCCATCAAGCGCGCTTTGTTCTTCGTATACGCATCTGGCTATAAGCTAGCCGCGGCGAAAATTTAAGCGCGGCGTAACCTACTTCCCAGTAATTTGCGGCGAAAAAGGGGGAGTTAGTGTCCGCCTACGGACAAACTAATACTCGCCCGCTGTAAAAGATGAAACAGGGAGTGCATCCCAAAGTGTTCCAAACAAAGCGCGCTTAATATAGCTTTGTTGTGCTGCTGCTGCTGCTGCGAAAGTACGGTTACGGCGCAAATGAAGTTATTGCATGCAAATCACCTCGCGTTATTATAATACTATACGCACCGCGCCAGCGTTACCGCCGTCCACAATGCCCAGTCACCGTCACCTCAGCAGGAAGGAGATGAGGTGGGTCACGGGGCACGCACACCCAAGTTCGCACACCTTATACGCACCGCGGCGCAGCACACAGTTGATTCAGCGCATCACGAGAGCACACACACCGCTATACGTGCATTACTCGAGGGCGATTAAATACCGCTGACACGGAGGTCAAATCCGCGTAGGCTCTACAAGTCGGCGCTGGCGCGACGTGCGCGAACGTTAACCCTTTCGCGTCTGGACTCGCTCTCTGCACCGCGGGTGAAAATATTTTTGTTACCGAGTGGCGCCAACGCGACACGCGAAAGAAAGGAAGCACGCTTCCATAGCTCTGCGCGTACTGAAATGGAAGAAGCGAAACTGCTTCAATGCTCCCTATGAAACTGCAACTATAGCCAGAATGAGCCACCTAGAATCGCATCTTAATCCGCGTTCGTTATTCTGGGATATCCCAAATTTAGCGTCCCTTCAACAAGTACAGATCGAAACTCAAGGCGGACACTAAATGAACTCGTACGATCACTTTAAACCGATAAATTATGCTAGCAGAGCTCGTTTCTGGGCGAATTGGTCTTACATGGATTACTGCAAAGTCACTACATATCAAGTTTCCGTTGTTAATTTCGCCCCCATATTATCGTCATCCGAACAGCAAACGTAAGGGAAAACATTTCCTTTCTTTATATTTCGCGCCGAAACACACTTAACCCGCAGAGTGGGCGCATTGTCTTCAAAGAATTTCCTTTTGTTTCGTATTTGAACCGCATGTCGGCTCAACATGAACCCGAGAAAAATTGTCGTGGTAGGTCGCTCCCTCCCTAGAAGCACAATCATTTTCAACAACAAACAAAAAATGTAGGCTCTGAGCAGAAGCCGTCGAAATACGTGACGTCACTCAACACTCCACAAATCTTCGCTCGTGCATACAGAAAATGGTCTCCATCGTACTGCAGAGGACGCAGATGGACCGAAACGGAGCGGTGTTACAAACGAACCCCCACGCGTATATTCCTTACCTGTATGCGTCCGCTTGTGCGCCTTCAGGTGGGAGCTCTTGGTGTAGACCTTCTGGCAGCCCTCGAAGTCGCACTTGTGCACCTTGCGGCGCCGCAGCAAGTCCGAGTCCGCGGCGACCGGCACGGACGGCGGAGGAGGCCACAGGCGGGCGGACACCGCGCCGTTGCTCAGCGCCGGCGTCAGCGGCGCCGACGCAGGCTGCTGCTGCTGCAGCGCACTGCGATGCACAACGGGCAAAGTGAACGCTATACAGGCAACACTTTTGGAAGAACAGTTCAAAAGAAAGACAGCGAAAAGTAACCGTTATAGGCAAGTATACTGGGTTCCGTCGCAACACCCAGCCCCTCTTGATGCAACATCAAGCGGTCCTTACCACAAAACACATGTACGATAACCGTGCACTTAAAACAGCAACGGTGCAGGTACGACTGACTATAAAAGTTTAGATAATTAAAGGGGATATGTAATATATATGAAGATGTGGGATTGGCAATGAGTTAGGTGAACCCACGGTACACTATACATGATGAGCGACTTCAGTGCGAAGGTAAAAAAAGAAGCAGGATGTAGACCAGGCAGTAGGGGATTATGGGATCGGGACTAGAAATGCCAGAGGGGAGTTGGTAGAATTCGCGGAACGCAATAATTTACGGTTTCTGAATACCTTAACGCAATAATTTACGGTTTCTGAATACCTTCTAACGAAGACGAGTGAACCATGAGTGGACATGGATGAGCCCTAATGGCGAAAGTAAGAACGAAATAGACTTTAGACTGAGTGCACACTTCGGCATCGTGCAGTATGTGGAAGTGCTTGGCAAGGTACGATGCAGTGATCATAGAATCACAGGGTGGCGAGTTAGTTCACTTGGACTCGAAGGAACGACAGAAACTGATACGCAAAAGGCCAATTAATAAGCTAGCCACGAGAGGAAAAGTACAATAATTCAAAATCTCGCTTCAGAACAGATACTCGGCTCTTATCGAGGTACCGGCCTTAGCATTGACGCAATAAATGAATGATAATCTGACGAGTATGAGTGAGGAATGTGCAATGGAAGCTGGAGGTACGGTACTTAAACAGGGCACTAGCAAGCTGTCCCAGCAGACGAAGAACCTCATTAAGAAACGTCAAAGCATGAACGCCTCAAACACCAAAGACAAAATAGAACTGGCAGAGCTTCCTAAGTTAATAAGCGTAAGGTATCCGATGTAAGAAGGTATAACATGGAGAGAATCGAACATGCTCTAAAGAAAGGAGCAAGCGTCAAAGCGATGAAAAGGAAACTTGGGATATGCAAAACACAGATGTATGCACTAAGGCACAAGGAAGGCAGAGTAACTACCAACATGGATATGATAGTTAACGTAGTGGAGGTGTTTTAAAGAAACCAGTACGGTAGTCGGGACCACCACGACCATAATGTAAAAACTATAGTGACCCAGATGCATCTAGATGACACCCCACCAGTAATGACAAATGTCGGGAAAGCCTTGGAGGGAACGCAAAGAGGCAAAGCTGCTGGTGAGGATCAAGTAAAATATGCTGAAAGACAAAGGACAGATTGTGTTAGAAAATCTAGCCACCATGTTTACAAAGTGTCTTCTGACGGGGAGGGTACCAGAATCTTGGAAGAATGCTAACAACGTCTTAATCCTTGAGAAAGGGGACGAGAAGGACTTGATTTACAGGCCGACCAGCTTGCTCTCCGTCGTATACAAGCTATTTAGAAAAGATAGTTGCTAACAGAATTAAGACAACATTAGAATTCAATCAACCAAATGATCAAACATGATTCGAACAAGCTACTTAACAATCGACCACACTCACACTATCAATCAGGTTATCGAGAAATGCTCAGAATACACCCAACCACTATACATAGCATTCATAGATTACGAGAAGGCGTTTGATTCAGTAGAGATACCAGCAGCCATGCAGACACTGCGGAATCAGGGCGCCGACGAAGCATATGTAAACATCCTGGAATATATCCACAGAGGATCAACTGCCACCATAGTGCTCCATAAAAAAAAAAAAGCGACAGAATACTAATAAAGAAAGGTGCAAGACAAAGGGGATACAATCTTGCCATTGCCATTTACTGCGTGCATACAGGAGGTTTTCATAGGTTTAGAAGGACAAAAGTTAGGGATAAGAGTTAATGGAAAGTACCTTGATTACCTGCGCTTCGCCGACGACATTGCATTACTGAGTAACTCTAAGGACGAACTGCAATTACTGATTACTCAATTACACAAGGAGAGCAGAAAGGTAGGTCTTAAAATTTATCTGCAGAAAACGAAAGTAATGTACAACCTCGGAAAAGAACAACGCTTCAAAATAAGTAATAGTGCACTTGATGATGTAAAAGACTACGTCTACTTAGGAAAGGTGATAGCCGCGGAGCCGAACCACGAGATTGAAGTAACTAGAAGAGTAAAAATGGAATGGAGCACATTCGGCATGCATTCTCAAATCATGACTGGTAGTTTGCCACTATCCATCAAGAGGAAAGTATGTACAACAGCTGCATCTTGCCTGTACTTACATACAGAGCAGACACCTAAAGGCTTACAAAGAGGGTTCCGCTTAAATTGAGGACAACGCAGCCAGCGATGGAAAGAAAAAAATGATAGGTGTAACCTTAAGAGACAAGAGAGCATAGTGAGTCAGGGAACAAACCGGGGTTAAAGGTATAATATAGTTGAAATCAAGAAGAAGAAGAAATGGACGTGGGCCGGACACGTATATAGCACGTAGGCAGGATAACCGCTGGTCCTTGTTACTGACTGGATTCCCAGAGAGGGCAAACAAACGAAGGGGAGACAGAAAGTTGGGTGGGCCGATGAGAAAAAAAAGTTCGCAGGTAACACCACGTGGCAGCAGAAAGTACAAGAGCGGGTTAATTGGCGAATCATGGGAGAGGCTTTTGTCTTGCAGTGGGCGTAGTCAGGCGATGATGATGATAGTATATCTACTCGTTAGGTGTGGGGATGCGTCGTACAACAAAATGTGAACTTTTTTTTTTCCGGTCGTGCAACAGTGTCCTTGGGTGGCCGCTGCAGGCTCCGGCTGTCGAAGGACACTTAGCAAAGTTATGTCGCCTGTCGTGCGCTCGTTTGACGAAGAGTCGGAATTCCAAAAAATTGTTTTGTCTCTTCCATATATTTGAATTCTTACCTCATGACAGATACAGTGACAGCCCGCAAATGGCCAAAGCCATGCGTTAGAAGATGTCATGGGTTCAATGGTCCCTCGGGGTAACCAAATATACAGTTCATTACACTCATACAGGTAAGTTTGTTGCACGGTATATAGCGCACAAGATCGCGAGCCTAAACGCAAGTAATCCTTCGATATACAGATCGTTTCGTCCAGAAAGGCGTGTGAACGTAGTGTGCAATTCGCGCAATCGGTGCTCACTTAACCGCGAGACAATGCACTCGTACTAACTCCGAGAAAACGTACGCTCATGTTTGTCGATCACTTTTTTTTTTGCGTTGAATTTAAACATTCGACAGAAGTCTGTCTGGTTGGGTATGAAAGTGGGAGATGATTTAGGCTACAACCAAATGATTTGAAGAAACCAGACTTTTCGAAACCGACTTGCTTCCTTTCTCAGGGGTGACTGCGTAGACTACATAGCAGCGGCGTTTTCAAATGACCCCCCCCCCTCTCTCTCTCTCGTTTTGCCGTGGAGCGCAGTCCGTGTGTATACACTGGGGGAAGGGTTCCGAGAGAGCGGTTGATGTTATGGGCTGTCCTCTGTCAGTTTTAAACGTGGGGTTTCTTCAATACTTTTGGTTGGAGTCTAAACCATCTCCTACTTTTTTTTTGCGTTGTTTGCTGAAACTATTCACCAAATAAGCCAGCTGTCTGTCGAGACAAAACCAAGCCGACACAGCTATACTGATTGGCATATAGCCTCAGCGAAATTCATCGTTCTGCTTATTCTTAAGCAAAACTGCGATTCGGCCTAATTGGAACATATCCATCTGAAATGTCGGCATCTCTAGTGTGTCTGCGCAAACATTTCAGATGGAAAGCTTATTCCTCTCGCTGCCAATGGTGTCCAGCCAAGGTCCCACTATATGACGTCACGTGGCCATGTCAGCCAATCATGCCATATCGCCCACACGCAAGAAACCACTGCGAAGCGATGGGGGAAGCTGCTGGCCACGGAGGGGCTGAATTGACTGAGTAACCGGGCCCAAAGAGCGGCAGCCGCAAGAGAAGCACACGATTGCGGTTAACCCCAACGCCATTCAAAAACCTCCAACTACCCCGAGTTTATAAGCAGCACTGCTACAGCTCCCTCTAAGAACTGCATACACACCGTAATCACTGCACCTGGTTAGCTTTATACGACGAGATTCGCACAAGATGCTCGCAGCGCACTCTTGTAGTTGACGATCACCGCTAGTTGGAAACAGTCGACATTCGGGCGAATTCGTATTCGGTTGAACATCGTGATGGGGGTTATAGCTAGCTCAGAGGACGAAGACGCAAGGCAGGATGGAACACGGGGCTAGTTAGTCTATTCACCGATTGGTTTCGGTAAGCTGAACCTCGTAGCCGCCTGCGCGGCCGGCACATGTGCGATGAAAGGGGTGAGCACAGTATCCAGCGCAGAGTCGGCATACGAGCAACAGTTCGCCTTCAAAGACTCGCCACTTTTATTCTTGTTCACCTCACAACGGGCTTCTCAAACAAAAGCTCTTCCACCGCTCCAGCGCGCATGCCCACTGCTTTAGCTGGGTTACTCATCGCCTTTTTTGTTTTCTTCTCCCACCCGGTGCGCGTGGATGCACAACTGAAGGTGGAGGGGAACGGGGAGACGGGACGACCGCTGAAGCAAGCAGCGCAAATGGAGCCAGCATGGCCGAGCGCCCACCTCGGCCGCAGCGGACCGAAGCAGCGCGAAAGCAAGAACAAGCGAAAGAACAAGCCGAAAAAGAACGAAAACGGCGAAGGCGAAACGAGGCGCACCTGTCACTGCGCGATGGTTTCGCATAGTCAGCGCCCGCCCCGCGCTCCACACTTCGAGCCACATTTTCACCCACGAATCGCCCCTCGCGGCGCCGCATCAGTTTCAGCGTCAGGCGCCGAGGCCTGCTTCTCTCTCCACCGTGGTAAAGCGGCACGTCACCAATAAACCACATGTCGCAGGAATGTAACAAGAGACCACAATTCTAACTAACTTGAGCTAACTCTCCCAGCGCGTTAGATCATTGGAGGGGGTGGGGAGTCACAGCTCTCCAGCCCCGGATCCGGATGTGTAAATAACACGACCGATCTCAGGCTGGCGGCGGAAGCCAATGCAGCCCTGAATCTGGGCCATACCGATCAGGATCTGAGCCCTCCCCCCGCCTCCCTTTACCACGAAATAAAGATTATTCTCTCTCTCTCTCTCTCTGCAATGTCGCTGTTTGATAACTAACTACTCCTCTCCACTCAACAACTCCCAACTCCCTAACATACACGGCCATTTGTTCGAGGGCAACTTAGCGCGCGATACATGCCAAACACCGTTGGTTGCTCAGTTACTTTTGTGCCTGATGGGTGCTCTTGAAAAGTATCTGCGGAAAACTGAAGGGTAAATCCAAGGTGCACATGTCTTGTCCAAAATATCAAAACTTCAGGCGTTCTTCGTTATATTGCGCACAGTGACGGGACCCGGCGAAAGTGCAGCGGAAGTACAGCGTTGTACGGAAAAAAGGAACAAACGCATGCGCCGGTCGAACGAGACGAGAGTATAATTTCGGCTGTACACCCACGCGGTTCAACGCACGCAAAGCATAAGAGAAGGGAGGAGGCGGAAGTTGCTACGAGTAGAAGCAGCCCCCCCCCCCCCCCCCCCTATATATCCCGACCCATCCCCTTCCCATTAGGGTCTATCGCTGAATCTTCTAGCGAAAGTATCAGGAAACCGGCACATTCTGTGTTTACATATGCCCCCCTTCGTTAACCTATTCACTCGTTTATTCCAATCTCGCATGGTCACCCGCCTATTCCCACCAGCGGCGCACTGAAAGGCGCAACGCGGCCGCTTGCATGCGCCACCACCGCAAATGGCGAAGCTCTTCGCGGGCGTGTTTTTTTTTTTTTTTTTTTTTCCCGCGCGCTCTCGGCCAGAAAGCGGAGGCGCGGTGACAAGAGAATCCCGGCAAAACGCGGGCGACGGTGCACGCCGCCGGATGAGGCGCCGCGCCCCGCCAAGGGCGGCTTTGCCGGGGCACGCCCCCTCCGCCCTGCGAGCGCAGGAGACGCCCGTTGCTGTACGCGTAGCCTACCTGCCACGCCGGGCGAATCACCCCCCCGTTTCACCGCCAACAACCTCTACGGCAAGGAAAAGGAGCGCGACAGGCAGAACAGCTGCCGCGGGAACGTGGCCAACGTTAAACACCAACATAGGCGGGAAGCGCGCGCAGACGTGAACGATACGATCGTTTTGGTGACGCGAACGACTTCAGCCTCCGATCTTGTGTACCAACAGTCGCATCCAACTAGTTTTCTCTACAGCTTGCATAAGGCTATAAGCATCAAGGCTCCAAAAGTCGGTAAGCTCGCCTAGGTGGCTTAGCGGGGGGGGGGGGGGGGTAGCACACTATGCGCTGCTTGGAATGAGGTAGCGGGTTCGAATCCTAGCCGCGAGAGGACGCATTTTCACGGGGACGAAACACGCAAGAGCATCCGATCCTTGTAGATAAACTAAAATAGTAACAAGCAGGAATGCGCCAGCGTATGACGTGCCCCAAACTCAAATTTCGGTTACGGCACGTCAAATCCACGAACCGAATTGGAACCATGGCACAAAATTTAAAAAACGTCAAAGTAGCCATCTCCGAAGGTTTATCACGTACCGAAAGCCGCGTTTTATCCAAGTGCCTCCAGCTGAAGCTTCGGTATAACTGCGCGTGGAAGCCAACACGCTATACCTGTTGGCCGCAGAATCGCGTCCGACATGTTTCAAGGTCCGAGAACTGCGATATTCGAGACGCGTAGCACGTGACACAAAAATATACGTTGTTGCGCCTTTGGGTAGCGTGGTGCGGACTCGGGCCATCCGAGTCCCCGGAGAGGACGAGTAGAGAAGCCGGAGAAGGAGAAAAAAAAAAATGTTTATATACAGTATTTACATGGTAGCGTGGTACAACATGAAAAGAGAATCACACACGAGCGCCTCTGCGCTAGCGTTTTTATACATCGTCCGCCTTCCCAAGATCCCTTGCAAAGAAAATTTATGCGCAGGATACTCCAATGAGATCGTCGTCTTCCTCTCCGTCCCCGAAGAGGGAAAGCCAAACACCGCCTCCCTCTGAACCTAGGAAAGGGGCAAGACATGCCCAGTTCGCTGTTTGGTGAGGGAGACCCCACGCGCCAGCGTGGCACCACAGTGAGATGACGTGGAATCCCATGCGCAAAGTCGCTCCCTGATGCAGCCAGGTTGACTCAAGCAAGGCAGAATACCCCGTACAGCTGCTGGGTCGACGCTGCTTCGGAGTGTTGCTCTCGGCGGCTGACAAAAGCTTGGCCAACGACTTTTGTGTCAAGAGGAGCCGGCGACGTGGTTTTTCCAGATTGTCCGCGTCCGTCGCCGTCCCGGTGCAGGGTTGACTCATCAACAGCTGCCAGGTGCCAGCAGGCCGCGAAGACCACGTGGAACTTGGGCGAGGCACAACAGCACCCCCGCCGCCAGATGATACATCGGGAGGTCGAGTTGTTCCATGCAGCTCGGCCGGGTCGATGTCGGCGACGTTCCGGCAAGGCTCTTGCTTTCTCGAAGGGCCTGGTCAAACTGGAATGCTCCAAGAGCTGGCCTCTGCGCCCCGCTTCGGTGAAAAGTGGGTGACAAGCTCCAAGAAACGACCTTTGTCAGCCACACACAATGCGACAAGCACCGCGTGCACGCCACTCTCATCGCCAGGCCTCCGATTTTACAAAGCAAACATCTTATCTTAATAACTTAAGCTCAAGGAAACAATGTGCATACCAATCGGGACAAGTGTCCAGTAACTCTTTCATACGTAACTCCATTTGGAATCGAGATAACATTATAATCAAGCTAAACAAGCAAACTGTAGAGCTCGGGACAACGAGGGAGTCAGTGAAAAATTTCTCTACGCCCTCACTGTAACACATTGAAAAAAAGTACACATAAACTAGGTAAAGGTAAACAAAAAAAATCAAACAAACCTTCCGCGTCTTTTGACGAGTCAAAACGCTCGACTTAGGGCGTCTGCATTTGTATGAAGGCCACCTCTCTTGTAGCGCACCTCGAAATTGTGCTGCTGCAGTGCTATGCTCCATCTGAGCAAACGACCATTCTTAGGTGACATTTGGTGTAACCAGGTTAGTGGAGAGTGATCAGTTTCTATAATAAACTTAGAGCCAGCAACATAGCAGCCTAGTTTTCGTACGGCCCAAACAATGCAAGCACATTCTTTTCCCGAAGTGCTATAAGCCTCTTCCCTGCTGCTCAATTTGCGACTCAAATACAAAACCGGCCGCTCCTCTCCACTCTGGTCCGTCTGACATAGCACTGCTCCTAAACCGCGTTCGCTTGCATCACACTGAATAGTGAAAGGTTTTGCAAAATCCGGTGCCCTCAAGACGGGTTTCTCACTCAATGCGAGCTTCAGCTTCTGAAAAGCGTCTTCCTTTTTAGAGTCCCATTGAATGTTCACAGGTTCGGTCTTGCGTAAACTATCTGTCAAAGGGCTGGCAATCTCGGAGTAATTCGGGACGTAATGCTGATAGTAACCTGTGAGGCCGAGGAATGCTCTCATCTCGGTCTTAGTGCTGGGACGACGATAACCGACCACCGCGGCTACCTTGAGTTCGGACGGTCGACGACGCCCATTTCCTACAATGTGCCCTAAATAGCTTACTTCAGCACAGCCCAAATGACATTTCTCTCTCTTTACCGTAAGACCTGCATTTTTGACCCGTTCCAAAACCATCCGAAGGTGTTCAACATGGTCTTCCCATTTGTCCGAAAATATCGCCACATCGTCTAGGTAAGGCAGCGCAAATTTCTCGAGCCCGTGGAGAACCTTATCCATCAGGCGGCTGAAACAATACGGCGCGTTCTTGAGCCCAAAGCTCATCATCAAAGGACGAAAAGTGCCCAGGGGTGAGATAAAAGCAGCGTATCGACTCGCTGCGCTCTGTCAAAGGGACCTGCCAATACCCCCTAACAAGGTCTAACGTAGAAATGTATTTCGCCTTAGACACTGTCTCTACCCTCTCTTCAATGTTAGGAATAGGGTAAGTCTGGTCGACTGTTACAGAGTTCAGGCGGCGATAGTCCACGCATGGCCTTGGATCACGGCCCGGAATCTCAACCAAAATCAAAGGCGAGGTGAAATCACTGTCTGCTTCGATGATAACACCTAGGTCGATCATGCGGCGAATTTCGGCCTCTAGTATCTCTCTCTGTCTAGGTGACACCCGATACGGCTTACAGCTGATCGGCTTGTTAACCGTCAGCTCAATGTCGTGCTTAATCACATCCGTTTTGCCTGGCTTCTCGGAGAAAACGGTAGCGAATTCCTGTACTAAAAGCTCTAAATCTTCCTCTTGAGCCTTACTTAGGGTGTTCCCTGTGTCTACCCTATCGGACAATGTGCTGCTGACCGTGCCATCGGAAAGACAAAGGATTTCCGCGCCCTCATCCTCAGGAACATTGAGTGCAAGGTTTACTACTGCTTTTCGTCGCATGTAGGGTTTCATTAGGTTACTGTGATACACTTTGGGGCATTTCCGGCCCCACTTTACCTCGTAGTTGGTGTCTGAAAGCACTGACAACACTGTCGCTGGTCCCTCCCATTGTACGTCCAGCTTGTTTTTTCTTGAAGGGCACAACAGCATCACCTCATCGCCCACTCTAAAGACTCGCTTTCGAGCTGACTTATCGTAACGGGCCTTGGAAAGCGCCTGTGCTGCGCGCATGTTGCTCTCCACCACTTCGCGTGTAGTCCCCAGTCGCCCCAATAAATCCAGTACATAGGAAACTACATTAGGGTCCTCCCCATATCCAGTCCATGACTCTCGTATTAAGTGCAGCGGACCTCTCAAGTTCCTGCCGTAGACAAGTTCAGCCGGACTAAAACCCGTACTCTCGTGTGGGGCCGACCTCAGAGAAAACATCGCAGCTGGTATACACCCCTCCCAGTCACTTTTATGCTCAAAGCACAAAGCTCGCAAAACGCGTTTCATGACCGAGTGCATGCGTTCCACAGGGTTCGACTGTGGATGGTGAATAGAGCTATGCGCGATTTTTATCCCGCAGCGTTCTAGGAATGTAGTCGTAAGGCAGCTTGTGAACACACTTCCGTTGTCACACTGTATCTCCGAGGGAAAACCCACCCGAGAAAAAATAGACAACAATGCGTCCACCACGCATACTGAACTCAACTCTTTCAGTGCGATTGCCTCCGGGAACTTGGTGGCAACGCACAGCGCGGTCAGGACGTACCGATATCCTGATTTAGATGGAGGCAGAGGCCCCACGATGTCAATCACGAGCCGACGGAAGGGTTCTGTGACTATTGGCACTAGTTTCATTGGTGCCTTCCATTTGTCTGTTGATTTTCCTATCCGCTGACAAGTGTCGCATCCACGGACAAACATCTCTACATCCTTCCAGCACCCGGGCCAGTAGAACTCCTGAGCCAGCTTAGCTTTCGTTTTCTTTATACCTAAGTGGCCCGCCCAGGCGTTGCTGTGGGCCAGGTCGAGAATGTTCCGCCGGTATTTTAGTGGAACTACCACTTGGTTGTAGACCCGCCCTTTAGCGTTCTCATACCTGCGATGCAACACCTCGTTTTGGGTGTAGAACGAAACGTTCTTCCTAGAGTTACCTTCCTTATGTATGGCATCTAGCAGCATAGAGAGTGCGAGATCCGCCTTTTGATCGACCACTAGCGTTGCACGGTCGGTTCTGGCTAGCTGACACCAACTGGTGGACGCGGGTGTTAACACCGAGCCTGTCACCAAGTCCTCGTTTTCGGGCGTTAGAGATATTTCCTCGCTGTTGTCGACCATAGCCCCAGTTTCCGTCTCGACAACTCGCATGGCAGACTCATTTTCCGTCGCAACTACCTCAGGTTTTCCTACACTGCCCTCGGACGTCTGTTCCCCAGAGGGTGAGCTGCTCAGCTGTTGCGTCAGCTCGCGCGCCTTCGAACGGGTAAGGGCCATGCAAGCTATTTCGGTGGCAAATGATTCTCCACGTGTTTTTAACATTTCCTCAGACTTATTTGAAAATAGGTAAGGGAAGTGCTCCGGGAGGTTGGCTGAAATTGCTGCTTCCGTACACAATTGGCCGAAAGGGCCCTCGATTACAACCCTCGCTATCGGTAGGCAGACGCTTTGCTTTTCTGCCACTTGCCGAATCCAGGCACACTCTCCTATATAGTCTTCGGAAGATACGCAACTTGGATGCGCTACATCCATTGTGGCCGCCGAGTCCCTCAATACCCTACACATTCGGCCGTTCACTGAGAGTGTCCTCATGTAAGGCTTCAACAGCTTTAAGCTATCCTCTGACTCCTGAATTGTGGCAAATGCCATGTGCCTCTTACAGCTCCTGGCCATGTGGCCCTTTTCTCCGCAGCTGTAGCAAACAACTGGCTTCCGCGCTTCTAACGCATGCGCTATGTCACCAGGCGCCTTTGAACCTGATGAAGGTGCCGCCTTAGTCCCCTCACTGTCCTTTCCCTGCTGATTGTCTAATAACTTGGAATTTTCGGGTTTCCAGTTATTTCTTGCAAACCTCTTGCGTCCCTGGTTTCCCGACCAGCTTTCTACCTTTTCATTTTTTTCCGAAGTTCGTGGTGTATTGCGGAGACTACGGCGTGAGCAGTAATCTTCGGCGAGTTCTGCTGCCCTGTTCATGTCTACGTCTTTCATCCTATCCTGCACCCAAAGCCTTACCTCCTCGGGAATTCCCCGGTAAAACTGCTCAAGTACCATCAACTCAATGACCTTGTCATGGTTGCCATAGACTTGCGCGCTTTTGAGCCACTCTTCAAAGTTGGCTCTAATTTGGTAGGCATAGTCTGAATGAGATTCGTTGCCCCTCTTAGAGTGCCTGAACCGCAGGCGGAAAGCCTCTGTCGATAGGCGACATTTTCGTAGCAATGCAGCCTTTACCCTGTCATACACCTCGGAGTCCTCTTTATTCATTCTTGCGATAACATCGGACACTTCGCCTGGTAGTACGCATATCAGTTTTTGTGGCCAAGTCTCCCTACTAAACCCTGCATTTTCGCATGCTCGCTCAAAATGCACGAGGTATAATGCAATGTCGTCACCCGCCTTGAAGGTGTGGATTAGATCCTTTATCTTTGATTCTCCACCCCCTGAATTTTGATTTCCCACGGACATACGAAGCTCCAGTTCTTTCAGACGGATTTCATGTTCTTTATCCTCGCGATCCCTCCTTATTTCCTCCTCTCTTTGTTCACGGGCTAAGCGCTCACGCTCCTCTTTCTTTGCCAAATGGTTTCTCTGGCCTCAATGGCCTCTTCTAAACTCACTTCCTCTTTTCCCAAGTGCTCCAAAATTTGTTGTTTTCTTTTAACCGAGCCGACCGAAATATTCAGCTCCTGACAAATTTCGAGGAGTTCTTGGACCTTAAACTTCTCCATCTTAGATATGCACACCGTTTCTCTTCTAAGGTAATTTTGCCCACGAGCCACCCAATTCTTGGTCTGCGAATCAAAATTTACCAAAATCACCCTACCACGTTACCGACCATCTGCGCTAACGAGTCTGGCGAAAAGAAGAGCAAACACGCGGCACTCACCACTTCGATGCAGCCGACGCAGGCGAATCCCATAAGCTGCCAGCCACTGTTGCGCCTTTGGGTAGCGTGGTGCGGACTCGGGCCATCCGAGTCCCCGGAGAGGACGAGTAGAGAAGCCGGAGAAGGAGAAAAAAAAATGTTTATATACAGTATTTACATGGTAGCGTGGTACAACATGAAAAGAGAATCACACACGAGCGCCTCTGCGCTAGCGTTTTTATACATCGTCCGCCTTCCCAAGATCCCTTGCAAAGAAAATTTATGCGCAGGATACTCCAATGAGATCGTCGTCTTCCTCTCCGTCCCCGAAGAGGGAAAGCCAAACACCGCCTCCCTCTGAACCTAGGAAAGGGGCAAGACATGCCCAGTTCGCTGTTTGGTGAGGGAGACCCCACGCGCCAGCGTGGCACCACAGTGAGATGACGTGGAATCCCATGCGCAAAGTCGCTCCCTGATGCAGCCAGGTTGACTCAAGCAAGGCAGAATACCCCGTACAGCTGCTGGGTCGACGCTGCTTCGGAGTGTTGCTCTCGGCGGCTGACAAAAGCTTGGCCAACGACTTTTGTGTCAAGAGGAGCCGGCGACGTGGTTTTTCCAGATTGTCCGCGTCCGTCGCCGTCCCGGTGCAGGGTTGACTCATCAACAGCTGCCAGGTGCCAGCAGGCCGCGAAGACCACGTGGAACTTGGGCGAGGCACAACAACGTGAAATGCCTCTCACAGCTGACTTCACGGGCGCGTAGAAATCTTGCGCCGAATATGGTGGTCGAAATGTGTCTCACGCGCAGCCACCGATTGACACTGAAGGCCCACGAAATGTATTACGGAAAATAGAGAGTTTTAGTACTGCGTACGCTGCGTACGTGGCGGCGTTGCGTACGTAAGGATGCCACGTTCTGCGTAGTGCGCATGCGCAGACCGCAACTCGCACGTATCGCGTTACGTACGCAGCCGCCACGTACGCACGCATGAGATGCGTGCGTGCGTACGTATGAGCTGATCGCGCCGCTCTCGAACAAGTTCGCGAAAGCGCGAGACTTCGTTTTGCAAAATGGCGGCATCGAAGGCAAGCACCGACCGGCTCTGTGGCTTAAAATATGGCCGTAATCTGGCTATAACACTTGGATTGGCTCACATTGGCTGTCAACAACACGTGCTTCTATTTCGATCTACCAGATGACGCAACACGCTTCACGCTCGTTAAGTACGCGGGTACTACGGCGTACTAAAAGCCGATTAGTGGCAAACGACGCCACGTAACGCAAGGCGCTTGCGTGATGCGTACGTAGCACCATTCCGCAGTACTAAAACTCTCTAATGTACAACCAGATGCGTCGCTCAGTGACAAGCCGCGCTGCTATCAAGGTCGGGAACTCAGAGGAGATCCGTTTCCTCCGCCGACAGCGCTGGACGACAGTTGCCGTGCAATGTATAAAATGTGCGTATCGTCACCTCAAGTGCGGAGGTGGTAGTACGGTCATTTGCTAGCTGCTTTGCTAGGCGATTTAAACGCAAGAAAAACAAAGTGTGAGAGTGGTAGGCACAAGATCACTCGCTCTCAAAACGTTTCTGGTCAACACCCTCCATATTCGAATTAGTAGAACACGAGGAAGAAGAAGACTTTGTACACTCCACTGAATGCAACAACATAGACTACCACCACGTCAGAGTGCCTTCTTCACAAGGGCGGCCATTCGGGCGAGCTGGCTGTTGGCGTTCACGGTCAGCTTAACAAAATACAACGGACGACCACAGCGACGACCACTTAATTATTATGGCTTTTTTTCGGCAGAGAACTGTCAAGGAGCGCTGGTTCTAACGTGCCACACGACCCCTCCTTTTCTAACGAACTTAAAACCTCGCGCAGTATTTCTTGGCGCACTACAACCACATCTGGCCATCGCACATAAAAAAAGGGGGGGGGGGAATGGGGGGGGGGAGATACGTATTGGAGTTTTAGATTAGGAGATGCGAGAGGCTTGCGTGTGCAAGTTGCTTGGGGGTGTTCCTTCAAAAGCCAATTCCACGGGGTAAACCACACACGCGGCACCGCATATATAATTAAATCGACACACAAGCCAAGACACCTATCTGACCACCTACTATCCGAAGATCTCCCTCTGGCAATGTGAAAACACGAAAGCCGCAAAAAAAAAAAAAGCAGCAAACAAAGATAGCGAAAGAAGCAGCTGACAAGTTTGTTTTGATTCTATCGACGAGGTGTCGTACAGTACGCGCTCAGTGCGAGCCGCAGCAAGAAGGGGCCCGCCGCTCTCTCGATTGCGCCCGATTATGTGCGCGTGCACCCGCAGCAGCGGAGCTGGAGAGGGCGAAGCCGCAGAGCGGCAATTCCTCCTCCCCTTCATCCCCTCTAGGATGTTGCGAAGCGAGACAGAGAGGAGCAGCGAAAGCGGAGAAAGAAGCGCGAGGATCCTCCGAGGGCGACCCCGATTCCTGCAACGCCGCCGAGGTTGCGCTCTCGGAGGGTCGCGCGTCAGGGGGACGCTCAGACCGGTCCGGCGCCTGGGAAGTTGCGTGCAGGGCACACGAGGTTGCGGGTAGTAAAAGGCCGTTTCACATGGTGCGATTGCGAATGGTCTGCGATTTTCGCTCTGGCGTGGCGCGCTATAGGGATGCTGGCTGCCGTGCTTCCTGGCATACTGTTCATAATTTTTTTTTTCAAACGTAATGTAAGAATCTGTGCGCTATATTAATGCTAGGTTTTCATAAACGGCAGCAAAGAGAGCGAGCGTTTCGTTCCTTTGAAAAAAAAAATCTACATTTAAATTTGTCTTAAATTGCGCAACAGCGGCCATAACAAAAAAAAAAAGTGCCGCCACATCCACGAAGTGAATGATGATGAGTGGGCGAAGCTCCGGAGGTAAACCTGGTAAACCATGAATCCTCCGTACATTTTGCCCACTCGATTTTATTGCAACGCTCCCCCTAGCGTACGTCGCCGCACTATATCGAACGATGACACGCGCCATATGTGGCATCATTCCTATTTTATAACACCTCGCATCTTTCATAATCAACTACACGTACCGCCGTCTAGTTTATAACATCTTGCATCTTTTGGATGGACGGACGGACGGACGGACGGATGGACGGATGGACGGATGGATGGATGGATGGATGGATGGATGGATGGATGGATGGATGGATGGACGGATGGACGGATGGACGGATGGATTGGCTGTACCCTTTAGATCGGGCGGTGGCTAGCGTAATACTTAATGGATGGATGGATTCTATGAGCGTCCCCTTTATAACGGGGTGGTGACAAGTATGCCACCAGGCTCGACAAAAAAAAAAAACACCTTTTTTCTTTTTTTTTATGTTGGCCTAATGCCTCTACTTCGATAAATTCTATCTTAATGGAAAAAAAGGTAAATTTTCAGCTTAAGTTCTCTGCCATTTACGGCACACTGTCCATATTTTATTTTTCCAATATTTATTTTTGTCCTTTCTCTCTAATTTTCTGCCACCAATGCTCTAACCGTCTCTTACTTATTTCAATCGCGGGTGTGTTCAGCTTTCCATTGTTGTCCCTAAAACCCAAGGCTTCCTGTAGGCTCGTGCCCAACGTACACCTGGGTGGATATCTCCACATTCAATCAGAACATGCTCCGCCGTTTCCTTATCTTTCCCGCAGCATGTGCATTGTTCTTCTTCTTTACTGAATCTTGCTTTATAACTACGCGTTCTAAGGCAACCCGATCTCGCTTCAAACAGTAAAGCGCTTCCCCTTGAATTATCGTAAAATGCCTCCCTCATTATTTCATTTTTGCCCTTTCGGTAGTTACTCAGAGCCGGTTTTTTCTCCATAGCTGCCATCCAGTAAATCCTCTCCGCCTCCCTGACTTTTCCCTTAACGCTCTTTGTTGACATATGGCTCACAATACCAGCCGTATATTTACTAGTGAGTCTTCTAGTTCTTTTTCTCCACTGTGTGTCCACGCTCTTCCTATACAAATAACGGAACACCTTCTCTGCCCATCTACTCTCCCCGTCAGCTACAAGTACCGCCATCTAGTGAACACTGCAAGAACTGAACGAGAGGTGGCTACATACAGGCAGAGCATTGAAGGACTCTGATACAGGGGACGCACAGCCCACGCCTTAAGGAGCTTCGCTCCTAAAACAAATTCGTCGGCGCAATATTGGCGGCTCAGCGCAATTTCGACCGGTCCCGACCGAAGAGAAATCGCGCCACCGTTGCGAAAATAACGAAAAAAATTGTAACATGTTGGTCGCTCGCCGCTGACCATTGCGGCGAGAACGATCGGTCGTCTTTTACCGCTGCCTGATAATTCGCACCCCGAAAGTCGCTGTGTTTCAGACACGTAAGACGGCCTGTAAGCGCGCGGCGGCGGCGGCTCCGTCGATCCAACCAAGAGCGGTGAGGGAGGGCGCGACGTTGCCTGCACGAACGACGCCTCAGCCGAGACAGCATAGCACGGCAGGGCAACTACGCCGAAGGCACCGATTGGAACGCCGCCGCGAAATTGGTAGAACAAGTAGGAGCGTGGTGCTCCCGTGAGAGGAATAACAATCCTATTAAAGTGGTTCTCCCGAAGGCAAGCAACAACAACAAACAACAACAGAGCATCATTCCAACCACTTGCCGACGACGCCTCCCTCCGTCGCCCTGCGTCGCTGTATAAGACACAGAGATACGAGTGAAGGAAAAGAAAAGAGGTTTTGCCCAGCGGCAGTCGGCGTACAGTCGAGGCGCGAGACCACAACCACGGGAGAGGTCAGGGAGAAGACTAAAATAACAGTAAATTGAAGCGCCGTCATCTTCCACCGCAATACAGAAAAGGAGTCTGTACAGGGGCACAACAACGACGACAAATCCACTAGACAGCCGACAAGAGAAGACGGCTCAATTCGCGTCGGCGAGGTGTAAATGGGCTGTCGACCTAGTCAGGACGCCGATAGCAATACCAGGGCCACTGGATGAAAGAGCGCACGTGTGTTTTTTTTTTCATCCAGAGGCCGTGACAATACAATGCTGGAAGAAAGAGATATGTCAGAAGAGTTTGCAAAGCAAGGCAGACTAAAGCGCTTTCGGCGCTCCCCGTTTCACCTGCGGTTGGATTCATCCACTGTATTTCATTCGCCACAACCGAGTCTTGTCAAGTGCTCCATTACATCCAAGTTACTCGACCTCCTATACAACGAAATAGCCTCCACATCGAAAAATCCGTTGCCTCCCGGCTACACTATGGGGATTACGGTGCTCTGCCTTTATAATGATGTGACCTTTATGGCGAAGTTGGATTTCGAATTTTCCGAGAACTTAGATATGAATGTGTGTCACTGAAAATGTACACTCTCCGCCACACCCGAGGCATTTTTCCTGTACATACGCTGCGCTGATGTCAGTGTCGTCGCCGACTCTATAACTCACCCTTGTACATTCGCCCAAGCTGATGATGATGATGATGATCTTCCTCACTGATGGCTCTTACCCCACAATGGCCAAGAACCAGACGGCATGACTCGAAGGCGCAAGCCATATTCCCCTTCTTCACTGTCAACTGTACTGATCCCGAAAGCTTCCTGCGACTAACGTGGCTTAGCACTGCCGATAGTTATAGCGCGACAACAGAACGACGACAAAGAAACAAGTCATCGTTCTGTTTTCGCGCTATAACTATCGTCATCATGTCATACCAACTAGCCCCAACTGCCTCACTTCTAAGTTAGCACTGCCACCGAGATCGGCACACCTATGCGAAGACCTCACGTGGAACGAGGACGCGATGACGTCCTCGTGCCACGCGAGATATAAGACGTCACAGTGGCATCACCATGACGTCACAGCGTGACATCATCACGCGATCATTTTTCGCACCACTCGCGCTGACGCAGTTTTTGAGAAGTATCGTCTCGCCAAACGAAGACACTGATGGTCAATTTTCGGGTATGATGGTTAGGCGTCTAAGGTTGTCACTTTTAAAAAATATAAATAAACAGTTTGGCAGATCCCACTAACCATGAAAACAATTCTATGTGGACGGAGAGAAGGTGGCACAATTTTTATTTTGTTGAGCGAAACGTTACGAAATGACGCTAAAAGAACGTACAAAAGTTATAAGCACATACATATATATTTTGAACAGTCGCACACGCTTTTATATAATCAGTTGGTTACAGTTGCACAACGATGCCGACAGCAAAATCCGCATTAGTAACACCAGAAACGGGTATAAGCTGAAATGTAGAGCTTGTGCTTGCGAGGACGGTAGCCTTGGATATAGTGCTACGAAGACACACTTCAGCTGATGGCACTTAACCACAATTGACGCTAACCCGACGTGACACCTGTATCATTCGAGTGTGTAATGCTTATAAAATAAGATGGGCAGCACTGCAATTACAATTGACTTTTCCACCAACATTCCGCATGCATAGGGTCTTTTTGCAAAGCATAGTTCCGATATCTGGCATGGCTCTGTGGTGGCATACTTTATTACCACGCAGATTGCCTGGGTTCGATTCTTGCTGAGACCACATCATTTATTCTTTCCATTCGTTAGGTCAACGCTGTCAATGTCGGTGTTTGTTGACGCTATCGCATTTAAATTACCACCGCCTGTTCTCACCGTTCCTATAGGTAGATATAAACTGTACAACACCTGAGGCGCATGCGCCCGCATATCGCGAGCGGCCGCGGTATATGTGCCACACTTGTCGTCTGGAGGAAAGGGTTTGAGATAGATAGATAGATAGATAGATAGATAGATAGATAGATAGATAGATAGATAGATAGATAGATAGATAGATAGATAGATAGATAGATAGATAGACAGATAGATGTATAGATAGATGTATAGATGTATAGATAGATAGATAGATGTATAGATAGATAGATAGATAGATAGATAGATAGATAGATAGATAGATAGATAGATAGATAGATAGATAGATAGATAGATAGATAGAAACGCTCAAAGTGTCTGCAGTACGCAAAGAAATGCTTCGCATTTCCAATAGCGCAACTGCTGCAGAGGCAACGCAACCAGCATCGTGTCACGCCCGCGCAGACTGCTCAACACGCCCCAGAACCAGCCCGAACCCGGGGCTTGTCGACTCGCGCCTTCGGAAACAGAATTCGTGACTGGGCTTGGCGCGGCACGGGCCGGTCTGACCCGGCGAAAGCGGGCCGGCACGGACGCGTACACACAGGCCGTTCCGCTCTCTCGCTCGCTTGCCATGGCGTATAATGGTAGGTCACCACCAACCACCGCGCACCCAGTAATCCGGTGTCGTGTCACGCCGCGAGAAGAGAGCACCGCCGCCACACTATTCTCGTCGTCTAGCTGTGCTGCGCCGCGGAGCAATACGACTCGGTGGCGCATATGCACGCGGAAGAGACTCTCATCGCTGGAACGATGTATATACACTGCGAAGCAACGAAGCTGCAGCAGCGTCCGCCTCGGTGGATCAGTGGCTCGGCTGCTGACCCGAAGGTCGCGGGTTCGATGCCGATGGAGGCGAAATGGTAGAGGCCCGTGTACTTTGCCATGTCAGCGCACGTTAAAAACACCAGATGATAAAAAAAAAAACGCCAGTCCTGCGCGGTAGGCGCAGCACACACAGTAGCCGCGAAAGCTAGAAGAGCGGCCTTTCAGAGTCTTTTTAAAACAGTCATTGAGTAACTATATACTGCAAGAACACTTGCTTGATACCCACTAGGACATTAATAATAAACGTAGTAGTAGGACGACATTCGCTATGCTATTTTTCGTCATTCTTCTGAGAAGCGTGGTATCCGCTAAACACTTGCAAGGAATTTTGTGCCAATTGTCCATACAGTGGCTGACGACGATGAGGAATTAAGGCTGAAGTGAATATGCGCCACAGTTAATAGGGAAACAAGAACAAGCCTTTTGTAATGGATTGGAACATTGGACGGCCCAATCTTTACGCTAATCACACCGAGCGACGACTGGTTGTTCTTTCGTTGTTTTAAAACGCTTTAAGAGTCGTATAAACACGATTGCTTTCACGACATCAAGCCTGCCTAGGGCAAGTTTGCCAAGAATTCACAAACACCAGCGTAGCTCAGTGGTAAAATACTGGGCTGGCACCCAGCGGACCCGGGTTCGAGCCCCAGTGTGCCATTGGCGCTAGGTCATGCCTGCCTAAGGCAAGTTTGACAACTGAAGAACAACAACCAGTGAAGAACAGGGGGGAAGAATGGAGAAACGACGCTTGATTGATATTTGGGGTTTAACGTACCAAAACCATCATATGATTACAAGAGACGCCATATAATATAAATCTCCGGGAAATTTCAACCACTGGTTCTTCAACGTGCACCCAAGTCTGAGCACACGGGCCTACAGCATTTTCGCCTCCATCGAAAGAGAATAAACAACGCTTGGCTTTAAGGTTACGTATATATACTTTTCTCTGAAGAATCGTCTCAGATAAAGCGCACAAATGCTGCACTTATGGAGAGGGATTCAGAAAGATACGAACATTTGCCACAACCGCCCTCATTCCAGGTCACTCATGCTAGCGCATTTGATTGCGGATCTGTATACGCTGCCGCAGGTTCCATTTCGTAGATAATTGGGTATAAAACGAAGAGCTGTTCGCAGAACAATCCACGTCGCGTGCTAGACAGATAAAAACGGTATTCTTCACCGGAGCTAGTAGGTTCATATATAGCTTACACAGTTTTGAGCAGCGGAACGTTATATATACATATATGAGAAGCCCACTAGCTCCGGTGAAGAATACCGTTTTTATCTGTATAGTACGCGACGTGGATTGTTCTGCGGCCAGTTCTTCGTTTTATATTCAATTATCTACGACATGGAACCTGCGGCAGCGTATATACAGATCCGCAATCAAGTGCGCTAGCATGAGTGACCTGGAATGAGGGCACCTGCGGTAAAGGTTAGTCTCTCTCTGAATCCTTCTCCATAAGCGCAGCATTTGTGCGCTTTATCTGAGACGATTCTTCAGAGAAAAGTATATATACGTGATCTTAAAGCCAAGCTTTGGTTCGTCTCTTTCGATGGAGGCGAAAATGCTGTAGTCCCGTGTGCTTAGATTTGGGTTCACGTTAAAGAACCCAAGGTGGTCGAAATCTCCGGAGCCCTCCACTATATATGGCGCGTCTCATATCACATGATGGTCTTGGGACGTTAAACCCCAAATATCAATCAAGCGTCCTTTCTCCCTTCTTCCCCCGTTCTTCGCTGGTTCGTGTGCGTGGCTGTGCGGCTGCGTAATAACTGACGGTGACTAAGTAGGGCAATCGCCGTACGATTGCGAGAGATTTTCCCATTTGTATAAATCGGGTCGCGATCCCGGCAGAAGAGGCTTCTCACTCGCAGAGTATTAGCCGAACGAGCTTAACAGTACACGCGTACAAGACCGCATACCTTATCATATCTAGCGAGATAATATATAGTTTCACTATCGATTGTCATAGATCTCTGAAGTTATTTACCGAATTTTTAAAACAGTTTTACTTTCCTGTTCTGAATCCTATTCGGTGTACTAAATTAACGTTACCGTACGCATGTGAAGCGCATGCAATCGGCGTAGCGTGCCGCTATACCCAAACAAATGTTATACAGATAATTACGTCACGCGTTCGAACTGCTAATATTGCTACATACGCGACGACGACTGCGGCGACACTGAAAGACCACCAGGCAAAATAAAATAAAAAAAAACAAAGCACGAACTAAGCTATAGTCCAGTTTGGCCAGCCGGTCCAGACACTAACCACATGGGTGAGGAAACACGGGGGCACAAGCAAGTCCGCGGCAGGCATGCCATTTCCCAATAGGACTCAAGGCCCAGGAAGGATCCATCGGAGACAACTGTTACAAAGTACACAGCACCGAAGGCTCTTCGCGGGGGGAGCACAGCTTTGTTTTAGAAGGCGCACGCTGTTCTTTAGTCTTTGTTGTTCGTGATGAAAATCCGCGACTCTTTAGTTGCGCTTCTTCCATTATACACACGCCTGGGAACGCTGACAGCGCGAAGATCTGCGCCAGATTAATTCGCTCCGCTCAATCCGGATAACGGATGGTATAACCGCGGCCTCGCCTGCATGCACTGAGGCTTAGGCGAAAAACGCCCTCTCTCATTAAGGAGAGACGAATCAGATCTAATCTATAGGGGGCGAGCTATGTGCCATGCTTGTTTGCGGAATGCATTAACAATGTGGACGCAAGAGGCGCGTACAATAACCTCGCGGTTATGGTAAGCAGGCATGTATATACTTTATTCATGGCACGAGTGGAAACAAAACAAAACAAAAAAGCCTCAAATCGCATATACATTCCCTTATGACAGACGACTCGACGAGGAAAGTCAATTTCTTTCTCTTCTCGGTTGAACAATGTACTGACCCTCCTGCGCGCCTTTCTGAAAGTTTTCTCCGCTTAACGCGATTTTGCCCGATCGGCTGCAGCGTTTGACCAAGCGACGACATAGTGGGATGAGATGATCATGTCACATCAGAAACTTCGGTGACATGTGACGTCAGATGGCGCCGTCATCGACGTGATGCAAGTTTCCTGTACCTTCCCTTACAAGGAAACTTAGTGAAGAGTCATAAAACAAAGACCTCTTCCTGCAACACACTTAAGGGATCCAGAGAGAGCAGTATTTGCGACGTCTCTGAATGGCTGCTTATTGTCACGAGTACCCCAGCAGCTATTTCGAACTTCTTCCGGCATCGCGCAATTCTCGAAAGGGGGTTGACATTTGCTAGAGCCCCCAGCTGTCAGCAAATGCCACAGTCGTGAGATCTGCCAGAGGAATAGGCTGGAGGCTCTTGCCGACTGGCGGTTGGCTTGAAAACATCTGAGGGGGAAAAAAAGTTCGAAGAACAGAATACGCAGGCGTGCGCCGGTGTAGACGGTTCTTCACGTCTCAGAAAATTTATGTATGGGTCTGTATGGGTCTGCAGAAGACCTGCAGTATTGTTAAATAAAAATAAATAAATAAAGAATACAAAAAACCGCAAAGTATACCGGCAGGATAACCTCGCTGCCACTGTCGTCGTCTCGTTATCCCATCGAACATCGCTGTCCCGAGCTGTTACGCTTTTCATAGGTTTCGGTTTGAACGAACACCACCGGCGGATTTGACAACCGTCACGAGCGACGCAAAAGGGCCAGACGAAAATGGGGAACACCTCCTCCCCCCCCCCCTCCTCACGAGTACGCAGCGGAGAAAGTTTCTTGTTGAATTCTGGGAGCTCGATTGCGACTCGAAGCCGTAATAGACGGTGACGCTCATCGGCGGTATCACGGCGCCAACGAAGGGGGGGGGGGGGGAGGAACGCACTGGTTCCGCCCTCCGAGCGAGTCGACGAGAAGCACCGGTACTGCGAGGAGCCGCTGCACGCAACTATTCGCAGGCGGCGGCTGCCAGAGCGGAGCTCAGTGCCCTGCGGCGCTCCGTCTCCCGGCGCACGCTTGCAGCAGAGCGGCCAGGCGCCGACACGCCGTTGGTCACGAGCGCGTCAGCGCCCATTAGGAGCCCTGTCAGCCGCTCAAGCAGAGCCCGCGCTACACAGTCGCATCCCCCCTCCCCCAATCCCTTTGCCTTTCTCGCAGCATCCAGCGCGCCTTCTCCTTCCTCCTGCGCATCGGGCGCAGCTCTTCTTCCTGCTTTCGTTCTTTTCTCTTGCGCTCTTTCTCTGCCAAGCACGCAGTGGAGATTCTTTTTTTTTGTGCGTGTTTCGCCCGCTTTCGAATTCCGCGCGGAAAACGTCCGTCAGAATACTACCCCCCCTCCCCCTCTCTCGTAACGTCCTCCGCGACGATCGCTCTTTGGAGACCACCGCCATCTCCGGCCGCTCGCTGGCAACCTGTTGTTGGGTTCCGTGCACGCATGCAATGACCGCGAGCACTGCTAAAAAGACACCGCCGCGGAGGACAGCGTGCGTTTTCGTTTAAAGCGCGCACGCAGGGAGGGGGGGGGGGGGTGGCCTCGCGAGGCCCCGCCCCCTTTTCCCCGTTGCCTCACGCCCATTCCTCATTCGATCCTCGAAAGACTCCTCAAACTACGCAAAAAGAGAGAAGGAGATCAGCTGCGATATATATATTTTTTTCGTCTTCATTTAACTGCACTTTTGATTAGATGCTGCTGCCTGCAATATATGCCTACCATCGTTCTGCCGCCTGCGAAAGCCTACGTATACAGAAACAGTGTTCTACTTAAATGAACAAATAAAAGAAAAACCTTAGCAGGTGCAAACGAGATCCTTCACGCATGCCGCACGCACTCCAAGAGTATCATTAACTCTTCTTTCATTTTCTTTTTCCTCTGTACTTCTTTAATGAATCTTCCATGTCGTGGGAATAAGCACGTTCATATGGATCACCGACCACTAAATGTGCCTATTACGGTTCATGCACGGATAAAAGTAGGCATGCGTCACTTATTCTTTATATTTACACGTTTGTTCAATTGGTTCAAATTTCAACGGCATTGTCTACTATAAGAAAAGGCGCCAGACTTCTCTCTCCTATTGTCCTATTTACTCTCGGTCACGGTTTCTCAACTGTCGAAGCAATAAAATAAGCGCTGGCCACTCAAACGAGATTAAAATTCCACAATTTTTCGAATATTCGCACTCGATCCGGTCGCTCTCCGCACGCACATAAGCCGGATAAAACACGTACAAAAGATATATCACTACGATAGACAATGGGCGCACTTACGATCAAATGGCTATTGTATAGTCACGAGAAATTGTGCGAACAGGAGCGCTCGTTACCAGCACTGCTGATGAATCCCTCAATCGAGCAGAACGAGAGGACTGAGTACTGACGCTTCTCTTGTCTGTGCGCTGCTATAACAACGACATTAAAAAAAAAAAAGAACGTAACTGTTGCAAACTTAGCCACGTTGCTAACCTATTGTCCCATGAAACAGCCCAAAAACATACCTAAACAACAAAAAAAAACACGAAAGAATGTAGATTTGCGGTTTTCCGGCCCCGAATTTAAAAGCGCATATTTGCAGTGTCGCATTAATATGCGACATCCCGTTGCAAAACTGAGCCGCAAAATATGTCCCCCTCTGGCAGTCATTTCTCCAACATTCCCACACAAGCGAAGAAATCAAGCAAGATCAAACAAGACCGGTGAAGTTCTTAATTCAAGACTTCACTCCTACCACGGAATATAGCGACGTCCACAAGAGCGTCTATACAACGTCGGGGAAGTGCGTGAAACGCGCGAATACATGGCGATAAAGATCGTCGCTTTGAACAGCGCAGCCATAGGGGCAGCTGCACAAATCCAACCGTCGCACGGCGTATTATTAAAACGGGCGTTAAGCCACTTGCTTGCTTGCCGCGACGGTATTAAACCAAATAGAGAGACAACGAGAAGACACTGATAAGCAAATTGGGATAGTATATACAAGCGGTGGGGTGGTCAACGACTCCGATATAGTATATTCGTGGTGCATGCACTATACGCAGAGAGAGATACACGACGTCGAATCTGCATACTTATCACGGGCAACCTTGTTCACGGAGCGAGGACCGCAGGACGGAGATGTCGAGAGAGTACGACAGAAGTTACACGCGCGGACGGGTGAACGCGTATACGCCTAGCCGACAGGACGCGAGTTTTCGGTTGCGGCGCGGAGATGGCGCCGGCGCCGTAAGGCAAGAGCTGGTCGGCCGAAGCCCGTCTCGTAGCAGTGCGCCCCTGGTGACGACGCTCACATCCGCGGCTCCGGTTGCGCTCGTCGGCTATACGCCGTGCCCACTGATACACCCTGCACCAAACCGGATAGAGGACGAGGGAAAACAAAAGAAAACAAAAAAAAAGTATCCCCTCGTGGGTACACACGTAAGACGACCGGAAGGCGAAAGCGATCTCCTTTTTTCCTTTCGTTCGATGCACTGAACTTCCCTGGTCCACCTATACGAAAGCTTTCTGCACCTTGCGTGGTTTTGCGCTGCTTCCAAGATCGGAGGCGTATTTCAGATTACCTATAGAAGCCGTCGTAATAGTCTTTCTTGTATTTGGTCTTCCAGAGGAAGCGGCCGGGTGAAACGCCACAGTCGCTTTTTGCTACCGTGATCGATGAATTATTCGCAAAGAAACTCGATGCTGAAGTAACACCCGTTGAGCGAATCTATAGAATGGGACGAAGACAAGCAAACAAGTCACGCCGGGTTGTCCTGATGTTTATCGACTGCCGTGAAAAACTAAATGTTTAAAAAAGATTGCTACAAGCTCTAAGGTCAGAAAGTTTCCATGAGTGAAGATTTTTCCACTGCCACTATAGAACACCGCGAAAGCAGTTGCGGAATAGCGCTGCGAAAGAAAGAAGCGAGGAAAAGAAAGTTAAACTCGTATATGACAAGACACACATCGATGACATCCTGTTTTGATGGGATAGTAGCAATAACAAGAAGGTTCCTGTTCTTATCGGTAAAAATACTTCCTCAGCTTCTGACGTTCAAGGGCGAGTAGGCTCGGGCACAATCGGTGAACTATAGTAGGGGTTGCAGGAAAAGTATCCGCTGCCTAAATATAAATGCTCGTTGCATTCTCAAGAAATTAGCCGACTTAGAAAGTATTACAACAGAGCATAATCAGGACATCATAGCTGTAAACGAAACATGGCTGCATCAAGACATCAGTGACCACGAGTTAACACCAAATGACTTCAGTATTTACCAATGACAGCGACGATAAAAGGGGCGGAGTCGCTATTTGATTCAACGAATCATTGCCAGCGTCCAGACTACAGACCTAATGTGCCAGGAATTATTGAGAGTTTTGTGCTTAAGCCATTTCTTGAAGAATGCAACCTGTCTTGGGAATATGTCGTCCCCCGAGCTCGGATAGTTCCTTTGCTGAAAACCTCTACGAGTTCTTGTGTTTGAACACAATTCATTCCTGCAACCTGTTGTTTGCGCGAGATTTCAATTTACCTGCGATTAACTGGTCAGACGGCTTTCCATAAGCTCTTACTGACGCGTCACAACCATTCGTTGACCTAGATCGTCATCTAGCACAATTTAACCCAATTAGTTAAATTACCCAAAAGCACCCAACAAAATGCAGAGTCCATTTTGGACCTTCTTTTCTTGTTCCCAATGAGCTTTTAAGGAGGAATCCAAGAATAGATATTTTCGATGGCATATCTAATCACAAGATAGAGTATGTTTAACTTTAGAAATGCAGTTTTCTTCGAAAGTACAATTAAAATAAAATATAATACCATTGTTTTCACTTCGACGTTCACCGAATGGGGCGTTTTTTTTTTTAAGAATCAGTTTTTCGATACATGGCACAGTTCGTACCCCCCTCCCCACAAAAACAAAAACAAAAAAAAACAAAAAAAAAACGAAAGGTTGTGTGCAGCTACAACCTTTTACGAAGAACCTTGTACATATGGGGCGCAAACTTAAAAAAGCGAAAACTAAGCATAAAGATCATCCAACAAGTGCTAACACAGAAGATATCACCGAGCCGCGCGTTACGCTAGGAAACCGCATCAAAAAAGCAAATGAGCCCTTCGAGAACGTGACACTAAATAACTTCCTTCTCTTATTCCCTGATAACTTCTGGCGATACTTGTCAACGAAAAAAAAAAAAAAATCGGTGCCACGTCTATCCGACGGTGATGCAGAACTAACTGGACGACTAACTCGAAATATGGCTCAAATGCTTAACACATATATTTTTTTTTCGTTCTGTCTTTATTCATGGTAATGCCAGTGCTTCAAAAGTTTCGCTTGTCGAAGAAATCCCTCCTATTGATGATACATTCGTTATAGGGGAGGGGGTCCTGACATTGCTTCTTAATTTAGATACCAAGAAATATCCTCCCGTTGACGAAATAGCAAATGCGTTCTTTGTGCGATACGGTGAATGGTGCGCGAAGTATTCAGTTCTGCTATACCGTAAATCACTGGGTCGTGCGGAACTCCCAGATGACTGGAGATTCGCTAAAACAGTCCCCATACCTAAACCAGCCAACAACTCATCATCTTATTCATGCAGGCCTATATGAATTTTATGTACTTCAGTAAAGCTGCTTGAACATATTACATACAGGCACATATCTCCCTTTGTTGAGATAAATAATTTGATTGATCATCTGCAACACTGCTTCCGTAGACGGGTGTCAGCAGCCACTCAACTAATGCTAAACAATACATGACCTTGCTTTGGCGTTAGACAGACATAATCAGGTAGATATCATATTTTTATACTTCGAAAAGGCCTTTGACCAGGTATCCCGCTCCAACCTTTTACTAAAATTGAAGCCCATTCTCAAAAATGATCACTTTATGGCCTATATATATTTACTGCGTACCTCTTGTCAAGGCGGCAATGTGTAATCATTGATGGCACGGCCTCTCCTTCAGCTCCGGTGGCATCTGGTGTTCCGCAGGGCTCCGTTCTCGGTCTTTTATTCTTCCTGCTATTCATCAATGACATTGTTCAGAACATAAGCGCACAAGTTCGGCTGTTCGCAGACGACTGCGTAATTTGTCAGGAAGTATCTGGCCCTAATGATCAGGCCCTACTAAATCAAGCATTATTAAGTACAATTGCAAACTGGTGTTGTACATGGCAGATGACAGTTAACAGAAGAACAATAACAGTAGCAATAACCATAACCCACAAGAAGCAACCACTCGAATTCACATATTTCTTCAATAACCAACTTTTAGTGCGCAGCTATAAGTATTTGGGAGAAATTATAACCTCCATTTGCACTGGAATGAACATGTAGCATCTACTGCTAAAAAAAGCCTATAGGCTTTTTTAGCAGTATAGGCTTTTTTTTTATTCTGGTTGACTGTATACAGTCAACCAAGATACCTTCGGCACACGCTGGGTCATTCAACAACGGAAATAAAATTATTAGCCTATACAAGACGTTTGTTAGGCCTATACTGGGGTACGCAGCGGCAGCCTGGGATCCCGGGAAAGCCTCTAATAAGCTGGACGGTAGTGCCCTCGCGATCTCCGACTTCAGCGTAGCTCCCGCCGACTGGTTCGCCCTCCGCGGTCTCCTGAAGCCGTGCAGCTCTCACATTGTGGCACCCCGCCCTTGGACTGCTTCGACCGGATCCCCACTTTCCTATCTCCTTCTTTTTCTCTCTCGTTGGCTGGCTTCTTCTCCGTCTATTTTCCTTCTATTCTTTTTATCCCTCCTTCTTTTTCCCTATATCTTTTATTCCCCATATCCCATTCCTCTGCTGACCTGTTGAGGTGTCCTCGTAAGGAGAGACAGTTACGGGTCGGCACCTTTCTTTTCTTTTCTTCTGTTATAACCACTTATATATAAGCGACAAAAAAAAAAATCTGCTAGGCTCATTTAAAACAGTTATAACTAAAAAAAAACAACACCCCGTCGCACCTCCTACAGAAAGCACAACTAGAGAACCTTGAAACAAAGCGCTAATCACGACAGGCTAATGTTTTTTTTTTTGTTCTATTACAAAATGTTACGGGTTCGTCCATCCTAACTCATAGCACCTGCCATACAGACAAAAAAAAAAAAGTGGCCGAGCTGAAGTGCAGAACACTTTTCTGCACTCTTTTTTTTTTGTTCCTTGGACAATCGCCGAGTGGGACGCTGTACCTCTTGATGCGGTAGAACGCCACTACGTTGATGTATGCGATAAGAGATATGGCTCGGTAGGCGCTACTGCGCTTGGTTGGGCAGCCATGTGACGTCATGTACTTCTTTGCTTTGCGATGTTCGAATGGATGTTGAAACTCTTTTTGTGTGTGTGCTATGCGAGTACGGGATCAGTGTTTGTGTGAGCTTTATGCTGTGCGGGTATCTGTGATATGGGTTTGTTTGGGCTTTGTGAACACCTAATGCCACAGATTTTGTTTCATTCTGTTGTTTTCCCATATTTGCCAATGTCACTGTTTCGCAGTATATCACTTCATGTACTTGTTTTTCTTTTCTTTTCTCTTTTATTTTTTTCGGGCTTGTTTTGAGTTGACTATGCCCCACTCCTGCCTAAGGCCTTCATGGAAGGCCGGCAGTATGTAATAAAATAAGAAATCAATAAATAACAAGCTTTCTGCACGTCGCCTGGTTGTGCACTGCCTCCGTGATAGGCTCCCCTTTGACCAGGCGACAATGTCACGCGATGACGTCATAGCGTGACAACACGTTATGCAGCGTCACAGTGGCGTCACAGTGACGTCACGGTGGCGTCACATTGTGTCATCACGTGATTAAATTTTTTTTTTTTGCATCACTCGTGTTGGCGGCCGCAGTTACTTGACAAGGCATCCAAGGCTTTGGTCTAAATATATTTAGGGTGGAGTGGCTGCGGTGTATATTCGCCGATTGTTTCGCTAAAACTTTCCCCTCGAAATTAAAAAAAAATATATGCTGCAGTGATTTAGCGGCAAGTAAAAGAAGAATATGTTAGTATAATCACTAATTATCTCTGTATAACTTAAAACGAGTTGTCACAAACGAGCGCTCAAGAAAGCGCGCGCCTGCGATTTCTAACATCTGCGTCAAAACCAGGCACCGAGGCAGACGCGACAAAAGCCGGCGCTGTATTTCGTGCCGACCGGTTGTGCCCCCGCGATCTCCGACGACAGCGCAGCTCTGGCCGACTGGCTCGCCCTACGCCATCTCCTGACGCCGACAAGAGCTCTCGCAAGTGGTGCCCCGTCCTCGGACTCCTGCGACCGTGTACACCTTTCCTATCTTCTCCTTATTTCCGTATGTGGCTCTCTCTGTGCCTGCTCTATCTCTATCCGTTTTAATCATTCTCATCCTTTTAATCCCTCCTTACCCCCCATCCCTCGTGAGCCACTGTTTAGGTGTCACACTGTCATGCAGACAGTTACGGGGCTCCCTTTTATCTTCTCACTCACTTTAAGAATCACTCCCCTCCTCCTCCCCCCCCTCAGCGCAACGAAGAAACAAGCATGAAAAGACTCCGCGCGCACGCCTCCTCTCCCCCTCGAAAGAACCGCCGCCAAGCCGGCCACCCTCCTCGTATCTATCACCAAGCGAACTCTAGAAATGTCGAGAAGGAAGGAGAGAGTTTTCCCCCCTGTTGCGTCACGGGTCGCGGAAATTTCGAGAAAGGTCCCGCCCTTTCCCCAGCTGTGCGATGCGCCGACGAAAAGCCTGGAAACTTCGCGAACACCCGGGGCAAACGTATACAAGCAGCCGGCGAAGGAGTTGTTGTCCGGCAGAGTGCGAAGGCTTGTCCTGCAGTGACAAAGCAGCAGATGAAACGAGTGTTTTCCGCCAGTGGGCGAAGACGTGACCTGCAGGCAGGAGCGCGTGAGTGGCCAACGTGTTACCGGCGAAGAAGTTTTGTTATTGAAGTGCGGCCAGTCGACGACGCGAGTTTCCTGGAAGAGACACCTCGGACGCGGTGGGACGATAATCAGCGCTAGATATAGTGCGAGTGTTTCCCGGAAGAGCATTCAAGCTTAGTTCCAAGAGCTTTAAACTGAACACGTTTGCCGAACAATTTTGTCTAAGTGGCTAGGATAGTTAACGAATGGGATTGCATTGTAGCGCGTGTTATTTGTGGCCGTTGTTTTGCATGTCTTGGAGTAACTTAAGAGTGGTGTCGTACTGTATTTGATAAGTGCCGACTGTGCACCATCGTGTGTCGTTTGTTCTACCTTATCAGAGAATATATACATATATTTGTTATCAACTCTCGGCTGTGCCTCGTTTTAGGGGGCGAAGCTCCTTAGAGCCGAGCAATGTCCCCTGCTTGGCACATACCCGCTCTAGAGCGGGTATGTGCCACAGAGGATGCGAGATGGCGGACGTACGCGCGGATCGTCGCGCGTATCGTAGCCCGGCGATTGCCTCCCTATTAACGGGACAGGTGACACGCGTTGATGTCCACAGTTACAAACAGCTTCCGATATTAGTCAACAATGCTGGATTATGAGAGCCACGGACAAGCGGTTGGCTGAACACAAACTTGTATACATATATTTTTTTCTGTGTTGCCCATCGTAATGTCAACACACTAATAGACAATGCGCAACGCAAGATTTCTGGGTTTAAAAAAGTGCACATTTTCCGTAAAGAGCTGCTGTGGTGGTACGTTTCCAAACAGTTACATCTAATGTGCAACTTCGTACGGGCCACATGTCATTTGTGATGCAGAGGCGTGTATATAACACCACTGCGATCCTTCAGTGCAGACGCCGTCTCTAAACCAACTGCACAGCTCCGAATAGTTGCCACAACTCGGCATGCCATTCGGTGACAGCGCCCGTTTCGCTTCCATGGGGCTTTGTGCTACGTGTTTACCATGGCGCAGATTGCGGCGTTATCGAAGACACTGCATGAAGGAGCTACCCTTTCACTTTCGACCGACCATTCATTTAGAGGCGAAGCTCTTGGTCTAAACTTGTCACTGTCACGCGTAACCGGTAGAAGAAGGCATTTTCTACCGAACAGAATATTAGACGACGCTGTCTCGTAGAAGTACATACAACCTGCAGTTGATTGAGGGTATTCTGGAAGGCTCTATACCACTACTCTCCCATTGACTGCTGCACGCGATTTGCCTGAGTGCACGGGCACGAGTGCTTCTCTCAGTCTCTGGGTCGTCGCCGTAAGTGTCGGATCGTTGGTGGAGCATGGACAAAGCAGAGCGGCGGGCACGTTGAAGACGCTTGCGCTCGGCTTCACTGGCTCGCGTCTCGTCGGTTTTACCCGCGCACCATCTGCATTCTCGAACGTGATCGGACGCATAGACGCACGGACGGATGGACACACGAACGGATGAACGGACGGACAGACAGACAGGCAGACGGTTCGACGTACGGACGGACAGACAGAAGACGTTTCGACGTAGGGACGCTTCGCCCCACTCATCATAATTCACTCCATGGATATGCTGCGATTTTCTTTCTTTTCGTTTAGAATAATCGAGTTCTAAGCAAACTGACGCATCCTACCCGTTAAAGGACTGTAAATGCCATCTGAAAAGGGCGTTATTCTTGTGTGGTCCTTTCGCAGCTGAATTAGAAAATCGAGCTGTGAAAATCGTCGAACAGCGAAGCTGTAAGTGCTTCAGTGTATGGATTGACCGAAGAGATCACGTGCGCCATCACAACAATAATCAAGCATCATGGTTATCATTTCAAACGCCAACATCATGAGCGCCCCTAGCGGTGAGGTGGAGAACCTGTCCCTGCGCGTGACAACGGACAGACAGACATGCAGATGGCACAGACTCGACTTAATTAGAAAAGCGCCGTTGTTAAAGGGGCCCTGAAACACGTTTTTGAGTAACCATGAAATTATTTCGCTGGAAAAGCGTATTGCCTCACAAATTCAATAGCGCGAAAATTTAAAAATCTGTCCAGTACGAGCGGCGTTACAAAGATTTGTCCCACGCTGCAAATGCATTCTCTCTTCTCTCGTCCCTACGAAAGCGCTGGAAGCTAAGCAGGGAGAAATGAGAGGGGCAAACAAAAAACGTTACTCACACCTCGTGACCTTGAGCACTTTTTTTTTTGCTTCGAATACGTAACTTTCTCAGTGCAATCGCGCGCGCACGCGTGGACAAGTTACGGCCTCTCGCGGTGATTCTGTAACAACCGAGCGCGCCATGTTCAAATTAGCCAATGGCTGATAGATGGCCAATCTACGTGTGATTTTTGAGCGTCTTCCGTCATTTGTAGAGGGAATAGAAAGAAGTCTTTAGCTGACTGATAATTTATTGTGAATTCCAGGCCGCGTGCTGCGCTATAACATTTGGCTCGCGTGTTCTCGGGAGCCTCTACAACCGATCGGCAGCGTTTTCTGACCATGCTGAAAAAGTGTTGCTTTAAAACCGGCGGCGACTTGAGTTGTCTTTCAATTCCAGACAAAATACGACTACATGCATCGGTAAACGTATAAACGCTGTTCAACTCACAGGGAAGCCTCCTCGATGGTTTTCAGGAGGGCGTTCGTCGTCCGGCACGCCAGGAGCTGCTCCTGTAGGCTGCCTGCTCCGAAGAAACGCAAACACGAATCAGCACAACCACTTGCACAAATAACGACATGAAGCAAAATGGCGGTGTCACGAAAACCACTAAGCTCGATCTGGTTTTTTAAAAAAAAAAGCGAACAAATGCGCACGATGAAACCTCTGTCTACATTGGCACAGCGACGATAGATGTCAGTTACTGAATGTCACTGCGAAACTAGACGAACGTAACGTCGACGAGACGAAGGAAGAAAGAAACTGGCGAAAAGACAGAAATACGTTAGCCAGTTCTTAGACCGGCTGGATACCCTATCAGGAAAAGGGGTAAGGAAGAAAAAAGGTGATAAAAAGGAGATATAAATAAATAAATATAGTAAAGCTTGCGCTAAGACACGCTATGCCTCAAACAGCGAAGCTATAGACGATTCTGAAACCTAATCTCGCTGCTTTTATGTCGTGATGCGCTATAGGCCGTTCCTGCATTTCTTTTCGGCGCAGAGAAGTTCGAGTTAAACCACCGACAGTCACAGACACGACACGGATGTCTAAACCCCCGAGACCTAAACTCTCGCGTAGAAACCAAACGTTCGGGCCTCTCGTGGACCGAGCACGTCGTCGTTGGCGTGCTCGGTCCATCGCTTTTATCGCAGCCGCCGTTGCCTTTCCTGTTCCCTAGATTGCGGTTATAAGAGGGAAAAGAAGAGAAAAGTGGGCCCCGTAACTGTCTGCATCAGCGTGCGACACCTCAACAATAGTTCACAAGGGATGTGGGAGAGGAGGGATTAAAAGGATAGGATTAAAGGTAGAGAGAGAGAGAGAGAGAGAGAGAGAGAGAGAGAGAGAGAGAGAGAGAGAGAGATGCACAAGGTCCGCGAGCGACGACATAAGAGAGATAGGAAAGATGAAACACGGTCCCTATATAGTATTCTCTCGTCGTACGTACTGCAGGGTGTTCGGCTCGCCAGCATCGCTTGGCAGGCATACTTGTTGCTAGTCTAACTGCCACCTTCTTCAATTTTAGTGTACCAATGGTGCCTACTGCGCTTTACCCCATTTCTATATGGCATGCACAGTTGGCCAACACTAACTATTGTGAGCAGAGGCCACTTTTTTTTTTTTTCTCTCAGCAGCGCCATATTACGGAACGAAGTTACAATAAATTGCTTCGTCGACATGTGCTTTGTGGGCGCACACTTGTCCTCACCTTTCTTGAAACTTACTTCAGTCGTATGGCAAAGATACACACAAAGAACTGCCACCCACGCACGATATAAAGATTTGGCCGACTGCATGTACAACCATTTATGACGATGATGGTTCTTCGGACAAAAAACGATTTTCTGTAGAGATAAAGCTAAAGAGCATTGCTAAAGAGAGAGAGAGAGAAAAAAGGGGGTGGGGGAAAGGAAAGGGGAATACGCTACAGCTTAGATCTTTGTCGCCGAGACCAGGTCGAAAGAAACGCGACCAGAAAGCATACACTGTGACGGGGCGGATTATATTTACTTCCCGATGGGTAGAAATTGTTCTAAAAGAGACGGTGGGCAGTGAATCAATAGTTTCAAGCATTGCAGCGACGTTACAGCAAGTATCAGATGACTGGCGCTGAACGTTCAGCGTGCGTCACTCCTGTAGAACTCTACATCAAAGTTATAAATTGCGCCAAGCTGGACAGTTCGTAAGATATGCGCGACTTCGAAGGAGTAGCAGGGGGAAAAAAATACGGAGGTCAAAGACAGAGACGTAGCCAGCGCAAGAGCTAAACAGAAAATCATGTTAGCATGGTCTGAAGTTTAGCACCTGTCCTGTCTACCTCTTTCTTTTGCCTTAGTTTTTTTTTTTTCAATGCGCTACTCATTCGAAGTCACGCATCAAAGTCCCGATTAAAAGTGCGCCTGAAGTACTCGTATTTACGCGGCTTTTTGCCTTTATCTGCGATATATAGGGAGCGGCGCTCGGGTGTGCGGAAATCGATAAAAAAAAAGAAAGAAAATCGTACCTTTACCGATGTTATACCGTGTATACAATGTAAATGCGAGGACATGGCGTACAGATGGAGAGGAAACGCATGCAAGGACGTAGGTGCACGCGCGCACTTTTCTACAAAGAAAGAAGGGCACGCCGATAAAAAAAAAAGAGAAAGAAAGAAATACAAAAGCAACGAAATCAAGCAGACACGACTGTATACGCCTCGCGCGGTTTTGTTCAGCCAACTTGTTCAGTCAACGAGGCTTGTCGGGTTTCCGACTTGAAGCAATAGTCACGTTACTTTCTTACCGTTCCACGGCAATGCATGGTCCATTTGATTGATTGATACGTGGGGTTTTAACGTCCCAAAACCACCATATGATTATGAGAGACGCCGTAGTGGAGGGCTCCGGAAATTTCGACCACCTGGTGTTCTTTAACGTGATGGTCCATTTGGTGACTATTTCTTTATTTGAGAGGGGAATAGAAGAGGGGGAGGGGGATTGAGAGAGAGAGAAGTTGGGGGAATAGGCTACAGTCGAGACAGCCCAGAGTTTTACCAGGCCACTTTTTGGCTTTATAGCGTTTTTCGAAATCGTATACTGCGGTTTTGGGACGTACAGAGCCAGATAGTATTATTTCTCGTTTTGTATTACAAATCCGAAGCTCGTATTAAACCTGCGTTCCTTGAGTTGTTGTCCGACTTTATAGTGTACTAATAATGCCGTAAACTGAAATGTATTAGAGCGGACTAAAAACCTCCCTTTCCGTCGGTCGAATCCCGCCAACGTCATTATTACTGTATACACTCCAGTTAAATACAACAATAACTGGACCCTATGCTTTCACTGGCCTAACTAGCCTAGTTGTCTGTAGGATTCGTTTGGTTGTGTCTAACCAAGAAACGAGCCCCTAAAAAAATACCTTTTTTTTCGTTCATTAAACTGCTGCTCACGTGTGTTTTGGGTCGTGGCGAATCCACACCACATAGTGCAGCCTGCCTCCGGATGAGGCTTTCACCACTGCTGATGTTTTCATATATTTTTAATGGTCTGCACAATACTAAGAGTTAGTATAGCTGCGTGAAGACAATCGATAGGTGGCCTAATATTCGTCCATGCAACGGCGCCCATCGTCTCAGGCATAGAAGTAGACGATGAACGCAGGTGAAGATTGTGCATGCTGTCACAGCGGTGTGTATTACTACTTCGTAGTTAAAAACTGCGAACGAAATTTACAGATACCTCATGCATTCGTCTAATACGACTTGTTGGCGAACACCAATCGGTGTAGCTATCCGGTGATAAACATCGAATCATCTTTTTCTTCGGTGGTGATATGATTATGATGATCATCATCATTTTCGAATATCATCATCATCCTTATCATCATCTCGATTATTTTTGTTACCTTTCGCGTTTACAACACCGGCGACTACACCAAAGGTCACATTTTCTCCTTATGATGAGGCATTAAGGGCTTCCGTGGACCGCTAATCTGCTTTGGGTACTCTTTGGGTGGTCTAGTGGCTAAGGTATTCGGCCGCTGACCCGCAGGTCGCGGGATCGAATCCAGGCTGCGGCGGCTGCATTTACGATGAATTGATTGATATGTGGGGTTTAACGTCCCAAAACCACTCTATGATTATGAGAGACGCCGTAGTGGAGGGCTCCGGAAATTTAGACCACCTGGAGTTCTTTAACGTGCACCCAAATCTGAGCACACGGGCCTACAACATTTCCGCCTCCATCGGAAATGCAGCCGCCACAGCCGGGATTCGAACCCGCACCCTGCGGGTCAGCAGCCGAGTACCTTAGCCACTAGACCCATTTCCGATGAAGGCGGAAATTCTGTAGGCCCGTGTGCTCAGATTTGGGTGCACGTTAAAGAACCCCAGGTGGTCGAAATTTCCGGAGCCTTCCACTACGGCATCTCTCATAATCACATGGTGGTTTTGGGACATTAAACCCCACATATCAATCAAGCTGAAAGCGCACGAGGCGAGGCGTCGGCCGTTCACGCCCTCTCAGGTAACAAAATTACTTCGCTTAGGCCAACTAGCGAAAAGCGTTATTACCGCAAAGGGCCGCGTAGTTCTCAGCAGTCGATAAATGAAGCCGAATTAAAGAAACAAACGGGACGTCGACGGCGGGAAACAGCACCTTGCACGTCAATATCGACCCTGGTGGAAGCGGCGTCAATGGCGGCAGATCTATATATAGTCAAAAGCCGGGTGGCGAAGAGGTAGTAACGGGGCATGAAAGGTTGTAACGGCGGCAGTTACTACTTCTTTCGTTTCAGTTACTAACTGTTTACTAACGTAGGCAGTAAAGAAGTCACAAAAAGTTAGTAATGGTTGTAGCTAGTAAGTGTTTACTAACGTAGGTAGTAAACATGTAGCAAACGGGTAGTAACTGTCGAAGAAAGGTATCCACTGCAATTACTACCTACTTGCTTGCAGTTGCTACCTTTTTACTAACTTTTTTTTTAAGAGTGTACGACGACGTGGGCCGCAAGCAAAAGTGCCGCACGGTATACATCCAGCCAGGGGTCATCAGAAACGCCTAATCGGTAACATTTTGTTCCGAGTGCGGCTGCCAGCGGGTTTGATGAAAACGACCATTCCCCCACGGGCAGAGGCAAAATTACACACACAGAACGTCGTACAGAAAACAATAATCGTATAGCGTCAACGTGCGAACATCACAGGTATCTAAAACGTGATTATCCTGGCCGCCACACTGTGGTGTTACGGAGCTCGTCTGCCCACCCGAAGGTCGAGGGTTCGATTCCGGCCGTGGCGACCACCTTTCCGATGGAGCGGAAACGGTCCGTACAATGTGCGATGTCATAGCGCTAAGGAACACCAGATGAGCTAAATTTGCAGAGCCCTACTCCAGTAGGGCGCGCCTCCTGATCATATTGCAACGGGTATGAGCCGACGAAGGAGGAGAGGAGGAAGACGTGAACTGGTACCGCCCACCGACGCCATCATTGCCCTATCACCAAGCTCACCCTGTTAATAAACAGGCTTCAACCCTAACCGTGACAGTATACCATGGCATAACACGTAAAGCTCCATATATAGCCATGGTTATCATTAACGTGTGATTCTCCGACTCCTTCCCCGCTGTTCACAACTGGTCCTCACAGCAACGGTAAACGCTGCGCAGTACAACACTTCGATAAGCGGAACAGCACGTGTGCGGCTCGCGTGTACTGAATATCGGAAATTAAAATGTTACCCGCGACTGACCTCCTTCCGGTGCTCCGCATAACTAGAGCCACCGTGGCTCTGGCATAACTCTGAACAACAGCGGCAGTTGGCTAACGTTCGAGGCGGCGCTTCACTGTAGATGTGCAAGGCAAAAAAAAAAAAATAAATAAATGGAAGGGGGGAGTGAGAATAAAAGGGTACAGCTTCGCGGACGATCTCTCACATTTCGTTCATCGAAATTCCTGCAGTTGTGGCGGTTCTCGGTGAAAGAAGAAGATGCGAGCTTCACGACCCGGGGGAAAGGTGGAGGAGGAGGATCGGTAGCGCCCGCCAAAGAACTGGGTCCCTTTTACCGTCCGCAGGCCGTTGCCCCCTCCCCGCCGCCCACGCAACCTTCTCCCTCCACACCCCCATGCTCCCAACCCGGGCGGCCGCACCGAGGAAAGGACGAGGAGAGCACAGAGCGCGCCAATTTGCCGCGGCCCATATCGCACAGTCACGACCCTTGCCGCGTGACTGGGAGGACTGGGTGGCCCCGCCGGGCACAACAGTACACGAGCGCGCACCGCACAACCACTCACGCACGAACACCTGCCTGCCTGGCGGGCGCTCCGCCTCTCTCGAAGTGCGCAGTGGATCGCCCCGAAACCCTGCCCGCAATCCTCGTGGCCAGCGCTGAAAGAGCGAGGTCGCAGCCCCCTTGCACCACACACTCGTGAGTTCGACAGGATGCCGCAGAGCAGTGTCCGCAGGCGGGGCGGCGCAGGCGCTTTCCTTCAATTTTTCTGTTTCCCTGTACTTTGGCTTCTTTCGACTTGCTTTCTGTTTTCTTCAATGCGCTCTCTATGCAGTGCAGGAGAAGAGGCATATCGTAGCAGTGAGTGAAAAGCGCAGCGCGATGAGTGCGCCATTAAACGTATGCATATCATAATGGTCGGGCCACGGCAAGGGTCGACGAACGTCTCTCCCACCGCTCTATATAAGGTTAATTACATGTGTACCCTGTCAGCCGCGGTGGCCCTGTTCTAAGGCTTTCCGAATTTCGTGGCCCCGTGGGTGGATGGATGCTATGGTCACCCCTTGGTTACTCTTGTAACAGGGCGGCAGCCGGTGAGCCACCAAGCGCAATCTTCAATCCGGCTTTGTCACATGCATCAAGTACCGTTCTGAAGGGGGAAAAAAAACAACGCATGGAATCCACAGCTCAGAACCTCACGCCCTCTAGGGTAGTGTGACTTGTTCGTCACACTCAGCTACCGCACAAGTCGAGCCATATCTGTATGCATATGTTTCCCCTTCCCGAAGAAGCATGCAGACAGGCGTTGTGACCCTCTAGACGGCTGCAGTTGTAAGCTGTTGCCTCCCTATTTCCTCAGTGCATTCGTGTTTTCTGTGCATACAAACCCAATAAATAAATTTCATAATGATGTGCAGAAAGTACAGCGGACAAAAAGACAACTCGCCACTGGCAGTGATCGAACCTCCGGATTGAGCACCAGTCCCACCACAACCGGTATGGTAGTGGTAGTGGTTAGAAGATAAGAAAAAGCACCCAATTTCTGCAACCCGGTCGGGAGCACGGCGCAGTGCCTAATGGAATGGATGCGTCCTAGAGCCGTACTCCGCCGCACCGCGCTATAGGGAGCAGCATGCGCGTCTCTTCCCTTTGGGAAGAGGCTCGAGACCGCTCTGGCGCGTCGAAGGATGGATGGCGAAGCGGCGCTGTCCTTCCGCGCGGTAGTGCAAGGCCGGCAGGACCCGCGCGGGCAACATCGGCGGCCAAGGAGAACGAGGCGCATCGCTCACTGCCGGCATTACAACGCGCAAGCGTGTTGCTTCCTTCTCCGCGGAAGAAGGCGACAGCGGCCCGCAGTTGGCGCGCGCACGCCGGCTCACCGACCCACTTCACAGCCAGCTCTCATTACGCGCCCCGACAGTTTCCGCGCGCAAAAGAGACCCAAAGCAACGGCACCACGGCGATGCGCGAGAAAGAGACCCACACGCCTATTACGGCACGTCGCGGGAGAAGAGACCACTTTAGTTTCGCCGCCGTGTCGAAAACGTTGAGCCGTTTATATGAACGCGTTTCTCGTCGCCGAAAGCGGTGCAGCCGCAAACGGGTCCTGCCGTGCCCAAACACGTATACGTGCGAAGTACGTCTGCGGGAATCATTATCCACCGCTCGCAGACTGGCCGCGTGATGGGTGGGCAGATAGATGTGTGCGATAACGTTTGAACGTAGGCCAAGAGGGGGCTAGGCGTTGCCGAGCTCTTAATCAAAATTTATGAGGTTTCAGACCGTCGCGACGCAGCCTGAGCCTACGAGGGATGCCGCAGATGTACGGCTTGTAATGTCGACATCATTTGTTTGCAAAGGTCAAAACTCCATTCATGTGATTTTAGATAATCAGCACAACGTACTATGTCTTGACGCAGACATAGGGTGAAAACGAAAGCACTGTAATAGAAACCAATATAGATAAACGCACAGAGCGAGATAGAAGATAGTAAAAGTGACACAGCGCACGGATGCCAAACTTACAGAACGTGGGAGAGCTGGACCTAGCTCAGTTAAGATATCTCGACATCTTGCTAGGTCAGTTCCGACCCCAAGTTGATAAACGAGACGGCCCAATCTGGACACCAATAGGCGTATCTTGACTCGTGGGAATAGCTATGTCGATGTAGTAATGGTTGGATGGGTACGTTCAAAGTTGAAGCCACTTTGGGCACTAATCTAAACATATCAAATATTCACTTACGCCTATAGCTTTCTCAAAGCGCAGAAGTGCTCTCTCACAGATTTTTTCAATGGACTGCCTTTATGGTCATAGGCTGAACACACAGGTAAGCGGGGAAAAAGAAAAAAAAAAAGCTGATGCGCGTAAAGCGAACTGTCCGTTTCATGCGGGCTTTGTCGATGCGTAACATGTGCTCGGTACATTTAGTGACTGAGTAATGACACTACTATAGTGTGTACGTTGCGCTTGTCATGGCGCAACGAATGCGCACCGCCATTATAAAAGCTTCAACTGAGCGACCTCACTTTGTATCGCGTCGCAGTGGCTCGGAGTATAGAGCGGGAGGGTCGAAACACGGAAGGGTATAATACAAAGAGAGAGGTCTTGCCCCGAGAAAATTGTGCCTCCGACTCGCCAGGCGTTCCCAGCGAATTAATTGTGGGAGCTACAAGGAGATGTGATGGATGCTGATGATGACGGAGCCACCGCGGCAGAACCTGTTAGACACACAGCGCTCCTATGCGTGAACAGCTGCACACACGGATGTTGCGAGTGAACTATACAGCTCTCACAGCGCAGCTAGCGCAAACCACTACTACAACGAATGACATGAGTGATTCCGAAAGCTGCAGCAATACGGAGATTATCTTCTCCGTCGCAAGGTGTTGCTTCTGTGCTGGCAAACAAAAGTGCGGGGAAGCCTAGATGTGTCCTGCGAAACATTTTAGCTCGGCGCCATCACGACAGTACCTGACACGCAGCTTGAGCAAAGTAACTCGAGTTCACGGAACGGTCATCAGTGTTCGCGAATAATGTCTGTATACCGTGAACTTGACGGCTGTTGCGCGCTATATCCTTAGGCGCGACGACAAAAGATACTTAAACGCTACGCTAGCGTTCTTGTAAGGCACGCGATTTCGCATTTGAATGTGTTAACCAAGCTTACGAAAGGAAAGAAAGAAACATGAAATTTCGTGAGGGCCGGCCGACGGGACAGGAATCTTCGTTCGACGGTTACGCGTGTACACCGTGTAGAGAAACCAAAAAAACGAATAATACGCTAAATTAAAGGGACGTGCACAAAATGAAATTTAGAACCGAATTGAACACGGATTGAATAATGATCATACCGAATCAAACTAAAATAAGAATCGAATATTATTTGAATAGTTTTCAGAAAGCAAGGCAACGTTCTTGAAGACAGGCCTAAAATTCTACGTTAAACAAAATGTCAAACAAATATTCACAAGCTGTCAACAAAATAAATTACGGTTGCATTTAACCGACAAAAGATACATTAATTATACAAAACTGAGGCAAGTTCGTATACAGTATCGACTAGCGCAATCGAGGTATATAGTTCAAGTTGGATGAGTACATCAGTCACTGCAGTTTTCGAGGCGGTATACTTCGAACGTCACTAGATTTTAATAATGTTAAAACCCGGAAAGGTAAATAATGCGTCACGAAAGAACATCGCGAATCTCACCGATAACAATGGCGCATTGAGGACACGTTCTCTTCGGCGACAGTGGAGCTCAAAGCGGAAATTCCTTCATCTGGTGATGAGTTAAGGTTCGATGATCCACTTGATACACGATGGCCAATAGACTAATTAAAAAGGAAAAAAAATAATTCTCCGCTATTCCGACGTATACCGTTCCTTTGGGGGTTTGCTATTGGTTTTGTATATTCGAGAAGCGTTCGGAAATTCGAATACTCGTTATTCCATTAAAAGTGCCGAATCGATTGATTGACATGTGGGGTTTAACGTCCCAAAACACCTTATGATTATGAGAGATGCCGTATTGGAGGGCTCCGGAAATTTAGACCACCTGGGGTTGTTCAACGTGCACCCAAATCTGAGCACACGGGCCTACAACATTTCCGCCTCCATCGGAAATGCGAGTGCCGAATCGAATACAGCTCTATTAGATTCGTTATTAAAAATTTTCGAACATTTATTTACCACCACACTAAATTATTATTATTATTATTATTATTATTATTATTATTATTATTATTATTATTATTATTATTATTATTATTATTTAATTTTTTGTCTGCGTGATTAGGGCGCGGCCATCCGTGAACGCCTGGATACCCGACACTAGCTGTGCCCGTAATATTCAAACTAATTTTGATTCACACGTATGACCACACCACCTGATCGGGACCTACAGCCCGAGTTCACTAACACTGCAGAGCGGAGGGGTCGTGGCTTGGAGGCCACCGCATACACCACTCACCGGCCAACGTAGGTGATGTCCGCGGCAGGTCACCGGGGGCCTCCAACCGGGCCGCCATTGCCGCCGAGGTGAATAGCGCCAGTGCCGCCACGTCTGCGCGAAAAAAGGAATTACGCGCATGATGGACCAGCCGAGAGAGACGATACTCGAAAAACGCCGGTGTCGTCATTTCACCGTCACGTTCATTATAACAGAGGAGAAAATCAATTTCGAAAATTTTCTCTTTAAATTTCCCGCCACAATACGCTATAGCGACGTCACCGACTTCGACATTCTTTCCGACGTAATTTGGACACATTGCTTAAAAGAAACATTCTGAAACTGGCTGCGTTAAGTCGCCGGCTTCCGTGGAAGACTTCATTTCGACCGATTAGGAATTAACTATATACCCATCGGCGCAGTAAACGCCGCCGAAATCTGTGACTTCGCGGCGTGCCACGTCGAGTTGAACCCACACCGGCGCCGCACGTTACAGCTTTCGCTGGTTAACCATCTGTACAGAGTTCTTAGGCGGTGATTTGTTTTTTTTTTCTTTTCCAGCTTACCACGCGCGTTTCCTCGCAACAACGGCGGCGCTTTGGGTGTCGAGTAATTTACTGACACGAGGAAAATCGCTTTTCTCTTTATCGTGTCCTTAAATTTTAAGGCGAGACCACCGTACAGTGTGCGAATGGATTGATGCACTATGCATAATGGTTAGCAATGTAGTGCATTATTCTTATTACATTGCTATAACAACGCACATAGTGAACATTGCCTGAGCTGGTATTACGCGAGTATAAACGCAGTAGGCCTTGCATAAGCATGCATACGTATTCAAAATTATTTAACAGTGCAGCGGTTCTATTTTTCTAATTATAACTTCTGTACGTTCAACGTTACGTCACTAAAAAGAAAAAAAATATACTGCAGCCCCAAACCTAGAAAGTCGGCGCAAGATATAAATCAAGCATAGAAAGTAACGATCGCCTACTGCTTTCTGGGCTTCAATAATGGAATTTAGGCGAAGGAAAAAAAAAAGCTTTTTTATGCCAATTTCTGAAATAAATTTTCGCTTTCTCTCAATTTTTTTCGTTCATTTTGGAGTGCTCCTCTTCATATATTTCACATATGAAAGCCTAGGAGTCCATAGCCGACATCTCCTTGCCGCATTTGATAATATCGGTTTACTGTACAAGCATAGGCTCACGTGGTACTGCAAACAATTGCTTCACAAAAACGTGTACTCCACACTGCGATCGTATATTGCAATCGGTACACATCCACAAAGCAGTGCTTTGATGTACGAATGATTCAACGTATAGTGTTTATAATGAGCTAAATATGCATGGAGCGGCGGCTAGGTTTTGCAGCTGCTGCACGCATTTCACTTGGATGAAAAATTTCACAGTGCGGCGAGGTCCTTTTTCTTGCAGTAATATACCGTGGCCATATATAAATCTACTAAAACATTATAATTATCGGGTCTTTACGTCCTCACACCGCGATATTGTTACGAGGGACGCGGGGGGCTCCGGAAATATTGACCATTTGGTGTTGTTTAATGCGCGTTCCTGAAGCAAAGTACACGAGCCTGTGAACTTTCTTACAGCGCAACACCAGAAAAAATACAGGACAGGGAAGGAGTAGCGCCGTTTTTTCTTTCTGTTCTACTCCTTCCCTGTCCTGTATTTTTTCTGGTGTTGCGCTGTAAGAAAGTTCACGATGGATCCTAACCAACTGGCCCGACTTACCGTCTTACACGAGCCTGCTCTCACACCTCAGCCATTTATATATCGTTGAACATCTATCTATCAAAGCTGCACTACGAATTCGGAATGGTTTCGCTGCGATCGAGTGTACGGTTTGGAGGCACATCTCGTGTCCTGCGGACCCGTAAGCGCATGGATAACGTCACTACACTATGTGAATCTGCGAGAAATAAACACAGCAAGCCTAGCATGCACTCTTCAGGTGAGGGCTCTGCAGAAACCGTGTCTTTCGGAGTGAACGTGGCTTCGCTGACCGAACGAAACGTACTTGCTCCATCGTTCTCTTTCGCGATGTGTTCACCGCCACAGGTTCGTCTGCTTGTTTTTATAATCATTTCGTTCAATATCGAGCTCGGCGGGACCGTTTTTTGTAACTTTCAGTGCCGTGTACTCCTTACCAGTCGAGAATCGTCGCATTTGCTAAGCCTACTCGCTTCGCTGAGGGGCAGCCATGTTGATTTTCATAAGGAGGAACGTGTTTCTCCGTGGATGAGGGAGCAACGTTTCTCTATTTGAAGACGAACATTGGGGACATCGCCGTTCCTCCCTAAATGGAGAGTACGTCACTCCATTTTTTTAAGAGTGTGTAGTATTTCGCCTCCATCTCGATGCGGCCGACGCGGAAGGGATTCGATCCTGCGACCTTCGGGCCAGCAGTCGAGCAGTACAGCCACTATAGATCACCGCGGCGTGTTATGAATTCGAGAGAGAAGTATACTACCTATACATAAACAGGTTGTTCATGCTGTTGATCGGTGAGTATGATTTAAGAGGAGAAGGAACATTTATAGCGTTACTTGTCGCGTCCGGCATCGGGTCTGTCGTGACCACACAAATGAAGCCGCCTGCTACATACGACCGTGTCTGGTATCACCTCTGCTGTATACACATAAGATAGAGGCTCTTTTACAGATCCCGGTGCATTTCGGCCTGCTGCACTGCATTCCGGATGAAAGCGCTCATATACGTAATAGTGGGGTGGTACATAACAGGTACAGCATAAGCAAACTGCACCGCGATACCAAGAACAGTGTATCCCATTTACACGCAACGACGCAGAGGCAGGTCGAAAAGCTGCTCCGCAGGGCGCAGAAGGCAACATTAGTCCAAGGATTAAGTAACATGTATTATACGTCCCGCATTCTGACGTTCTTCAATTGCGGAAATTGTGGCGGTTTTACGGATTGCAAGGCATGCACAGATGCAGTATAGGGTGTAAGAAAACGAAATCCGGACTTTTACGTGCCAAAATCACGACTATGAATGCGAGGCGCGCCGTAGATAATCGAGGACTGCCGGTTTTTAGCCGCCATTGAAATGCGGTCGCCGTCCATGGCCAGGAATCGACCCCACGTCGTGGAGCTTAGCAGCACTAACTTAGCCTCTCGGCCACTGAGTTTAACTTGGGACTGCACGATATACACTGCGGGCATTGCAGGGTGGTATGCTAAATCATACCCGGCGATTTCATATAACCTTGGACACGCGGGTTGCATAAGCAAGGAGTCGAACTCGCGACCTCGAGGCACTAGTACAATGGTCCAACCCCCTCACCTACAGCGCGCGCTTCGAGGAAGCAAAGGGGGCCACGAGAAGCGCGCGCCTCCCATACGCGCGCCCATCAGAGCCAGCCGCGTTGCAAGCTGCAGCAAGCGAGCGAGCGAGCGAGCGAGCGGCGGCCCTAATCAAATCTCGCCCCCTCCGTGCCCTCCCCTCCCAGATCCTGTTCTAATCCTGGGGGCTCCGAACAAAACGGGTCAGGGGTCAGCGCTGACCTCTGACGTGAGAGCCGCCGCGGCGTGACCTCCTTTCCGCGCGCGCGCCCTGCGCTCCGCTCGTCGAGGAAGAATGGCGCGGCGAGCGAGGCATACTGCAGGCGTGCCCGTATGCGAGCGCTCTCCCCTTCGCTGCACCGAACTGTGGGGAACGCGCCCCTTCCGATACGGAGCCCCGCGCGGCCGGCATCGTGCGCTCGAGGCGCGGTTCGCACGCCCGCAGACAACCTTCCTTCTTCGCTGCCGTCGCGCCGATTGTGCACGCTAGGCCGCACTAAATGCGTGCACAACGTTGGACCGTGGCTTCGCTTTACATACGCACCGTGTCGCATAGGGTTTCGCAATACGGCAGTTCTGCGAAGCAATAACCTATATATGGTGACGGAGAGCGAGGTGACCGGGAATCCGAGTTATGCAGGGCCTAAACGTAGACGTGAGTCAGTCGTAACGCTCGCAATAACTGTAGTTTTCTGCAATCACCGTACAGACCATTTTACGTAAGAAACGTGGGTGCCGCATGGGTTGTTAAACATTTCCTTATTTCTAAGATGCGAGTTAGATCCTAGATCCTCCGTCTTACTGAGCATGCGCCCCCCTTCCCCTCTCTCTACCTCTCTCACCTCGCAATGCCGACGCAGGCAGCGTCTGCCAGTCTACGCAGCTTCCTCCTCTCTCTCCTATAGGCATTTCCTCCCCGCGGCTTTTACACCCCCATTGCGCATGCGCACCCTCCTCTCCTAAGCTCGCCCTCTCGCTTCGTAACGCCGACGCAGGCAGCGTCTGCTAGCGAATTTTTTGCAAGACGAAAATCACCAAGTGTTCCGCGGTTCCATTACACCACATTAACCTATTTCTTTTTTAGTCTTACTAATTCAAATCAGTTCGCCAAGTTCCCGCTGATGCATTCTTTCACGCGATAGCGTTAAAGAACTCATTTCGCAGAAATACCTGCGTCGGTGTCGTTGGTTGTGGGCGAAAAATCATCATCTTCGCGAGACCAAAAAATCAAAAAAAGATATTAATAAAAAATTATTTCTACGTCCGAGTGGGAATCGATACAGGGTCGTTTGCGTGGCAAGCGGATGTTTTACCACGCAGTCACACCTCTGCTTGTGGATATAGTGCATTAAATGCACTATATTCATGTGCACTATAGATATAATGCATTTAAGCAAATTTCATGCTTTAAAACACACGATTCACTTAAAAAACACACGATTCACAGTGCCACTGTCTGTCTCCTTCTTTCTCTTGTCCCTCGTTATTGGCGCTGTTTTTTTTTTTTTTAAGTGAATCATGTCGTACCAACTCGCCCAAGCAACCACGTTAGCTACTTTAAAACACACGTGTCTTGTATACATGCTTCACAATACAGCCTGAAATACTGCCGTAACAATGCGTTGTACAAGCATACATTGCCATCGGGCGTCAAATCATGGGATTGTCATGATGACCTCAGTAGCTTTTTTTTTTTTGTTCTTAAAGCCAGTCACCCAATACGAAGACATAGACGCACTGAGAACACATATCACTATCACGTTGAAATCTTGAAGGCAAAGCTTAGGGGTACCCCCCCCCCCCCCCATTTTTATACAAAACAAACGCGCAAACACAAAGATAAACGAAGTAACAAGTGCTCTCGAAGCCACAAGCACGGAGACTAGCTAAATTTGTGCACCAGCCATCATTCCCACGGTGGCTGATATGGAACCTTCATGCATGTGCACGCCGGCTTCCTAGTGGCTATATATTGTAGTTCACTGTACTAGTGGCTGAACGATCGCAGCGCCAGAGTCTCCTCTAGTTAATTTTAGGAAGCTCTATGGTTTCAGCCACCCGATTCTGTGCCGATCCCTCACTGTGAGTACTTGCCAGTCAGTCAGTCAAGAACTTAATTAAATGGTCCTAAGGAGTTTAAGCCACCAGGGTGTCCACGAAGGACATGCTATAGCAGCCGCTACTGTAGGCGACGCCCGAGTCGGGGCGGCCACATTAAAAAGTTACACCATCTCCCGCTAAAGGGAACCATGTGTAGATGCCAAGCAGCGCGTGTTAAAATTTAGACTGGCGGCGGCGTTGACGTTGGCGCCCAAAGCGACGTTGCGCAGGAAAAAAACATTCGGAGGCGCAAGGCACGCGGTGGTGGACCGGTGTTTCCTACTGGAACATGCCAATCACTACTAATGGGCAATGAGAGACAGAAGACTCCGATAGGATACAGAGGCCCGCAGTCCGCTTTTAGTTAACGCGCACTCTACAAATTTTTATTGTTCCACAACGCCCAGGAGAAATCTACCATCAGCCCGACCCTGGGGGGTCAAGACCCAGTGTCTATATATACGGGGTGACCTTTGACGGTTGTGCAGCGTGAGCAGGAGGTTTTTTTTTTTTTCAAACAAGAAACTAGCTAGCAGACGCTGCCTGCATCGGTGTTGTGAGGTGAGAGAGGGGGAGCGGACGCACATGCGCATAAAGGGTGGTGACGCCGGACACCGCATTGAACTCGACCCTAAGCTGCTTCATATCTTTGAAAAAGGAAACGCGAATCTACATCATTGCAAAAATCACCATCAAAGTGCTCGCCCTTACACGCCAGTACAAAACGGCTCGCAGCATTGTGGTTAGTTACATCGATGTCCACCGATTAGTATTAAGGCGCCCTTAGACGCCTCATACAACCATGACGTCACAGATAACTGCAACTTGTGACGTCACTATGACATCGTCGCATGTCCAAAAGTGCGTCGATCGCAGTGCTAAACTAGATGAGGGGCAGAAGTCTTGTAATGCTCTGATCCCTCCAGGCAGTGCAAGACATGAGGTGCACGCAGAAGGCTTTTCGGAGTAGGGGAAGAGGAAAAGCCCATAGATCGAAGAAAAAGAAGCTGGCTTTCACCTTCCAGTCGTCTTATGTACATGTACCGTGTGACTCGTTGTGTCCTAGTGCAATCGACTGTATAAGAAAGATCGCACAGCACTCTTTCCAGCTCCCACAAGCTATAGTGACGGTCAATTAGAGATAGTCCTCTCGCGAACAACACGCTGCTACTAGAATCCGGTCCATGCAGCTTCCGCGGCAGACTCGTCGGCGCAGACTCGGCCTTGCTCCAGAACCCGCCTCGATTAGGCCCATCATCCAAAGTGCACTCCCACCTCGTTCTTTCGGCCTCTTTGTGTCGTCGCGTGTGCGCGCCCTTTCGCACAGCACTGTTCTCTCTTCACCGCGTGACGTCCAGCAACCGCCGTCGTCTCGGCGATCAGGGGCAAAGTGCAGCGCGCGGCGTTTAAAGCTCGCCGCGCCAGAAGCAGTTGACCGGCCGCGACGGCTTGAATCGACGGGGCGATTAAGCGGGAGCCCGTATCGCTTGAAGTGGCGAGCCTGCCACTTCAAGCGTGGGTTGCCACGGTGTCGCCTTATTACAGGCACGAGGCTTAAGAAGTTGCCCTCACCTAGACTATTGTTCTCTTTTTTACGCTTTGTAACTTAAATTAAAAGAAAAAAATCACAATAGATGGCGCTATACTCACTCTGTACTTTCGAGCACGTAATTCTGAGAACTGGGGCGAAGGGCCCTTGAAGCACTCTCCGAATTTGAAGACCAGAGAGTTTGTTTTTTCTGGCCTTCACTATATACTCTCCATGCACGTGCTTTCTCCTCCTCGTAGCCTATTTCTTTATAAAACACGTGGTCAATGTCAACACTAAGCGTTAAGCCTATTAGGATTTCGCGCTTTCCGGCTTCACGCTGTCATCTGCGCATGAGCAGTCTAAAGCGCGCAAAACGAAGTGAAATCGGTTTATCGCGCATGACAGTCACGCGGGACAAGGCCGAGAGGCCGTGTGACTGCATGGCACGAAAGGGCATATATATACTGGCGACAATTCAAAACTGATGTCCCTCGTATACGAACCAATCGATAGCTTATTTCCCTCTGACGTCACGTGAACGGGCTGCTGGCGTCACCAATAATACCGGAAAGGCGGGAAACGCCAGCAGAATCACGCGCTCGTTCTTTTGTGTTATCAGAGGTTCCTTAGAGGCTCTTTAAACACGCGTATACAAGTACGTTTGTTCGCTTCCGAAAGGGATGTGGTTGCTTGCTTCGATACCAAGCGTATACATACATGCATGAAAGTAACATGCACCCCAAGGCAGGTAGATGGATAATCGTATGGATGGATGTAATGATAAGCGACCCCGAATTTAATACAAGGTGCGTGACTTGGTGTCGTGCGTGCTGCGTGGCGCCTCCTGGTGGCATGCCTCGTGAACTGTAGCGACGGGCGGGCCGAGCTGAGTTTACGTGTCGATGCTGACTGACTTCAGTCCAAGAAGCATTATGCCTCCGTTATTCATTTTGACGCCTGTGTGGTCAATAAGGTCGACGGGCCTGGTCAAGCTTACTCAGTCAAGTGACGGTGGGAGAGTATTGCGATTTACGATGCACTCTCGCTGTGCGCGTCTGTCGCAATATAGTCGTCGATACATAGTTGACTTGTTCTTCAGATCTCCAATGGCCGCTGCTTATCTGAATGCTGTGTATTTCCATGCCTTTTTATCCTGCGATCTTTTAATTTGCATTTGATATGTACCCAGCCTGATTCTGCCAGGCCAAGCTGTCAGCATTTCCTCTTCCTCTCTCACTTACTACATATTCTTTAGAAATCACACGTTTGAACAAATACCAGACCCAAAGTGAAGAGCGTAAAAGACAAGAAGGACGTCACATGCCAGGCGCTCGAGATTACTCGAGAGCTAGAACGCTAATCATCCGCATCGTGGGAGTCGATAAGTGCGCGGCCACTCCACGGCAGGCCGCACAGAACATCTCCTTTGTTCGCGGTTTCTCTATTGTCAAAGATGGCGACGATCCCGCCCCCTTTATCAGCAGTCCGCAACCGCATAGCATTGAATACATTGCTTCGCGGTCGAGAGCTCGATGTCCGGCTGCAGAGCAGGGCGCAGCCGCGCCTCCCTCGTGCACGTCCGCGTGTATCAGTACCGGAAGTTCGCGATAGCGGCATATTCTTCCCCCAAGGCCACTTTCCCTTTCTTTGCTGCGTGACCACGTGAACACGCCCTCCGGGCCCCATGTACTACTGTGCACTCTGGGATGCCTTGGCGCGAGTAATATCAGATAGCGCCCTACGCAATACACATACACCTTGACGATAAGAGAAGCAGTAGAAAGGGGGGTGTTCATTTCGTCCGCCTGAAGACAAAGTGCCCCCTAACTAGAGTAAAATAGCAGTAAGGTCGAGGCAGTTGGTGCATAACACTAAAATAAACAAGACGAAGGACAAAAAAGGGAAGTGGTCCGCCTTCGTACCTTTTTGACTTGTTAATTCGTTTCGAGTAACATAGTATTTCTAGCGTTTTAACGCGAACTGTGACGGCACTACAGTGTGCTGAGATGCCCCGCCGCGGTGGTCTAGTGGCTAAGGTACTCGGCTGCTGACCCGCAGGTCGTGGGTTCGAATTCCGGCTGCGGCGGCTGCATTTCCGATGGAGGCGGAAATGTTGTAGGCCCGTGTGCTCAGATTTGGGTGCACGTTAAAGAACCCCAGGTGGTCTAAATTTCCAGAGCCCTCCACTACGGCGTCTCTCATAATCATATGGTGGTTTTGGGACGTTAAACCCCACATATCAATCAATCAATCAACAGTGTGCTGAGATGCACAACGCGCCACTTTTAAATGATCCAGCGGGCTGAAATGACCAACAATTGTATTCGTTTTCGGGCATCGTTACACATCCATCGAAGTGGCAACATTTTTGGCTAGTTATTAACGTTGCCATTGTGCAATCGTAACAACTGCCTGAACGGTATACGGCAGCCGCTGGCCCATGCGCATGATGAAGTTGTTGACCTGCAGTGAAGTCACCACATTCAGAACTCAAAAGGCTCTTCACGCAGCAGTTCAAGATAGCGGCGCCCGTGGATCGAGAGTAAAAGCGTCCGTGATGATGCTCCGCGGCCTCCGTGATCGCCGGTAGGAAGCGGTTCGCTGACGCGACGGAACATTTAACAATGGATGCAATGAATTAAATTGTCCTATCGGCTGTATCTGGGGGGTGATCGAGTATTTTAGGTTAAAGAAGTAGACATATTTAGGAGTATTTAGGTTAAAGAAGTAGACTTTATTTCATAAGGTTTATTACCATGCTTCTTTCTCTCCATGCTGAACTGCTTTCACAACCTCAGTACATATCATGTCGAACTGACCATAATCATAAAGTTGGAGTTGTTTCATCTAACACTAAATATTTTGCTGAGTCTTTCATTCCAAAAAACATCCCGAGAGTGGAACCACCTTCCCGCCGATGTTGTTTCCATACGCGTTAATCACCTGTTTCATCAAGCATTAGCTAATATTGTATAATCAGGATAATCTATGTTTTTTTCTATTTAAACACATGCTCTGTTTTTTCTATGTTTTGTACATCTTGTTACTCCCACTCCCCTCTTCAATGCCCATGGCCTTGAGGGTATAATAAATAAATAAATAAATAAATAAATAAATAAATAAATAAATAAATAAATAAATAAATATGGAGTATACCGCAACAAGGACACCGTATACGTCGTGGCGTAATACAAGGCTTCATTTTCAAACACGTTTTTCACTTGTCGCAAAAAAAAAAAAAAAACAACGGGCAGTTGACTCGAGTATGTTACAAGGTTGGGACAGGCTTGGAAATGACACAAAACCTTCGGCATGACTAAAAAATGACCTATCTAGAAATTATTAACGACAACTGACAGACACGATGTATATAGGGAATGTTATTAGAAATAACAAAAAAAAATGTAACGTAACTGTGAAGAAAGGTTAATAAAAGATGACTTTCCACCGGCCTTCACGTAGCACGTGACGCCCACAGTCAGGAAAAAGAGTGTTCCACACTCGCCGTCATATACTACTCGCGGCGCTGACTGGCGCTCCCTGCTGCTGAGTATTACGGCTTGGTGGCGCTAGCCACCACCCGATCTAAAGGGTACAGCCATATCCATCCATCCATGCTTTAAATGCACATATATACCCAGTAAAGTGGACGGAGGTATGACCGCCGCCATGGTAGCTCAGTTGGTAGAGCATCGGAAGCGTTATTCGAAGGCCGCAGGTTGGGTCCCTGACCAGCGGCAAGTTATCTTTTCGTCAACTCTTCGTTCTTCACATTTACCTCTCATGTACATACTACTAATAACGCACCCGATATTTTCTTCGACATCAGTGTCTGTTACTTCTCATTCATAGTGTCTAAAGAAGAAGAAAAAAACGAGCCCTTAAATTTCCACTTCTTTCCTTCAATCTATGAAGTAAATAGAGTACTGGTGCTTCCACTATATTAACGTCGAATACTGCACTCAAGTGTTGGTATAGTCGGCTCCCGTCGTCTTTTCTTTCTCGGCGCATTATACAGGAGGACAGCCCGGTTTTACTTTATAGAAGTCAAAGGAGAGAGAGGGGGGGGCATGTGTAATACGAGCCGCGGAATCGAATGCGACTTTCGTGGCGCCATAGCATAACAATTATTTGCGTTCCGAAACTACGATATGGTATGAGCGACGCCGCGGTAGAGGAGATCTATAGCTCCGGAAATTTCCTGCACCTGCAGGGCCCTTTAACGTGCACCTGAATCTTTGTACACACACCGGCCTCGTGCACTTCGCCTCCATCGAAAAAGCGGCCAGGATTCGATCCCGCGACCTTCGAGTCGAGCACTACCACCGCGGCGTGTGTTCGCATGCGTGCGTGTGCACATACAGACTAGAAACTTGCAAGTTTGAGACGCAGTTCGGATTTCGAACTGCTCCGCACAGTATACAGTGAAGTCAGAATTAACAGCACCGACGCACCAGTTATACTGTACACCTTGTAACGTCTGCTTAACAGCGCGCTTTACCGCTGCAGACGCCACATATATAGTTTCCAGCGCTAAAGGTGTTAGAACGCTTAGAACGCACGCCGTTCACGTATCGCTCAGGCAGTGGTCTTATTATGATTTGATTGATTGATTTGTGGGGTTTAACGTCCCAAAACCACCATATGATTATGAGAGACGCCGTAGTGGAGGGCTCCGGAAATTTCGACCACCTGGGGTTCTTTAACGTGCGCCCAAATCTGAGCACACGGGCCTACAACATTTCCGCCTCCATCGGAAATGCAGCCGCCGCAGCCGGGAATCGAGCCCGCGACCTGCGGGTCAGCAGCCGAGTACCTTAGCCACTAGACCACCGCGGCGGGGCAGTGGTCTTATTATGTCGATCCATACTGGGTAAAACCTTTAGTTTTCTGTAAAAGTAAAGATACAGGACCTGCTCAGTGACGATGACAAATCTTTACCGGAAACGACCGACGCTAAAAAAGGGGCGGTGTCCAAACTTCCAAAGATGACCCACGCAAGTTTATGCTATACCAGTTACCGAGAGTGCTCGTAAAATCATTAAAAAAAAAAAGAGAGAGAGAGATGCGCCAGTAGGGCATTAAACGGAGCCAGTTCGAGTTGGCCGGACTCGCCGACTCCCTTTTGGATGAACCAAAGAGATAGTGGCCATTCGCGAGCACGTGCCACGGAAAAAAAAAAGAGAGAGAGAAGAGAAAAAAAAAATTCAAGGTGCGCTGCTTTTTTCGAGCATCGATATATACCTGCGGTTAATCTTGCACAAGGCAAACACCCAGCGCTGGTGCCAGCCGCAGTATAAAGATCCGCCCAAACCGCACCACACCTATCCGCCATCACTACATGCTCGATCCAAGGGGACAGCGAGGAGGGGGGGAGACGTCCTCCGAACGGGTGCAGCAGGCAGCCCTTCTTATCGCGTTCAGATCGCGGCGCTGCAGCCAAACGTTGCGCATCCCGTCGTCGTCGAGTGGTCGCGCACACGGCGAAGCGAGCAGCAGCATTCCCGAGCATGCTGTATAGGAGTCGCCCCGCGCGGCCTTCAAAACCCGGGCCAGCCAGAAAGCGGGAAACGCCTCGTGGAAAGCGGCGTGCGTGCGCGCGCAAGTGGAGCGGCGCGCAGCACACCGTGCGTCTTCCTGCTTCGCACCTTTTTCTTTTTGTTTTTCTCGGGAGCCTTGGAAACGGATGATGCCGCCGCTTCGGCAGTGGACCCTCGGGGCAAGGGAAGCGCTCTCCTCTCAACTTGCGCGATAACCCCGGCGGGCGGCCGGATTAAGCACCGGCGGCAGCAAGCAGCCGCGGAAAGGCTAATCCGGAAGCGCTTTCTCGGTCGCACGGCGCGATCGAGACCGGTCGCGCAAAGCGCGCAGAACCGAAGGGTGAATCTGCAGGGACGGCCGATGCTGCAGTCGTTCGGGCTCCTCTCCCGCTGGCCAGAGGCCAGCAGGTATCTTCGGAGGCCCGCTCGACTGCATGCCTGCCCGCAGATACGCTGCGATGGTTCGCAGTTAACCCGAGCTGCCGCCTTTAAATGTTCGATCGCCGGTGTCTCGGATGGTTCGTGCGGACGCTCTGCACACGCCGTACAGCGCCATTAATTGAAAGTGGGACTGAGGTATTGCGGTACATACGTTGGCGTTGGAGCAGTTGCGGTCACCGAACAAGTTCGCAGAAGTGGAACGAAAAGCGAGCGGCACTTTGGAGACACGGAGGTTGTCGTAAAGAGCGCGGTTCTGCTAAATGATTTTGTAATTGCTTGTATGTAAACGCGGCTCTTCAATCCGCCGTGATCACAGAATCCGAATGAACCATGACAAGCTTCTTTTTTTTTTTTTTTTCACGACGTTTCGAAGCTAACTTTGCCGCTATCCTCGGCGGGACGTATTTCTCAAGACGCTTTACGAAACGACCACAGGATTGCTCGACGGAAGCGTCGTTCGAGTTCATCTTGCGACGTGCCTTGCAGCGGCGCATATACCGTCTCCAATCCAGGAAGTCCAGGAGAGCGGGCCCGGGTGTCCGGCCAGCAAGCCAGTCAGCCACTCGGAAGCCATTGGCGCAGCAGGGGGGGAGGGGGGGGGTTGAGGCGAGGCGGCGGCGGCGACAATCAGGGACCGCCCCCGCGGTGCTGCCCCATTAACGAGCCGTGACGACGTCCTTACGGCGTCCATTAGCGCAATCCACGCCGCCTGGAAATGAAACGAGCAACCCCTCCATCTCTTCTGCACAGGGGTCACGCCGTGGCCCCAGCGCTGCTGCTCTTCTTCTTCCTGCACCGCCATTGTGCACGAGCAGGCTGCGGACGCGGGAGTCGAACCTCTGCCGTGCAAGCCACGTATACCGTGATGGAAGGCCGCCGTAATGACGGTCGCTGGCCGAGCATGCTGCACCGCCGCCGCTCATCGTGAAGCACGCGGCGGAAGAGCATCGGGCCGACCTCCCTCCCCCTTCTCAGCGAGCGCCACAACGGAAACGCGCCCGGAATGCCTGCAGCGCCCGCTTTCTGCGTGCCGCCGACAGGACGACATAGAAGCCGTCCTCGTCTCGGGCAGAAACGCGTTGAGGCATTCATTAGGCGGTCACAAGAGGTGACGCTGCGGTGACGCCTTTTGAGGCGACCGCAGAACGTCCCCAACTGCATCGATCTTCACGCTCGCAAGCTGCCCTCCGTCGCATGCAACTTCACGACTCGGCCACCCCAACGAAGAGCCGCATAGCTCAACGGAGTGGTAAGACAGGGTGCGCGGTGGCACACACAAATGGTCCAACGAAAGAAAGGGGCACGCGACGATCATAATGGTACGTACAACGGAAGTATTTGGTCATTTACGAGCTAATTTACTGTTGGTGAAGCGAGAACATGGCGATGAACCAGGAACCAGCAGTACTTCTTCGACGTGCCTGAAGCCGCCTTGAAGCAACCTTTGATCAGGAAAAGCGCACATGTTTTGCGGAGCATTCACTTGCAACAGAATATGCACACGATGGCTTCAATGACCGCCGTCGAAATGACGAATTGCGGACGTCTTTCCCGATCGGAGCGCTTAAAGCATGCGATGTGGCTGACGTGCAACATCCAATAACGGTTCAAGTAGAATGTCAACTCAGTTTAATGAATAAATATTCCGACCCCACCATCCACGCACTTAATTCCGTCCGGCACGCCTCCTTCTACCAGGTAAGTACCCACGCGACATGCTTCCAACTCTTGGCCAGATGAAAAATAGAGTTAGGATTGATCACATACGCACTGAAGTATATGCTACGAAATCAGTTCTACGCGGGAAAACTTCGGTTAAATCTCTTCATCGGCATAAAACTGCTGGCCTTTTCTGCCTAAGAATTTCTTATCAGCCTTGCGTTCCAATCAGAGGCCATGCATGGTACACTGTGCCTCTAAATTGTTCAATTTCAGATAGACTACGCAGATACTGTGCACGCTAGATGGATGAAAAACTCTTATTGGGGTCTTGAAGGATTCCACCACCGTTTTATAGGGGTAGGATTGTGCGCCGCTCCCACGTTGGGACGGGCTAGAATTAAAAAGAAAGTAGTTGCGAAGTTGGCAAGAAAGTTCGAAGTCTTGTGACGTGCGCGAAGCGTGCGCCCTTGCCTGACAATGGGCAGTTTTAGAACAGCGTTCGCAAAGATGGCGCTCATTGCGGTGATCCGCTATTTCCGTCACTTGACGGGGGCCCCACGAGACAAGGACGCACGACGCATGCGCATATATTCCAAATCTCCCCCATATAAACGACAATCTATCACGGCCGCTATTTTTTTTTTTTAGTCGCCGTGTATCTGGTCGTCATACGAGCTGGAGTTCGTAATACAATTTTCCAGCGCAAGCTTAAGCGGGAAACGAAACACACTCGAGGCTATGGGTTAAACACATTACACGACGCGCTTCGAAAACGAAAAAAAAAAAACAACAACAGCGAAGCGTCAGAACGTGGTCCGTCCAACTCCGAACACAACCACCGTCGTCGACTCTCGACGGAAACACGCGACGGCAGACAGTTGTTCGTCCGCAAAAAAAAAAAAAAAAAAATGCTTGCGGACGTTACATGGGAAGTGGCTGTTGTCCAGCACGACGCGTCCGTGCAGGGAAGGCTTGCAGCCGCGCTGCACAGAAGCTCGGCGGACGCGTCCGAAGCTCGGGATGAGCGGGCGGCACGCCAGGGTCAGGCTCTCCTTGGGACGGCGATCTTCGGCATCGCGCGATAAGAAGGGCGGCAGATTTATGGCGCGCACCGACGACGGCCTCCTCTCCGAGGTGGCCCCCTTTTTATTGGCCCATAGCGTCCGTCCTTGCGCTTCCGCTTGGCGGCAGTATACGACGCCGCGGTCATTAATTGCGCTCCAAATCCCCGAGGTCCCCCCCTCCGTCTTGGAAGGGGTCAGAAAAAAACGTCGAATCGCCACCAAACACGCTCGAAGAAGCGGTGGCAGCTTTAAATAAGGCGGAGGGATTCGGACGCGGCGGCCTCGCCAGGCGACGACCCTGCTTGCCACCGCCCGCTGCGCCCAACGCCGCGCTGCAGCCGCTCTTCCTTATCGGCGCGCGTCATCGACACAGATGCTCGTTCGTGTCAAATGGCTCGGCCGGGAGCCGCGGTTGCGCGTCCGACCTGGACGCCGCGACGGGAGCGCCGTTATATACCGTACAGACCATTCGCGACGCGGAATTCCGCGCAGCGCAATCGAAGCCGCGCCGATGGCGTGAGCCAGTCGACGGCGAAACGAGAGCGGCTACACCACTGTATTCGCGCGCCGCTAATCCCCGCATTCGAGATACCTGATCGGGAATGGATGCGCAACCGGGGGAACGCCGAGATATCCATTCCTGGAGGTATCTACGATATGCCAAGGACGTACGACGCCACGCCGTTAAATCCTTCCATTTGCGTTCTCCAGTTATCAAGGATAGATTAGCAGCGGTGCGGAACGGGCACCTGGTTAGATAGCGCACGAACGTGTTTTTCCTATAGCTATCGCTTCTAATCGACGCGATACGTGGCTTTGTGGTTGCGCTGCACAGTTTTAGCGAGCCGGAGCACTCGGGACGCCCGCTGCGAGGCACTCCGCTGAGCCAATCGGTTACTTTCCTTCGAGGCTTTCAAAGAGCTTAGCGCAGGATTCGGCGCGTGGAACTGGCCGTTGGCAACAAGCGCGTTCTCGCGGTCCGCTCAGAACACATGCACTCAAGCACCTTCTGCTCTACTGCTCAACCCGACCGCCGAAAGCGGCACAGCTGCGTTCATATGGATTGGCTGAATATGATTGCACAATGCTGGGGTGCACACTAAGTAAACAGCGCTGGATTTATTGGATACACGGACGATATAGTCAGGGGATTATTGGTTCCAAACGATGCACCAGAGCTGAGGCAGATGCGTGTAAAAAAAATTGTGCTGTCAATGTTCACGATGCCAGGGGTGCTACTATGGACACTAACCAATTACGCAATATCGTCGAATTTCGTTGACGGTACTTTAAGTCAATCACAGGGGTCGTGTAGCAGTTCTCTGGACAAGTCAGAGTTGACTGAAGGCGGAAAGTGACAACATGGCTAAATTCGACAGCAACCCCGGGGTGTGTTCTTGCGAAAACTTCAAGGCGGCAGTGTTGACATGTCCTATTTCGTTCTGTCGCCTTTGTCTGCACTGCTCAGCCTCAAATTGCGATAAGAGTGGCTTCTTTAGTGTGGCTGAGGGGGCTATTTATAAATAGGGATAATATCATCGCTTTATAGTATACACTCTGGAAGTCCTAAAATATTGCAGACGGGTGATTGCACACTGCGAAAGAAAGCATGCAATGCGCTCCAGTGTAAGGTTCTCAGTTTATCTGCGCGCCCGTTGTATGCCTCACCTGAAATCACGCCAGTGTACTGGACGGAAAAGTTACAACGACATCCAACTCAAACAAATCACTTGTACGCAAATACGGGCAGTCGCACGCGCAGATGCAATACTCTCCATGCGTTCCCTTTAACAGCGTGGCGCACTGTATTCGCGCACTGTTATCACGATGGAATGACCGCGGAGTATATAGGGCCGATCGCGATACAGGAGTCGGCTGCATTGGGGATTGGGACCGTCCTGAAAAAAAAAAGTAATAAAACTCCGTCTTATATATTCGCATTCATTCCTTCAATTTATAAAGCTACTTCAAAACTGATCGAAATCTCTAAAGTATATATCCTCCACGCCCTCATATACGTTCTGGTTTCGGGGACACCGATATGCGCGCCCCATAGTCTCACAAACTGCGCACGCATACGCAATCTTCAACGAACGAGGCATTTCGCGCGGCCAAGCAGGAAGACGCGCGCAGGCGATATTCAGGCCACAAAAACCGAACACGAGGAACTGCGCGCAAAAAAAGAAGAGAGAAAAAGGAAGCGGTCAGCATAGACCACCGCCAGAGAACCCCCGGACTCGAAGAAATTAATTCGAGTTCGCCGTCAAAGCGACGACCCGAACTGGTTCTTGGTCCTACAACGACCGGTACTGTATGCCACGGGAACGGAAGCATCCCATATAATGCCTGCGCGCTCGGTAGCCTGGTTATAAATTTCTCGCAGGTAAAGCACGCTAAATAAAAGATACGTGCATACGCTAGCTGCCCAGTCGTCGTGCACGAGGAAGAAAAAGGCACCACCTAAAGTGTATATATATATATATATATATATATATATATATATATATATATATATATATATATATATATATATATATATATATATATATATATATATATATATATATATATATATAATGTTAATGCGCTTTCACGTGACTTGTTTATTCAGCCGACGTTTCGACGGGAGCCCCATCTTTTTCAAGGCATATAGATATTTACACATTTTCGTGTCTTCTCATAGCTTCTCGAGACAGGAGGGAAGGGGACAGGAAGAAATATCAACATCAAAAAAAGAAGAACAAAGGAGGAAGAAACATCAGAAAGAAGCAAGAGGGACATGGTGAGATTAGGAAGGAACAAGAACTCAACAGAGTAAGGCGAACGTAATCGAGCTATGCCATCTGTGTCAACAATACCTCCCAAGCACCCACCCTTCCCCCAAGTGGACATTTTGACCACCGTTTCTGTATTGTATTTCACCTTCCGGTGCAATGCGCTGGCGGCCTGCCCTCCTTTGAAGTTTACGACAAATCGGTGGGGAGAGCTTTATATATATATATATATATATATATATATATATATATATATATATATATATATATATATATATATATATATATATATATATATATATATATCTATATATATATATATATATATATATATATATATATATATATATATATATATATATAGGTCTCGCGAGAACAATAACGAAATTGAGGCACTATGGGGGTTAAGTTTATACAGTGCGCCCACGGCAACAGGAAATTTAAAGAGGCATGACACGGTCACGAACCTAAGAATTCGCGGTTATTGGCGAAATTAAAAAAAGTAAAGGGCCTATTGTGTCTATACATGTACTAAACATGTACTGTAACAACATTTCAACGCAAAATAAGTACCTATAGAAGTGATTGATTTGCGGGGTTTGACGTCCCAGAACGACCATATGATTGTGAGAGACGCCGTAGGGGAGGGCTCCGGAAATTTCGACCCTCTGGGGTTCTTTAACGTGCACCCAAATCTGAGCACACGGGCCTACAACATTTCCGCCTCCATCGGAAATGCGTACCTATAGAAGTCACCGACTATAGGCCCCGTCCGTCGCCCCGCCGCGGTGGTCTAGTGGCTAAGGCTGCTGACCCGCAGGTGGCGGGATCAAATCCCGGCTGCATTTCCGATGGAGGCGGAAATGTAGGCCCATGTGCTCAGGTTTGGGTGAACGTTAAAGAAGCCCAGGTGGTCGAAATTTCCGCAGTCCTCCACTACAGCATCTCTCATAACTATATGGTGGTTTGCGACGTTAAACCCCACATATCAATCAAGGCCCCGCCTGTCGCTTGGCAACCGCCATTTTTGCTACAAGGCGTGACGTCACGCGTCAAGTTTAACGGAGCCCCCCCCCCCCCCCCCCCGTCATATTTTATCAAATTTTCAGCCGCTGCAAATCGTTCAGTTTAGACGCCACGACGAACCATTCTGAAATAGCTCGATCGTAAGCACAGACGAGCACGAAACAAAATCGTTCGCCGTGATGCAGACCCTCGCACAGCAAGTAGCTTATTACGTCACTCACCGATTGCGACGCACGAAAATGACTCATTCGCTGTAACGTATTCTTTTTTTTTGTTTTATTTTCTAAGCGACCCTGAGGCTCGTATATTTTTACTATCCGGTGTAACCATCCTTGCGCACAAACCACCACTTCGGGTCTACGTTAAAAAAAGCCTTGCCAGAGACGCTAAAGAAAGAGGAGCTAGAGCATTCATTATACCACCCTGTCAACTTTACTATGTGCAGATATCGTTTTACAGCTATATAACCGGGTCAGAGGTAGTAAATTCGTTCATTACTATTCAGTGTGTCAGGATCAGTAACGCTCACTATCTTGCGTACGCGGCGGGTTAGTGGACGCTGGTATACCTTTACTGGCGGACGTATACTTACGCCGCAACTGCGCCAACATTTCGAGAAATGGAAGCAAATACGTCGTGCCACACGTGCATGCAAGCAGTCAGCTCCAAGAATCCGGGTCCTAAACATTTATTATATCACTAAATTCACGGCAACTCACCGTATACCTCATAAATATAGCCTTGAAGCTGCTTCAGGATAGGGAAGGGGCCTATACTTTAGGGGGCTTATGCCGCGTCGCAAGCCCTGGAGGCACGACGTACAGCCTCCATCATACCAACGGCAAGCAATTGGTTACACAATTTGCCGTCGGCGCTGCCTAAAGCCGGCAGTATAGACGCGCGTTGGAGTGGCTTTAGCGCTGCCCATAGATCTCCGAGATTCTACAGCGTGGTACGGGCATGTTCACTATGACCCGCGAGATGGCGCAAAATGCCATAGGGCGCGCTTTGGCATTTTGCGACAAAAGTCGCTCGTGTTTTGTCCACGCCCTGCGGCTCCGCACTTTGACCCGAAGGGTGTGATCGCCCGCGCTCGTGCTTACCTATATATGGGGGTTCAAAATATGACTGATTGTTGCTTTCTAGTTCTCATCAAAACGTTTGCGTTAAAGCTATGGACCGCACGAAGGCCACCTCGTTCGTTGCAACGGACGTGTTTGCTAGAGAGCCGCTAAATGGTCTTCGAACGACATTCTAATTTCTTGCAAGTATATAGCATTAAGCTGTATTTCTTGCTGTCGCGTTCACTGTTTCGCCCTTACGGCGAGCCCGTGATTTTTTCCCCTTTATCTTTTTTTGTTGTTGTTCCTACACGTCAGTAAAGGACTACAATTACCCCACGCTTTTCTTGTCTTTCTTATTATTGCTGTGACTATTCAAAACGGGCCCCTCGATAAACGTTTCGTATGTCCTTCATTCCTCCCGCATGAGACATCTGTGTTTTCTGTTCACGCACGCATGATGCTAAAACAAAACGTGAACGAAGACTGCGGGAGTATCTTGAGGAGCGCATTCCCGGGTGCGCTTTGCCGTCTTCTTGAATTATTTCGCGCGATCACTCGATAAAGCTTTATATACTGCCGTTTCGGCAGGGCTTTCCGTTGACAACAGCTCACCGGGATTCGTAACGATGCCCACGAAGGATTTCAACAGTGAAAACTGTGAGAATTTGTTAAACGACACCAATTGCACACAACACAGCGAGGCCTAAAACGCACAGGGTCCATTGCGCACTCGAATGCCCATAGGACGACACCAGTGCAAAGGTCATCTTCTTCTGGGTCGACAGTATTGGTCCCGCGGTCCCGAGGTATGTTTTCTGCACCTCGTAACGAATTTGGACACAGCCTCCGAGATCGGAGATACTGCCCACTTTTTACCCTTCGCATGCCTCCGGGATCGGCCCCACCGATGACCGAGCGGCGTCGTCACGTGAGGACGCCGTCACGTAACGTCAAGATGCGAGCTCGTGACGGCGTAATATGGCGACGACGTCATCGCATGACGACGATCTTTGCATCACTCGCGTTGACGCCGACGGTCACTTTTTCGGCGTTTGGCGAGGCACGCAACTATAGGGCTATCGCCACAGCGTTTGCGTCCTTTCTGTGCGCGTGTTTTACCAAATATTGGCCCATCAGTGCATATTAGGTTTTATTTATTTTATTATTTTATTCCTCTTCCCGCCCTACTAGAAGCCTGACGTTTGGTAACTTTAACTTGGCGCCAAGAAATAACGTTTATGGAGAGAGAGTATTGCAATTCACAGGGTTAAAGATCTGGAATAGTTTGCCCACTGAACTGAAGACATCACACAATGCTGCGGTAAAACTAAAAAAATCAATTCTTGAGCAAGCTGTAAATACTTCTTTTTCTCTTTGGTGGTAAGCACTTACATTTGTATAAATATACGCTGGTGAATCTTGTAAACCTAGCATTTTTTTTCCTTCTAACTAAAACTCGCGATAGTTCGATGTTCTTTATGTATTTTAACTGATGTTTTTTGGGTGCGCCCACGAAGTTATCTGTCATAACTTTTTGTACGCGCACATGCAGTTTTGTTTGGTGTGACCAGATTGTTTAAGAAGAGAAAGACTACTCTACTCTGTATATGTGTATATTTACAGTGTCTGTATAGCTACATATGTATTATGTGTAATTGATATTTCCCGCTTCTGTCCATTACTTTTCTCAATGGACCCTACACTAGCCTCAGGCTATGGGTCCAATCAGTGTTTGTAAACCTCATGTGACAAATGATAATAAACGTTCAATCACTCAATCAATCAATCAATAAAAAGTTTGACGGCGCTATATGGCCGTCATTGCGATGCAAAGGTGGGGAGAATACACCAAGGGTGAGCTCACCATTGTTGATGTCCGGCGAAGGTGCCGAGGAAGGCGGCGAGGAAGGTGGCGTCGGCTGCTCGTCCAGCGGCAGCCCCCGGCCGGCCGCCGACGACGACCGACTCCGGCTGTTCACCGACAGGTCCACCGGCTCCAGCTGGATCGGGGCGCACGCCGCCTGCAGCGAGAACCACGCAACGTTTATGGACACAACGCGGCGCTTGTTCATTTCACGACTACACATCAGTTGCGCACATGGAGGATAGCCATGCTTCGAGTGTCGGAGCACTGCCGCTCCACGTGCGCGTGTGTGTCCTTTCGTGTCCGAACCGTCCTTAGGGCAGTGTTTACGGATTTTCGGCCCTGTGCAAAGCGCAGTTGAAACTGGATACGTCCGAACTCACGCGTTTTCTGCGAGTGACGACCAAGAATTCTGCCGTCGCACTTACTGCAGTGGTGTGTCCCCCCCGTGGGATAAAGAAAGCCCCCTCTCGACGGTGGAGTCAGGCAGGAGCCGCCTGGCAAGGCAGTTAGGTTCGAGGCACGAACTGGGACGGATCGCGAGGCAGTAGAAGAATGACACGTAAGCTTTCTTTTAATACAGTTCACTTTGAAATCTTAAACTTGCGTTCTTTCTTTATTCATTATTCTCCCGACAATAGAAACGATAGACCAGCTCAGGTACGTTGCTGGGACGGCGCGTACAGATTATAGATGATTACCACGCGCCAGTCAAAAACAACAAGTAATGTCACCTATGCGCTCATTGGTCTACTCCTCAGGTGGACTCACTTGGTCGTGTATAACAAAGAACCTAGCCACACAACGACTACTGCTACTACTACTACTACTACTACTACTACTACTACTACTACTACTAATAATAATAATAATAATAATAATAATAATAATAATAATATCTGGGTGCAACGTCCCAAAACCACGATATGATTATCAGGGATGACATAGGGCAGGGCTCCCGAAATTTTGACCATCTGTTGCTCTTCAGCGTGCACTGACATTGCACAGTACACACGTGTCTATAACACTTCGCCCCCCAATTTAAATGCGAACGCAGCGCCCGGGCTATTATGCACGACCTTCGGGTTAGCAGCCGACCACCGTAGCCACCGGATCCACCATGGCGGACCATCTCGACCCAGTGGGCCGATTCTCAGCCCAGTGTTTGTCACACTGCACCCGACATCGGTCGGCCCAGGCCGGATAGCGGGGCCAAGTACAGATATGGCGGAGACAGCGACAGCTTGAAAGTCTTGATATTTCGGACGCGTAAGGTAAGCACCCACATATACACGCACAGCCCACGCTTGAACATACGAAGGGCGATTGAAACTATCCCAAATATATATCTGGCTGTCATCGTCCTTATGATGAAGTGCTGATGCCCATTAAGATCCCTCCCAATGTTTCTCCTTGTGTACCGGTCACACATATACAAGCCCTTGCACCCCAGATCTACCCCAGTCAGCCAGATGTGCTGCACCGAAAACTAACACATGACCAGAATTAACTTTATTTGAGTCCTTAAAAACTGAGATACGAGTTTCTTGTTTTTTTTTTCCTCTCATCTTTCCTGCTCTTATAGGCCATCGCTGTGGGACATTGGTTGCTCGGAAGCTATAGTATAGAAACACGAAAGTAGCAGAACCAAATCCTTGCCACGGCGGTCACATTTCGGTGAAGGTGAAATGCTAGAAACCCGTGTGCCTAGATTTAGGAGCATGATAAAGGATCCCCGACAGTCAAAATTTCAGACCCCCCCCCCACCCCTTCGGCGTACCTCGTAATCGAATCGCAGTTTGGTCACCTAAAACCACGTCAATTTTATACTATTTTTGCTCTTACACCATCGCACAGTGCAGACCTGGTTAACCTCCTTCCTTTTCATCGTTCATCTCTCCACATAAGAATTCTTTCTTCTGTCCACGGGCTTATCGATTCTGCTCACAAAATGCGAAACTATAAAGAGCTGCACGACCAGCTAAAAGCCAAAGGTCTCTTCTTCCTGGATAGTTAATGTTACTCCTGCGCGCCAAGTCGATCTTCGCACGCGTTGAATTCCGCGCGATGGAGCCGGCGCCGAGTCGTATAGATAGCTTAGCCAGAAACGACGTTTCCCAGCCTGCTGGCCACAGTGCAGGACTGTACACACATATGTATCCCACACACGCACGCGCCAAGAAAGGCGCACACCCGACCTCGCGCGCCATCTGGCAAAGAGGTGCGCATACGCACCGGCGGCGCAGGCGTCTCCTCGGATGGGCGGGGTGGAGCGCGATACGGGCGCGACCGTCGAAGAAGAGGAAGAAGGCAGAGGAGCAGCACTCGGCGGCAGGAGAAAGGCCGCCGACCACACCGACGAGAGAACCCGAAGCGAGAGGAGAGCGCGCGGGATGTGCCGCCAAAAAGGTCGTGCCCCAAAGACGTGCACCGAATGGCGACTGCGGCGCAGCGAGCCCTTTTTCGAAGGACGCCCTAATCCGCGTATATTCATTTCCCCGACCCGCTTATCGGAACCCCCGGAGGAGACCGCACCTCTTGTCACCGCGCCACCGATCGCCGCAAAGCCGTGTGCCAACCCTCCCTCCCCCCCCCACCTTCAACTCGCTTCACCTCGGAGGTCCCGTCCAGTAAAGCGCGCACTTCATGTGACGCAAGAGACACGCCGCAGCAGCGCTGAGCGAGAGAAATAACACGCACTCAGGCATGCGCCCTTCTCCTCACCGCAACCCATACGGCACGTCGTGCAGACCAATTCGGAGTGAAGAGATCGCGATAGAAGAGTGGTTTCTTTTTAATGTCGCCCATCCTCTAGAGGTGGCGGCTTCAAAACTACACGCGGCATTAACCACACGCTAGCAAACGCACGCACAGACAAAAAAAAAGAAAAAAAAAGACACTGTTACTTCCTTGTGCACACCACGTGCGAGACGTGAATGCAGCGAGGAGCGCCAGGCAAGAAAAGAGAGAGAGAGAGAGAAACCCGCCTGCGGGCCTACGACGACGTCATGGCGTTTCTCGCCCATCCCTGTCGCCTCAGAGCCGCCGGCGTCGGGCATTTCCATGCACTGCCAGCGAGCCTATTTATACGGAAGCGTCGAAGCGCCACTCTGAGCGATGTACAGAGAGCGCAGGTGCGCACACTCAAACGTGCCGTGTGAGGTCATCACGCTCCTGCCCAGTGCACTTCCAATGGCGCAGAGTGAACTATACGCGACATGAACGAAAGCGCTTGATGCCAATCCCATGATGATGATGATGGTAGATTTTAGTGGCGCAAGGGCAACTCAGGCCAAAGAGCGCCAAACACACGGTTTTTGGTCGATTTGATTATAAAAAGTCTACTCAGGGTGGCAAGAGTAAAAGAGTAGTGTATAGAACTTAAACTTAGGTGTAGTGACTATGTGTGATGGGTTTAAAACAGGCTACGCTTATTGGTTTTACAAAGTCATGCCGTGTCGTCAACAGTCCTTGTCAAGACAAGGAGTGCGTGCTGCATGACATTTGATAAAAAAAAAGTCTCAGCGGTTCCCTCAGGATTGAGAGGAGGCTGAGATTAGTGAGAATATGTTATGGAATGTAGGAAGCCTACACTGGCTAAAAACTTTAAGACTAATTTTGGGGGAAACAAGGGATCGTCTCCAAGAAAAAATTGTGGATGAGGCGGAATGTGACATTTGTACAGCTTTGAAAAGTGACACAGTCTTTCTGGTTCGAGGTACGGACAGGTAATTAGAACGTGAACGACAGACAGCTCATCACCACATTTTGCACAATGTGGTGCTGGAGAATTCTTTAAAAGGTGCGAGTGTGTTGATGCCAATCCCATATGGAACGTCTCTCACACACGACTTCGTGTAAGCGTCACATCTTCCGTCGTCGATCACGTGATCTGGCATCAGTTTACTTAACCGGCGGTACACAAATCTCAGCAACAGTAACACACGAGCTCCGGCATAACAGAAGTTGAAGAATGAGCAGCAAAGAGAGAAGAGATAGTGCAACGGTGACTCAAGTCGCGCGAGTTATTTAACCTGCATTGCTTCGCGCTAATTTAAGGCGTGAAGCCGGGTCAACGATCGAGGAAAAAAAAAATGGAAAGAAGACCACAAGAAAGCTGCTGCAGCAGTTAGCACAAGGGCTCCATTTTTTTCCCTGACGTTGTTATTGTTCATTGCAAGTAATGTCTGCTCACGGTCATGTACAGATATTTCAGTGTATCAGAAACGCCCCCCCCCCCCTCCCAATGAAAAACAACGGAAAAGAGACGCGTATAGTGATATTTATATCAAAAACGTGTACAGTGAGCCATGACGCGCCGCGGTGTACGAGCCGGAAATTTACATTTTCTTCGACCTAATTGTAGAGTGTTCCCACGTTAAACGTCCCCACTGCAGTGTCGCGGCCGCAAACAGAACGCGCCACCTTATTTATTAACTACAGCAGAACGCCACCGAGCCATATGCAGTTGAAGCCATATGCACCGAGCCATATGAGTGCGACGTTGAATACACACGAGCATAGTTCCGTTGACCAGATATCTTCGCTCGCGAATGACAGTGTCACTCATCCGGGTGTGAGCGCTGTTCACGTTGCTGCAGATCGCAGAGGCGACGCACGGAAGTCGTGGGTTTGCCCCTTTGCCTACGCGATGCCGTATACTTCTCTCGCGCTGCTTTCCTTCCAAGGTTATCGACAATGTGCGAGATACCATTCACTGCAGCGCTCGCGTCACACCCAAAAGAGAGAAAGAAAAAAAATGGGTTAGTTGTTTTGCATTCTTACACGAAAGGCCGCAATCTGTAGTCCCCATTTTTCATCCGCTCATTCTCCTCTCCGCCGAATGCAGGATAGCCGACCGGACAATCGCATGACTAACCTCTCTTCCTTTGATCTTTGGCAGTTCTGTCTAACGCGACAGAATGGGAAGATATGCAATCCAAACTTCGCCCAGCAGGTAAGCTAACACTTGACATTGATTGTGTCGTTCCTCCATGACATAAGATAATATTACCGTCACCTTGCCGGTCGGCATAAGGATGGTGAGCACAGGTGTAGTAAGGAGAGGTGTGTTTAGCGGCCCCCTCCCACTTCGCTTTTCCTGTAAGTTTTACAGTTCGCACATTATATATACTGTCACTTTATACAAGGCTATCACATCACAGAACCTCTGTCTATCGGATCGCCAACAACACGACTTCGTCGTCTTTTTCAACTTCCTTTTTTCCTCCCTCTCTGTTCCACACCGGCACGTACAAGTCAGCCAGTGATGACAAGACAAAGCTCAGTATACCAACTCATTGGATGCGCGTGCATATAGTATATAGGTCGGCGCTCATCAGTCGACTGGCTCGGACTCGCTCACTGAGCCAGGTTGAGTACGGGTGAGTAACATTCTGATGAGTTTCAGTCCGAGTGAGTCCGGCACAGGAAAACTTTGGTGAGCCAGAGTCCAAGTGAGTATAAGGTGCTTTGCTGCACCTTAGCCGCCATTAAGGCGGGGGGCAGGCGGAGCAGAGATCTGATTAGCAAGTGAAGTGAATGATACGGAGAAACCAAACACAACTGATTAAATGCGTCGTTCGCTATCTACCAAGAGGGGCTGCCTTCCACACGATAAAATTATTACTGCGTGCACTTCACACCACAGACGAAAAAAGGAGCACCGAACGAAGACAAGAGCCGACTTCCGACTTGAACGACGGCGCTTGCCTTCTTCGTCGCATCTTTTTGTCCTTTGTCTAAAAGCGCGATGTAATAAATCATCAATCCCCCCCACCAACCAGCCCGGTCGCACGCCTTCCAGGCGAGCTTTGAAAATGGATTCAACGCGATACACCTGCAGCTACGGAGCCGGCCAGATGCTGGAAAAGCAACATCGGTCTCTCCGCCAAGGCGCAGGCGATCGGGCCAGCGACCGACCGCGCCCCGAACGGGCGATGCTCGGCGGCGGGGGCGGAAACGCACGAGTGTGCTCCGCGCCTTGGCGATCCGCCTTACACCCACGTGCGACGACAACGAGAAGGCACCCACACTCGCAGGCGGTGAACCGAGCGAGCTGTTTTAACGCGCGCTCGTGCACGCTCGGGGATATGGCGAAATCGAGCGCATAAACAGCAGGCAGCTGTTGTACATCGCCAGCCGCTGTCTTTTTCTCGTTTAGTCTGTCTAGGATTTTAGGATTGCACTCTACTCTAGTAGAGTGCACTCTACTAGAGTGCACTCTACTAGAGTAGAGTGCACTCTACTAGTGCACTCTACTAGAGTGAGTGCGTGAGCTTGCGTAACGCACCGCTCAGGAAGGCATCGAATGGCCGCACAAAACCAGCCACCACAGTATGCACTGGCAGTAGTAAACGGTTGTTTGTTTGAGGAAATATTTACAAAAATCGGGACGGGTGAACGTGTACTAGCGGTGCGAATTCTAGAAAGAGCAGAAAGAAAGGCCTTCCCCTTCTCATCTCCTCTCACTTCCTGTTTCCACCTCTTTGTTATACTTCAGGAGACATGGCTATGCAATGCTTCTCTCTCTCTCTCCCGCCCTCCTGACTGTCACTTCCCTTTCGCACCCCTTGTTTACTATACCACACATGGCTACGATGTGACCATCTCTGCCTCTCTCTGCTTATCTTTCTCTCGCTCTCTTTCTGTTTTAATTATTGTTTTTCGTTCTTTCTATCTTTATCCTCCTCGTTTCTCTCTATCTCCTAAACCACACTTACTTCACCCTAACATCATTTCCGAGTCAGTCATATCTTCGCTACGCTGTGCTATACTATAGGCGCCACGTGTAGCCTTTTCTCCCCTTTCCTTCCTCTTCACACTCACTCTCCTTTCCCACACCCTTGCCATACTATACTTTACGTGGTTATGATATATGCTAGGAGCGGCCTGGCACATGCCCACATTTATTTTATATTTATATCTGGCAAAAAAATATGGGAAGGTAGGCTACGTTAGAGCCAGCTATCTCCACATCATGGTATACCATGTATCTCTGCGGGTATCTTTTGCATTACTATAGTAATTCAAAAGATACCTGCAGAGATACAAAAATTTAAGAAGAATAAAAGAAGAAAAAATGATCAGAGGCACTATGTTACATATATACACTATAGAGCTTATAACGCATGAGCACAATATGCGGGCATAGTCCAGTTCATATAGCGTGATCACATTGCGCACAAAGTCCGTATACATAAGGACAAGAAGCAATAGGAACTAAAGAGAGATAATTAAATTTCTATCCATTAAAAAATCACGAAGAGCACTCACTGCGCGTATTCGGTTATCAAAATGTGACCACAGTGCAAGTACTTCGCCACTTGTAAATGGTCGCCTGTCAAGGCGGTTAAATCGATCACCCGCTTCCTGCAGAGCATACCCGTCGAGTTATCGCGAACACTACGCGTGATTGATATGTGGGGTTTAACGTCCCAGAACCACCATATGATTATGAGAGACGCCGTAGTGGAGGGCTCTGGAAATTTCGACCCCCTGGGGTTCTTTAACGTGCATTACATTAGGTCACGCATAATCGCCCAAGAGGTGAAGCGAGCTCCCATTAGAACAGTCTCATTACTCCCATCCCTTCTCTCAAACCATGCGTGTGAACAGGAAGACGTCTCACTCCATGTTTCACAGCGAAGCTCGTTAGTGAATATGTGGCGGACTTTTAAGTCCGCCCCATATTCAACTATAGGAGGATCTTCGTTCTCTTCGTCGGGCGCACACGCGAGTCGACAATATATATGCATTCCGGCAGCCTACATGTAGCAATATAATCAATCAATATTAGCTCGAAGGGTCTAGACCGGCTAGCGCTAGTTTCTCTTCAGTTTCGTGGTATAGCTATATGAACGATACCGACACGAGGTAAAATTCTTTACGAGTGCTCATTATGAAATCAGCTTTAGCTAACGTCGCCAAACGCAAAATTTGGAGCACGCACGTATTAAACGTGGCGATAGAGATTTCAAACGCTGCAACAGAACACACTTCTACAGATGCCAGCAGTCGATAAGCACCGAGGCCGCACGTTGCAGCTTCGCTGATTTACATCACCCGCATACGGAGTACTTGGGCGGTGATTTGTTTTTACAGCTGAGCTTACATCATACTCTTTATTCAGTCAATAAATAAATCAACGCTCGGGCAAATTGCAGTCATCAACGCACTACAGTGTAGCGAAGACATCGGGCAGCAGAAGCAGAGCCAATGTATAACAGCGTGGCCGTAAAAGTGCGTATGGTACGTTCATCAATCACGGCCTGAACGGCGACCGTAGACGGCGTCGTTCGTCTCACGCTGTGAATGCGCGCGCGAGTGGGCTGCTGCGTTGAGTCGCGCGGGACGCTGCCGATTACGCCTGTTTCACCCCGGCCGGCACAGCGACGCGCGAACCGCCCAGTTATGTCCGACGTTCCGCTTCGCGAGAACCGTGCAGTGCTGCGCGGCCGGCGTCGGTTACGTACGCCACGCTCAGTTACACGTGCGCTCTTCGCACATTCACAGACGATCGATTCGGCCACGCTGAAGCGATTCTCACGGCTATGTGAACTCATTTAGGCGGCGTTCACACTATAGCGACTGACAACGGTCACGGGATCGACTGCGATGTGGCGACGAACGAGCCAGTCGGGGCTGCCGATGTTCACAGGGGCTCAGCAAGTGTCTCACGATTGGTCGCATGTCTCACGATTGGCACATACCACCCCCCCCCCCTCCCCTCATAAGGGCCTTTCAATTGTGGACGTCCGAACATAACGACCTGAATTGCGTAAGGTAACTAGCGCGCATTGGCCGACGACGAGAGACGAAGTACAAGATGGAAAGATGCTAACCTTAAACCAGTGTGTTATGGTGTTCGACTTTATACACGAAGCCAATTTTCATGAGTATTTCCGATATTCGCAATTACTATGCCCATGTGCACGCTTTCGAAGAAGTAAGAGACAGATAAATGCATTTTCATAGTGCAATTTTCTTGACTTAGATGCCTGATATTCCTTGGAATAACGTCGCTGCCGAAGCGGATCTCGGAGGCCACGCAGAAAGAAGCGCGTTGTTGAGATCTACTCCTCCAGGTGCCGCAGCTGCAGCTGCTCACGAGATAAGTGTCTGCTCTTTCAATGAACAAACGTTTACACTTCATTTTCATTATTTACAGTGACAGTTTATTCGCACTTATATGAAATGAACTTATGATGCGATGCCACGTGTGTCCGACATTATATCTTTTTTGAACCAGAACCATCGACCTCGTGACACTTTTTTTTTTATTTTTTTGAATACTTCTGCGGAACACTCGAAAACCCGAAAGTGAGTGCTCGACCGAAAGTGCTTACGTTGATACAGCAACAAGAGTGACGCTCGTTTCCCGAGTAACCAAAATACAACGTTACGCAAAACCGTCACAATCAGTCAAGTAAATGAGTACTTTGCACATCAGTTTCGTACGAATGGAGTTGATCTTCCGTAGAGTGAAATTTTGCATACCCGACCAACCTTTATGCAACTATACTCGAATTTGGAGTTCTTAAGAAAAAATTAACAGACGATGAACTGCGCCAACGAGGTCTCCTCCGACAGCTTTAGGGCTTCGCGCCCGAGTCGTGCTGGACTTTTGAGGGTGTCGGCCTGCCGTCTGCAAGAGCAGCAGCGAGCTCGCCCAAGCGGCGAAGGCTGACCTGTCCTTATCACGACTTTCGTTTCCTGTCGCATGATGCGCCTCACGCAGCCAGCCTGCCCACCGGTTGGCGCACTTCTTCGCACAGCAGCAGCGCCAAAGGACGAGCTCCGCACGTTGGTCGGACCGGCACGAGACGCCGGCGGGCAACACGAAAAACGGGTTTTTTTTCTTCGCCTTATCACGCCGTCCGTGTCCCGTGAGTGTCGCCGCATGCATCTCAACCACACCGCTACACTACCAGAGATACGATTCGAAATCCCGTCGAAACTGCCGAGCATTCAGGCAGGCAGGCGCCAGGGTTTCGGACAAATACTCCCTGCACGAGAACGAGCACGAGCGTCGATTTTTTAGGAATGCGCATTTCGCACGTGTTACGGTGGCAGTGCCCTCGGCTTACAGAAGCAGAACGTGATTTTCACTGGATCTGCCTTCCCAAGACGACCAGCGACTTCTATATACTGCGCAGAGCGTCGGAGCAACGGGATTCATGTTCATTTTTGTTTGTTTGCTTGTCGTGGACGCTAAGCGAAGTTATATATCTAACTCGGACTTGGCGCACAGGCAAACGTAAGGCGCAGGTACCGCGCTTTAATATGTTCACAACAAGTACAACTATCGAAACGGGGTGCATATGTGGGGAAATACGAAAATACGAGACACCACGCCGCTACAAGTCCGAACGGCACTGCCTAACACCCCCACGGACTACAGGCAAATAAACGCCCGGAAACAAAGTGGGCGGTAGAAATGCCCTCCTGGGAAGCTCAATTGGCGGAGCATCGGAACGAAGATTTTGGCCCCGGACGTCCCCGACGCAAAACGTCTTTTTTTCGTCCACTTTAATTCAGCTGAATTTGTATGCTAATTACTGCAAGTTAAGAGAACAAGCCATGTACCCTATTCGTTCCTCGGCTTCATTGTCGGTTGGAATCATTCCGCTGTGTATACCAAGCAAATGAGGCACAGTTTACCGGAACAGCGCTCGATCTCGTGAGAAGAAGCGATCCCACACGAGGGCCATGTCTGCGGCATAGCAGTACGTAACCACTATCTCGAAAAATAAGAAAAAAAAATAAACTGAATAAATAAAAAAAACATTAAGGACACAATGGGATTCAAGCCCGGGTCCCTTGTGTGACAGCCGAGCATTCTACCACAGAGCCACGTCGGTGCTTGGAATTCCGTTGCAAACTGGCCTCAGGCAAGCTCCACGTCGGGAAAGGAATCGCGTTAATGTGAGTAATAAAGCGTCTTAGAACAGCCAAGGAACAACCAGTCGTCACACAGTGCGAATTGCGTAACGAATGTGTCACAGAGTGCTCCAACCCCATCGCAATATCTTCAGGCATAATTCATCGTCATCAGATACAGCGTCTAAAAAAAAGCGCAAAGATTTTCGCAAGAATGTAGCGGGCGCCACGCTTCTCCGAAGCATGGAATAGTGAATGTCTCCCTACTACACAAAACAATACGATGAATAATGGCGTAGTGGGTACCCTGCAAGTGCGCTTGTAGCAGCTACCAAAACAGTGTTTCAACTCTGAAAAGCCGCTCTTCCAGCTTTCGCCGTGACTGTACTGCGCGTTCCGCGCGGGCCTGGTGGCTTGTGTCCGAGTCGTTTTGGTATATCAGATTGCCACCTTCCCAAACGTATGTCGTCTCGTCCGTTTCCGAATTTTCGGATCCAATACATCCACAGCCTTACCGACTCCTTTGATGACGCCACAGCCAACCACGACCAACGAACACCAGACAAAGTACACAGTGCACGGATGATTATAAGACATAAGCATCTAGCGAGACTTGGACCTCAGGGACTCACAAAACAAACGGCTCAAGTTCATGGGTCCGACAGCCCCGGCTTAACTTAAGGCTTCATCGCAAGTTGATTGATTTGTTGGGTTTAACGTCCCAAAACCACCATATGATTATCAGAGACGCCGTAGTGGAGGGCTCCGGAAATTTCGACCACCTGGGATTCTTTAACGTGCACCCAAATCTGAGTACACGGGCCTACGACATTTCCGCCTCCATCGGAAATGCAGCCGCCGCAGCCGGGATTCGAACCCGCGCCCTGCGGGTCAGCAGCCGAGTACCTTAGCCACTAGACCACCGCGGCGGGGCGCTTCATCGCAAGTCCTCTTTCTCAGAAGTGTGGCAGCTTGGGCTAGTTGGTATGGCATGACGATAGTTATAGCGCGAGAACAAAACGACGACACAGACACAAGAAGGACACGAGCGCTCATGTCCTTCGTGTCCTTGTCTCTGTGTCGTCGTTCTGTTCTCGCGCTATAACTATCGTCCTCTTTCTCGGCATCCCGCGAATGTGTTTAGCCTTTTTTTCCTTCTAAAATGGCTCCCTGGCCGTCTAGGTAAGCTCCCGGCAGCACGGACATCCAAGAAAGGGGGGGACACGGTCATCGGTCTCTGTGCGCGCGTTTTCTGTTGGTCGTCTCGCCACGCCGGATGCGACGGGGTCTCCGCGGGGGTCAGAAAACGCGCCGCGAGGAAAAGAGGTCGTCCTCGTGGGGAGCGGTCACAGGCGCAGAAAGGGGTGGCAGAAAGGTCCAACAAAAGGGCACCCCCGAGCCCCCATCTGGCGACCCCGACGTGGATGGTCGCGTTCCACCCTCGACCGGCAGGCAGTCCTTTGCGGTGCACGTGTGTTAACTACATACAAGGTGAGGGCAAGGGGCCGTCAAACCTCGCCTCGATGCGAAGGGGATGGGCGCTTTCCGAAGAAGGGGGGAGGAAAAGACGTCGGGGGTCCGACACCAGATGGGGGCGCCGAAAGCCCTCGGGGCGACGAGCCTCTTTTCCTCCGTCTATAGCTGCTCAGTTTTTGAGGAGGTTTCAAAATCGTCCCCCACCGCAGCGCACAGGTTCGCCAGGTGCACAGGCGCTCGATTACACGGAAGGCCTGCTGCCACTGTGTTTTATTAAGAGCGATAAAAGATTAGTATGAGCTGGTGAACTCGTCAGAGTACACCATAAAAGAGAAAAAGCACCGGACTTCCTTCCCAAAGAGAAGAAAACGAACGAAAACACGAAAGACAACATTCGTGAGCAGGAGAGATTTTTAAAAGCTTCGAAATCACGACTGCGCAGACCACGCAGGTTTCATGGGCAAGCCAGAGCGCGACCATTCTATTGTCTTTATGTATATGATTTTTGTCACATGGTTTACTGTCTCCTCTATAGATTTTCGCGCTTTGCGCAATAAACTCAGTTGGAAGTTGGCGCTCGTGTCCTTCGTGTTCTTCTTGTCTCTGTGCCATCGTTCTGTTCTCGCGCTGTAACTATCGCCATGTCATACCAACTAGCCCAAGCTGCCACACTTATATACACAGCGCTGCTGATCGCCCCTGAAGTTGTCCAAACAGCTTCACCACGGTAGCTTGCAGGGCTAGCTAGCCATTTGTTCCCGAATATATTCGTGATAATCAAATCTATATACTAACAGAACAACATCTTGGCGAACGCTATATATAGAGAAACTGAAAGCAGTCACTTCTGCGCTCAAAGGACGATTCTAAACTCACTATACCTCCCCACTGGCTGCAGTATTGAAGTGTCAGCCGTCGGCGACAGTTCTGCAATCGGAATTAACCGCACAGACGTGACCGATCGTGAAGATTACTTGCAGTAATTAGCTACGATTGCGGAAACATAAACGCCTATCCACAACAACTACCCTTAACTAATGCGCTAAACCTACTCAAGGACGGCCTGTAAGTATTCTGACGCCTGACGAAATCTGCGACAGCAGCGTCAGAGGGAGTCGACATCGCTCGGACTAGCTCCTTCTGCGAAATATCCCTATGAATCCGCAGCTCACCGCAACAAATGACTAAATGATTTATCATCGGACTTCAATAAACGAACACACAGCTGCCGATAACCGCCTCCGAACAACGCACACTAAGTGTAGCCATGACTTGCGCTCATTGAAAGCGTCGGCCGCATTAATACGTTCAACTGCATGCGCTGACACTGCTATAGGGTAGGGTGGGGTAAAACGAGACACGGGGCAGAACGCGACACTCTGACTCTACCGGCTTCTGTAGCTAATACAAAAACTGTTTTTTTTTTTTTGTTTCCCCTTTTCCAGCGATACGTACTGGTACTTCTCATAGCGTTCGCGCGGGAAAAAATTACGCGGCTGGTGTCGGTGTGTTCGCGACCCGTCAAAAATGGGGCGAAATTCTACTCCAATCGTTGTAGGGTGTCCTCTAGAAGAACAGTACCAACTGCGAGGTTCTTCCATAATTCCCGCGAAGTCACGGAAAACGAATAGAAAGCGGGGGTTCGCAGAGACGGTGTGCATAAGAATTCGCGACGAGGGCCCCGGTTTACCATGACCCATAGGGTTCATTTCCCTCCCACATCGTGGAGTACGGGTTACAATGTATAGCTGAATTTGGGATCAGACGAGGGGGAACCAAACCGCAATGGCCGCTCCCGGCACGAGACGACGGGTCGAGGTGTTGTTAAAAGCGGTTTTTTTCCTAGAGCCATTCCGCCGCTTCTCAGAAACACGACTCTCAGCTGCCACAGGACCGATAACCGCGGGCACAAGAGAAACACCAAACCAAACCAACCGGGCCTCGACGGAACGAGCGACTAGACTACTACGGCTGAAGGTCGAAGCGAAGCGATCCTCCGGCTGCCAGTGTGACCTTACCTATTTATATACGCGCACGCGCGCAACGCGACACTGCGGTTGTTTGTCAACGGCTGCTCGAGATCAGCCCCCCCCTGCCCTTTCTTTTTTTTTTTTTGTCTCGTTTCTTTTTCGTAACACGCTCGTGCACGTGCTGCTCACGCGACCGCCGCGCTCTAAAGAGGCGCGTGCGCGACGCGGCGGAGCCAGGTGGCGCTGCACGGCGCGAGGTCGCGACGCGCGCGCCTCCCGCCGCAATCGGGTCAAACCTTTGTGCGCGTGCTCGCGCGACAGCTGCGGCCGGGAACCCCTCCCTCGTCGTCGCTTCCTTAGAACCGCGGCCGGACCCGCGTGTGGGGGGAAAGCCCCCCCCCCCCCCCCCACACACACACGCGCAAGGCGGCAACAAACAACAACGCATACTGTGCCAGGAGGACCCACCCGGCGGAAATGGAATCTCGGTTAAGGCCACGAACTCACGTTGCCTCCTCCTGCGAGTATAGGTTTGTCGAAAGAGAGAACGCGTCGCATGCGTGTGTGCGCACCCCCCCCCCCTCCCCCGAAACTGGGGTCGAAGCTTTGTGTAAGTTGTATCGTTGTTTACGTTATTTATGAGCGTCAGCCTCGGAAAGGCTGCCGGTGAGATTATCCGAGCAAGAAGACGACCGCAGAGCGCCACGAATACGAGCTTTTCGACCACACTTCGAACCCGACGGCACGCGCCGGGGGGATCGAGGTATGGAACCGTACAGGAGCACGCTACGTTTTTCGGTTGTCATCTGGTACAATAACTCTGACGAGTCTACGTTGTGCGAACGCACGGCAAGGTCAAGGTACGTACGACCATAAATTCTTCAGCAATGTTTCTTTCGTATATAAAAGAAGTTCCTATACGTAGGAAATCTATATCCTCTAAATATATTTCACGGCGACTTGAAAGCATAGTGGCATTGCTTAGCAGCGTACAGTCTATAATAATAATTGCTGGAGTTTCAAGCCGCAAAATCACGATGTGATTATGAGGAGCACCGCAGTAGACGGCTCCGAAGATTTTGATACTCTGGTGTCCTTCATAGCGTGCCCCTAAATCTTGGTACAAGGGCTTCTAGCATTCCATCTCTGTCGAAATGCGGCCACTGCCACCTGGATTCGATCCCGCGACCTTCGGCTCAGCAGTCGAGCACCGTATACCAACACCCAGACTGTCGCAGCGCGTCGCAGAGTCCCGACAGTCCGTCCTTCTCCTCAGTAAATAACTTCAGGCCCGGCAAAGATTCGCTCCGGTCTGTTGACTATTTCTTACTTATTTACACTGCGGTACGCCACAACAAATTCGGTATCCGGGATAAAAACCGTCAAGGACCATGTCACAGCACGCACAAGGCCTCCGAAGACATTATGAGATATGGGAAGTTTTAAAAATCAGCGCCGGCCACTGCATTGGATGATAGGCGACCTCGAGTTCTGAAAGATGACACGGAGGTCGTTTCGAAATTTCCTAAAACATAATTTTTCACTCTGTACACATACGGGCTGCCGTGGTTTAAACCGATTTCAAGGCACAGACTAAAACAGTTTGCACACTGCGATACTGTGCGATAGGCCACCTATACTGCTGCCTCGTGAATTCATCCTTGGGCTTGTTCGAGTTTCGTGAGACCAGCAGCCAGGCAGAGGTGACTCACAGCGCGTTCGGCGATATAACGCGCGAGTTCGCTATGAGGCTTTTTTACAAATGGCGCGGCCAGCTATAGCGCACTCGCCGTCCTTGTGCGGGACGGATGCGACCATCAGCGTGCAACACTGGGCCAAGACCGTCGCCAGCTTATACGGCTGCTTCACGTAAGCAATACAAGACTCGCGAACAGTGGAGGAGGAGGAGGAGGAGGAAGAGGAATAAATGAGGAAGGACAGGGAGGTTGGGACACAAGCTCGCATCCTGCTGGAAAATTCGAAGGTTGCGCGATCAGTGTGGGAGCTTCGATCACTCGACCACCCACTATCCAAGAAATAAAAAAAAAAAGGAACACTCAAGTAAAAAATGATAACAATAATTTTTTTTTAATACGGAGGACACTTGCGCTTCGCGTTAAACAGTACAGGACGCGATGATCGGGCCTCGGCCGCTCGCATTGCCTATCCCAATTACTGGCCTAACTTCGGCTTCCGTTTCATGCCTCAACATACACGGCTTATAGTTTTCGACGAGTTGGGCCCTCGCGGGGACAGTTTGCGTCGAAGTCATCGACTACACGAAGGTCACTTAGGCTGCTGCAGCGGCCGCGTTTGCTGAAGGTGTGAACCGCTATACTCTTTCTTCGTACGGCATTCCAATTCTTTGCTATCGCATTGATTGGTTCATTCTTGCGGAGAAACTGAGACGTTTTATTCGAGGCAACAACACGGAACTTGCTAAAATTCGTGCCCCAGTACTCCTTCGAGCTAGATCGTTTTTAAATTTCTCAGCAGTGCTCAACTCCCTTCTACAGCTTGCGTAAGAGAGCGAATCACAATCAAGAAATAAATTCGATTCCATATCAAGTCCAATCGCCGTGAAAATGTGACAACGTTACGACAAAACAGTGCGAAAACAAAAATGGCAATGATCGAGGCTCACATGTAACACATGTGAGCTTCAACGTTGTTTTTGCGCTATCAGAATGCAGACGCTAAAAGACGGAACCAGATGAAAAAATTTACAAACTGTAAGAAATCACGCGAGCTACGCATTGTGCAAGCTAACAACCCTGCGCGAAACCTTTTTTTTATTTTTATTTTTCACCATGTTCATTCAAAGCCACACCGATGGTGGACTGAAGCAAGCGAAACCTAACTGGACAGTCATACGTGAAAGCCTCTTGATAAACCATCGCCTCATAGGTTAGCATTATGACATGTCATCGTGAGGGAAGGCGACGAAGGTATTGCAAGAATTCTCGAAAACAACAGACTTAATCGGGCCAGTGGTTATAGAGCGATAGACAACATTGAAACTGCGAGGAGTGTGACGTCGCGTTTGTGTGCTTCCCTCTCTCACATACCTCCATCTTTCCCACTACCTCTATCTTTCCCACTACCTCCATCTTTCCCACTACCTCCATCTTTCCCACTACCTCCATCTTTCCCACTACCTCCATCTTTCCCACTACCTCCATCTTTCCCACTACCTCTATCTTTCCCACTACCTCTATCTTTCCCACTACCTCCATCTTTCCCACTACCTCCATCTTTCCCACTACCTCCATCTTTCCCACCACCTCCATCTTTCCCACTACCTCCATCTTTCCAACTACCTCCATCTTTCCCACTACCTCTATCTTTCCCACTACCTCTATCTTTCCCACTACCTCCATCTTTCCCACTACCTCCATCTTTCCCACTACCTCTATCTTTCCCACTACCTCTATCTTTCCAAAGCACCCCATCCATTTACTCGGTGTATAGCACAAATCAAAGTTTCTCTAGACTGGTTAAAATCCCGGCCTTCCCTCTCGCTCCGAAGGAAGTGAAAGCGCAAGACACACGCACGTCCCAGATTAAAAGCGTCATTATAAACTCATGCATGTATACCATATACCTTGCCGAGACTGAAACGTGGATGTTCAAAAAGAGGATCAGTGAAGAACCTTGAGACGGAAGCCATCACTGCGAACTTCACCGTCAGGCAAATACAAGGCAATTAAAAAAAACTATGGTCGAAGGGTCGCTCAGAAATCTTCAAAGATCGCTAATTAAGAGAACGGCGACATCGAGCCGAGGTTAACGATGGGAAATGTAAGCTACGGCTAACAACGTCAACAGCAACGCGAGAACGTGGCCGTCGTCAGTGTTCGCTACACGTAACCCGGCACCGCGGAAATGGTTAATCAAGACGTCTCCCGCTGCGAGGAGTCCTGCTGGGAGGAGGTCACGCCGAAGAGAGGTGCGTCCGCACGCGTTGGCGCGCCTAAAGCCACTAATTAATAATGATAATAAAAGCGTAGTTAAACGCGAGCTTCGTTTTAAAGGTGCCGTGCTCCTCCAAGAAACGACGGGCCTTGACAGCCTTTTGCGGGGTTCTATAATAGATAGCAATTAAATTTGATTAGGATATCGTCATGACTTGATGCGTGTCGTGGGCGCGAGGATCAAAAGGACCACGAGGAAAAGGCACCCGTGCGTTTCAAGCATAGTGGTACGTCAATGCAAAATAAGCCCATTGATCGCTTCTCTTGGTTTGTTTTGTTTGCGTCTTTTTCCACGTTTATGTGTTTTTGTTTGTATCTTCTTTTAGACGTGGTACGTTACTAGTTCTTGTAATATGGACACGCGCATTTAGGGGGAAATGGAGGAGCTACGCATAGTGTTAGACGGATCAAAGGTAGCGTATACACTGTAGGTTCTCATATGTGTGCAAAAATTAAAATATAAAAACCAAAGAAGCATTTGAACGCGCGCCAGACTCAGCCCACAAACTCAATGCTCGTTTTACTTTTTGTTGTGGGCATTCAATGAACGTACGAGCATGCTGATACTATAAATAAACCTTTTGAGTCAAATCTACTATAACCTACACTCTAGACATCTATAATACCACTCGGAGAAATGCGGAACGAGGAACGACAGGCATGCATGGTATTGAAAAAACGGGAAACGCGAGAAAACGCGAACATAGCTGAAACTCTGGACCACATTCCACCTATACACATTATAGTATTGGGAAGACTACATGGCTTAACGTCAGTGAAGCAGCTTAACACGCCTAAATAAGGATTATTCCGCCGTCTGACTAAGACAGCCATTTGTGAGATGCGCACTGAACGGACTGCGAATACGAGTAGACTGAGAATGGCAAAGTAATTGTATGAGCGTCGGTTGAAAGCATACGGTTTCTCCTGTTCTCTTCTAAGCGTTAGCTCAATTTTAGGGGCGAAGCTCCTTATAGCGGCACCCGTTCGTCCCTCGTAGTATGTAACAAGTATAACATTTTGACCTCCAAGGTGGTGCCGGTGAGAGACTTCTTCTGTGCGTTGTTGAACAATAAAAATAGTGCTCAATGTACATGTCAATGGCTGCTAATGAGGAATGAGAGACAGGAGCATTCGGCTTTTAGTTAACGCACAGGCTGCGATCAGCAGCCATTGGCATGTACATTGAGCACTATCTGACAAGAAAGGGTTGCTACGTTATACTCGCTGGGTGTAACCTCCTTAGCTTTAGAAAGGTTTAGCGAGCGTTGAGCCGCAGTGCCATGAATACAATGAACTTGTATATACCATGAATGAACTCGAGGTGGTTAAAAATGGGAAGTAGATACGAAGCGCGAGCCGTAAGAAAGTAAAAGCCGAATTCTCCGCCTCTCATTTCCCATTAGCAGCCATTGGCATGTACATTGAGCACTATCTGACTGAAAAAGTTTGCTACGTCAAGCCCAAACTCCATAAGCGCGAAAATGCACGCGACAGCGACGAGCGACGCTATGAGCGACGAAACAGGGCGTTCGCGCGACGTGTCGCGTGCTCGTTTTCGCGCGATCGCTCGGTTCTCCAGATTTGGAAACCGTCGCTCATCGCCCGGAAGTGCTGGGCTCAAGCAGCCAATAGCGAAAAACCGGAAAAGAAGACTACATAGGTGCACGTGACCCTGCCCGAGTCACGTATGCGCAACAAGAAATAACGCAATGTTTATTGAGCATGCGCATATAAAAAATGCTGCAAGGCAATAATAAACACTTTCCGTTCCATTACACAACAATATATCTTATTTTTAAATTGGAAACCGCTCGCTACGCGTTTTTCTTGGTGCGAGTTGACGGCCTCATGCCAGCAACAGTGGAATTCGCTCGCCGAAGCCGTCGCGTGAATGAGGTTTGCCTGCGCTAGCGACTGATCGCGCGACGCCGATCTACGTCGCGTCGCTCGTCGCTGTCGCGTGCATTTTCGCGCTTATGGAGTTTGGGCTTCATACTCTCTGGGCGTAACCTCCTTGGTTTTCGAAAGGTTTAGCGAGCGTTCGGCCGCAGTGCCATGAATACAGTGAACTAGTATATATCATGAACTCGAGGTGGTTAAAGGTGGGAAGTGGACCCGAAGCGCAAGAAGTAAGAAAGTGTGCGTGTGCCACCTCTCGTTTAGTCCTTGGAATGTCCACTGGATGGCGGTGCTTCTATATGGGGAATATATGACAAAAAGATGCAAGACGGTGGTACTTGGAGTGTTGAATAGATGGACGAACGGACACATAGATGCATGGATGGACGCATGAACGGACGCAGGGGCGGCTGCATGGACGAACGCAGGGGCGGCTGCATGGACGAACGCACGGACGGGCTGATGGACGCATGGACGGACGGAAGCAAGAACGAATGGACGGACGAATTCTTCGCCCCACTCTCCATCATTCACTCCGTGGATATGCTGCCTTTTTTTTTTTTCGTCGTTATATTGGCTGGCGTTCCAAATGGTGCACGTGTTTTCAAGTTTGGATCTGGATGTTTAAAGGTTGATATTTGGGAGTACAGCATAAAAAGGGCATACTCACTAAGTATCTGAAAAGAGGAATACTAACAGATTGAACGTTTTTAAAAATACACAAACATATAGATCAAATGCAGCTACAATGTCGTTCCTGTGTAGCGTATGCTTTCTTCTTGCGCTTAGAATTACGAGACGAGGACGAGACGGGGACTACAGGACAGACGATGTGCACCACCTGTTCTGTAGTGTGTCTCGTCCTCGCCTCGCAATATGAAGCGCAAAAAAAAAAAGCACGAACAACCAACAATCACCCGGTTGATCGCTATGCTAAACTTGAGTAGCGATTGGGTGTAGCTCCAAATCCTGCGCCAAATTCAACTCCGCTACTGTGAAACCCAAAGATTAGCGGGCACCCAACGATTCCCATTGCGCTGCTGCTCTGTCTATGAACGATCTTTCGCAGAAGTTGGCAGCACCGGCACCACAGAAGCACCGGTGGGAAGAGCAACTGCGAGCTCGGCGATGCGTTGGCGCCCTCTTTTGAGTGGCGCGGATGTCAGGCGGGGCACGTTTCCGAAGCGTTTTTAGCGATCTCAAAATTAACTGTTGCAACTGCTCCTTGTTTACTTCCGGTAATTATATTGCATTGAAAATTTTGTTTTAGACCTGTGTGGCCTCTTGATTTTGAGCGTGAGCTCTATGAATGAATGACAAGCAAGGTAACTAAAGTATTACGCATTTGTACACCCCGTGGTATTACGTGTGGAATCCGGGACGCTATATGAGGCGCACACACAGTGCGAAGGAAAGTGAGAGTAGGGGGTCGGGATGGGGGTGACTTCGCATTTGTTCCTATCACCTAAAGAGTCCTCTAGGTGAAGCGCACAGGTATTCTTCCGTTCAGTGCCTCCAGAAATACGACCGCCACGAAGGAGAGTCGAGTCCGCGTCCACAAAATCTGCAGCGGGACACCTTCACCACTTACAATGACGGGTCTCAGTGATTTTTTTTTTACTTTCCGCTTAATGCAATCAACGTAAGCAATGCTCCTGTTTCTAAACATGTTATATAACGAAACATTGAACACAAGGGTACATTTACGGATCTTATATTTTTTTTTTCTTTATTGCATTTACGGATCTCATACCGACAACGTACAGTACTCACGAATTCAAACACATCATATTCTTAATTATAAAGCGTTTCATTAAAAATTACACCAATACGACGCAAACTGGAGACGATGGAGACGAATGCATGAGCGTTGTTTAGTTCTAAATTGCTCCAGCTGTTCCAATCCGTAAATACTGTTCAGATGCATGTGCACTGGCTTCGCATGCGAGCACTGCACAGTATGCACATATTCGTGCCGTCAGACTGACCTCCTTGGAGCTCATGGCGAACGCTGACTCGGTCGCCAGGCCGGGGGTCCCTGCTCGACCAGGCAGCGTGGGGGAGTCCCGCTGCAAAGACACGCACAGGTCACACACAAACGCAGTAAACACACAGCTGCCTAACACATGCAGGCAGCCCAGGCTTCGACACACGAGTAAAACAACAGAGCGCGCGCGAACATCATCCTGCACATACGTCACGTAATCAACGTTAAACACTGCACTTTCAAGTGTGGCGGTTAGGGCTAGTTGGTATGAGATGGTGACAGTTACAGCGCGAGAACAGAACGACGACAAACGGAACACGAAGAGGACCAGCGCTCGTCTCCTTCTTGTTCCCTTCGTCGTCGTTTTGTTCTCGCGCTATAACTATCGTCATGCACTTTCTCAAGATTCGACCGTTTTAGCAAGGAATTACGTACGCTGCTTTATTATAGCGAAAGCTGCGAAACCACGTGACAGTTTTGGACGCGCACGTGGCTTTCCGCACTGACAGCAGAGCAGCGCGATATATATATATATATATATATATATATATATATATATATATATATATATATATATATATATATATATATATATATATATATATATATATATATATATATATATAGCAATAACGGTTCAGGGATAACGGTTCAGGGCCTTAAAATTTAACCCTATAGGGTTTTAAGTCCCTGAACCACAATATTATAGTGAGGGGTGTGGAAATCTACGGAAACTTCGATTGATATGTGGAGTTTAACGTCGCAAAACCACGCTATGATTATGAGAGACGCCGTAGTGGAGGGCTCCGGAAATTTCGACCACCTGGGGTTCTTTAACGTGCACCCAAATCTGAGCACACGGGCCTCCATCGGAAATGCAGCCGCCGCAGCCAGGATTCGAACCCGCGACCTGCGGGTCAGCAGACGAGTACCTTAGCCACTAGACCACCGCGGCGGGGCTCTACGGAAACTTCGATGACCGGAGTTTCTTTATCGTGTATCTGAATGTACACTGACATCTCAAGCGTTTAGTTGCTATTGAAACATGCGGCCACCACTGCCGGGATTCGATCCCGGTCGGTATAGTCGAGCGCCACAACCACTAGATCACAGTGGCATGGGCCTCTTAAACGCTGCACGAGAAGAGACCAAAGCAGAACCCTCCGAGCACGGTTCGTGACTGTAGGCGTGTATGCTGTTCTTGGAACATTGTAAGCACAAACATGCTCATCAAACACGCCAGTGTTGGCGCGCACAATGCGTCATTCCCGCTAAGGCGACTGAACGGAGCCTCAACTTTCTTGTTCTTGCAATCTATACACCCCGAGTGTCGTGAAATGGAGCGTGACTGCTTAATTGTTCCTTCTTTTTTTTTTTTGGGGGGGGGGGGGGACGTCGACTTTTGAAGAATGTGAAAGCGAAGGCACCGCCTAATTATCGAACCGTCACTCAAGAATTCTGTAGAGCGCAATTCATCTTGCAACCTCAGTGAGAGCTACGTGACCACCCCACGTATAACATTGTCTATTGCCAGTATATTTAAAACGCCGAAACCACACTAGGCACAGTATATAGGCAGCGAGAACTTTACAAAAAGGGTGAGACGTTCCAAAAGCTCCATGGAAGCAGTGCACCCCAGCCCAGCCAGCAGTCTTTTCTTGCCCGTCCTCGTTGTTCAATCAAGCGCGCATCGTCACAGTTCCCACCCTTTTATGGCGATGGCATCAGCCCGGATTTCCAAGCAAACGCACTGGTTAGACTGCCTTTACTAACTCGGGGGAAGTGACGTCTCTGTATAGGGTATACAATTGAGACGCTATCGATCAGATGGGGCTACATAGACGGGCGACGACCTGTCGATGCCTCCGCGCGTGACACTCCCGACACGCCCGCAGACTGCGTGACACGGGACAACTGACAAGAGTGGAAGCTTGGGCTAGTTGGTGCGTATTCATATTTGCAAGGTGTTTCAGCGCGCGAACAAAGGAAAAAAGGTCAGGGTAGACAGAAAGAGCGCTGACTTCCAACTAACTTTATTTCGCAGAGTGGCAAGAATTTATACGTCTAAAAAGGAAGATTACAGAGCACGAATGTAAGAGCACGGGACAACGCTAGCTGATCAATCCAAGCCCGAACGGCTAATTTGGAACTGCCGTGCAGAGTCGAAGGAGCAGCTATAGTGTGCAGCCTGCGACAGTGGCTGGACCTCGCACGCAAACATAGTTTGGCGCAAATGACTATACGCGACGCTTCTTATCGCCCTTATGCGGAAACTATAGACTCCGCGCGAAATTATACGTACTAACGGCTGCGCGAATGTGCGTGCTTTTCTGGTCGTTGCACAGGGACCCACGTTGTATAGGGGCGTGCGTGCTTGCATACGTGCAAGCACGCACACGTGATTAAAAAAAAAAAAATGTGAGAATGCAAGCACCAAGGTTTGTGCAGTTTGCATCTATCTTGTGTCGTGTCACGCATGTACCTTCTTTTATCCTCAACCCATATCAAATAGCACACCTTTATGTCATTCTAAGCACGCCTACCATCTTATATAGAGCTGTAGGAGAGTTACCCGGTAGAAATTGCTGCCTCCGCGCGGTTGGGAATCGAAGCCACAAGCCTCGAGGTCAATAAACAGTCAATTTCCCTTCGAAACTTTCAATACACGAAAGCCAACTGTCTGGCTCGTAGTATACTGCACAACCGGAAGCTTAGCGCGAAGAAACGACGCACAGAACGGCAGAGTTGTGTTATCGTGCCGGATGTCGTCCCTCGTGAGTCGTTCATTTGCGCTATGCATAAACACCTCCGGTATATTTAGTAACACTGCAGGCACACATCCGTGACTCTCGCAATGTAGCTGGTATCTTCGACGACAAGATTACCCGTATACAACGAAGGATTCCGAAGTGTCTACTGTATAGGGCAACGGTACAATTTTAACGGGCACTACCCACGAATGTCCGCCTCTTTGGTAGAACGGGTATACGGTGCCCGGCCGCTGCGCCGAAGTTCGCGGCTATATATACGATCACAGCCGTAGCGGTGACATTTCTCGATTACAGCAAAATCCCAGAGGACCATGTGTATGTGCAATGTGACCGCGCGTTAAAGAACACCACAGGGTTGAAATTTCCGGAGCCTTCCACCGTGGCGTGGCGGCTCATACGATCAAGCGAAACGTGGCTTTGGCAAGTAAAGGCTCGTTCACACTTCCGACCAATCACGGTCGCGCGACCGGCGACCAAAAGCATATGCGGGCGACATATACCGGTCGCCACGCAGAATTGACCTCTTTTCGCATAGCCATTGGCCCTTAAAATAAGCTGACGTCCTTTTCGGGCACACCTGATTGGTTCAGACGTTAGCGACTTCAGTCGCGCAAATGAAAAAAAAAAATCAAGCAACGAGCGAATGAGCCAAAACAGCCACTCTGGGACCGATGCGAGGTCATACGAAAACGCACTCACTTTGCGCCTAACTTGGTCGCGTGACTCGTGGAAGTCGCAGCTGCGAATGACCCTTGAACGCCCCAGATATTATTACTACAACTACACACAGGTGCGCGTGTGTATGCGTACTCAAAGACTCTTTTGTTTGCCCAATGACCTTCCACATGGTAAATTCTCATTTATTCACACAAATCTAGGGGTATACAGCCAGCTCGAAATAATTTAGCGCCTTCACAATCCTCCTCTTCGTTAACAAGCAAAATGTATAACTTACAGCCTATACAATCCAACAAGCGAACTCCTGCCCCGCCGCGGTGGTCTAGTGGCTAAGGTACTCGGCTGCTGACCCGCAGGGCGCGGGTTCGAATCCCGGCTGCGGCGGCTGCATTTCCGATGGAGGCGGAAATGTTGTAGGCCCGTGTGCTCAGATTTGGGTGCACGTTAAAGAACCCCAGGTGGTCAAAATTTCCGGAGCCCTCTACTACGGCGTCTCTCATAATCATATCGTGGTTTTGGGACGTTAAACCCCACAAATCAACCAATCAACAAGCGAACTCCTAATCAGAGTATGTGTTAGCGCGATGTGACGTCAGCGCGACGCGAAAAACGTATAGTACGCGCTAACACGGAGCGTAAACGCTTGCGGCAATCTCCAGCGCCGATCTACGCCGAAAACTGCGGAGAAACGGGCAAGGAAAGCCTTTCCCTAGGGAAAGGGAAAAAAAGAAAAGACAAACCGGTAAGGCGTTCGATCGCGGTTGGGAAACAAGCATCATTATCGAACGGGCCAGCCTCGCGGTTCCATGCGTAGTTAGTTTCGCAGCATGGACTGCTCATCGAAAAAAACACACAAGACAGCGGGTGAGGAGCCGGTGGGGGCGGCGGCTAGCGGAGGCTCGCCGCGGTCCGTGGTATCGCGTCGATTTTCCTCCCGGAAAAAGAAAATCCATATCGTAAAGAAGGCGTTGCGCAAATAAAAAAAGAAAGAGCCTCTGGCGCAGATATATGTGTCTCTCACATATACGAACTACGGAGACGCGGCACGATCGAAAGAAATTTTTTTTTTAAACTTTAATGACATCGCAGAAAAGACTCGTGTGTGGATGGCAATTCTTTAGACACGCGTGGTCGGAAGGCAACGCGCTTGTGATCATTGGAAGAAGAAGCGCTCGGGGGGAACCCACATCGGCAGGGGGTTGCAGAACATACACTTGACCCTCCTGTGTTTTTTTTTCTCGTGCACATGACATCGCACATTACACGAGAGTTTATCATTTCATCTCCAAGTTAATTCAACATGCTTAGCTCGTCAGAATGAACGCACGAATATGTCCCCATTGAGGGAAAATGCGCTATGAAATCATCGAACGTGAAGTCCGTTGGTGTTGACGCTTTTCGACGTAAAACGTCGGGTCTAAATTGGATTATTATGTGCTCCTGGCGAGTTTTCGATCTCTCTCTCTCTCTCTCTCTCTCTCTCTCTCCATCAGATTCTCCTGCAAATATTTTATTGAAATTTTGAATAATTCTTCGAGTTTATACATTTCACGCACGAGTTTCGTTCGCGATGCTTTCCGAGACTTGGCGCGTTGGCTAGAACCTCACCCTCCTCATGCGACGAAATAAGTGGAACTTAGGGGCTCATTTTCTTTGCACCTCACCAGAAAAGCATACAGTATATGTACGCACCAAATCGTGATGCTGACGTCTCATCATTTATCGATTTCATTATAATAACGAAGAATCAACACAACTCATAAACATGTAATTAATTGAAAGATTTGACGCGGTTGACGCAAGTAAGAGTCTTCAGCGGGGCGAAAAGTCTATAGCGCGCACGCTGAATTGTTCAGAGAGGGAGGGAGAGTACTTCGCGCTATTGGAAATGAGCCAATATTGCACCGATAGACAAACAAGGCTCGAACGCGTAAACGCGAAGGCTACGCATTGAAGACACGCGCAGATTCACACGACGCACTCGAGCGAAAAAAAAAAAAAAGGAAGGAAATCACGGTATTACGTTGAACCGCTTTTCGCTTAACATAAAAAAAAAATGATGACAAAGAAAAGTAACATTCGAAGTTAATGTTGCGGAAGACACCTTTATTTGTGCAAGGACACAAAAGCTGTGTAATCAAAGTATACTAAAGACTATATAAACGTGCCCTGAAAAACGAAAAGCTACTTTATCGCTTCGCCCGAAGGCAATTTTATTTGTTTGCGTGATACCCACGCTAGCTTACGACGGCTGACTGTTTAGTGTTGAATAGTTACGGCTACCACTGGCCATATCGGCTCTTGTAACAATGCAATAAAATAACATGTGCGAACTATTACTAACGCAAGCAGAAATAGCCACACGCAGGGCACGCACAGACAGGATAATCATGCAGTGTACATTAGAGAGACACAAAAGACCAGAGCGATTTCTTGCGTGTTACTCGAGTACAATTTCACAACCCCTGGAAGACCGCTCTTACCGCTACACGTATACGACCGATTTGTATGCGAGAAAACACGCAAAAAAATATTCTAGTGGAGACGCCACCTCCCGAACCACACACCGTGACGTCAGAGATTTTGAGGGCGTCTATACTGGGTCCTTCCTATGTAGCTTATAATCGATAAAAATTGAAGTACATCGTCATCTGTGGGTGCCATACATCTCGCATACGAAGTTTCAAAGAACTTCATTGAGCCGGTGTCGCGAAAATACGAAAAAATACATTTCGAAATTTTTTACAGTCACGCGTGGAGATTTCGACGTGAAACTTGAAACTACGAGTTCGACCTTGATTTTCTCCGCTAGTAACGAACTTAGGATAGTGAAACATACGACATTAGAGGTCTCAGATCGAAGTTAGTCAATCTGAACCAAGTCACTGTTTTTGCTTAGTGTCCCTTTCAGGGGTACTGACTGGATTCCAAGACAAGGCAATCGCGCTATGCGTAGAAAGTTAACTGGGCACATGAGATTATGAAGTTGGCTGGTATAACGTGGCAGCAGCACGCACCGGACAGGATTAATTGGCGGAAAATGGAAGATCCCATTGCCTTGCAGCGGCTGTCAGGCTGATGATGATGATGATGATGACAATGCATCTATACCTCATCTCCACAATGTGCCTCGCGCAACACGGTAGTTTTGCCTTAAAAAGACAAGTATTTTTTTTAATTTCTTACGCGTTCCCTCTAATTACACTGAAATGCACACTGCGCGCGCGCCACACACACACACACACACACACACACACACACACACAAAACAAAAAACAAAAAAAAAACAAAGTGTCGCCGCAAGGGTGAAGCAATAAATGCGATAGCAACGAATTGGAATGTCATGCAAATGAAGCCTAGCATGGTTAAAAAAAACGCGGGCGCTCCAGTGAGCAAAGTAACCTTCGTGATTTTTGTGGCTTTAACGAAAACATTGAGATCATTGAGCCACCTACTTGGACCCCCCTGTAGAGAGCAGCCCGCACGCACAAGTTTTCACGCCCTGCACGTGAAAGTACGGACGCGCTACGGCTCCAAAGCACCTTTTATTTATTATTTAGCGGTCGTGTTCAAAGCGTTCACAAAAACCTCCGACAGTTCGAACAAGAATAAAAAGAAAAATTTGAAACGCGCGAGAAATAGCGACATGCAAGCAACAACAGTACACGGAGCGCCACCCAATAATTTTCCTACGTTCGGCGCCATAAATGCCCAGCAAGAACGTGCAATAAAAAAAAATAGAGAGAGAGAGAGTGTGTGTGTGTGATAAAGTTGGAAGTATCCGCTGAAAGCGTCGTTCATCGTTTTCATTTTTTTTAAATGACATACCAACCCGCCCAACTTCCTACCATTTGCAGGTTTTACATAGTTCCTACATGCGCATTAAGTAGATAGAAAAAAAAACATTTACCCACGAAGGATAGCCGATACCACCCAACAAATTTACCAACCTGACATAAACGCAGCTTGGAATCGCACCCCAAGACCTCGCCCACGGCAGCAGCAGGAAACCATTTGACCGGTGCGACTCCGAGTATACTATAAGCCGTACACACTACGATAGCGCGTGCAGTCCATTAAACGGTTTGCCGAAGAAGAAATGCACCCACCGTAAATCACGATCATGCGGAAGGCCGGGAGGCAAGATTAGCGACCGCACATCGTGCTTCACGCGATAAGCGTCGACCCATAGACGAGAACACACACAGCGTGCGAAGAATGAAAATCAGCGCGCCTTCCTTATCACCGCCTTATCTTTCGCCGCACACACTCCACCCACTCCTCCCAGTTTTGAGCCACTCGACGAGCGCACATAGGCGGCCGGGCTTCTTCGCGCGCCGCGTGCATATCATTGTTTCCGCCATTGCATCAGACTTCGGCTTGAAAAAAAAAAAAAAAAGACGAGCTGTCTATCTGTTCACTCTTGAATCTTCTATTCAACCCGGCACGGTGGTCCAGTGGTTCTGGTGCTCGATTGTTGATTGAAGGTCGCGGAATCGAATCCCTGCTGCGGCGGTCGCATTTCGATGCCGGTGAAATGCGACAGAGGCGGTGTGCTTATATCGATTTGAAATTGCCGTTGAAATTTCCGAAGGCCTCCACATACAGCGTCTCTTAATCATATCGCCATTTGCGAACGTAAAACCTCAATTATTATAATATAGCTATGTTCTATTCCTATTGCGTAACTCCGTGTTTTGAACCTATATAACGGGCTGAAAGAATGACGTTACAGACAGACACCAAAGGCGCATTAATCAGTTCTGCGGCGTTATCGTCGGTAAATGTTACCATCGTAACCGTACCATCCATTTGATAGGCGAGGGGAAAAAATAAGCATTAACAGCTTCCACAGCATCACATGGTTGAGTGATATAAGGACATCTTTTGCTGGAGGTATTCCTAAAGGCGCCAATTAGACGCAATACCGTCGCTCATTACGATGGAAGCGGGAAAATGGGGCTAAAAGTGATTCAAAAGAATCTGATCATCTTAGAGAATATCATCCTATTTTTAATAACTATAATCAACAGCCTATCTTTAGACGGCTGTCTTGCTGGGCGAGTTGCTTCAGCACCATCATAGAAATCAGACAAATTATATATATATATATATATATATATATATATATATATATATATATATATATATATAGTGGCCTCGCACTATGACCACGTCTGAAGGGACAGCGCAGTAGGCGAGGGGGGGGCGTTCTTAAATTCTTTCTCTTTTTATTGCATCCCTTTATTTTTGTATTAGTTTCCGTATTTATATCTTTCTCTTTGTATTTAAGCCTCCTCTTTTTTTTATCACTTCTTCCTCCCTCTTTCTCTTTCTATCTTACTATTTATTTTTCTATTTCTATCTCCATTCGACCCTTTCTCTTTTTGTTTTTATTCCCTTTATTTGTCTTTTTTCTTTCCGTCACTTTCTTTCTCTCTGTTTTTTTCTCTTTATCTCTTTCTCTTCATATTTTCTTCTCTCTATCTCTCTTTTTCAAGCGTTTCACGTGCTCCACATCGCCGGGCAGCTTTTTTTTTCTTTTTTTTCCGGTTACCACTCGCGCATGCTACACCGACCAGTGGGGCTTGCCTGCGACGCATACGCGAACCCGAGGAGTTCCGCGCACGGCGGAGCAGGTCACATACAACTTCGCTGTTAAAAAGTAAGAAATTGTACACACAGCATTCACTTCGTATATACGTGCGGTCCGTTCTTACTCTCCGTTTCGCGCGTTGATTTCTTCAACGATGAGCCCACCTTTCGTGACCACTGTGGCACGAACACCGCCTCCAACGATGACGAATTTATACCACTTCACGCGCAAGACGATCCCGTGTAATGCCTAGAATATTTTTTAACATCAAACATGTTCTTAGTTAAAAGATTTTTAGTCGGAGACGCTGTAGTGTAGGGCTCCGGAAATTTCGACCAACTAACTGTATACGGTGTTAAATTTAGAACTATGGGGTTAAATGACCTTGTTATTCGAAAACTACGGTGTTAATCTGAAAGTACACGGGCCTAAGCGTTTTCGCCTCCATCGAAAATGCAGCCGGGATTCGATCCCGCGACCTGCGAACGTAGCGATAATAGACATACCTCGTCTCGCCTCGTTTAGAAAACCATGGGCAGTTGAAACATGCCACGTTCTGTTCATTTTATTCACGCAGTACATAATTCAAGAGCTGTCTCGCCAGCGTTACTCAAGAAAATTATTTTCAGGAAACAATGGGACAGACGATATTCGGTGCTCAGTCGAGACTAAGGGGTTGCAAGCCTATCACCACACTATCCGTACCCTTTATTCCCCGTTATCATTCTGTACAAGTCAGATATGAGTCACCTTGTCTACCTGCCTCAATTTCGCGCTATAGCTTCGTCGTTACCGGTAGAACGTTTAGAGCAAATAATACCCCAGCATTTATCGGGCTATGTCTCAATGATGAAGACTATCTATCGCGAATTACATTTCACGCACTTGACGAATCGCGAAGGTAGCCTAATCTTGCCTGTGCCCATCCTACTATACTTCGCTGTCTCTTTTAAAGATCTTTTTTCTTTTCTATTTGTCAGCTGTATTTGCCAGGTCTCAATGCCCTTCGGTATGGCCAAGTGGCTCCGCCTGGTAGTACGTAATGCACGTAATGTAGTACGTAATGCTGTGAAACCATCGTGCACATCGTAGGCGCTGTCGCACTTCAACGCGTATGCACTATTGTCATGATGATTACACGCATGTACGCACGTAAAAACGCCTTCAGAATGCCCGTGTGTTCACAGAACGAGATCCACCTAGCATCCATCAGAATACGTATCTTTACACTGAGCGCAGCGTCGCATCAACGCAGTCTTTAGTATTTTGTCATCTCCTCTTGCGTTTGTTTCACCAGTAAGATAAAGCCAGAAGGCAACATGCAAGTTGGCAACGGTGATGGATTAGAGTTCCAGCGCCTGTTAGAACATAGCCATGGTGTATGGCCACCGATAAGGCGTTCGCGAGGATTGCGCGACGAGCTCCACTATTTACTGACGCTGCCACAAGGCATGTCGGTAGTAAATAGGCATCCTTAGCGCTCACGTGGGCGACTGAAGTAACGAAAAGTATACCGCTCCATCTGTACGTCGAGAACGGAAATTCAATGCAGGTAGAATTACGTCACGTATACGGCCTTCGCACACACTCCCCGCTAAGTCATCGCCTTCACCTTTTATCTCATAAAGAGTCGCAAAGTTCAGCGTCAAAGTTTGTGCGGTTTATTCTTTATTCTTTATTCAAAAAAACCTTACAGGCCCCAGAACAGGGCATTGGGTAAGGGGGGGAGGAATCGGAATGGTACAGACAGGTAACGAACAGTTTACAGGCAGGATCAGTGCAAGAACAACGAAAAACTATATATATATATAAATGAGATCACATTTTAGGCTATACAGGGCGAGGTAAATTTGAGGGAATACAGCACTTGTTGATATGAACATGGCGACAGAGGGATACATTTTAAAATAAAAGACAAGGGGAATATAAATCACCGTTACGCAATGCACTCAGAGTACAAAAACAGGGTCACATGGTGAACAGAGTGAGTAGCTGACGGCGAAATGTATCGGGATTAGATATGGAGGCTACGCAATCAGGGAGGTCATTCCAAAGACGAACGGCCCGAGGCAGTGGTGATGAATTGAATGCATTAGTTGACCCGTATATGCGCATGAAGCTGAACTGATTATGCAATCTGCGTGAAAAAGAGTGAGGTGTTTGAAGCTGAAGCCGCGTTCGTTTATTAGAGGTAATATATTTCTGGAACAGACAGAGAAGAGCAATATTGCGACGGCTATCCAATGACGGCAGCCGAAGGTCTGATTTAATTTGCGTTATGTTTGACGTGATGTCGTAGTTTCGTGATATGAAGCGGGCAGCTCTATTTTGAATCCTTTCTACCATAATAATCAAGTAGTTTTGATGAGGAGACCAAATTGCTGAGGCGAATTCTAATATTGGCAGAATAAAGGTAAGAAAGGCTAGTTTTCGAATATTAGTAGGGGAATTTCTCAAGTTGCGGCGTAGGTAGCCCAGTGAACGTGATGCTTTGGCACAGGTAGACTCGATATGTGAGGCCCATGAAAGATTCTCTGTGAGAAGAACACCTAGGTATTTGTAGGAAGAAGTGTGGGAAAGCATGGTATTGTTCAAGTAATAGGAGAATATTATATATATATATATATATATATATATATATATATATATATATATATATATATATATATATATATATATATATATATTATATATATATAACACAATATGTGGGGATTAACGTCCCGAAATCCCCACATGATTGTGAGAGACATCATGGTGGAGGGCTCCGAAAATTTTGACCACCTGGGGTTCTTTAACGTGCACCCAAACCTGAGCACACGGGCCTGTGGCATTTTCGCCCCCATCGAAAATGCAGCCGCCGCAGCCTGAATTCGATCTCGCGACCTGCGGGACAGCAGCCGAGTACCTTAGCCGCTAGACCACCGCGGCGGGGCGGACTTTAACATAAATAAACAACCATTCTTTTTTATGTTTATAATGCGGGACGAAAGACCTCCCAGCTATCGCGAAACGGTCCTCTTCAGCCCCAAAGCTGAGCCTATAAGTTACGCTTGCGAATATCCAAATCAATTCCCTCCCATTTTATACCGACGCTGTTATTCCCACAGCCAATGGACAACTTTCAACGTAAACAAATAAACTCGCATTTTAGTACTCTTTTCGGCAATAATTGTTGGGGTTTTACGCTCCAAAACCACCATATATAGGATTACGAGGAACGTCGTCGTGAAGGGTTCCGGAAAGTTTGATCCCCTGGTGTTCTTTAATGCGCACCTAAGTATAAACCTAAGCACACGGGGTCTCTAGAATTTCGCCTCTATCGAAATATGGCCACCGCGACCGGGATTCGATCTCGCAACCTTCGGGTCAGCAGTCAACCATCGCAACCACTTTTCTGGTCGCAGAATGCCTCTTCGTTTGAAGCAAACCTATTTAAGGATCCGCAGTCACACCAAGCTGACAACATATCGCCTCTCGATCGTGCTCGCACTGTATAGAGATTCACGGCCGACAGTGTGTATAATAACCATAATACATTCGGTTGAGCGAACTCTCGAAGCGAGTGCAAAGGTGTTTACGTTCGGACGGCAAGGCATCGCGCCGACATCGTTAAAAATGGAGGCCACCCACGTAATATGGAAGCGCCACTTATCGTCTAGTCGACGGCGACGATACCGAGGAACGCGCATGCGCACTGCGACGCGCGCGCGAGTCGCGGCAATCGACAGCGCGGCGTCCAAAAGCCACGTCGCCCTGTCGTAATGTGGTGCCAAGGTCGGAGCCGCGTTAAAACAATGCGGGACGTAATAACGACGCCCGTATATCTCTACACGTTCGGGGAACGCGCTTTCGCAATTGCTGCGGGACGATGCTGCAGTCTTTAATACGGAGCACCGTCCACGAACTTGTCGCTGCGGCCGTTATCTTGAAGGCTACCGCTTTATGTCCGCTTCAGCAATATTGTGCACGAATCATGCACACGCGTCCGATAATCTCTGTTCTCCGCGTGTAAAGTATTGCTACACATAGTATTTGGTGAAGGCGCCGCAGACGCCCGTTGCAGTGAGCAAGTGGGGCGAAGCAGTCTCCCCACACCACCCGCCGGCACTATAATTGGCATTACCAATTACAGACAAGAAATATACTATAATGTAATACACATATATATACTCGAACAAACCTTGCGTAAATACACTTGATAGTTAGATTACAGCAATAATCGACTGCGTGTGTCTCCCTCGATACGCAGCTACATTTCAACTTTTGCTACATTTCTACAGCTACTTTACCTGGGCCATCGTCACGCTATATACTGCGACAGCTTTCTCCTCAAGAGTCCCCTCATATTGTCTTTTTGGTAAATAGGGTCTTCTCTCCTTTCGTGAACCCGTCCGTGTCGGTGCCCGGGCCCGGCCCTTACATTATCTCTATTCTCTATTATTTTTGCTTGCTTGTTTGTTTAAATGGAGGATGGGTACACAGTAATAATTTGTTCGTTCAATGTCAAACCACTCTGCGATTCGATCGGAACGGAAACGCCGTATTGTTAAGATATAAATGCGCACGTGCGCCTGAAATGAAACTGAAAGTACTCTGGAATGGCATTTAAGCAACGCACGTCGACCTGATGTTTTTTTCTCAACTGTCACTTTATGAGGATGGCCACGGTATAAACGAAGAACTCGCCTGCTTGTGGGTATGCACTTCATTAACGAACACTAACGCATAGCCAACGGCAAACCTGGAGCAGCATCACGAAGCAGGTATAGAGATCTCAGGGAGTAGCGCAAACGGCAAACCTGGAGCAGCATATACTGACACGAAGCAGGTATATGTATACCTGCTTCGTGTCAAAAAGTTCGGCTACGCTACTCCCTGAGATCTATAGATCTCAGGGAGTAGCGTAGCCGAACTTTTTTTTTTTTCAGAAAAGGTGGGGGGGGGGGGGGGGCTACTATACTTTATGTGTGTTCCATCGTGATCTTGTATGTGTGCGCGTACATACAGATATGCAAACAAGACGAGAATGTTACACCGGCTGCGTAAAGCTTAAGAAACAGCAAAGCTGGTTTATCTTATAGGGGCTTAAGGTAGCCTTTTTGGCTGATGCTATGGGCCTTTCTTAGGCATAATCAAAGCAGAGTCGAATCGCAGCCTGTCACAACACCGTGCAAGAATACGCTTACTCCGGCGCTATACAACTAACGTGCAGAGCTGGCTGTGCCACCCCGGCAGGATCGAGGACCTTTGGTCGCGCGGCTCTCGGCTCACGCGGGGACCAAACTCGGCGCGGCAGCTGCACGGACTATATATGCGTTGGTGTGCGCGGCTGAAACCGCACGGAGGGATTTTTTGCGGACGTTTAAACCTGGATCTTCACGAGCTTCGCTCTTGGAATTTCAAAGGAGATTCGGGGAGGATTCGGGGAGAGGGTGTTTGACCACCCTTTCCCCCTTGCTGCGCCAGGAGTTGCACGAACAAATTGTGTTTGCTGATTCCCCCACCCCGTTTCAGAACACGTATGTATAATCTCGTTCGAAGTATTGTTATCTTTCTTTTGTACGTAAACCATCCAAACAACGGACGGTCCGGAGATTGACGTGCAAACGTCTTCTTTCGCGAATGGATCACACGCTTCACGAAACCCGAGACAAGACGATAGTTATAGAGCGAAAACAGAACGACGACAAATAGACAAGAAGGCCACGAAGGACACGAGCGCTTCGTGTCCTTCTTGTCTCTTTGTCATCGTTCTGTTCTCGCGCTATAACTATCGTCATGTTATACCAACTAGCCTATAAGCTGCCACACTTCTAGACAAGAATTCGCAAAATCGTAAGAACAGGCCATAAAAGCATTCGAGTACAATAACAAATTATAGTCCGTATGGGAAAAAAAAAAAAACTATACACCGAGAAACCAGGGGCAAAAAAAAAAAAACAAATTTCTCTCTCCCTCTCATTCACACTCTCTCTCGATCGGACGCGCTCTCAAGCACACCAGAAAAGGACGCTCTCTCCGCCATTATCCTACCCTTTGCAGCGCCGCAGTATATTAACCAGTTTCTGAAATGGACTTATCTTTGCGTCAACCGGTAGACAAATGTTTCGCGATATCATCATTTGTTAAAAACGACAACAACAAAAAAAAAGAGTGAGCATGACCCTAATCGGTCGGAGCAAAACGTTAACGATACTCGCAACCGGCAAAGTTGTCCGCGACCACGCGCACCCCGTGGTTAGGGGCTAATCAATTTCGCGGCTGCCTGATGTTGCGATTTCTTGCGTAGGCCTAAGTGCTGCGGCACATTGCAAATAATAGTTAGCCGCCTCGCTAGCTCCTGCTATAGGTTTCGGTTTATGCCTTCGTGCTTTCGTATCATCATGAACAGGATAACCTGCGCGACCGCAAGAATTGGACGCTGCCCTTAGATTTATTGTTTATAGAAGACAGAGATCGTAGTGCGCGTGCACAGTGCTGCTAATTTTTTTTTCTTTTCTTACTCCCTTCTTCTTAATTTTTCTCGTTTTTGAGGCCTCTTGAGCTGTAATATAATGATGATAGACAGCCGGCTCTAACGTAACCTAATCCTTTCCATGTTTTTTTCATGCAAAAGGTTTCAATTCCGTATTTGAAAGAAAAAGAAAACTCCTTTCACATTAAAGCAGCTGCAGAAGGCGGGGGGCCAGGCACATTGTACCCACCTTCGCTTCTGCAAATATCCGACCAAAAACAAAACAAAAAACAAAAAATAAATCAGACTTCGGCGACTCCTCCGAATGTGAAATCGACCGGAGCGAGCTCTCACGGCGCTATAAATAATCACCCCAGCAACTCATTTGTGCAATTAACGGACTTGGGTATAACTTCCTGTGCTATCTTCAAAAAATACTGTACACGTCCTCCTAAATAATTCACGTACCCAGACGTGTACCTATACCATAGCTCGGAAAACTCGCTTAAGAACTCAAATCAAGCCGTGATTGTGAGTCTGAGCGAGTTCATATCAGTAATATTTTGGCGATTTTCAGTCAGAGTAAATCTATATAAAGCGCGAGATATATTTCTTGAGTTAGTCTGAGTGAGCTCCACTTTTTTTTTTTTTTCGCCGACCTATCATCTTGTCTACTCAGTTTTACCATTACTATCTGCCTTACCTGTAGACACGTTTACACTCAAATCTTACTCAAGCGTATTAAAGCAGTGGTGCTTATACACCATTACAATTATTATTGATCAGAGTCATGAATTACGTAGAGGAGTCGCCCTTACCTACCCCCCTCCTTTCCGGGCGGTTCTCGATAATTATATCTTCTGTTGTCATCTCTTTCAAGAAAAGTGACCTTATTATAGTTGGCGAGCACTCGTATAACTCGTATTCGAAGGTGTACTGCATCAAAATGCGCCTAGAAAGGCACTGATTAGGTGATTTAATAATGTTAAAGAGCATTGACACCATGCTCTAAAAAGCCTAAGTCTAAGACAACGGACTCACGAGTCGACTCACTTGGGACTCCCGCATACTCAAATTGAGCCATGAGTCTGAGTGAGTCCGAGTGAATAATGTTTTGGTGAGCTTGAGTACGCGTTAGTCCTGTTGAAGAGATTTTTTTTTTTTTCCGTGAGTCCGAGTCCGAGAGTGAGTGCTAGGAGCAAAATATATTCCATGCGTAATTCTGAGCGAGCTCTACAAGTGTTGCCGACTTTGACCCACTGCACCGTCCCAAAATCGACTATAGCCTCAGTTAAAGGCCGACGGCGCAGCGTATATAAGCAAGCAGCGCGAGTACAGCACCTCCCTTTCCCTCGCCTGTTTCCCCGTCCTTAATCTCCTTTCCACCGCGGAGGGTATACCAAACCACACGCACGTTTTGTATGACCTCTCTGCGTTCCATGTGTGTGCTTATATCGGGCGAAGAAAACAAAATACAAATTGGCAATTCAGAAACAATGATATGCATAAGCTGTTGCTGTGCTTCCTTGTAAACGTAATAATATTAAAAGATAACGTGCGGGTACACGCGCATGCGCCGTCGCGTGCGATACAACGCACGTGTCTAAACATATGCGAAGCGAATCGCTTTCGTTCAGCAGTTAACTCAACAGTATAAAGCTGTTTTTTACAGCGTACATGGCCGCGCAAAAAGGGAGTACGAGACAACGGGCGAAAAGAGGAGTACGAGACAAAAGGACAACACGCGCGATTTTTTCTTTTCGTCATTGTGTTTCATCCTTCCCTAGACGGTAAAGTTGCGAAACATGGTTGCAGGGCATCCACACGCTTTTCGATCTCGTAGGCTTTCGTTGGATGGATTGATATGGCTGTACCTTTTAAATCGGGCAGCGGCTAACGCCACCTAGCCGTAATACTTGTAACAACTAGATTTACCTTCTTTTCTTTTTTTTTCCCTTTAAGTAGTGAAGTCGAGGACTGGTATACTTTGCAGTGAACAATTCAATTTTCACTCGTACCTTGATATTAGCCACCAATCAGATAACCCCCTCTAGTTATTTCTACCCGCCTAAAGTTTATTTTGCTCTCGCTCCCCTCAAAACAGCGCCACACCCCTACTAAAACGGCGGAGAAAAGCACAGGAAATTTAAGAAGGCGGATTAAACGCCTGCATCGCGCGCGTATACGCGCATGAAGCTAAGCACATTGTGGTGCCCTGTCGTGCGCTGTGGGGTACACAGCTTTTTGTTGTCGTTAATACAGGCGTCCGTTAAAGCTGCCTGTATCGGTTGCACCAAACATCATGTGGTATACAGTGTATGCCGTTTGAGGCACCCAGAAAGGGACATTATTCATTTCTATGATGTGCACTATCACCGCTCTCCACACACACCAGAGCTAGACAGCACGTATAGAAAATATTTTACTTTGATTTTAAAATTTTCGTCGCGCACCAAATGCAAGCCAGCACCACCGCAATGGCAATTATCCCGACAAATCAACACAGTTCAGTGGGTTTACAAAATATGCGTCCTGCATACAGTCTAAATAGCAGATATCGCTGTCGGAGGGCGACTTTTCACTCGTTGCTTTTGACGTGAACCAGGTGCGACTGACAGCAAACTGACAGATCTATAGCTAGTATGTCACGTGTCGCAGTCTTCCCGTGATGTCAGACTTGTGTTGACACGTCACGGCGAAGCCGCCTCCTCGGTACCCACAAGAAATCGCATATTTTTTTTTTAAGGTAGGGGTACTTAAGATACATCCAATGCATTCCCAAGCACTATGACACAGTCTTTTAGGGTTCTCGACACCATTGTTTTTTGTTTAGAGCAACCATTCGAAAACTAAGGTATGTGGGGTTTAACATCCCAAAACCACGCTATGCTTATGAGAGACGCCGTAGTGGAGGGCTCCGGAAATTTCGACCACCTGGGGTTCTTTAACGTGCACCCAGATCTGAGCACACGGGCCTACAACATTTCCGCTTCCATCGGAAATGCAGCCGCCGCAGCCGGGATTCGATCCCGCGACCTGTGTGTCAGCAGCCGAGTACCTCTGCCACTAGACCACCATGGCGGGGCCATTTGAAGATGAAGTTTTCGTCGGTTCAGATTTAATGCTTAAATCGCTTTCATACATAGACACAACCCGCCGGAGCGAAATGTACACATAACGTCCTTTCTCGAGTGTCGTCCCGAAACCTACTAGCCTCAGCGCCGTTGCAAAAGCAGTGCGGCCTTCAAACGGTGATGGCGAAAACAGCTCGCGCGCTGAAGAAACAAAAGGGTGACAACACGGGAGGCGTCCTCCGATGTGGCACAATAAAAGACGACGGACGGCACAGGGAAGTGCGCGATGCTGACGTTGTACGGCGAACGGGTCACCCGTGTGACGGAAAAAGCGCGACGGAAGGGACTTCCCTTTTCGCCACGTGTGTCAACGTGCACCACCACCACCTTCCGCGAATCTCGGCGGCAGGCAAAACGTTCACATGAACACAGTAGATGTTCTATTGTCTCGTCAGTGTCGCACGATTCACACCGGGAGCTATCCGCCATTCCTATGCGAAAGGAGCACGCCTTTGTAAAAGCTACTCCTAACCACAGGCGGCACAGTAAAGTTGCCACTTGCTACGCCAAACGTTAGAGACACTAGATAGTAGACCTTTTTCCGAAGAGAAGATACTTGGCTCATGGCTCTACGCGTCGCTGGCCAGCAAAGCGACGCGGGCATTGCTAAGTTTTCTAAAGACGACCGGACTACGCGACCGCTTATAAGCGTGCAATGGACAAGGTCACATCTACACACACGTTGCCCTTCACTTCTCTCTCTCTCTTCTCCTTTAATCCCCTCACCCCTTGCCCCAGTGCAGGGTAGCAAACCGGACGTGCGTCTGGTTGACCTCCCTGCCTTTTATTTCTTCCCTTCCTCCTCCACCTCCTCCTCCTCCTCCTCGGCGGCAGGCGTGGTGGAATGCGCACATCGGCCGCAGGATGTACTGCCTCTTTCAAGAGCTCATCCGATGCATCGCTCATTCTGAACGGCCGAGACAAGAGGACCGTGCAGCGGGGAAAAAAACAAAAAAACTTCGTCTCTTTTCTGGCTGATATACGAGCAAGAATTCAGCGCGAGTGACTATACGCCCGCTGAGATTAAGAGGAAAAAAGAGGAGGACGGGTGGGAACTAATCGCGTTCCGCCGCGCGAGCACAAGCTCTGCGTTTTCTCTCTCTCTCTCTCTCTCCATCCGTAACGCAACGCGTGCTGAATATTCAGCGTCTCCGTTGCGGACGAAGTCTTTCGCGTGATCCGAAACCCACTGAGGTGCTCGTGACACGGCGTATACAGTGTATATATTTGGAAGCCCTTTGTTTATAACAAAAACGCACCTTTCCGCACTGCATGTTCCACCTTAGTCTCAGCCCTTGGCACTAACAACCACAAAAACATGAAGTTTTGGATTCGCCCGCGCGGATAGACGGGTAAACAAACACATACGAAATGCCATTCTCGTTAAGAGTGTCAACGCAAAGACGCAGTTTCCGTAATAAGAGCCGAAACTGGCACCGCTTTAGGCACGGTCGCTATTTCCGGTATGGTGAGCGATGTCGCTCCGGCCCTTGGGAACAAACAGCACGCTCTGTCGGCCAGCGCGTCGGAACACAGTACTTGTTCAGGTTCCCGTTTCGAGGAAGAACTTTCCGCGGTATACGCAGTGGGACGCAGTGGTCGAAGGCACACACGTTCACGTGTCTTATCGGTAAGCACCAAACAAGCACACGGGTGGACTCCGAAAACGACGTTCATGAGGGTTGGCTTTTGTACTTGCTACTCACCCGTCCACCTACATGCAACACCAACACCCTACCTGACCCCTTTTCCCCCTATGACATCTGGGAATTCGGGCAAGAAGCGCACGTGACGAACCCGTGCTTTCCGAGCAGCGTCTCTCCGTTCGCGCGAGCATGTTTCAAGAGCGCGCGCGCCTCACCCGGCTTCGGAAACTTCGTCGCGAAACCGAGAGGCCCTCGTTCGAAGCGATAGGCCCTCGTTCGAAGCGACGCCCGAATAATGGCGTCGGTGGCAGTATAACGGTGACGACGCGAACACCATGCGCCATGCGCGGCGTGTCGCAAGTTGCTGCCGTTGGCTCGGTCTCTCGGTCCATGCGACCGGCCGGCCGCCCGGATCCTCGCGCCACTCCGCCGAGGCGGCCAGCGAGGGCATGACCTCGACGCCCCCCGCGCTGCCGCTTGCCGGCTTCTTACGACCCATTGTTGTTTGTCGGCTGCGGCATCGCGGAAAGCGCGCGGGGGCACCACGACGACTCTTCTTCCTCCAGCCAGATATGCGGGCGCCGGTGTGCCGGCACTGAGTGCAGCCACCAGCTGCGGCCTCCACGCCCTCTACTTCCCGACTGCGCGCATGCACGCACAGCGCTGATGCCGCTGCACGTGCTCCCTGCACTCGCTGCACAGTCCACCGTGGCCCTGTTCGAGGGATGCGTGCACTTCGGGGCCACCGTTTGCGAGATGGCCCGAGCGTATATACTTTCCAAGAGGCCACGCGCCGTTTCAGAGCCGCGCTGTTCTTCGGCTTGGATCGCGCGTCCTGAATACGCTAGTTGGCGCTGGTGAATCGTGCCCACAACAATTCATTTCTGGCGGGCTGCGTTCCGCAATATGACGCGGTACTTTTGTGAAGGCTCGCGAGTCGTGTGCTGCGGCGCTCGAGATGGCATGACGACGGCCCACCGGAAAGGGAGGAAAGAGGAAGAGGAAGTTTCTCTGAAGAAAAGACCGCAACTGTCTCACACAGAAGCGGATTGGCGCTGAGTTGTACTACAGCACCCGGGTACTGGGCAGCAGAAGATACCGCCATCCTTTCTTCATCAAGAACCACTACATACACGAGCGGACACATCAACATTGCTCAAGTGCGGCATGGGGGTTAGCGAATGTGGAAGAGAAATAGAACAAGTAAAAGCAGAAGTAATGAGAGCGTAAGAGGATGGGCGAATAAATGAATGCAAAACTACCCAGCACCTCCACCACTTTGCAAGGGAGTTTAATAGCGACGCCAGGTAGTAGGCAGGCAGCCGGTAGGAACAGAAATGCTCGAGCCGTCCAGCGTCTACAGCTCGTGCACACACTCGCGCTTCGCACTCCGAGAGAGATGGTCCCACTAGTCAGTGCCTTGCGAATTCCCCACTACACTTCAAATATTTTTTTCCGGCGAAGGTAGAGCACTCAGTCCGGGACCCTGTGGCCTTTGCCATCATGCAAGCTCTGTCGATCAGCTTGAAAGTGCGTGCGTGCAGCGTTCGAGGAGGCGTCGATACTCTGCCGTTGGTTACTCGCTCACGGCGGGAGCCGAAACTATCGCACCGATGGCACCACGACATGCGCATACGTGTTCGCACGTTCGCGCTTTGATTGGTTCGCGCTCGATGCACGGCACGATCACGTGACGGACGCTGAAGGCGTGTTAGAGCGCGGACAACGCACAGACGAGAACGTCCAGGGCAGGCATACATTGCGCCTATCTCAATGCGTCTACGACGGCCGAAACAGCCTTATATGCGCTTGTGTGCAGAAGTCTGGACAATGACCAAACCAAACAAGAAGCTCACGGGAGAAACCGATTGGCTTCAATTATGATCACCGATGGAAATGGCATAACGGCGACTCGACGACACAGCGGAAGTCGGCTTCCTCAAAACGCGCCAAGCATTCCAGGCTTCCGCGAAGGAAACTCTTGGGGAAACCGTCATCATTGGGTAAAACGTGCAAGGCGCCGTAACGCGCTCGCGGACACACGAAGTGTTCATAAAATTCGTTCAATTCTGTCTCGTGAGGGGGTGCGCATGAGGCGTAAAGGTTGGAACATTGGGCATCGGGAGTTGCAATTCTTCCGCCAGAACATATTGAAATATTCGCACTTACGTTCAAACGGCGTGTGCTGTGTTGACATCACGCGAGCTTATACAGAACGTCGCAGACTCGTCTGTGTGTGGTTGTGCAAGTGCACGTGTCGCGACGTCAACGGCCATCGCCCACCTCATAGGCGGAGAGTTTTCACATTCCCGAAGGGGGCGGGGCACCTGACTTGCTCTTCCACATTTTCTCTCTCTCTCTCTCTCTCTCTCTCTCCTCTCTCTCTCTCTCTCTCTATCTATCTATCTATCTCTCTATTTATCTATTTATCTATCTATCTCCAGACAGACAGACAGACAGACAGACAGACAGACAGACAGACAGACAGACAGACAGACAGACAGATAGATAGATAGATAGATAGATAGATAGATAGATAGATAGATAGATAGATAGATAGATAGATAGATAGATAGATAGATAGATAGATAGATGAAGAAAAACTGGTCGAAAAAGATTAACACGATGATAAACAAATATCCGTTAAATTAAAAAAAACTTGACGCGTACGCGTAAATGCTGTACCTATTTTGCACAACAGCCGTGGTAGTGCCGCAATTTGCGTCATTCCGTGACATGGTCCTCAATGCGACCACGGCGCCAGACTGCCCATTTTGTCACCCCATAACCAGAGTTTTAATATCATGGATGGAACAGGGACGGGCATAAACACACCCTGTGAAATAGCTGCGAGACAGGGCAGCCAACAGTACCTTGGCGTAGGATGAGAGCATAAGCCAAACTCTGAAAAATATCCCGGGCCCGCGCCAAGGGGGCAGCCCCATGATGCAGCCAGGAGGGGGGCCCCCCAGCCCTCTATCCTCCCCGTACTGTCCGCCTATGACCCACCTGGAACCCGTCGTACCAGCAACATAAATGCTACAACTAAAGCTAAGCAAACGCGAGAACGCTTGTCTTCTTAATACTTCATACAGGGTGTGAAAATTACCCTGCGATTTCCGACTACGGTGTGTATTATATTCAGGTAGTGGCTTTTGTAAAGGTTTCACAGTGTACTTAAACTGAAAAGGACAGACAGCACTAAGTTCACCAATATTAACCGGGATAAATGCATAACATGCACATCGTATAAATCATACCTTTTTCCCAACAGCGGCCAACAGTCGATCTTTCTTTTAATAAAGGTCACATTCAATCATACCCCAGAACTCAAAGGCCAAATACTTTACGAACAGAATAACTCTTAATTTAAGCGCCTTCGCAATTTTTGTGCATTTCCGAGTTCACACGGCTTTCCAATCTTTGCGTTTATCTATTCCCGGCCGCTACGCAGCAACAAAAACAGTCAAGGAGAGCCTCTACGACGCACCCCACGAACCCGTTGCAGCGCGCGTCATCGCGTGGCTTTCTCGACGCACCCTTTCCCTATGGTGAGAGAGGGCGCATAGCATCGCGTAGCCACTCGCTCTCTCTCCCCTTGGAAAGAAGGCGCGGCGCAGCGTCAAAAAGCGACGCGCTGAGACGCAGTGTGGTCAGGCCTTAAGGTCGCATCGTCGCCGGGTTCAGTCGCACACGAACACAAGAAGTAAACACTCACACTCACAGAAAAAAAAAGAATTAAAAAAAGTAGAATGAATGAGGTAAGCCTCGCACTAGTTATGAAAACCTGAGGCAAGTGGGGACTGGGAAACCTCCTTTGTTTCTCTTCGGGTTTCTCTTTCTTTTCTCCTTCCCTTTCTTTTTGAATGCTTTCCTGTGTTTTCTTCTTTGTTTGTTTTTTATTCCTTTCCAGTTTTCTTCCCATTTCTCCCCTTTCTAATCGTCGCTTGACTCCTCTTCATTACAATGTTTACACGAGGGTATTTTTTTGTTTTGTTTTTTTTTGGGGGGGGGGAGGAGCTCCGCACTTACTATCCTCATCAATGGGGTCGCAAAACAAGTGGAAGAAGACTTCCTTCTCTTGGCACGAGCGTGCGCTATGGCTGGCTGTGCTATACGATGTGTTCACCCGTTACAAAAGGCAAAGCCACAAATCATTATCATCATCTATATTCGGTTTTGGCTTCCTTACGCCAAGCGACGACGACAGCACACGACAGCTCGGCCCCGCAAAGTGCTCCGCACTTTAAAAAAATCGCAGCATATCCACGGAGTGAATGATGAAGAGTGGGGCGAAGCGTCCATTTATCCGTCCGTGTTTCTGTCCGTTCATTCTTGCTTCCGTGCGTCCGTCCGTCCATGTGTCCGTCCGCGCGGCCGTGCGTCCGCCCTTCTGCGCGTCCGTCTGTTACGCGTTAACTCCCTTTCGGTTCCTCTCTGAAGAGAATATAACGATCTACGAAGGGACCACGTAGAAAGAAAGAAAGAAAGAAAGAAAGAAAGAAAGAAAGAAAGAAAGAAAGAAAGAAAGAAAGAAAGAAAGAAAGAAAGAAAGAAAGAAAGAAAGAAAGATCAGGGTTTAACGATCTCCCGGAGCTTCGTCCACTCGCCATCTTCACTTCGTGGATATGCCGTGATCTTTTTCTTTTCCCTTTCCCTTTCTCAAAAAATAAGTCAGCAAAAGCTCACTCCCCTCTTACTGCTTTCACTAAACGTTAAAGCAATAATGAAAAATTTGGGAGAGATTCGCCGTTGCAGATAAAACGTGCTGCCAGAAATAGTAAACAAAAACACACGGACGGGGAGCGCCATCTACGCTTAACGTTTCCCTCCGTCACGCAGTGTATCAGTTTATGTCATTACCCGCCATTCACTGACCGTCGCAATCCTCAAAAACCTAACCCACGTGTAGTGGAACTTTCAATCTGTCTTTACAACAAACTCGCACACTGTGACCCCCCCCCCCCCCCCCCCAAGATCTGACGCGTACACAAGTTTTGCGCTCGCGTTTCTTGCCACTCCGTACGCGTCACACACTGTCCTCATGGGCACCCAAGTTAAGATACGGAAATAGCGTACCGTACCCGGGCGATCTTTTATCGCCGCGTACCCTGTTCTATAACTGCCTACTGACCCCTCTTATTTCTTTTGAAGCGACCGGTTCGTGCACCTTGTCGTTCGTTCACCCAAAAGCCCGACGTCCGTCACCGGAGACACCCAAGCCGATGGAGGCACGACACTCGTTTTATCGAATGACACACTGCATCATCTTGACCTCCCGCGGCACGACGCCTTATCGCGACACGTTGCCGAACGACACTTGTGTAGAGATGCGCTCTGCAGCCTTCTGCGGTGCGCCGGCCGACTCCTCGTTTCTGTCATCGTGTCTTGTTGTCTTTCCTCCGGACTCTTCGTCAGTAAGTGTTGTATGCCGATGACCACGACACAACGCACAAGGGCCACACTACTTTTTTTAGGGGGGGGGGGTTACGTTCCGAAACCGCGATATGATTAAGATGGGACGCCGCCGTAGAAAGTTCCGGAAATTTCGACCACCAGGAGTTCTTTGACTTGCACCTAAATCTAAGTGCACAAGTCTCCACCATTCCGGCTCCATGGAAACGCGCCAGCCGCGGCTGGGGGGGTTCGATCCCGCGAACTTCGAAGTCGAGCCCCATAAGCACGAAGGACGACGACATTCACTCGACGTTGTCTGTAACGCAGTTACGTATACGACCACTCGATAACTGATAAGCATAATCTGCCAAAAAAGCCAGTGTTGGTTGGGTTCGCGTGACGCATCAACGGATTATACGCAGAATGTGCTACGCGATTGAGGCAGTGGGGAGGTGGAGACAGGACCTTAAATTCTCACGTGGTATGAGGTATTGTCTGGAGCGTGAGAAGCAACGCCAAACTAGACAGGTGAACTGCCCGTTCCGTGTGTGTCCAGAGTTATCTCACTCATCTGTGCGAAGCAATAGCCGCTCATGTCAAACAAGATCAACCTTGCACCGTGGTATTTTTACACTTATGAATTATTTTATTTACCGCGTCACGTTTTTATGGCCTGCATCACGAATATCACCTAGAGAGAGAGAGAGAGAGAGAGAGAATGACTGTTCCTGGAAGTGACGCTAAACTGGACTGGCGTGCCCACATGCATAATATCTGGATCCCGGACTTCAACGGCGTACATAGCTTGCCCTGAAGCCAAGAGTAATGCTAAATGAGCCCGTGCTTAAAGGAATCGCGCTCACACAACACCTGAGAGGCCAGTTTCACTGCAAGCGCTGTCTCTGCCAGCCAGGAAAACGCGGGAAAGACGAATGAAGGATAATTAATGGCACCACGTTTACATCTCCTGGTATCTTCTTGCAGGTGACGCTATTATGTATTTTGTGAGCATCTACACCAGAAAATAACTTGTAATTTGCAAATGAATGAAAATCAATTAACGTTTCACAGCAACTACCAGAAGACTCATCCTACGATCCTTCATTTCTTTTTTTTTTCTGAGCCCGATTCGGCGCAAACACTCGAAAATTCAAGCTATGACGCCAAAAAATATTGGCTTTACATTAAAGGATTACTGACACGAATTTCGAACATTTTGGGATGGTTGCTCTAAATAAAAATATTGGATTCGAGGACTAAAAAAATGAGGGGACCCTAAAGCTTGGCCTTTAGGAGTTGAACGCAATAGCGGCATCCTGTTCTCAAGTGCGTATTTGAAACACTGACCCCCGTATTCTAGAACGCCCCTTCACTCCACGCTCCTCCGTCACTTGAGAAAGCCGATGAGAGCGCCATCTCCAGGCAGGGCAAGTCACTGCATATCAGTGATAATTTGCTGCTATTCTTGAGTAGCGCAGCGTCATTTTCAGCTGAGCAGCGGCGCAGTGCGCAACTTAAAGTCGAATCGAGGAGCGTCTGTGAATACGGGGGTCAGTGCATGCAACCTTTTCGAATTTGATATGCACCCACTATACGTGGCCTTAAGGGAATAGGTGCCGTAGCGTGTGTGCCTTTTGTAGTGGGGTACCGGCTTTCAACCACGGAACCATTATGATAACCACATATTCTGATGCCCGTTGGCAATGAACGCGTGTACCACGCATTATTACTGCAATATGTCATGTTGCATTGTGAAGTATCTATACAGGACGCGTGCGTTTGTGAAGCATGAAAGCACTGCCTTTCCAAGCAGAGGAAGTATCTTTTTTTTAGGGGCGAAGCTCCTTAGGGCGTGGGCTGTGCGTCCCCTGTAGCCTGTATGTAGCCACCTCTAGTTTAGTTCTTGCAGTGTTCACTAGATGGCGGTACCGTCCCCTGTATGTAGCCACCTCTAGTTTAGTTCTTGCAGTGTTCACTAGATGGCGGTACCGTCTCCTGTATGTAGCCACCTTTCGTTTAGTTCTTGTAGTGTTTACTAGATGGTGGTACTTGTAGCTGATGATGAAAAGATGCAAGATGTTATAAACTAGAAAGCGGTACTTGTAGTTGATGAAAGACGCGAGATCTTATAAAATAGGAATGATGTCACATATGGCGCGTGTCATTGGTTGAAGGCAATCGTTCGATTTAGTGCGGCGACGTACGCTAGGGGGAGCGATGTAATAAAATCGAGTGGGCAAAATGTACAGAGGATTCATGGTTTACCAGGTTTACCTCCGGAGCTTTGCCCACTCATCATCATTCACTTCGTGGATATGGCGGAATTTTTTTTTTCTTACTGCTTTCACAAGCAGAGGCGTGGCTGTGTGGTAGAACATCCGCTTGCCACGCAAACGACCGACCAAGGTTCGATCATCACTCACACCCAAACAACCCTGGTTCGGTTCCCACTCTGCTCCAGGTTTTTTTTTATCATTTATATTTTCTTTGCATCGTTTTCGATTTTTCGGTCACGCATAAGATGGTTTTCCGCTCACAACCAACGACGCGGACAGCGGAATTTCTGCGAAACGAGCTATTGTCGTGCCTTGGCAATATTTTTAATGCTGCCAAAGCAATAAACTTTCCGTTTCGATATCGAGACGGCGGTTTCGTAGCGACGAGCAAATACAGTCTGACGTCGCGGGAGACATCAACTCGTGACGAACTAGCAGCGCCATCTGTTGTTAGTCGCGCATGATGCACGCAAACAACGCAGCGTGAGTACAGGAACTCCGACAGAGGTTTCGGCGATTCAGGCTGCATGCGGACTGTGTTGACACTTCTTAGAAGTGCGGCAGTCTGGGCTGGTTGGTACGACATGACGATAGTTATAGCAGGAGAACAGAACGACGACCAAGATAAAAGAAGGACACGAGCGCACGTGTCCTTCTTGTCTCTTTGTCGTCGTTCTGTTCTCGCGCTACAACTATCGTCATGTGTTCACACGCCGTGATGATGAGCATTGCGGCCCGGGCTGAGCTTGCGGACGCTGGGCAACGAAAACAGTGGGATCAGGGTGAAATATTCCATACGCGCTGTCTAATCTCCAGTGTGTGGAGAGTGTTCAGGTTGCATGCCACGGAGAGAAAGGATGTTCGTTCGTGTTTACAGTGCTCAGCTGCTGACCCCAAAGACGCACGTTGTACAGGCTCGCGTGAAAAAGGACACCAGATGGCCAAAATTTCCGCATCCCTCCACCAAGGCGTCCCTCACAATCACATCGTTGTCAACTTCCAGGTGTCCAATGCTGCAACGAGCTGCGTTTAATAATATCTTCAAATCAGTGAAAGGCAAGAAACACTTATAGAAATATTATTCTACTTTCCGATAGCGTTTCGATAAGTATATAAGGTACATAAAGATTCGCGAAGGCATTCACAGGTGACGCATAAAGAATGTTTCGCTTCAATGATGGGCCGCCATATTTCGCCCACTTTCGCAGCCAGGGACACGATGGATGGATGGATGGATGTGGCTGTACCCTTTAGATCGGGCGGCGGCTAACGCCACCTAGCCGTAATACTTAGTGAACTAACCATTACATTTATCTTTTTTTTCCTTTGAATAATGAAGTTGAGGATTCGTACTTCGCAGTGAAGGATTTAATTTTCACTCGTGCTTTGACTTTAGCCACCAATCAGATAACCTCCTTCTAGTTAAGTCTACCCGCTTAAAGTCTATTTTGCCCTCACTGTCCCTAAATCCCAGTGCTTTGAAAAACTCTGCGCCATCATCCTGAACTATAGGGTGAAGCCCTTTACAGAACATTATCAAGTGTTCGACAGTTTCTTCTTCCTCTCCACACGCACTGCATACTGTGTCTACCCCTTCGTATTTGGCCCGATATGTCTTGGTTCGCAGTACTCCCGTCCTGGCCTCAAACAGTAGAGAACTACCCCGAGTATTATCGTAGATCCTTTCCTTGGCAATTTCCTGCTTAAAAGTTCGATAGATCTCTAGTGCGGACTTCTCAATCATTCCCATTCTCCACATGTCAGTCTCCGTTTCCTTCACACCAAAAGACACAAACGCCGCCTCGCGGCGTCTGTGTGAAAATGTCACATCTCACTAGCAGAAGAACGACGTCACGAAAAAGGTACTCCGCGCAAACGGCCACCGAAGAGAAAAACATAACTCGTTCGTACAGAAACGACCACGACGGCCACGCCCCTTCCCCATGCGGACACTTGCCACGAGCGCGTGCACTTTCCGTATAAATATTCCCCCGCTATAGCGCCACGCCAGACGCCGAGATTTTACCGCTTTGCTCGCCAGCAAGGTTCGATGCAGGCGTGAAAGCGGTCGAAGTTGTCCATGGTGCGTGTACGCACATGCGTGTGCCTGCAACGCGCTTTGAGTTGCCTCACCAAACCTCAACCTGTTACTTTGATGTAACTTAGCAATAACATCGTTTGCTCACTTCGAAACACTATAATACTAAGGCGACTTTGGACATGCCTACAGTTCTTCCACGAAAGGCGGTCTGCTCACACGAAACGTGAAGCACTGTCTTGTATTGCGCGTGGTTTCCTACAGGATTTTCACGTACTTTTAGGTATGGGATGGAGTAGCGCCACATACTTTATATCTATCTATCTATCTATCTATCTATCTATCTATATATCTATCTATCTATCTATCTATCTATCTATCTATCTATCTATCTATCTATCTATATATCTATCTATCTATCTATCTATCTATCTATCTATCTATCTATCTAGCTATCTATTCTCCTACGACTTTTAGTTCTCCTGGCCGTTTCGTTAATGGTATCAATACCAAATTTGGTATGGCTGAACATGGCTGTATGACAAGCATAATTGACTAGTCATAACATGAATATCATGATATGTATGTCATGAATGTCTTGATTTACATTTCATGGTCTTGTTGCTCTTGCCGTGGTTTCGTTCACATCACATTTGCAAAACATGTATGGTATGACATGACTGCATAGCAAACACACGTGACACACCCTAACGTGGAAATCATGCATGTCATGTAAGTCATGAGTCATGACTACACGCCATTCTCATGATGCGCTCGCAGCCGTCTGGCTAGCTTCACATATACTAAATTGCGTATTACGTGACGTGAATGGATGACGAAGGTATGTGACTGGTGCAAACATGATAACTGTGCGACGCGTGTCATGTAACAACACGACTACATGCCACACTCATGATGCCCTCGCGGCCGTTTCGCTAGCTTCCCATAGACCAAATTTGGTATTACGGGACGTGAATGGACGACGAAGGGATGTGACTGGTGCAAACATGATCATCATGATTGATTGATATGTGGGGTTTAACGTCCCAAAACCACTATATGATTATGAGAGACGCCGTAGTGGAGGGCTCCGGAAATTTAGACCACCTGGGGTTCTTTAACGTGCACCCAAATCTGAGCACACGGGCCTACGACATTTCCGCCTCCATCGGAAATGCAGCCGCCGCAGCCGGGATTCGAACTCGCGCCCTGCGGGTCAGCAGCCGAGTACCTTAGCCACTAGACCACCGCGGCGGGGCCATGATCATCATGTGATGCGCGTCATGTAACAACATGAATACATGCTACGCTCGTGATGCGCTCGCGGCCGTTTCGCTAGCTTCACGTGTACCAAATTGAGTATTACGTGACGCGAACCGACGACAAGTGTAAATGACATGTCCAAACATGATAATCATGACATGCGTGTCATGTAACGACATGACTACATACCGCACTCTTGAGGCGCGCGGGGCCGTTTCGCTAGATTCACATATGCCAAATATGGCATTATGTCACGCGAATGGATGACGAAGGCATGTGACAGGGGCAAACATAATTATGAGATGCGTGTCATGTAAGAGCATGACTGCATGCCACACTCAAGACGCCAATACATTTAGAAGTGACCCGGTGCGCGCGTGCTCCAGCGTTGGTTTCGTCGCGTCATGCCGGCGATGCCATTGCCAGGCACCGATCTGCCTGGCATATACCCGCAGGCACGCGCCTCACTGCGTTGCGCGTTTGAGCACGCCCGGCGTCCCTCCGTCACGACGCTGGGCAGACGCGGTGCATTCTGGGTAACGTCAACGGCGCGAAATGCAAATGTCGCATTTCGCGCCTGTTTCCGCCGGGCCGAGCCGACAGACGCTGGTCGCGTCTGGCGTCAGACTATAGAGCGTTCGCTAGCGTAGCGTCGCTGCGCCCAGCGTGCGCGCGTCGCAGTACATTGGGCCCTTCATGATGCTCTCCCCGTCGTTTCGCTAGCTTCACATATAGCAAGTTTGGTATTACGGGACGTGAATGGACGACGAAGGTATGTGACGGGTGCAAACATGAGAATCATGAGATGTGTGTCATGTAACAAACACGACCACATGCCCCGCTCACGATGTGCTCGCGGTCGTTTCTCTAGCTCCAAATTTGGTATTGCATGACGTCAATAGACACGAAGTTGATTGATATGTGGGGTTTAACGTCCCAAAACCACTATATGATTATGAGAGACGCCGTAGTGGAGGGCTCCGGAAATTTAGACCACCTGGGGTTCTTTAACGTGCACCCAAATCTGAGTACACGGGCCTACAACATTTCCGCCTCCATCGGAAATGCAGCCGCCGCAGCCGGGATTCGAACCCGCGCCCTGCGGGTCAGCAGCCGAGTACCTTAGCCACTAGACCACCGCGGCGGGGCGATAGACACGAAGTTAAATGACACGACCGAACATGATAATAATTATATGTGTGTCTTGTAAAAGATGACTACACGATACGCTATAGCGTGCTCGCGGCCGTTTCACTAGTTCCCCCCATATACCAAATTTGGTATTACGTGAGGTGAATGAATGACGAATGTTAAGGACAGGTTCAAACGTGATAATCATGAACGTGATAACCATGACATGCGTGTCATATAAATCTGGACTACATGCTACGCTTATAGCAAGCTCGCGGCCGTTTCGCTATCTCCACATATATCAAATATGGTATCAGGGGGCGTGAATAGATGATGAAGGTAAATGACACGTCCAAACATGATAACTGTGACATGGAAGTCATGTACGGCATAATTTACCTCCGCCTCGTAACGGTTGCGCTGATTTTTAACTGACATATAAACCTTCCTCATTCGTGATTCGCATATCATCGATTCCCACTGCACGTGGAATCTGCCAATTTTTTTAGGGTCCTGTACGTACATGAACTGCCCACAATATTACCAACGAATAATTTATGAGAAACGTGGAGCTTTTTACCTACGAAAATGCGTGGACCACGTGCATTACGGTCACGCCCTGCTAAACCGAGATGCGTCGTGATAGCTTTAAGGGTTTTTTTATAACAGGAAATGCAATTCTAAGTGCAAGTGCAGAAGATTTTACGAAAGTTGTGTGTTCAGTACGGCGGATTCTCATAATACGGCATTCGTGCATTTCACGCAACGCGCTTTTTTTATCGAAGCTACGCGCGTAAACACGAACGCACGCACATCACTGGTCGCTGCTTCTCTGAGTATAGTTCATATTTTTCGTCTTTCTCCCCGTTTATATCTTCGCATACTTGTGTTCGTGTATTAAGCCCATGCAAAATATTGGGAAAATGGGAGGTGTTTACGGTACGCAACGACACAGCCGAAATTGACGCAGCCCATTTTTTTCGCACGCGCGCCCAAACAACCACAAAAAGAAGCGTAGCGCACAATGCCGCAGCAGAAAGGCGGGCCCTGAAGAGGGGCGAATTTCCAGAACGAAAGGATTGCCCAAGTCGAACGGAAGGAAGCACGACATATCAGGCGAGTTCGTTGGTCGAGACGCGTCGCACCCCCTCTCGGAAAAAAGACGCCGACCGATACGCATCCGCCGGCTAAGTACCGACGGCCGAAGACAGCTACCGGCCGGAACGCGTCCAGTTTTTCAGCGGGAAGACCCGTTCTCCCTCTTCCTTTGAAGAATGAAATAAACATCCGCAGAACGCGGCTTAGCTGCCATTTGGGGGAGAAACCAGATCAACTTCTTAGATCCGACGTCCATTAGAATGACACAGGGTTACCGTGGTAGAAGGCACGCACACTGGACAGGCACGGAGCATTTCTCCGTGGGAGAGGCACTATCCTTACAGTCCTCGTCTGCTGCGCATTTACTCTGTGACGTGCTACATCAAAAAGCCCAGAGTGATGATACCTTAGCGCCCATTAACGTGCGCGTGAATTACATTTGCCGAGAAAGGCGGCGTCCGTTGCGCTGCTAAGCAATCCGCACTTGCTTGCGCCCAGACCCTGATGTACCACTGGATAATTTTTCGACCTGTTGCCTACCTTTCTGCATGACGTTATAAGGATTTGATTTGATTTTATATGTGGGGTTTAACGTCCCAAAACCACCATATGATTATGAGAGACGCCGTATAGTGCAGGGCTCCGGAGATTTCAACCACCTGGGGCTCTTTAACGTGCACCCAAATCTGAGCACACGGGCCTACACCATTTTAGCCTCCATCGAAAATGCAGCCGCCGCAGCCGGGATTCGATCCCGCGACCTGCAGGTCAGCAGTCGAGTACCTTGGCCACTAGACCACCGCAGCGGGGCATGACGTTATTAGGACATCAAGCTGGTTCAATGTGAAGGCGCTAGAGGGGGAAAAAAAAAACATGTTTTTCTGACGCGCAGCACCTCCACGGTCTTGTCTGAGCATGTAAGTCGGTATTGTCGATGTTTAGCGACTCTAGTGAATCTGCATAGTGGACACTGCAGCCCGTATCCTGTTCAGCATCGATGCGTTCGCACACAACTGCTAGTGCGGCAGTTCGAGCACCCCTGTCGGCTTCGCGTACACACCGAACTCCTCCATTGCGAAAGACAGCCACAGGTGCGTTCTAAACCCAGGAAATCCGTCACTCGTTGGGCATCACAATGCAGCTATCGACATCCGCTGTGACCCCCGTCACCGACGTCGAACAAACGATATTGTGCGGCGTTTCGCGAGAATGTTACCCGCGATACGTGCGAGAGACAGTCCGTTAGATACAGGTTAACTTCAACTTATAGCGTTGAACGATAAGCAGAGCAATGCGACGCCGCTAAAAATGCCGGTCTCTGTTCGCGGTGGCGACGTAACAAGTGTGCGTCGTCTTCCCGAGTCCGCGACCACTCCGCCAGTGCGCGAACGTCATCGCCAGGCAGGGATATAAAACTCGCGATCACACGTTGTGGCCCGTAGCGAGGAATGCAGCTCGCAGGAGGGGGGTGCGCGGAAAAAAAAATCAAAGAAAGGAAGAAGCCGTCGGTTCTCCTCCATCGGGCATCGCGGTGGGCAGCGGCGCGATACGGTTCAGTGGGAAATGTCAGCCGTCCTGACAGCTCGGTGCGATTCGCAACGCACTGGCCAGCACAGCTCTCGAGGCAGGCGGCGGCGGCGTCGTCGTTCGCGCGTGAGATCGTTGCCCCCCGTGACTGCGAGAGAAGGCAGGTGACGCAGGCCCCTAGCGCTGCGTCAACGGCCGTAGCTACAGCGTCCCTGCGTACGGAGGGATGTGCAGGCGGCACCGGCTTCGAAGCAGGCGGGTTTGATGCGAAGAAGCGAGCCACTCACCCGAACCATACAGAGGCGCCGATCAGCGCGCGCAGAACCGCACAGGCACGGTCGGCGCGGGCAGCGTAATCCAAGGCACTCACACACGCACCACCACGACGAGCACAGGCGACCTTCGCCGGCCCTTCAGGCACATCGTATTCCCGCATCCGGCGCCCTGCTGCCGCTGCTGGCTGGGCTGCCGCGACGCCGCCGCCGCAGCCGCCATGCTGGGAGGGTTCGCCGGCCGATGGCTGCTGCTGTGCTGCTGCTCGCCACTACTGAGAGCGGCGGACGTCGCCGCGAGATGATGCCCCTCCCTGCCTCCCTCCCTCCGCTAGCAACCCCCGGCGAGCACAGGCAGGTGGCCGGCGCCTCCCCGGCCGCCGCGCCCTCCGTCGGCGCACGGCGAAAGCGCTCGCGGCACGTCTCGCCTACCCGTGGGCTCGCAGCACCGAACAGCTGTTCCGTCTCAATGGATCCGGACGGTGAGTCCGACCTTCGGGGGTCGCTGGCACCGAGGCACAACGCCACCAATGGGTCGGCACCAGGGCGCCCAAATCGCGACCCGGGCGCCAGCAGTTGTGGGACGGTGCCACGCGCCGGCACCCGGATGTTTGTGTGGTTGGGGGGAAATTTCGCGTGGCGTGAAAGTGCTTTTGGTTGTCGTTCATCGGCTGCACGGTTTCCGTCGTTAGATAGGGCCTCAAACTTCGCGAAATCGGGTGAACTGTGCTCAAGGAAGGTGTGGTTGAGGGTTGGGGCTAGTTGGTAACATAATATGTGAACGTGTGCGGCGCTTGGGACGAGACATTTTCGTTTTTCCTCCATGGAACGAAACAACAGAGTAGAAGTACCTGTATTTACTCGAGTGTAACGTGATCTTCCTTCCCAAATTTTCGCTACCTTAAGTCTGCATTCGCGTTACAATCAAATACCCGAAATGCATTTTTTTTCTTCTTCCTGCACTCAATGAACAGCCACCCCTTCGCACTACAATCGACCACTTAAAAATATGGTAACTTAGTTCGCCCTGTCTACTGCTCTGGTGGCCGTATCTCGTCTCAAGCGTGTATTGTACTTTGTATGCCGTTCTCAAATGCTGGGAAATGTGCGGCGTTTGCACAGCTCGGAATCGTGCCCCACGGGGTGGAGGACGCCATCGCAACAGCGTTCTTGGCAAACTCGGAAGCTGATAAAGTAAAGATTCGCGCGCGTACCGTCTTTTCTCGCGTTTGCCAATGCACCGCTGTGAACATTCCTTCTCTCTTTAATTGTTCACTTATTAAATTTGCGATCGCGCAGATTTACCATGCGCTCGCGTACGCAGAGAATACCAACGAGAAAAGTGCGGAAATGCAGTGCTACATGGACAGTCGTTAGTTTCGCAACAAGTTGAAAAGTAGCGTGTGATAAAGGATCCCAAATTAGTCGCCGAAGTGCCATGCTTTAACGGTCACTAGAGGTATTTAAACAAGCATCCGGTAACTTACTCCCGCGCCGAAGAAACCGGTCTGTCCGAACAGATCCGCGGGGAGATAGCTTGGATCCTCTTCTTTTTTTATTGTTTATTTCCTCCCGAGTTTCGTTCGTTCCCGAAAGCCGAGGGAGAATGCCAACGCTTCGCTTTTTTACCGACCAGCGTTTTTTTTTTTTATTTATTAGTAGTTACAACAGAACAATGCGAAATAGTGAGAAGATTAAAAAATGAGGGGGGGGGGGGGGAGTCCGATTGGAGTATGACTGCCTTCCGTCTTTGAAGTTCACTCATTCGGAAGCAAACGTTTAATACTGCAATGCAAAATAAGCAATCCTTCGCGCCGAAACTCAAAGCACGCAAGCACGTCATTATGATGTCACTGGTTTCACCGTAGTTTCTACATATAAGGGTAGTTTTGGAACTGCTCCAGATATCTAAACTCGCCAAAATCCGTCTTTATTATTATTGTTGTTTTGTTGTTGTTGTTGTCGTCGTTGTTGTTGTTGTTGTTGTCGTCGTTGTTGTTGTTGTTGTTGTTGTTGTTGTTGTTGTTGTTGTTGTTGTTGTTGTTGTTGTTGTTGTTTCCTTCAGCAACTTACAGTTAACTAAGCCAGAGTAGATTAAAAAACATGGCTGATTCATTAGTCATATCGGTATAACTAGAAAGTAATACGTTTCTTCCCCAAGGTAGCTGATAGTCTATGGTTCATTAATGGGCGAGCGCTTGTACAATGTCTGCTGGATTTTGGCTGATATAGCGCCGTTTGACCAGGATGCACACACGTTGACGTCTCTATAGGGGTACACCTCCGTCAAGACGGCTAACGCCCATGATCATGATTTAACCATTGTGGTATCTGCAAGTATAGTTAACACGTATTCAGATACAGAATATCATGAGCCTCGCTCTATGATTGCATCAGCAAGCACCAAAAAAATGTAAGTTTCGCCGCAATGGTGAAGTAGGTGAATGCGATAGCTACAAGGTTGGAATGTTACGCGCTCGAAGAAAAACAAGCAGCTCAAAACTTGCAGCTTGCTGCTTCAAGCACAATGGATGTATCGAAAGAACACACACAAGACGAGGGTGAACTAGAAACTGTCCACAGCCCGACACCTAAAGCGTGCTGCTCAAACACAAAGCGAAACGCGTAAACGAAACGAACGAACGAGCTTCGAACTAACAACTGTCACAGTTGTCTCTTTATGTTTGAGAAACGCGCTGTAAATCAAAGTACAGATGGTGAAAGGTATATGTAAACTGGTAGCGTAACTCCCACAGAATCCCATGCATACAATATTTGGTGGCCCGTTGCCACCGTCGCCATCTACGTTTAGAGAATACGTCTAACAGGAACCAAAAATATAAAAATAAAATGTGTTTGAGCATTGCGCTCCTTCCGCAAACGCGGCCGCTGCAACGAGCGATGTGTACCTCATCCGTCTCACACAAGGCACGTGTCATACCCCAGAGGTAGAGAAGAATCTTAGCCAGCATCAGCGCCTCGTCCCACATGTAGTGCGTGCTGACGTGCTCGAATAATACGAGCCATTATTCGACGTTCGTGCTGTACGTCCCTGCGGCAAAACGTGCCAGAGTCGAGAAGATGGGAAGGGATCACAGGTGACGGAGCCGGCGCAGACTGCGACGCTTGGGTGTCGGTTTCAGGCATCGCGGCTTGACAAAGGTGGCGTGCACTGTGGAGTTCCAGAGCCGGGTAGTGTGAAGACCCCGCACCTTCCACCAAAAAGATGTTACGGGGAAGACATATTCGCTGACGGCGGGTCTAGCTAACGCCGTGCAAATTGCACAGTTCTGCAGGCCAACATGGTATAGTTCGAGAGTCCAACCTACAACAACCTAAGTTGTTGTCTTCCTCCTTTTTGGGTGTCCTTTCAGTGCCTGTGCAGGAGCGACAGTTCCATACACGTATCAGTATCCGTGGCGAAAGTTTTGTCAGCACTACCTTTGTTTTGACGTCGCGCTGCTCGGCCTACGCCGCTTGCGACGCCAATCTGACGGTTTAGGAGCAGGTGCTGATCCCCCTCGATGACACTCTTCAAGGATTTGCCGGCTTTTTGGACGCCGACGGAAATGATAACGCCGGAGAAAGGCGGCACGGTGACCTGCTCTTCTATTACATTCAATGCGTGGTTCTCTGGCGTCGTGTATATAGGGCGGCAGCTTTTTCTCTGAGGTTAGTGTTATTGATTCAGACTTCAGGTCGATGACGGCGCCATGGGACTTAGGAAGTCATCCCAATTATCACGTCCCTGGAGCAATTGTTGTAGGATAACAATGCTCGCAAGACAAGTCCGGTTGTTGACTGCGACTCTGGCTGTGCAAACTCCTACCGACGTTATCAGGTGGCCTCCAGCAGTCCGGATTTCGTGTCTTCAAACGATAACGCAGGGAAAGTCGGTGGCTCCCTTGGCTGCTGCATTACGATCGCGGGCTGTGGCACAGCGGTTGTCATCGTTAGCGCAGTCGAGGTCATGGCCTTGGTTTTCCACGTTTTGTCTTGTACCACCCGTGCTCCTGTGGTAGACCTTGCTGCATGCGGCTTGTTCGCTGCTCGTGGCCAGCGTCGGTGTCTTCGCCATGTGGGCTGGGTTCACGGCTTGATGGTGTTATTCCCGTCTCCAGCAGGCGCCATGCTGTCGCTGCGAAACGTAGCCGGGCAGCGCTCCCACGCCCGGAACCCCAGTTCTCTCGGAACCAGCGTCCAGCGGCGGGGAGCGACAAAGGAATTAGAACACGGTCCGTGAGCCAATGTTCCTACAAGCAATTTCTCCGGGCCGGCTTGTTTAGCGAAATGGCAAAGCAGACCGACCGCACAGATCGTGTCTCCACGATTCAAGTATCTACTCCTTGGCTGCCATTCCTGGGAAAGGCGGAAGAAGCAACCCAACTGCCAAATTGTTCCGGGAAGGAACCCCCATTTCTCCCTCTTCTCAGAGCATTGCGTCAAGAGATGCAATAACTATTCGGCGGACCGTGCGTTACTGACCGATGCACTGTAGGTGGTGTTTTGTGTGTGCGATTAGTGTTCCACTCAAGGAGGATGAGCCCGACAGGGCTTAAAACGTCGCCGCAGAGTGCTGGACATCGCTCTGAACCATGTAACGGTTCAACCACCACGCTCGTGGTTTGTGAACTCCTAACCTCATGCTGTAAATAATTGTAAATAGTGCCATAAACCTGTTTGTTTTTCTTATCCCCATCTTGTCAGCATTCGTTTCCACCACCCGAAGTTACACCACGCTACCACAAGAGACCGGGTAGACCCTCGATTCTCAACAACGGGGGCATGAGCGAAGCCGCACCTCCACCAGATTTCACGGGGTCGGGACGCGGACGAAGGGAGTAGACTGTAGGTAAGATATGAAGCTGTTTATTCGGCTGAACTTGCGGCCAGGAAACTGAATGTTAGACTACATCAATACAAACTGGCACTGATAGCGGCGAACACAGCGTCGGCAATCGATCAACTGACAAGTGGTGAAGAGCGTCGGCATTTATACACGTGCCCTGGAATATTCTAGTGCTATCGCTAGCGCCCGCGTAGGCTCCAGAATAATCTGCAATGTTCGCGAAGTGGGCGTAATCTCAAAACTATCTACTACAGTCCTGAAGTTTCTCGAACACTGCAGGCGTACGTATGAACGCTGAATCTTGAGCAATATTGGTGGGTGCTATGGATGGAGTCGGCTGTTTGGAGCATCGTTTGACAACTTTGGTGCCGTTTAAAGTACCGTTAAGGGCGCACGAACAGACAAATGTACAGACAGACAGACCAAAATTTCTGCGTCGAAGGTCCCCAAGAAAGGTCTTAAAAAAAAAAAAACACATGTGCCCGCTGGAATCCCGTGCGCTCTGCTGTCTGCCGTGGTCTCCACCACCGACGGAATCCGCGCCCTCTCGCGGTTCATAGTGGTTCATTTTGCTGGGGAGCGCGGCGATTGGGACAGCCGGAGAGAAACACGCCGCGCGCCCGCCGTCTCGGAGGCCATGGCTGGAGGGATGGACTGCCCTAGCCCATAAGGAGCTTCGCCCCTAAAAACTGACTGCTCGCGCTGTACAACCGTTCACTGGCCACCCCGTAGTATATATATATATATATATATATATATATAGGTACTGGATCTTGACCTCCAAGGTAGGGCCGATGTTGATCAAAACATTTTGTTAGTCAAATTAAGGGAAGTAGAAGCCGCGAGCCTGCCAATGACAGAAGGAAGAGGAAGATGATGATCGGGTGTGCGCGGAGTGGCACGTGGCAGCCGCTGGCAGAGGGCAGTTGCGGCCCGGGTTCCGGTCAATGAAGAAGGTTCCTTGTCGGGCTCCGCGTCTTCTCTGCGGGGTTGTGGCCCGAGTAGCCTCGAAACCTCCTACAAACTTAAAGAAAACGGAAAGGATCCCTATTCCAGGACACCTATGACGACCCGTAGAACGTGTGCCCGACAGACCTCGGGGTCACCGTTACAAAGGGTGCCGTCCCACTGCTCTGGGTACGAGTGGACCGAAGGATTGGTGGAAGGGTAATTGATTAATTTATATGTGGGGTTTAACGTCCCAAAACCACCATATGATTATAAGAGACGCCGTAGTGGAGGGCTCCGGAATTTCGACCACCTAGAGTTCTTTTGGTGGAAGGGTTGGGAAGTACGCAGCGGTGCATACTATGGTAACGTGCAAATTTGAGTGGATAGTGCCATATTCTGGACAGGCATCGGTATAGCGAGCCGAGTATATTTTATGCATAAAGTGTAGACTCTGAAAGTTCGGGTCTGCAGCCGGTGAACTGCGAAAGCCTCCTCTAGAGGCTCTCTTATGAAGGAGTCTGGTTGGAGGTGGTATTGCTGTCGTTGGCGTATGTAATGTTGTTTGACATCGTGATATGTGAGAAGTGGGGATCTTGGCTCTGTGTTGGCCGCCTCACTGCGCGGGTCTGCTCAGAGGGTGAGTTCTCGAGCGGCCGCATGGGCGCGTCCATTACCCGACAGTGAGGCATGACCAGGATTCCAGAGCAGGCGTATGATGTGGTTGTTGTGTGAAGTTACTTCGGATGTGCATACAAAATAAAGTGGGAGCTTTTGAGAATGCCGCGAACTGTTAAGAAAGCCCGACATGTCGCCTGCGAATCAGTGAGCATGTATGTTTCCGCGGGGAGGCTCAAGGTGTGTTGGATGGCCAAGGTGACCGCTAGGATCTCGCCCGCGTCGGTGGCTGAAGATGGGGAAGAGATCTAGGTAGCACTTATCTCACGAGTGCCACCACCACCGTGTGTCCGTTTGTCGAGCTAGCCGCTTCCATGTAGTAGACCTATATTCTCCTCAATCTTGCTGAGGGTGCGATTCAGGCATCTCACCCGTGCTCGCCGACGACCGGTGTTACGCTCAGGGTGCATGTTGCGTGGCAGGGTACGTACGCGAAGTACTTGAGCTATTTCGAGAGGCACTGAAGCTCCCTGCATTTCCGGAGGTTCAGAGCTAGGGGACTGGGTGAGCCAGGCTGTTTACCCGTTGGTGCGAGAAAAAGGCGTTGGCGCTGACTAATCCACTGGGTCTCGAGGACTTCGTCGAGGGTATTGTGTACTCCTAGCGGCAAAAGACTTTTTGTAGATCCAAAGCGACCTTGATGGCCTTACGGATGAGCATGTCCACCCGTTCATGTTGTCCTTGCGTTAGCCAGTCAAATGGAAGGTGATAACTGAAGTGGCTTATAATGCGCGCGTCCACTAGTTGAAGCATGTCTCGCTCCCCAAGTGCCGAGCGTCGATTACTCACACGTCCGAACATGGCGATGATCTGGCCCGTCTGGCGCGACTGTAGGGAGATGGTGTGTCTTGCCTGCTTGAACGTACTTATATGCGCACGCTGGAAGATGCGTGCTCGCTATACCTAGGGATATATGTGTTCCTTTGACGAGTACGGTTATGTGGAGTGGGAAATTTTCACAGCGGCCACGAAAGACAACGAGCTCAGACTTGTTTGGGGCACAATTGAGCTAGGCCACCCCGTCGAGCATATTGTCACACGAGATTTATCCTGTGCGTTGTTGAACGATAAAAACTCGCAGCGTGCACTCAAGTCACATAACAATTTGCGTCAAAGGGCAAGCACATGTAAGGTAACATATAAAACGACAATCCTAACATAAATCACAGAAGTACTGACTCGGAAGTTTTCACTTATCGTTTTTTTTTTTTTGCGTCAAATGATAGATCAAGCCCTTGAGAGCGTACGAAACGTACCGGTAAGCGTGAGTATGCACCAAAAAATTAATTACAGCATACTTTTAAAAGGTAGTTTCGGTCTCTACTGTACCCTGACGTCAATACTTGGTATAAGCAGCGCCACCAGGCAGTAGTATGTGCGCCACCACGTTGGGTTGCCAGCACCTTTAAAGCGTAGGTTGTTTGTCGGACAATCCGAGGTCGGTCAACATCTGCACTTTGCGCTTGTACGCGTCCGAAGTCAAGTGTAGCAAACAGAGTAAACTCCGCTTGGTTGGCGTCCAGTTTCTTCATCGGCCCCCGCTTGCCTCAGCGCTGTATCGGACTGGAATCGGTGGGACTTGCACCCATTGTCCTTCGTTTCACTCGCGCAAGACAATTCGCAGCGCTAAATATTGATACCATGACGAAACCTTCGAAATCAAACGATTCATTTGCCCAGTGACAAGCTTATGTCTTGCATTTGCGTGCACGTATACACTATTCCAGACTCCGCTAGCTTGCTTCATAGGTACGCTGGATGATAGGAGATGGGGAAGTGATTTTGATGAGGAAATGAAGATATAAGTGCACTTAGCTTGTACGTATACTAATGTGTTACCGAATACCGGTTTGCGTTTACAGTCTTACTGGAACGCATGTTTTTCAACGTTCTATAGCTCCCCATACGTAAACGTTTACGTACGCGCGCACACGTATGCCTTTCCGTGCTCGCACAACATAAATGGTGATGCTGACTGCATTTAAACTATCTTTAGCTCAGGTTAACATTCTTGAAATGACCCCGATGACGTCGGAAGAATTGCCTACAATTAATCACCAGAAATCAATCTTACTGCACTAAATAAAAAACCTTCCGTGCATCAAGCGATGTAATAAAATGCTGCTTGTTCGTTTCTGTTTTATTAATTAAAAAAAGAACCGCCCGGCATTGCTATAAGGAACGGTGCAAGTGGTTAAAAAATTAAGTTTTCGTGTTGTTAAACTGGACATGCCGTACCATCAGGCGGGCCCAGTTGAACCAAAACACGTCTGCCACATCGGAGCCAATGGCAGAAAACTAATCAATGACTGTTGTTGCCGCTGTGGCTCCCGCTGCTTTCGGTCTGCTGCTACTAGTGCCGGCGGCCGCGCAGTAAAGCCGGGCAACGTTGTGCACGGCAAAAGTGACGTGGGGCGTTCCGCTTCATGAGGCGGGTAGTTTGAAGTGCGTTATCCCAATGCGGACAATTAAAACGCGTTTTATTTCAAAATAAGCCTTTCCTTGGCACAAAAAAGTAACTAATAGTTTTCTGAATCGCTATTTCAACGATCAATGTCGACTTAATAGTTGCCTTTAGTGTCCCTTTAACTAAAAAGCGCAGTGCGGGTCCCCGTGTCCAAATGGAGTCTTCTGTCTTTCATTGCCCATTAGCAGCGATTGGCATGTTCTAGCAGAAAACACAGATTCATCACTGCGTGCCTTGCGCCTCCCCAGGTTTGGCTGCTGCGTAACGCCGCGATGAGTGCCAGCATCAACGTCGGCGCCAGTGTAAAAGCCTGACCACTCGCACCCGTTGCAGCGCGTCGTCGCAGGGCTTTTTGACGCAGCGTCGCGCCCTCTCCGTATAAAAAGAGAGGGTGCGTGGCTATGGTGCCCTTTCCTTGCAAACAGAGAGTGGCCGCGCAGCTTCGCGTAGCCACGCTTCCTCTCTCATTATACGGAGAGGGCACGACGCTGCGTCAAAAAGCCCTGCGACGACGCGCTGCAACGGGTGCGAGTGGTCAGGCGCATCTAGAAAGCCTTCATGTGTGTAAAAAAACGGAGGGGGCGCGCACACATGAAGGCTCCCTAGGCTGGATGGATGGATGGATGGATATGGCTGTACCCTTTAGATCGGGCGGTGGCTGGCGCCACCAAGCCGTAATACTTAATGAACGCAAAACTATATTTATTTATTTTTTCCTTAAAAAGTGAGTTTGAGGATTCGTACTTTGCAGTGAATAGTTTAATTTTCACTCGTGCCTTGACTTTAGCCACCAATCAGATAACCTCCTTCTAGTTAAGTCTACTTGCTTAAAGTCTATTTTGCCCTCCCGGTCCCTAAACCCCAGTGCTTTGAAAAACTCTGCGCCATCATCCTGGACTATAGGGTGAAGCCCTTTACAGAACATTATCAAGTGTTCGGCAGTTTCTTCTTCCTCTCCACACGCACTGCATAATGTGTCACCCCTTCGTATTTGGCCCGATATGTCTTGTTTCGCAGTACTCCCGTCCTTGCCTCAAACAGTAGAGAACTACCCCGAGTATTATCATAGATCCTTTCTTTGGCAATTTCCTGCTTAAATGTTCGATAGATCTCTAGTGCGGACTTCTTAATCATGCCCATTCTCCACATGTCAGTCTCCGTTTCCTTCACTTTCTTCTTTACCGATAGTTCTTTTTGGTTTGGCCACCTGCTGTTTTCTAAGTATTTACCAGTCAACTTCCTGGTTCGCTTCCTCCATTTTGTATCGACATTCTTCATGTACAAGTAGCTGAAAACCTTCCTAGCCCAACGCTCTTCCCCCATTTCTCTCAATCGCTTCTCAAATTTTATCTTGCTGCTAGCTTCCCTGCCCTCAAATGATGTCCATCCCATATCACCTTGTACTCCCTGATTTGGTGTATTCCCGTGAGCTCCTAAAGCAAGCCTACCTATTCCATGTTGCTTAATTTCTAATCTTGCTTGAACTTCTGATCTCATGCACAAGACCGCATTGCCGAACGTTAGCCCAGGAACCATGACCCCTTTCCATATTCCTCTCACAACATCATACCTATTGTAATTCCACAGTGCCCTATTTTTCATCACTGCTGCATTCCTGTTACCTTTAGTCGTCACGTATATTTCATGCTCCCTCAGGTACTTGGTCCTATTGCTTATCTATACGCCCAGATATTTGTATTTATCTGTTATCTCTAGCGTGACGTCCTGTATCCTAAGCTCACTACCTTCGTTGTCATTGAAAATCATGACTGCTGATTTTTCCTTACTGAATCTAAAATCTAACCTATCTCCCTCATTACCGCAGATGTCCACCAATCTCTGCAAATCTTCCTTGTTGTTGGCCATTAGCACTATATCATCTGCGTACATTAATGCTGGTAGTGCCTGATCAATAAGTTTTCCTTGTTTGACTAAAGAGAGGTTGAAGCCCAGCCCACTTCCCTCTAATTTTGCCTCTAATCCTTGTAGGTACATCATGAATAATAAGGGTGACAGGGGGCACCCCTGCCTAAGCCCCCGTTTTACCTCTGCAGGCTTGGATACCTGTTTTTCCCACTTTATAACTACCTTGTTACCTTTATAGATACCCTTTAAATGATTAGTGACTACATGTTCCACGCCTAGTGTGTCCAGTATTCCCCACAATTCCTCTTGAACCACGCTATCGCACGCTCCCTTGATATCCAAGTATGCTAGCCACAGGGGCCTGTGTTCCTTTTCTGCTATTGCGATGCACTGCGTCAGTGAGAACAGATTGTCTTTTAACCTCCTGTGTTTCCGAAACCCATTCTGCAGCTCCCCCAGCACCCCCTCATCTTCTATCCATGCCTGCAGTCTTTTCTTTATAATCTGCATCGCCAGCCTGTAGACCACTGATGTCACTGTTATAGGACGGTAGTTGTTTATGTCAGCTTTGTCCCCCTTTCCTTTATATATCATGCTCATCCTGCTAAGTTTCCATCCTTCGGGAACTTCACCATCGATTATTATTTTGCTCACTGCCTCTCTCAAATTCTGCTTAGACTTCGGACCTAATGTCTTTATCAGCCTAATTGGAATGCCATCTGGGCCTGTTGATGTACTACTATGAACCCTTTTCTCAGCCCTTTCCCACTCTCGTTGTGAAAATGGAGCCATTGCACCACTTGATTCGTCCTTGTCTATTGTGGTGCATAAAGTACTTCTTTGTTGAAATTTTTCTGTCACCCTTGCTCTTATATATTCAATAGCTTCGTCCCCTTCTAGCCTGGCACCTTGGGCTGTAGTTATAAAACTTTGCTCTAGGCTCGTCTCATTTCTTAGGGAGTTTAGACGGTTCCAAAATTTCGCAGCTGCCTTTCTATCTTTTTATGTACTTCTGCCAGCCACTGAGCTCCCTTTCTTCTAATCTTTTCATTGATCAGAAGGGATGCAGCCCTTCTACAGCTTAGAAAGGTTTCCCATTTTCTTTCAACATCATCTGTCGGTTCACCCCGCTGCTTAGCATGTCTGTGTTCCCTACAGGCTTCCTGACGTTTTGCTATGGCTCTCTTCACTTCCTCATCCCACCAACTTTTGGGTTTGTGTCTTCTTTTCCGGGGTGACTTGTTACGCGTCTTAGCAAGCTCTAGCTCAAAGAGTCTAATTAGATTCATGTATGTCCACACTGTCTTATTATCCTCCGTGATTACTTTCTCAATTTGTTTAGTGGCCATTTCAATTTGCCTGTCTGAATAAAAATTTTCCTGTAGTTGCTCATCTTGTCTCCTTCCCACTTTCACTGCTCTTCCAAAACTTAGCTTGATACGTTTGTGATCACTACCCAGACTTCTGGAGCCACCTTCATCTATGTGCATTCCCCTGAGCTTATCATACATCCTATGTGACATCAGTGCATAATCTATCGTCGACTGCAGCCTTCCTACCTCCCATGTTATTTGCCCTTCACACTTCTCGGTACTGTTGCAAATGATCAAATCAAGCCTTTCACACTTATCCATGATCATTTTGCCTGTCGGGTCGGTATACCCATCTATATCTTCTATGTGCGCATTCATTCATGTCTCCTAGTATAATTATCTCGCACTCTCTTCCTAACTCCTGAATGTCCTTTGATATACACTCTACCATTGCCTGGTTTTCCTCTCTGGCCTTTGCTCCCGTCCACAAGTACACGAAACCAAGGAGTGTCATTTGACCTGCCACTTTCCCTTTTAGCCATAAATGTTTCTTGCACTCCTGCTTGACCCTTTGCCAGTCTGTACTTTTATGAATGAATGCCCCAATACCACCCCCCTTTCTGCTGCCTTCTGTTCTATTACAATATTCCCACGCGTAGTCCGGATTGTTCGGAGGTTGTTCCATGTCTCTGAGATCTGTTTCTACAAAACCGTATACCATCGGCCTCTCTTCCCTTAGCTGTTCTTCTATCTCTTCCCACTTCAGCCTGTTCCTACCACCCTGCATGTAAATATACCCTATGTCTGAATGGGCTCGGCGCTCGTGGCTACGTCTATTTATGCCCCGGACTCTACCTATCTTAGACATTGGTGCCACTTTGGAATCGTATCTGTCCATAACACCTGTCGAAGAGTCTCCCTGGTTGTTTTCCTCGTTACTAGCTATCCTGCACCCCGAAGGGCTCGCTTGCCCCCCAAAAAAGCTACTGCGCGTCCTGCAAGTCGCCAACCCACCTCATGACCTAGTCGGCCATCGAAGTGAATTCTGTCTCGTTGAAAACCACCCCACCTATGCACCTCTCTGTTTATTTCCACCACCTCAAAGCCTTTCTCTCGACTCATCCGCCATATCTCTTGGTTTGCGTTGACAACCGTTCTTTGCAGGTTGCTATCACGCACAGGTACCTCCGGTATCGTGCATATCACTACCTGTACCGCGCATCTACACAATGGTTCCCTCTAGCGGCAGAAGGCGTAATTTTTTCTCCTCTCCTCTTTACCTTCGCTTCCCTTTCATCGCTCTTGCTATATCTATACCAGCGCCTCCTCTATTTAGAGCAGGCGCTGTCTATACATGGCTGTGCCATGCTTTACCGTCTCTCTTCCTCCATGCTTTCTCTCCCCGTCACCCTCGCATCACTCCCCACCTTCACCTTCATTTCCCACCCCTTGCTATACTGTACCACATAGTACCACCTTAAAGCACAAGCTTCATTTAACTGCGGTAAGATTGGCTGTGGTATGTTTCAGAGAACATCTGGGGGGGGGGGGGGGGGTCAAACTACGTGACGAAATATTTGTCACATTGGCTGGCTGTTTATCTTGGAGAAGCGAACATGCGTGGCAGCCTGTTGGACGGTGAAGCTGATAATATTGGGTGTGGTGTGTGCAGTGTGATCGCGAAAACATTGACCCTCGTTGCGGGCTGGTGGCAGTAACCGTTTGTCAACGGAATTTCACGATTCGGCATTTGCATGTGACGCAATCACCTCAGCGTTTGCGCTGTGCGCAGAAAAAAAAAAGAAAATTGCGTATTCTCCAGGCTGAAAGATACGACTACCCTTGAACTACAAGCATGTTTAGCATTGCTGAAGCTGCATATACGCTTCTCCATGGTGAATACGCAAACCCAATAAAGGTATAACTCCTATTGTTGGAGATATCATATGTGTTCATGTAAACAGCGGAGATTCTTGTTTCACATCTACTTCCTGCCTTTACGGTCCTGTCCTTACGAATGGACGATGTTTTTGCATAAGGTCTAGAGGAGCAATGTAAATATGAAAATACGTTGTAGGCGTCAGATTAGCGAGGCAACTGCTCAGAAGATTATGTATATAATTATACGTTATCGTGTTAAAATCGCACACATTTTCAGTGAGCCATGAGGAATGCCGACGAGATCTTCGCTTCACAGCCTAACGCACAGCAAAAAGTGTTCCCTTGTTTGTTTTCTTTTTTTTCATTCATCTCCGATCAGAATTTTGCGCAGTGAGTGAGAATATTGTCTTCACAGCAGATCAAAACGATGATGCCGCCAATGCTATACCTCGTTCAAAACTGCAGTGCACTTGTCGCTACGGAAATTGAGTGCATTTACGCCCCGTCACCGTCAACATGCAGAACGTTCGCTTTCGAAGAGGAAAAAAAATTTAATGTCTGCCATCTGCGAAGAGCTAATCGCTACATGTTAACCTAACAGAATCGTGTATTATAGGCAATGACCCTTGCTTTTGGTGGCTTTAGAAAAACAACCTTTCGCAGGAATTTCTGTCGAAGGAATACAGACACACCGGACATGCTAGGGAGTTTTACTGCTGGGTACCCAAGCGGCTTGCGTACCCAGGACGTTGGGGCGGCGGTATTGCGCATGCGCGAAAACCCAAACAGATGCGTCGCAAGATCGCTGGGGCGATGGGGCCATGCGTCCGCGTGGCCATAAACAACGCTGCCACCACTGGCCTCCTAGCGCAGATAAGCTGCCCCGGCGCACATGCTGGCGCATCGTGTTACCTTCACGGCGAGCAAAGCTGAGGCTGGCCAGAGCCACCACTTTGACTTTTAAGTTTTAAGCGCAAATATTATAGTGGCTAGCCACTATACGAATAGCATGGCACAAAGGCGCTAAATCTCGGACAGCATGGATCGGCCGCCTTGTAAGGTCCACCTTCGCAAGAACTCACGGTGTCCGCACTGCGAATACTCTAGCCGTCGAGTTAAGATAAGCCAAAGTGCTAGCACTTATAGCGATTACACGGTTTCAGCCAGATTTCCAAAGCTAGAATGGCCTGGAACATAGAAACTAAAAATATGCCAGCCCCCACCAGATGAATAGGTGGCGCCATCTAGCGCGGCCATAGTGAAACAGACAACCACAACATTGTTATTACTGAAACATTGTGCATTGTACATCTGGTGCAAAAACTGCGCAGCGACAATATTACAAATGAGTAACCTTTTTATTCATTTTCACCTCAAAAACATTACGCGTAAGCTAACATGTTCATGACTGTGGTTGCATGAAGTGTCACAAGATGTCGACACCGCCGTTACAGTAACCTTGTATTTTTCACTTTTTTGCGTATACCAGGATACTGTACACAATAAAAAAAGTCCTGATCACTATGTATGTTTGATTTAGCATCTTAAATCATAAAAATACTTAAAAAAATGCCGCCATATCCACGAAGTGAATGATGATGAGTGGGCGAAGCTCTGGAGGAAAACCTGGTAAACCATGAATCTTCCGTACATTTTGCCTACTCGATTTTATTACAATGCTCACCCTAGCGTACGTCGCCGCACTAAATCGAACGATTGCCTTCCACCAATGACACGTGCCATATGTGACATCTTTCCTATTTTATAACATCTCGCATCTTTCATCATCAAATACCAGTACCGCCGTCTAGTTTATAACATCTTGCATCTTTTCATCATCAGCTACAAGTCCCGCCATCTAGTGAGCACTGAAAGAACTAAACGAGAGGTGGCTACATGCAGGAGACGGTGCCGCTATCTAGTGAACACTGCAAGAACTAAACGAGAGAAGGCGACATGGATGGATGGATGCTATGAGCGTCCCATTTATAACGGGGTGGTGACAAGTATGCCACCAGGCTCGACAAAAAAAAAACCTTTTTTTCTTTTTTTTTTATGTTGGCCTAATGCCTCTACTTCGATAAATTCTATCTTAATGGAAAAAAAGGTAAATTTTCAGCTTAAGTTCTCTGCCATTTACGGCACACTGTCCATATTTTATTTTTCCAATATTTATTTTTGTCCTTTCTCTCTAATTTTCTGCCACCAATACTCTAACCGTCTCTTACTTATTTCAATCGCGGGTGTGTTCAGCTTTCCATTGTTGTCCCTAAAACCCAAAGCTTCCTGTAGGCTCGTGCCCAAACGTACACCTGGGTGGATATCTCCACATTCAATCAGAACATGCTCCGCCGTTTCCTTATCTTTCCCGCAGCATGTGCATTGTTCTTCTTCTTTACTGAATCTTGCTTTATAACTACGCGTTCTAAGGCAGCCCGATCTCGCTTCAAACAGTAAAGCGCTTCCCCTTGAATTATCGTAAAATGCCTCCCTCCTTATTTCATTTTTGCCCTTTCGGTAGTTACTCAAAGCCGGTTTTTTCTCCATAGCTGCCATCCAGTAAATCCTCTCCGCCTCCCTGACTTTTCCCTTAACGCTCTTTGTTGACATATGGCTCACAATACCAGCCGTATATTTACTAGTGAGTCTTCTAGTTCTTTTTCTCCACTGTGTGTCCACGCTCTTCCTATACAAATAACGAAACACCTTCTCTGCCCATCTACTCTCCTTCATATTTCTTAGCCTTTCTTCGAACCTTATTTTGCTCTGCGCTTCCCTCGCCTCAAAACCTGCCCACCCCATATCGCCCTTTACAGCCTCGTTTGTCGTCTTCCCGTGAGCACCCAACGCGAGGCGTCCCACAGTCCTTTGATTTACATCCATTCCCGATTGCACCTCTGCCCTCATGCACACCACTGAGTTCCCAAAAGTAAGCCCTGGAACCATTACACCCTTCCACAGACCTCGAAGCACCTCATACCTATTGTATCCCCACAACGCTCTGTGCTTCATTATTGCCGCATTCCTGTTTCCTTTTGCTGCCGAGGCTTTTTCCTGTACCTCCATGTATCTATCACTCTCATTTACCCATACTCCAAGGTACTTGTATTCACTTACCCTCGGTATTTCTTGGCCTTGTATGGACACCGTCTGATCACAGGGATCATTGAATACCATCAATCCACACTTCGTTACACTGAATCCTAGTCCAAGAGCTTCACCTTCCCTTCCGCATATATTCGCCAGCTGCTGTATATCATCTCGACTGTCCGCAAATAAGACGATATCGTCCGCATAAAATAAACCTGGAAGCTTCTGCTCAATCATCATGCCGCCCTGTTTGTGTGACAGATTAAAACCAATGTTGCTACCTTCTAGCGCTTTTTCCATACTCACCATGTACAGCATGAATAACAGCGGGGACAAAGGACATCCCTGTCTCAGACCCCTGCTAACCTCAACGTTCTCTTTGCTACGCATTCCTTCCCACTCTATGCAAACTGTATTTTCTCGGTATATCTCCCTCAAAAGCTGTATACAGGGGGAAGTGGTTCTTAAAATTGGAAAAGAAAAGAAAAGTGAACCCCGCAACTGTCTGCAGCTAAGTGCGACACCTCAGCAGTGGTTCACATGGGAAGGGGAATGGGGGATAATAGACTTGAGCGAAGAGAGGAAAGAGAAAGGAGAGAGCGAAGAGGAAAAAGGCACCTAATTTCTGTCTGCCTTCAGGCGACACGGCGCAGTGCCTTATAGGGGTGGGGAGAAGGAGGGATAAAAAGAATAGAAGGAAAGTAGAAGCAGAAGAAGACAGCCAACGAGAGGAAAAAAGAAGGAGATAGGAAAGTGGGGATCCGGTCGAAGCAGTCCAAGGGCGGGGTGCCACAATGCGAGAGCTACACGGCGTCAGGAGACCGCGGAGGGCGAACCAGTCGGCGGGAGCTACGCTGAAGTCGGAGATCGCGAGGGCACAACCGTCCAGCTTGAAATCCTGCGAGCGAATAAGCTGTATACAGTCGTCGCCCATGCCCATTCCTTTCAATATATCCCACAAAATTTCCTGATTAACGTTGTCGTATGCCCCAGTGATGTCTAGAAAAGCCACGTACAAGGGCCTATTCTCTATTTTAGATATTTCTATACACTGAGTGAGAACAAACAGGTTATCGTCTAACCGCCTGTCGACTCGAAATCCGTTCTGAAGTTCTCCCAAAATATCGTTATGTTCGGCCCATGTTTCTATTTTCATTTTTACTGCTTGCATCGCCAACCTGTATAGTACCGATGTAATGGTTAGTGGTCTCTACGAGCGAATCTTGTCCTTTTCTCCCTTGCCTTTATAGATTAAGTTCATTCTACTTTGTCGCCAACTGTCCGGTATTTGTCCGTCCTTTAAGCTTTTTTCTACTGCTTTTAACAATGCTTCTTTAGTGTTATGTCCTAGTTCGTTAATGAGGCTAACGGGAATCCCATCTAAACCCGCGGCAGTGCGCTTTGGAATTTTTCCTTCGGCCTTTTTCCAGTTGAAATTATCAAGTACCAGCTCTTCCTCTGTTGCTTTCTCCGCCACACTTTTACTCACCGGGGAGATCCCCTGGACGCTCTTTTGAAACGAATCAGCTGTTACCTTTTGGATGTAACCTAGCGCTTCGTACCCTTCCAATTGATTTCCTCCTTCATCTAGAATATGTTGTTGCGTTGTGACAGACTTCCTACCTAGCGCCTTTATGTGGCTCCAAAAAATCCTAGGCGCGGCCTCCTTTTTTTCGTGTATCTCTGTCATCCAGCGTTCACTTTCACCTTTAATTTTTGCCTCTACCAATTTCTGTACATGGGATTTTTTCTCTAAATATATTTCCCATATTTTTTTGGACTTCGTCCTGCGGCCGCTTCTCCTTTTTTGCCTTTCTATGCTCCCGTGATGCTTCGCGTCGCTTCTCGATCGCCTCCCGGATTTCCTTGTTCCACCAACTTTTTGGAGACGGTACCGCCATACATACAGGAGACGGTACCGCCATCTAGTGGACACTGCAAGAACTAAACTAGAGGTGGCTACATACAGGCTACAGGGGACGCACAGCCCACGCCCTAAGGAGCTTCGCCCCTAAAATACTTATGCGACAAGACGCTATGGCGCTGCGAGCGCGTGTGACCTTCGTGCGGCTTGCGTTTGCGTGCGTGCCACCGTGGCGCCAACTAATACCCGTGCCACACGGGCAGAAAAAATGGCATTTACCCCCGAATGCCTTCAGATTTATTGCCATTCGCGCGGTGCCACACGGGCGAACAAAATGGCATTCATCCGAATGCCATTCGAATGCCATTCGCCACCAAATGCCTTCGCCAGAACTCAGTTGACTGAGAAATGCCTACTCTCGACGACACAGCTCGCGAAGTGCGATTTACCTGAAAGCATATAAAACAAATCATATTGAGGTAAAAATGAAATTTCCCGTCTTTTATTTGCACTAAAGTCTTAAAAAGATGCTTTGAACGTTATACGAAGAAAATAAAGTATTGATAATGAAACGCTTGTCAATTTTAGTGTCTATTTACGCTGTGGATCTGACTAGTGTTGGCTTAGGTTGCTACGGTCGGCTGCAACGTTGTAAAACAAAGCAAGAAACTAAAACTTAGGACAGCGTAATACGCTTATTTCTACATTTGATGATTATCTGATGTGTATGAAGCTTGTAAATGCTTCTTAATTTTTTTCTTGCTATTCCATCAATGCTCACTTGGAAGGTGCTGTGATCGACATCATCAAGTCAAATGTCATTCGCTTTGGACGTGTAGCAGCGCCGGCGAAACGAATGTCATTCGGGAACTGAAGGCCTTCGCCAACAAATGTCATTTTCTATGCCCGTGTGGCACGGATATAAAAGGCATTCCGGTTGGGTATGGGTTGGGCACGCAACGCCGCGCTCCCAAGCCCGCAACGCCTCTAGAGAATGCGTACCCAGCACTAAAACTCCCTGCTATGCACAAATATCCCGTCGGTGGAACTTTCTTGCCAACCATCGCCTGAGTCGAGGATGGGAATGGCGGGTGGGGTGCTCTCACTTCTACCGGGGTACGTCACAGCGTGACGTCACCGATGCACGTGCAAGGTGGTGGTCGGCAAAACACTCCTGCTGGTGGCTGAGTGGGGTGCAGTCACTCGGTGCTTGGGGCAATTTTTTTTTTCTTTTTGAGAGCTTAATCTTCATCTCACAGTGGCAACATTAGCTGTGGCATGTGTCAGAGAACATCTAGGTGTGTGATAAAGTACGTGACGAAATGTTCGCCATGCTGGCTGGCTGTTTATCTACGAGAAGTGAACACACGTGGCGGCCTGTGCGAGGAACAGCGGCGTCTTCTTCGAAAATGTGTAGTGTTGACTGTGGCGTGTAGTGTGCGTTGAAAGGCATCGACAATATTGGTTCATCTTTACGGACGGTGAATAATGCGATGCGTCCTGTTTGCGGAAACACTGGTATTCGTTGTGGGTTTGTTTCAGTAACCGATTGTCGATGTAACATTACGATCTGACATTGTAGTCAAGGTAAAGATACATTCGACGCGATCATCTGTGAGTGGGTATACATCTCAGGGTATGCGCGGCGTGCAGAAAAATAAAAGTGCATGATCTCCTGGTGATATATACGACTACGCATGAGCTATAAGCATGTTGTAACGTTGCCGAATCTGCGTATATGCTTCACCACGGCTCTAACTCGTAATATCGGATACCTGATACGTGTTAATGGAAACAGCGGAGATTTGGGTTTCTTATCTACTTTGTACTTTTACGGCTCGATCCTTATGAAGTGACAATGCGTGTTAGAAATTTTTGTATCAGGCCTAAAGGAGCCATAGGTATGAAAACATGTTATAGGTGTCAAATGCAGCAAGGTAACTGTGCCAGATAACATTATATTGACGCGTGTGCACAAGCCGTGGTGCACACAAAACTTCGCCCATAATTATACGGCTGCCCTTTCGAAGTCATCAGCGACCACCATTCACTGTGTTGGTTGACAAATCTTAAAGATCCTACCGGCCAATTAGCGCGTCGGAGTCTCAGGTTGCAGGAGTACGACATGATGGTCGTAAACAAGAGCCGCCACATGGACGCCGACTGTCTATCCCGCTCAACCATTGAATCGGCAACTATATCCAATGAGGATAGAGTTGCCGATGAGGTGACTGCGGCCTTCTGCGAGCCTGGTCTATTGAATCACGCGACATACATCAGGTGCAACGCTGTGCAAGCTATGCAAGAAGTTCGGCCAGAAAAAAGTACGACTCCGCGCGTTTCGTGGTCGCTCGCGTTAAATCTGACTATTGCTGGTGCACCCTCGCGTCTCTTTGTGCTCCCCTTTGGCACGACTGGCGAACAGAAGCTTTGTAAGGCACCTACTACCTTGAATTACTTCGCGCTCCAATAACGAAAAAAATGTTGAATTTTTTGGGCGGTAAGAACATCGAACTACTTTCTGTTGCGAACGCATCGACTGCAAGAAGTCTCGCCATAGCTTCCACAGCGTTGCACCTGAAGTATGAAACGTAGTATAAAACTTCACGACGCCAAACATCCTCAAAGCTTGGACTGGAGACGTTGATAACTTGGGAATAACAACGGCGGGGCAGGGATCGTACCCGCGACCTCAGCATTCATATACAGATACATATACAAGCGATACATATACATATACAAGATACATATACAAGCGTAGCCGTGCTTGTATATGTATCTATACCGCGAGAGGGTGCAGACGGTGCACTGTACTATAGACGGTACCGTGTGACACACGCTAGACCATTTACGAGCGTGTTTCTCGTCTGGTCGTGATGTGACACGCCCTGATCAGCCGCACTGCCTCGGGCGGTTGCCGAGCTCGAGGACACGCCTTTGATGCGCGTCCTGTATTATGATCAAGGCAAAACCGCGAAGAGCATGCAGACCGACTGTGCGCCGGTCATTTAGGAGCACATTATAGACAAAGCCACGCGCAAAGCGAGACCAAATCCACTGGGGCTCCTCCTCGCGAAACCGCGTGATTTCCTTCTATGGGTTGCCGGAAGGAAAGTAGGAATAAAAGAAAGGCAATCTGTCCTGCACCGTGCAAGTGTGCACAGGTATGGAATGGAAAAAAAAACTATTTTGTGTACAGCAAGGGGCGTGGCATAATCTCGTGAAGGATGAAACGCGCGTGCCACAATTTTCTCTCGAGAACAGTGATTAGTATAGCCGCTAACAAACGAAGAATCATACAACCGGTAGATGCAGATCGTTGCCTTAAGAATATTTATGCGTGGACGCCTTGTCACGCGAATCGGAATTCTAATCTCGTCCCTACCTTCCGTTTCTCCCTTTCTCACCACACCTAACAGCTTTCTTGGAGCTTGCTAAGTGCATATAAAAGCTTATCAAGCGGTCTGGCACTGCCGCAGAAAAGAAATGGCAGAGAAGGAAAGGCAGGGAAGTTAACCATTCCAGAAAAGCCGGTTTGATACCATACACGTGGGAACATGTTGCAGATTTTTGCCGAAGTGTCAACTGAAAACGCCACCGTACGGTGCCACGCTACTTAAAAACAGCAGTAACAATAAAAAATTAAAACGAAGATGCAACAGTAAAACGGGTCCACCAAAATGAGTTAACAGAGAACGCCTCGTTCTAGTCGTTCAACCCAACACTCCCATGATCTCCATTTGTAGAGACAAATAAATAAAAAAGAGACTTTCTATAAATAATATAGCGGAAAAAATTACTTACTCCATTCATGCACCGCCTCAGGAGAACACATTTTTTCACTCCCAGATTATAGTAGCAGGCCGGAAGGCTTACAATGTGCTGGCGCTGTCCGTCAAAAAGCACGATAACCAGCAGCTCTGAAAGACGTCAAGAATACGTAAGAGATAAGGGAATTGGTTTCTTACGGAATACTCATCACGTTATTCCTAATACGAATTATTCAACGTCTATGCAGAACCCCGCCGCGGTGGTCTAGTGGCCAACGTATACTCAGCTGCTGACCCGCAGGTCGCAGGATCGAATCCCGGCTGCAGTGGCTGCATTTTCGATGGAGGCAAAAATGCTGTAGGCCCATGTGCTCAGATTTGGGTGCACGTTGAAGAACCCCAGGTGGTCGAAATTTCCGGAACCCTCCTCTACGGCGTCTCTCGTAATCATATGGTGGTTTTGGGACGTTAAACACCACATATCAGGGAGTTTCAGAATACCGTTTGCAAGTGCTGCGGGCGTTTCGGGCGTAGCGGGCGCCATACGAGCTTTAGAATATCGTTTGTCCTGCTGCAATCCGGAACGCACGATCGCAGCGACACCATAGACTCGAAACCAGCGCTTGCGGGCCACCCGCGGGCCGCCATCCCCGTACGCGATTTCAGATTTTTAGCGTGCGGTCCGCGAACGCCGACTCGCGTTACGACGCATGCGCAGTGGCAGCGACCGCACCGCAAGGGCTCGCGGTGTGCTATTCTAAAACTCCCTATCAATCAACGTCTACGCAGAGGTCTCGCGTAACCTACATCAGTGTTGCAACTTTTCTCACGTGCAACTTTTCTTGGCAGTGAATGGGAAGCTACTGGCGCGAATGAACTGCGCATGTACTCCTCCGTGAAATAGTTCAATTTGGCTCGCGTTTCGAATGACGGCCGTGTTCGAATAATGAAGTTGTACACCATTTGCTGCGTCTAGTTGGACAGCCACTCGAAAGCGAAATTCGTCGCAACGTGTTCGCTTCACGTGTTTTCGGCCAGTCGTCGGAACAGCTGGAGGGTGACGAGCGCTCAGCTCACCTGAAGACGAAGCCGCCATTTCGACGGAGAAGTGCACGCAAGACGTGCCACGTTTGGGCCTGAAGTTCGTCATGGCGCACGCCATTTTGCGGGAACTGGAGCACGGCGATGTCCTGTAGGTGGGCCAGGCAGTCGCGAACAACTCTTTGTTGGGCCGTGTTGAACAGCGTCACTGTAGCAGTTCTCGGAAATCCAGCACCTGAACGCAGAAAGGCAAGATTGCCAGGGTTGCCGCTGTCAGTGTTGCCAGGTGCCGCCAAGCAAACAAGCAGTCAACCCAAAACAAGCACACAAAAAAAGTGGCGGTGCTTCTTTGAATAAGCCCAACCTAAGTGGAAGTTGGGCCCAACCTAAGTGGAAGTTGAACAAATGTTCTTATTCTTGAAAATCGCGTTGTAGTACGAAAAAAAACTACGAATACGTTTTGCATAATGAGAACAGGTGCATGAAAAAGGCAAGAATTTTTCTAGCCTTAGTTAGAGTGTACACTGTACCTTAGTTACACACATACTCATGGTGGTCAAACGTATACTAGAAAGAGGCCGAGGTTGGCATGATGAGCGCGAATGTCACACTTGCAATACTTGTATGCAGTTTTTTTATCGTGTCCGGTGACAGGACATAACCAGTCCCTTAAGCAGTGTTCACACAAGAGACAAATCCACGGGGGACAAAGGCGAAGCCTGGTGACGTCAACAGGCAAGGAGAAGTCCCCTCAAATATCCCTCACCCACACGGACGAGGCGAATGGGGGGGGGGGAGATCAGTGTGGCCAGACTGCCCTAGTAGGAGCTTAGACTACCCTCACTAACGCTGCTCAGCCTGCGCAATACACCCATCGCCCGTGCTCCTTTTGTTGTGATATATTCAATATGAGGTTGCCAGTTAAAATGTTCATTATAGATATAACACCAAGGTATTTAAAGGAATCCACTTGTGCAATGTCCTGCACACACAAACACACACACACACACACACACACACACACACACACACACACACACACACACACACACACACACACACACACACACACACAAAATGAGATGCCAAGGAATGTATAGGGGAAGTTATTAGAACTAATGTAATGTAAATAAGCAGAAAGAAAAGTGGGTGAAAAAATAACTTGCCGTGAGCAGGAATCGAACATACGACCTTCGATTAAGGCGTTCGAGCATCGAACGCTTTAAAAAAATCACATGGATACACGATAAAGTGGCTGAGGGGTAGGCTGCCGTGGTAGCTCAGTGGCAGAGCATGGAACGCGTTATTGGGAGGTCGCAGGTTCGGTTCGTGCCCATGGCAAGTTATCTTTTCACCCACTTTTCTATCTTCACATTTACATTACCATTCGGTCTAATAACTTCACCTATACTTTCCTTGGCATTTTTTTTTATTCAGATACCCTAAAGGCCCCGAAGGGCATTACATAAGGGGGGGGGGGAGAACAATGAGTTGAGTACATTTCAATTCAAGAGCATAGTACATGGTTCATGGCTCTGATAATAAAAATCACTTCAAGTGGCTTACAAACAAATCGTGATTATCAATTGTGGCAATATCTTCTGGTAATCGATTCCAATGAAAGATGGCCAAGAACAACGGGGATCGACGAAGAAGATTAGTACGGGCAAACAAGGGGAGGACTTTGAAAGGGTGATCTAGACGCGGAAAAATGCGATGGGCAGGTTTGATATGCGATGCAGCAAATGACGACGCACTATGATGGAGCTGGTGGAAGTGACATAGTAATGCTAGTATTCTTCGTTTTTCCAGGGAGGGCAGCTGTAGAGATTCTTTAATGGCAGTTAGGCTAGATGTGCTGGAATATTTCTTAGTAATAAGACGTGCTGCTTTATTTTGCAAGGCCTCCAGTCTGTTTGTTAAGTATGCCTGGTTTGGGTTCCAAATAATAGATGCGTAGTCGAGTTTGGATCGAACTAATGAAGTATAAGCTAAAAGTTTAGTTGACTGACTAGCTAAATACAAATTTCGTCTGATGAAACCGAGTGTTTTACTTGCCTTTTGTCTGCTAGATCTCATTAATATAATGTCAAAACACGAAAAAACGAGCCCTTATGTATACACTTCTTTACTTTATATATATATATATATATATATATATATATATATATATATATATATATATATATATATATATATATATATATATATATATATATATATATATATATATCACCAGAAGAAGCGAACGAGCAAACGAAAAACGATGCTTTATTGCCAACGTTACGGCCGGGGACCGGCCTTCGTCAGGGCATACGTGCATATTACACTAACAGGCACTTCTTAAAGACATAGCATGGGGGCCCCCAATTGTGAATCATCACTCTTAGCAATATTGACATACATGTTAACAAAAAGATATTCAGACATGCGCAGCATTTTGTTGATAGCGGAGCAGCAGCGCGCTATACAGAATATGGTAGGGCAAGGTGACTTGAAAGCATACATACAAATAATATGATGGACACTTGTGATATCGCAACATTTGTGAATGAACAAAAAAAGGCAATGCCATGGTAAGTTACGTTCATTGTCAGTGAAATATACATGAGCATAATATCACCATTGATGTCACAAATGTGGTAACAGAGTGTGCATGCATTCTGGTCAACTAACTAATGTGTCAACAATGACACCGCAACGTAATCACGGCAGTGGACAAACGTGTATGTGGGCTACGGCGGTTGATTTATCTGATTTGCCGGTAAAAACGTAAGCCTCCCTGGGTTTTCGTTTATTCCAGACGCTATGGCGTTAAATTTATGAATAAGAAAAGATTCACGAACTTCCCTTTCGTAGTGCGATTTGAAACCAGATTCGAGTATTGTGGCAGTTATGTTGTCGAAAGAGTGGCCTGGGGTAGCGAGGTGTTTGGACAGGGGAAGGCTAGGCAGGTACCTGACGTGTGACCTGTGATTATTAAAGCGCAACCGGAAAGCTGTCTCTGTTTGACCAATATATTGGAGGTCACACAATGAGCATTGGAGCAAGTAGATTGCATTGCTCGTGTCACAGTCGAAATTGCCTTTTATCCAGAGAGTGAAGTTCGACGCAGAGCTCTTAACAATACGCGACGTGGTCATGTGGGGGCACACCTTGCAGCGTGCCTTGTTGCATGGGTGACACCCCACTGGGGCTGGCGTTGATAGTTTGGATGACGTAATATATGTCTCGTAGGTTTCTCGATCGGCGGTAAACTGCTCGTGGAGGCTCTGGGAAGACGTCTTTGAGACGATTGCTCTGCATTAGTATGTTGTAGTGCTTTTTGAGGATCGCGTTAGCATTTGGAATTGACGGAGAATGTGTCAGAATTAAATTGATGTGTTTCCGGTGCGCAGGTTCTTTATTTGATTTTAGAAGCGCTCTTCGGTCAATTGCATCGGCGCGCATAATCGCGTTGTCGATAATCTGAGGCGGGTACTGTTGTACAGTTAGGGCATCACGAAGCTTATCACAGTTTTCAACAAAGTCTGAATTTTCAGAGCACAGTCTTTTGAAACGAAGTGCTTGACTGTAGGGTATACTCGTCTTACAATGTTTTACATGGCTGCTTTTGAAATGAAGGTATCGGTGAGCGTCGGTGGGTTTTCTGTATACTTTAGTAAACAATTTTGGCCGCAAAGGGATACTGTTACATCCAGGAAACAGATGGATGCCTTCGAGTACGAATGTGACAATGAAATGGATGGATGAACTTTGTTAAAGTCTGCAATGAAAGTCATTAGTTCCGCTTCGCCGTGATATATATATATATATATATATATATATATATATATATATATATATATATATATATATATATATATATATATATATATATATATATATAATTACGCAATGCCCCTTCTCCTACCCCCCCTCTCCCGGAAAAAAAAGCTCGCATAATCTTTTATGCATTTCCCAAAGACGACTAGAAGACGAAATGATTTTTTTTTTACTCTGCCGAAAGCCTACCGCACCTTGGTTTTCCCGGCCTCTGGAATCGAAGAAATTTGAAGCTTACTCCATCTCAAATGTATTGCTGTGCCTCCATGATCGTGGCCTCCCTTGAACCGAGTTGCCATGTTAAGTCAATCGTTGCATGATGTCGTGACCTAACGTTGTATGACGTATTATGACGGCTCATACGCGTTTTGGTAACCTGTGACGTCATCACGTTGTTTTTTGTGCATCGCTCGTGTTTTGTTTTGTTGCACCGGTCATGTATTTTGTTTTTTGCATCACATGGCACCAATGTCGACGGTCACTTTTTCCCATTTGAAACTCGAATTATATCCAATTATAGACTAGAAAAATAGCACCCGATCTTCGCTCCATGAAAAAAAAATGGTAAAACCAGAAAAAAAATACTATATGTGTAGCAATTGTATTTTTCAGCAGTTAATTAACTTGTCTGTGGTGTAGATGCGCCAAATGTGTTCTGTGTGTCGGTTATGTCTTGTCGCGCAACATTATGATAATTGCAACAGCCAGCTTGCGGCCGAATTACTATATTATTATTATTATTATTATTATTATTATTATTATTATTATTATTATTATTATTATTATTATTATTATTATTATTATTATTATTTATTTTTGCTGTGGCATACAGCGGACAAAATAGCCTCTGACCATGTATTTCTGCCCGGTACGCCTCTGATCATTGATGGTCATTCGTTTACTCTTAAAGCGCAGTCTTGTTTGCGGCTGCGCCGAATAGCCGTTCTGTGGCCTGACTGCCGTCCTTGAAACATGTGCGGCCACATACAACGCCTGGGGTCACCGCAACCCTGAATCTTCTACTCCATCCGCTATCCCTTGTTACGGTCACCAAGCAGTGATGAAACGTACGCGGCATTACATGATGGGCTCAGGCAAATATATTCTTGCCTTGTTTTCTCATTTTATTTGGTGGTTTCTAAGTACAGTGAATTAACTGACGTTCTAATCGTGCACCCATCGCAAACTTGCAATTTATCGAAGTGCCGCATAGGCATGCCGCGCAGGCTTTCTTACTGGAGCAAGAGCACGCTATAAGCCACATTTTCTAGGACGAAAGACCTTTGTACCTCGTCAAACGCGATAATTGGCCGTCAGCGTCAAAACGAGGGACGCCCAAAATCATCATCGCGTGATGACCACCATAAGGCGCCATGCCGCCGCCGAAGCTGTGACGTCACTACATGGCATCACACTTCATGACTTGTCATGGTGGCTTCATCACATAACGTTGCCCCGCCGCGGTGGTCTAGTGGATAAGGTACTCGGCAGCTGACACGCACGTCGCGAGATCGAATCCCGGCTGCGGCCGCTGCATTTCCGATAGAGGCGGAAATGTTGTAGGTCCGTGTGCTCAGATTTAGGTGCACGTTAAAGAACCCCAGGTGGTCAAAATTTCCGGAGCCCTCCACTACGGCGTCTCTCATAATCATATGGTGCTTTTGGGACGTTAAACCCCACATATGAATCTATCAATCAATCAATCAATCACATAACATCGTCGCTAAGTGGGCCGACGAGGAAAGCAATGCAACCACAGATCATGTGCAGAAAAGTTTCGGAGGCGCGCGCTGGGTGGGGGATTACACTCACCGGCTTAAACAAAAATGGCATTCGTCTTAGTTGCTCTTTTTTTCCGCGTCGTCGCCCGGGACTGCGGCCCCCATTTGGCCTTAGCTTGGTTCAAAGTATCACGTGTAAATTTAAACCAGGCATCAAGACGTAAGTGGATTTTGTTGCTTCAAGATTATACATATTTTGAAGGAAAGACAGAAACTGGGGAATGTACAAGAACGCCTGTGCTGATGAGCATGCACGACACAACCGGCAGATAGTCCCGACACGTTATCACCAGTCGGCAGGCAGACAAGGAGGCGGTGAAAAGGGGGGAGGCACATAGCAGATTAGGGCACCATAAATGTATGCCGCTACAGCGTGACTGCCCATCTCTGCTCGCGTTCTCAGTGCATGCAGCTGAAGCGGTCATGGAGGACACGGAGTTCTTGCCCAGCTGCTGGGGCCATCGGCTACGGGGTCAGGAACTGATCGACCACTACGTCAAGGAGACGGCACGTCTGAGCGAGAAGACCAGGGTCCGCTTGGGTGCGCAAAAGGACATCAGGTGAGACGCGCGACTTCGGAGAAAAAGCAGGACGGTCAGGGGAGGACTCGAGCTCCCCTGCAGTCCTTGAGAACTGGTGAAAACGAGGGCCGTATACGAGACGCCCAACTCTCTTCCCTTCCCCCGCTTTTTTTTTTCGCCTTCCGAACCTTCAAATGTAATTGACAGGTAGCTGTTACAAGAGTAGTACTGAGAATATCAGAACGGATAGGGAATGATGGCGTGTCACGAAAATGTCATCTGATGAGCCACGTCACCGGTAGATAGGGCTGGCATGTCATTACAAGTCAAATACCATTATCCCTATGCAGTACAAAGTCAGAATGGACGTGTGTCCCTACACATTATCTCTGCGCACTAGTAACATTGTGTATTATCTCCTTAGCTATACATTTAGATGCAGGCTGTGTTTCTGTCGTGAGAAAGTACCGGTTATATACGGTAAATTTTAGAAACAATATTACCAGTAGGAAGGTTTGGGTACGGGCTCAGTGGGTGGATCTAAGAAGGACTCTGCTTTCGCTAGCGAATCGTGGCGCCATGCATCACTTCAACACTTTTTCAAATCACATTCATTAGGAAAATCGTGTTTTTTCTCCTGCTGAAGTGTCGTTTTAATCTTTTATGTGTTCTTAATCCTGGCATTTCTAGGCATATATGATTCGCTGCTTATAATAAATAGGATTCGAACATGTGTGCTACAGTCAAAGAGATTACACGAGAAGGCATGTACGGGCGCTTCTGAGGAGCTATATCACAGCGCACGCCTCGTTCTAAAATAGAGGGGACGTTGGCAAAACTGTCAGCTCTTTACTGTTTTCCGGGTAAACAATAAACATTATCATCATCGATCAACAACAACTAGCCCAGTGGCATAACGTGCAAAAGTGATCTATAGAATATGTGTACTTTAACTTTGTGTGTTTCTCTCTTTGTCATTCGGCGTCATAGCGCCTTCCGCCTCGCGTCTGTAGAGTGCTACTCTACACTCACAGCCCCAAGAGAGTGCTGGCAACTCTCTTTGCGGGAGTAGAGGCTTGTCCCATATTTATATCTCTTTTCAGAAGTGCTGGGAACTTTATTCTGCACAGAGTGGGCACACTCTCTTGACCGAGTGCTGGTATACTCTGGTTGAACGAGAGTAAACAAGCTCCCTCGCCAGGGTATACAGCCACGCTTCTGAAATAGAGTTCATACACGTTCTGCGGGAGCTGCGCTACTCTCTCACAGAAGTGTGGCAGTTTGGGCTGGTTGGTATGACATGGCGATAATTATAGTGCGAGAACAGAACGACGACAAAGAGACAAGAAGGACACGAGTGCTAACTTTTAAGTGAGTTTATTGCGCAAAGCGCGAAAACCTATAGAGGAGACAGTAAACCATGTGACAAATACCATGTGGCACAAAGAGCAATGCATGAGTAAGGGAAAGAACAAAAGCACAGAAAAAGGCAAAGAAAAGTCTATAAGGAAACGAAACAGAAAAGTTAAAGTAAAAGAAACATGATTACATTCGCACACCGATACCTTCGAGGAGCTCTAGTTCCTTCTCGGACAGAGACACGTATGGCTTGCTAATGCATGACACCTGTTCGCGTGCCATCTGCACGGCCTTGACAATAACGATAGTTATAGCGCGAGATCAGAACGACGACAAAGAGACAAGAAGGACACGAAGGACACGAGCGCTAACTTCCAACTCGTTCCACCTAACCTAACCACCTAACCCAAGCTGCCACCTCACAACCTAACCCAAGCTGCCACACCTCGACAATAACTCGGGTGCGCTCATCCCTGTGCTTATACAGCGTCACTGTATCCTTGAAAAGGGACACACAGTTGCACTCAGTGCAGTGAAGAGCAAGAAAACCATCGTTCCCGTTTCCAACATCGTTTGCGTGTTCTCTCAGTTGACCGTTCAGACACCTTCCGGTCGTTCCTTTCCTGCGGTTCTTGTTATGTCGGAACGACATAGGCGGTGAGTTCAAACCCCGCCGTACAAGTTTTTTTCTTCGACGTTTTTTTTTATGATATGTGCTGAGATTTACCTTACTCACGCAGCATTTTGTGTGATAATCTAACTTTTGGCGACGCTTTAGATGTTGCCGCTGTTTCTTGCTCGAAGGTGTTCGGTAGTGGCGCTTCGGGACCTGAACGTTCATGATCACACAAGCATGCCATAGTTATCACTGAGGTTATCCTATTACTTGACGCATTATACTTACACCTGGGGCGTCTATGCTCAGAGGCGTATGGCTATCGAGACAGTTTTATTGCTTTGCGGCGTCGGTGGTAACATGCAAGTGCTAGGTCAGCAAGGACAGAGTGCCATATCCCATTCACGCCTCATCAGCACGAGAGTTGCATAGATTGGGAACTCTACTTGAGTAGCAGGGAGTTCGCCATCTCTTTCACTCCGCATTCAACGAAAGAGTATGTTCCGCAACCAACTCTGCTCTACTCCCCCATGGAGTAACAGAACTCAGGGGAGAGTAACACAGTCCCTCTGATCTTGCAGTAACCCCCCCCCCCCCCCGAATTCTGTGAGTGTATTGGGTGAAAGGAGAGCGTGGGGGGGTAATGGTGTTTTCTTTTTCTTTCTTTTTTTTGGGTGGGCGGGGTTATACTTCAGTATTATGACTGACTACTACTTCTGCAACAGTCCTTCTGGCTCCCATAAAGAAACTAAGATATTGTTCTAGAAGACTGCGGTCAGCGGCGAGTGTAGCATCAAAGTGCTTCTCCTTCGCATTGTTTCTGTTTCCGAGCTCTGCTACCAGCCATGATAATCTAGCTAGTGGTCGTAATGCTTGACCATGGGCGTGCGCACGGGGTGGGGTGGGGGCAGGGGAGTCGTCTTTTAGTTACCTGAGAAGGATGCACAAAGTCTGCACTTACATTCACTTCATAGACTTGTCTTTTAAGAGGGAGAAGGAGTGGGTGCTGGGACGAACTCGTCTTCGCATCGTTTCTGTTTTCGCACTCTGCACGCGCGTGCAGGTTCGGGAAGCACCCTCGCGAGTGCCTTGACCTGTACTACGGCGATCGACAGCCGGACGAGTGTCGCTCGACGTTGCTTTTCTGGCATGGTGGCTACTGGGTCGAAGGAGACCGGCAGTCGCACGCCCTCGTGGCCGACGCCTTCGTGGAGGCCGGGATGGCCGTTGCCGTGGCCGGCTACCCGCTAGCACCCAGCGCCACGCTCGACCAGATCGTCGAGTCGGCCACTCGCTGCGCCCGACACGTGCTCGCGCTCAGGCCTGGACCGCTCGTGCTGGCCGGACACTCGGCGGGAGCCCACTTGGCCGCCATGGTCGCCACTCGGCTACACGGTGAGACTCGCTTTTGCACTCGATAGATCACCATGGTTACGAAACGAACCGATATGTATATGTAGCGAAAGAAATAGAAGATGCATAGGCCCGTATGTATTTGCTTTACAAGTCGACTCCAAGGCAAAAGTTAGCCAAGTTTCCTTCTCTCTGTATTCTACTGCAGTGTCATTCTTCATCCCCTAGAAGCTTCCTGCTCTGAAAGTGATTTTGCAACGCGTCCGGGACCTGATCACCTTTGACCAAGCGGTGATGTTTTGTGGTAACGTCATCTTGCGGCGTCACGACGACATCACAAATTTTGTCGACCTGTGACGTCACGATGACGTCACATGGTGTCTTAAACGCGCGCCAATCGCGTCGACGCGGATGGTCACTTTTCGCGTTTGATGAGACATTTAAGGGGCGAGCTCGGCATGCTGACCATGGGCGTCACCAGAGGATTGCGAAAGGGGAGTTTGCTGCCCTCAAGCCGCACCAGCATTATCCTAACCAAAATACACCGGCTACCCCTTATCCCAGCAGCAATAGTTTGCACACTATACCCCCCCCCCCCCCCCCATGACGAACTCTTGCCGACGCCAAAGCTGCTCGGATTCGATCCTGGCTGTGGGATTGCATTTTTATTGATTGATCGATTGATTGATTGATTGATATGTGGGGTTTAACGTTCGAGAACCACCATATGATTACGAGAGACGCCGTAGTGGAGGGCTCCGGAAATTTCGACCACCTGGGGTTCCTTAACGTGCACCCAAATCTGAGGCATTTTGATTGAGGCGCCGACGATAGAAGCCCGTGTAATGTGCGAGGTCAGTGCGTGTGAAGGAACACCAGATGGTCGACATTGCCGAGCCCTCCACTACGACGTCTATGAATATTATGCCGTGGTTGCGGGACGCTAAATCTCATACATTATTTTTAATAATGAGCGTAAGCAGAAAGCACAGCGGGTCGTAAAAAAAAGGCGCTGTCCTTACTGGAAACTTCTCCAAAAGCTGTTCTGAAAGAAAAGAAGGGATTGGTCGGTGGAATACTGCCTGCTACCTCCGCTCTTTGGTTTCTGCGCATATAAACCGAAATACACGCGCCGTGGGAATCAGTTCCCACGGCGCGTGTATAGCTGCGACATAGCTTTCATTAGACACTGATGTATTTTTCGTTAGTGACTAGCGCAAGTTATATTTAGTCTAACAGATCAAAAATACCTTCTTATAGGGGCCCTCCAACACCGTTTCTAAGTTATACAGAACGATCCTCTATCGGATTCTACTGCATCGCGAATCTCCTGCATATATATATATATATATATATATATATATATATATATATATATATATATATATATATATATATATTTGACAAACTGATAAACCATAGGAGAGCACGAAAGAATGCCACAGGTTAAAGTCCTGCTAGTTTAAAATGGTGAGCGATTTGTGGCCGTTTTCGACACGATATGATAAATTATCTGCTGCGGGCAGAGATAAAATATTCGACACTTTTTTTAGTCAGGAACCTTGAGGATCGGCAATTTCTTCGACTATAGCTTCAAAAGAATTCACGAGACTTTCTCTAATAGGAAAAATGGAAACAAGGAAAACTTGGCGTGTGCGTGTTTTTTTTTTTTTTTTTGCTCTTTATATCTTTATTGCTTATTCTATTGTGCTGCGCTAGAATGACCGTTTCACGCGTTCTCAGGAGCTTCAACACCTGACCGGCCGCGTTTTCTGACCATACCATAAAGTGCGGCAGGGTCCCTTTGACAGGTATGTATCTAGAAAGAAGAAAGGTGGGGGGTCTTGAGAGGATTTTGACTGCCCTCTGCAGATTTTGTATTGGTCTAACTTTTCTGGTGATACTAAAGTGTTTACACGGCTTCACAGCAACCATCAGTTGCCAATAAAGCTAACCATTATACCCCCCCCCCCCCCCCCCTCGTTCGCTTCCCGAAAAAAATTCCTGAATACGGCCAGTGACTCTGGTACAGCCATGGTTTCAAACAAGCGTATTTGGATGGAATCGAACGAATACCTCGAGCTCCAATGACACAGCAGCAGTTTCTTACGAAATGCGGCGCACGCAGGGGAATCGCGCTTGCGAAGCCTTCTTCTACTGTCGCCCGTGTTGGACGTAGTGGCGCTGCTGGGGAGCTCCGTGGCACGAGACGCCGCCATCAGTGCCGATCAGGCGATGCGCAACAGCCCTCTGCAGCTGGTGGACGAGCTGCCCACCCACTTGCACATCGTGGTAAGTCCCGGCTCGGCTCCGAAGGCGGCTTTATCTTGTTTCTCGTAAAATTTCAGCCCGTTCCACGACGGGAAAAAGCGTCCGAAACTGTAAGAGCGCGAGTGTCTGTGATTGGCTTTGCAACGTCACGTGCATCGTCATCATTAACACCTTCGTCTGTATTATTTCGAGCAGCATCATTTATCATCATCATTATTTCGTTTTATTGATTTTCTTATTCAATCCGGCCACGCCTGCGTGGTGCCTGCTAATGCTGCTGCCATTACTACTACTACTACTACTACTACTACTACTACTACTACTACTACTACTACTACTACTACTACTACTACTACTACTACTACTACCATTGGCGTAAATCAGGTGGCAAGGGGGGGCGGTCCTGACTTTTTTTGCGTTCAGGCTCGGGGGAATACCCGGTGTCCCCCTTCAGATTTAGCTTTTTTTTTCTTTATTTCTTTCTCTCTTTGTTTTAACTTTCTTAGCGTGCACAGAAGACAATTATAAGAAAGAAAGAGACACTAAAGAATTCCCAGCATATCCACGGAATGCATGATGATGAGTGGGGCGAAGCATCCGTCAATCCGTCCGCACTTCCGTCCGTCCGTTCGTTCTTGCTTCCGCCTGTCTGTGCGACCATCCGTGCGTCCGTCCGTCCATGCGTTTGTCCGTCCCTGCGTTCATTCGTGCGTCCGTCCATCCATGCGTCCATCCGTCGGTCCGTGCATGCCTGTCCGTCTGTCCGTGCGCCAGTTCATACGTCCGTCCGTCCATGTAGTGTACACTCCAAGTACCGCCTTCTCGCATCTTTTCATCCTATATTCGTCATATAAAAGTACCGCCATCCAGCGGACATTCCAGGGAATAAACGAGAGGTGGCACGGTCGGACAAGAGGAGCAGCACGCGTGCACTCTCTTCTGAACTTCGTGTCTAGTTCTCACCAAGTTTCACCGCCGCTAGTTCATGGCACTGCGGCCCAACCTTCGCTAAACTTGCTAAAACCAAGGAGGTTACGCCAAGCGAGTTCAACATGGCAACCGTTTCTGGTGAGACATAGTGCTCAAAGTGCGTCCTCTAATTTTTCTAATTCAAGCGTCCAATTCAAGGCAAATTTTATTGGAGATTAAGTCACCAATAGTCGTCTCTGCAGGTTCTTTCATCAGAAACAACTATCTTTTTATTTATGATTAACGTGCGCGGGTTTCCTCCTCAACTCAAGAGAGTGCGCGCGGGCCGCTACTCTGTAGTCCGGCCGTGGAGGTAACCACCACCACCTACTACTACTACTACTACTACTACTACTACTACTACTACTACTACTACTACTACTACTACTACTACTACTACTACTACTACATACATCGCGGACGCACGACTTAAGGAGCTTCGCCCCTAAATGTTGAAGCAGTGCCTCCTGGCACTGGTTGAAGTATGGACACATACCGATTCGCCCAGATGTCAGTTTTAGTGCAATTATCTTTCTCTCCCTCTCTCTTTTCAGGGTTTACGGAAACAAAATAGTTGCATGCGTCCACCTGCGCATGCTTTGTTGTCTCATGCGCTATGTCAACAATGAGCCAACTAATCCACATGCTGTATAGTGAACTGCGATAGGGGTATACGTATATAGGTACCCCTCTCTCTATATTTAACCCCTTGAGGGCCGGCACCCGGTTTCCATTTGGCTGCATCTCTGGAATCAAAACTTGCAGAGCCACATGTATGCCTTCGAGCAGGTTCTTCGGTTTGTAAAGGCAGCAGCGAAAACGAAACACGGGAGAAACACCAGTTTAGATGATTGGGCGAGTTGGTACTGCATTTTAAAATTTGTTACGGTGCAGTAAGCAACAAGAAGCATTCGATCCACGAATAAAATTGTTGTGTTGGAAGAGCAAACGGTAATTTTTAAAACCATGATTGCCAAGTTGCACGCGGTTTAAGCTTTTATGGGACTACCGAAGGCTTACTCATTACCAGATTGAACAAATTCTCGCTTTAAACTTCTGTGCCGCTGAAGCCGAATGTGTCCTCAGTCAACGTACATTATGACGAGATTCGATGTTCTTGCATGAAACATCATTCAACTGTTAGGTATTGGTTAATTGCTGTACCTCTTGTCACTTGTTACTCTGGTGTAGTTTTCCATTATTCGATTTAAAAAGAAAAGTTGGAAGAATTCTAGGCCAGTCTTGAAAATGGCTGCCTTGCTATTCGCAACCTATTAGAATAGTATTTGATTCGTGTTCAAATCAAATCAAATCAAGTTTTAATATTTCATAATAAGATGTACAAAAAAGAATATACAGAAGGAGGTCCTGTAGTATACACTGAAATGGAACCTCCTATGAAATGTAAACATAAGTATTTGATTGGCAACAGCAGTGCAAAAATAAGAGAATACAAGGTTAAAAATGATATACAGATACAAATAAATGACGATGCTCTCATTAACTATATTCAATTGGAAATATAAACTGTAAAATATATTTATATATATCTATATGGATAGCATGACATGTAAAAAAAGTGATTCGGTATAATCACTATTCGATTCGTATTCCATTCGCTTCTAAATTTAGCACACCCCTAGTATTGACCCCACCCCCATTTTCTTGCACCCAGTGTAATTTTCCATTGCCTCCGGATCGGAGGCATTAGAAGCTTTTTGCACCTGATCTCGTTTTGCACTACCTCCGGGATCGGCCCACCTTTGGCCGAGCGACGATGTTATACGATGACATCATCGCGTGACGTTAAGTTAATAGACGTTGTTACAAAGCAGTAACGAAGACCTTGGGCCGGATGCCCCCAAGCGTGCCTTCCCGTCATCTCGGACATTCTGTGTGGGGGCGGGTCGTCACCTGCACCGGCTCTGTTTGTCTCGGCTGTGCGCCTTGCCTGCGGGGCAGTGGCTACGGGCGGGCCCCTCTGGAATCTCGGGCATTCTGTGTGGGGGCGGGTCGTCACCTGCACCGGCTCTGTTTGTCTCGGCTGTGCGCTTTGCCTGCGGGGCAGTGGCTACGGGCGGGCCCCTCTGGAATGTGCGGAAGGCCGGTTGTGTGCTACAGTAGGGACTGCCGTGAATTTCTCCTGCGTGGTCGCTTCCGAGTCCCCGCGCGTGTGCCACGTGCACCTGCCACGTGTGTGAAGGGACACTTGTGTTGTGCTCACGATTAGTGGTTGGTTCCCCGAAGAGACATTCCGCCTATATATTCGGAACTGCACGGCGAGGCAAGGAGAGCAGCCCGCCAGAAGAAAACAGGAGAGTGTCGCGAGAAGAGTCGTCGTTCGGACGTTACTGTCCAACATGTTGCAAATAAACGTCTTGTTAAGTTTTCCTTGACGCCTGTCCCTCTGCCTCAGCTCTCGAGAGTTCTGAACGTCCCCGTGGCCTGCGGAATGACGACCACCACCCAGCTCCATGCTACCTACTGGGTCCGCTGCGGCCATCGACGCGGCTCGTAACAACTGGATGGCAGCGACGGGATTCTGCTCACGCCAAGTCGCAACAAGCTCGGGCCAGCATCGGAATCGTCTCCGCTGAGATCATGGCTGCAGAGTGCGGTGAGTGCTTGACTTTTCTTCACTGAGATTTTACCAGGCTTTATCTAGAGTTTTGTAGGAAAGGTGGTAAATTTGGATAACTACTCTACGTTGACCTGTGCATGGGAACGTAGCGTCCTAGTAGTAGTGAAGTTAGCAGCACTTGTAGCAACCATGAATCTGAAGGCACTGAAAAAAACCGCTTTTGCTAGAGTTAGCTAAAAGTTTGGGTTTGGATGTTCGTGAACAAATGAGAAAGCCAGAGATTATCGAGGCTATTGAGAACCTTAACGCAGACGACGACGAGCTCTCAGAGTGTCTAGAGCTGATAGACGAACATGAAAGGCGCAAAGCTGAAGAGAGAAATGAGAAGCTCATACGCGAAGCAGAAGAAAGGGATCTTGAGAGGAAACGCCTTGAAATCGAGCTACTCAAGGCTCGAGGTAGTAGTGAAGGTAGCGAAGCGTCTAGCGGAGTAGAACGGAAGTCGTTCAGGATGAAAGACCTAATGCAACCTTACCGCTCCGGAGAGGACATGGGTCTGTTCTTGGTAAATTTCGAGCGCACATGCGAGAAGTCGCGTGTTACCAAAACGATGTGGCCACAGTGCTTGCTTACCCTACTACCCTGTGAGGCTGCCGAGGTAATTGCCCGCTTGACAAAAGAGGAAGCAGATGATTACGACCAAGTTAAGTCGAGCCTGCTAAAGAAATATAGATTGTCAGCAGAAGCATTCAGGCAGAAGTTCCGGAGCGCCGTAAAGCAGAAAGACGAGTCGTATGCTGATTTCGCATACAAGTTAATGTCTAATATGAGGGAGTGGCTCAAAGAGGCTAAGGCGTTCGAGCATAAAGAGAAAATCGTGGAGTGTTTCGGACTCGAGCAGTTTTACCGTCGTTTGCCCCAAGACGTTAGGCTCTGGGTGCAAGACAGGGAGGAGGTAACCACTGTGTCGAGGGCCGTGGAGCTAGCGGAGGATTTTGTTTCGCGCCGCGCGCTTGATAGAAGAGAAATTCCCCAGTGGGAGGGCCAAATCAAAAAGGCAACTGGGTGGAGGGGACATTCAGTCCAAGAGAATCGAGAGCGCAACACTGGTCCCGAAAAGCAACGGGAGGTAAGTAATGAGACCACGGTTGAGGAAAAGCACCAAAACAGTGCGTTTGAAAAGAGGCGACCACTTGTGTGCTATAAATGCCACAAGCCAGGTCACATTGCGGCCGTCTGCAAGAGTCCAAAGTTGTTTGCTTCTCAGTCGACAGCGAGGGTGAAAACATGCGACTGCTGGAGCCATATATCAGAGAGCTGATAGTAAATGGAAAAGAGTGTCGCGTGCTGCGGGATTCGGCAGCGACAATGGACGTGGTCCATCCCTCGTATGTTGAAGCTGAACATTTCACAGGAGAGTGCGATTGGATTAAACAAGCAGCGGAACCATCAAGCGTATGCCTTCCGATTGCTAAGGTATGCATCGAGGGCCCCTTTGGCACATTGCACACAGAGGCTGCAGTATCTGCTTATTTGCCAAAGCAGTATGTATACTTGTTTTCAAACAGATCCGATTGGTTACTAGGACAGAAGAACCTAGCGTACGGGGATGGGGTTGTGTGCGCGCTCACTCGCTCAAAGGCGCGAGAACTCGCAACTAGAGCCGCACCGCTCTATGTTCCCTCGAGAATCACCGAGAAAGCCGGAGATGGAGAGCCCACGAACACGGTAGACACGATCACAACAAACACTGATCAAGTGAGCGATGAAGGCGCGGATAAAAACGAGGAAGACCCTCTTGAATCTGGAAGTGTGTGTGAGGAGATGATTACTCCTGCATCTAGTAGCCTGCAGACTTTGCTGAGAGTGGATCGATCGTCCCTTATAGAGCAGCAAAGAGCAGACCCCACTCTTCAAAATATAAGGAGTCAGACTAAGGAGGGTATTTCTAAGAAAAACGTGATGTATCAGAACAGGGCCGGGATACTTTATCGTAAGTATCTAGATCGCAGACGGGTGCAGTTTGATCAGTTAGTGGTACCGGAACGTTACCGCCGTGATCTTTTACACTTAGCTCACGGTAGCTCATGGTCGGGTCACTTGGGGGTCAAAAAAACGAAGGATCGCCTGCTGCAGGAATACTATTGGCCGGGTTGTTTCCGGGAAATAGAGAATTTTGTCAGAACCTGCGACACCTGTCAGCGTGTAGGAAAACCAGGGGATAAGGTTCGTGCCCCAATGAAGCTCGTGCCAGTGATCACTGAGCCCTTTCGACGACTCGTGATCGACACAGTAGGGTCTCTTCTAAAAACAACATCCGGTTACCGTCATGTCTTAACAGAAATTTGTCCCGCGACCAAGTTTCCTGAGGCAGTGCCTTTAAAGGAACTGAGCTCGGTAGAAGTGGTAAACGTGCCCGAAGAGCCACCACTAGATTTCCCCTTTTCGGGAGCGGGAATAAAGAAGGATAACGCTGGTCAAACGCTCAAGGCCATGGTTGAGGTAGCTGAGCTCACAGCTAACGAGAAGCGTGACCTAGAAAGCCTCCTGATAGAATATGAGGACCTGTTCTCGGAGAAACCGGGCCGAACAAATTTGGTAGTGCATGACATAGAGCTTACGGCCACTCAGCCCGTGCGGTCAAAGGCGTATCGAGTGTCGCCGCGTCAGCGTGCCATTATTGAGACCGAGATTAAAAGAATGCTCGAGCTCGATGTGATTGAAGCTTGTGAAAGCGATTATACCTCTCCGCTTATATTAGTGGAGGTTCCTGGGAAAGATCCGCGACCATGCGTTGATTACCGGAGGTTAAATCACATAACGAAGGATCAGAGTTTATTATCGAGACGGACCACTGTCCCCTCACGTGGTTGCAAATGATGTCACCTAAGAACGGCCGGCTACTTCGCTGGAGCTTGCTATTGCAACAATACTCTTTCGAAATTCGTTACAAGAGAGGCAAATTGAATGGCAACGCTGACGGCTTAAGTCGTTGTTTCTAGGGATCTTGATGGCGTCAGGTAATCTGGCTTGGGTATTTAGGTTCCATTTTAGGGGCGAAGCTCCTTAAGGCGTGGGCTGTGCGTCCCCTGTATGTAGCCACCTCTCGTTTAGTTCTTGCAGTGTCCACTAGATGGCGGTACCGTCTCTCGTATGTCGCCTCCTCTCGTTTAGTTCTTGCAGTGTTCACTAGATGGCGGCACCGTCTCCTGCATGTAGCCACCTCTCGTTTAGTTCTTTCAGTGCTCACTAGATGGCGGGACCTGTAGCTGATGATGAAAAGATGCAAGATGTTATAAACTAGACGGTGGTACTTGTAGTTGATGATGAAAGATGCGAGATGTTATAAAATAGGAATGATGTCACATATGGCACGTGTCATTGGTGGAAGGCAATCGTTCGATTTAGTGCGGCGACGTACGCTAGGGGGAGCATTGTAATAAAATCGAGTAGGCAAAATGTACGGAAGATTCATGGTTTACCAGGTTTTCCTCCAGAGCTTCGCCCACTCATCATCATTCACTTCGTGGATATGGCGGCACTTTTTTTTTTGTGCGTGTGACAGGTTTACAATTGCTTTTTTTTTAATTTGTGCTTTATCACGACACGTGTTTGTGAATTTGAGCAGCCTATTTCAGGTTGGGTTGTTAGAATTGCTGCTGCTATTGTAATGAAGAACAGGTCGTTTTGGATGAATTAAAAGCCTGGTGGGTCTCAGAAAGAGAGTTTGGGCGCTTGCCTGCTTGGCAGTTGTGTTTCTCGCGTGGTGGACACATGTACTGTCTTTCGAGAAGGAATGTTGGCCAGCAGAGCGGGAGCCTTTCTCCAATTTTGGACGACGCTACCAGAGGCTGCAGATCACCAGGGTGCCAGGGGATTGCTGCAGAGCCGCATCGAGGTGTCCACGGCTTCAGCACACCAGCATTGTCTTCATCGACCTCTCCCCACAAAGGTGGATGACCTTCGTACGTCGAGGTCTCGGCCGGCCGCCGGGGGAAGCTGTTACAAAGCAGTAACGAAGACCTTGGGTCGGATGCCCCCAAGCGTGCCTTCCCGTCATCTCGGACATTCTGTGTGTGGGGGCGGGTTGTCACCTGCACCGGCTCTGTTTGTCTCGGCTGTGCGCTTTGCCTGCGGGGCAGTGGCTACGGGCGGGCCCCTCTGGAATGTGCGGAAGGCCGGTTGTGTGCTACAGGAGGGACTGCCGTGAATTTCTCCTGCGTGGTCGCTTCCGAGTCCCCGCGCGTGTGCCACGTGCACCTGCCACGTGTGTGAAGGGACACTTGTGTTGTGCTCACGATTAGTGGTTGGTTCCCCGAAGAGACATTCCGCCTATATCTTCGGAACTGCACGGCGAGGCAAGGAGAGCAGCCCGCCAGAAGAAAACAGGAGTGTGTCGTGAGAAGAGTCGTCGTTCGGACGTTACTGTCCAACATGTTGCAAATAAACGTCTTGTTAAGTTTTCCTTGACGCCTGTCCCTCTGCCTCAGCTCTCGAGAGTTCTGAACGTCCACGTGGCCTGCGGAATGACGACCACCACCCAGCTCCATGCTACCTACTGGGTCCGCTGCGGCCACCGACGCGGCTCGTAACAACGTCTTCGTGACGATGTCACTCCCTTTGGCGGCCTGTGACGTCATCACATGATTTTTGTTCGCATCACTCGTGTTGACGCCGACGGTCATATTTTGCGTTTGATCAGGCACCTAGGAATTTCCCCTGAATAAAATCGCTGAGTTTTGTTTTCTTTCCACCATTCCCCCTCCCCTTGTTTTTTTTTTCCTGCCTTCGCAGTATTTTTTTGCCTGTCTTTTACCAAGCTGCAAATACAGCTAGAAAACGAAGACGCCACAGGCAGACTGTTTAAGACTTGTTGTTCGACGAGTTAGTTGACATCAAAGGGTGCCATGTCAGCGCAAACTATAAAAGAAAGATTTGAGAAAGAGGTAGGAGGAAGCAGAAAGATCAGGCGCTGAAGGTTGTGCACGTATACTGGATGCGTACTGCGATGGCATACGTGTATACATAGACTGAACCTTAATTAAACCGAAACTTCATTGCACCGAGTTCCTATATACGGAGAGAGCTGCCAAAAACGTCACGATCGTGGACGAGTCGTGTTTGGTCGTCGCGCAGGTGACGTACAGCGAGCACGACCCTCCGTGGTTCGGGCGCACCGCTGGCGCCTACCGCGAGGCCCTGGGCCGGCGGCGCATCTCGTGCGAGCTGCTCGAGTACGCGGACGAGGACCACTTCAGCTTCCTGCTGGGCCCGCTGCGAGACGGTGCGCACCGAGTCACCGCGAGGATCGTCCAGGCTGCGGCGCCCTCTCCGCAGCAGTGAGGCACCGAGGTCGGCCATCGGGGGCAAGGACGAACCGGTCCACGCCGCCATCCTCGTCACGAACGCCGAAGAAGAAGCCCTCACGGGACCCGATCGAGTTTATCCGCCTCTGTTTATTATTGGGGAGCTCTGCGCGTACCATATACTTCCCGCCCGCGTCTCTCTCTCTCGTCGCTAAATCCGTGCAGCGCGCCGGATGCCATAGCAGAGCCCGTGCGTGTTTGCCTCTGAATGCAGTCTTGTCATTTTCACGGCGATATAGCTTTTATGATGTCAAACGGATGTCGCTATCAGAGGCGTAGCCACAAACTCTTATTCAAGGGGAGGGGTGGGGCGTCCACCACCATTTGTGGTGGTGAGGTGGACCCTCCACCCCCTCCCCACCTAAGCCAGTGGTCGCTATGCATTCAGTTTAATCAATGCGCACGAGTGCCGATACATCAGCAGATAAATTATTTTACTTCTATTTGGCGATGTTAATCTTTCGTTACTTCGTCTACCTTTTCTCGCTAGACAATTTTTGTGCCAAACCTAAGATATATGTCAATTGTGAACCAATCGACCAACCAAGCGGGCTGTATGGCTTTACGGTACTTATAAAAAAATTACACCAGCTCCTGCTAAAGGGAACCATACGTATAGATGCGAAGCAGCGGGCGCTAACGCTTACACTGGCGGCGGCGTTGACGCCGGCGCTCATCGCGGCGTTGCGCAGGGGAGAAACCTGGGAAGGCGCAAAACACAGTGATGGACCGGTGTTTTCTGTTGGAACATGCCAATCGTTGCTAATATGCAATGGGAGACAGGAGTCTCCGATTGGACACAGAGACCAGCAGTCCGCTTTTAGTCAACGTGCGCGCTGTGAATTTTTATTGTGCAATAACGCACAGTAGAAATATCACGCCGGCACTACCTTGGAGGTCAAGTTCCAGTGCCTATATATAATAAGGTGGCCAGCTAACGGTTGTGAAGCGCTAGCAGTCGTTTTTTTTTTTTTTCAGTAAAGAAGCTCGCTAGCAGACGCTGCCTGCGTCGGCGTGGCGAGAGAGGGGTAGAGCGTAAAAGAAGAGAGGAAGGAAACGCGCACGCGCAATGTGGGTGTAAACGCCACAGGGAAGAATGCCTGAATGAGAGAGGGGGGAGCGAGCGTAGGTTAGCAGACGCTCCCTGCGTCGGCGTTGTGCGGCGAGAGAAGGGGGGGGGCATAGGAGAGAGGGGGAGCGCATGCGCAGTAAGGGTAGTCCCGCCGCACACCGGATTGAGCTTGACCGCAATCTGCTTCGCATCTAAAAGGGAAAAAAAAAAAAACACTACTGGGAAATGATGAGAGCTCGGGCAATGCGTATATGTCACCGCTTGGCTGCCATGCCCCTCATCGAATTACCAGATTCTTGCGACGCACACACACGCATGGCGCGTGCGGACACTGATGCGCATTAACCGGTTACCACTTCCACACATGTCCTCATTCCCCAGCATTTATATGCATTTCTGCGCGTGCGCTGTCTCGCGGAAAACATTAGCATACTTCGTGTACACGCACCGCATGCTCTTGTCTCTGCAGTCTGCAGTACTGTAGCATTACTTAACTCTCTTTTAGAGCTCGCTGTCCTTCGATATCATGACCACTTCTACATCAGTTCCCGTATACGCAGATGTGTTGCATGTGCATGTACTCGTCGGCTAGTGTCTGATCTCGCACTGCATTATAGGCGCGCGCTGTACTTCGCTTGTGGCATTTAGAACTCTCCTTATTCCCATTCATTTAAGTCGATTCCATGCTGATGTACTATGTTTATAAGTATACTACAGTGAAGCGCTCTCATTTAAGTACTTTAGTGAGCGCTATATGCGCTGTTGTTATGCCATAACGCAAACAATATTTCGGTGCAGCTCTTCCGATGTCGGTGCTACGGGTGGGCGGGCATGATTTCGGCCAAGAATGGTTCATCGCGGCTCGTATATGTATATGTGTGTACATAACTTGCAGGACGAGCACAACATAACCAGGGACTTTACCGAGCACTGCCCTTAAGCGCCATCAGGTTCGGAGCGGAAAAAAGAAAAAAAAAAAACATTGTATAATCGTTGATGACTACAGGATTCAGGGACCCTTAAAGACGTCATCGAAGATTTCGTTTCTGTTTATATTTTTTGTTTCATCCAATGCCTATTTTGTAGCGTATAGGTTGAGCACTGACCGATGTTGAGCAGTTTCGCATGGCTTACGGTGAGCAGCTCTGTGCAAGTGCGAGGAGCAGTGGCCTCATACGGCGCACAGCTGCCCCCCCCCCTCCCCCGGAAGGCCTGGAAGCTTCAGGAGTGACGCGCTTAACTTGCATGAGATAGCTCGTTTGCTAGTCCATCCGTCCGTCCGTCTGTAGCTCAAGCTACGAATATTCTGACATGGCCGAGCTAAGCTACTGTCCAACGTGTGATTAGATCATGATCGGAATGAAAAGACCATGAAATATAGTGGCATATTCAAGCATCTGTTTCACGTTGTGGGTAGGATTTATATATTGTAAGACGGATCGCAATATATTAAAATCGTGATTAGAAGTAACGAAAACTGATATGTTGCGCAATCTAGCGGGAGAGCATTGAAACTAGGCTATGGAGTAGATGATTTTGAAGTGCCATGACACGTTGTGAAACGACGCTGCCTTCGTGGGAGCCAATGGCAGTGTTTGCAGCACGTGTTGTCACGTCTATATACGACTCCATGTTTGCCGCAAATAGGAAAATTCTGGTAACAAATGTTTCGGGGCGTTTTAGAAGTTATACCATTCCGTGATTAGACTATCGATCAGACCGGTATGCTTTCCGTTGCTCAAAAAAAAAAAAAACAGTGCCATAAAAATTGATTGCCGGTTCCATCAAGCGCAATTGCTAATGTGGCAGGATGTCGACAGATCCTAGAAGGAGAAAGTGAGAAAATTTAGAAGGCGAGCTTTCTGTGTACAGTGAATGAGGCACGTCAAATAAATACCACATTGTTGCTGTCCCAAATGAAGAAGTTGTGTTATGCAAGCTTGGTTCACTCAAACAGAGTAATGTCACCTCTGGTACAAATACAGCCAGTAATTGACGCTGCTAACGTTTGTGGCCAGGAAATGTTGGCGGGAGAGAGAGAGAGAGAGAGAGAGAGAGAGAGAGAGAGAGAGAGAGAGAGAGAGAGAGAGAGACGAGCGCACTCCTGTAACTGATGCTTTCACAAGCAAGAGCGTGAGTAGATAAGAATAATGCGAGTCGTTTGAACGCGAACGCCATGTATGTCCACAACCAAAGTTGTCCTCGTGTATTTCACGTGATAAGTGAAAGTTCCACAATAAGGATGTTTTTCAACAGACAAACTACTAAACAAAGTGCCAGTGGATATGCTTACGGCTCTTAGGCTTGCGATTATCGCCGTTTGAACACAGATGAAGTGTTCCTTTTCATATTTGCGCAGTGTGTATACGGTCTCCTCGCTTGCAGATGCCCCCGTATCGTCTAACAGAATGGATGTAGAAGCCATGCAGCAACAAGCTAGTTCGGTATTATTTTTAGCGAGACTGCACTGACTTAACCGGCTGACGCAATAAAAACAATGGTGAATATACGGTCATGAAATATGTGTATGCGATATTCCATTATCTGTCTTTTTCTGTCGTTATTGATATTAATGATTATAGGCTATTCATAAGAAGAAATAATAATTAGACGAAAAACATCAAATTAATGTCAGCTGGCTACGTGGGACACCCTCGGCTGTGGTTGTAATTAAGGTAAAACTGTTTACGGTCTGTACAAAATGTGTGTACAATTTTGTGCACTGCGCAAAGACTCCTCCAAAACCGTCCTGATGATGCACTTACGAGCACGCAAGGATTACCTTACCTCATTCCTTTACGCGTAAACCGTAACTCATAGGGGAGGTTACATTGCTAACGGTAATAACAAGCCGTCCGACCGGTGCTTCGCATGTGGCTCATGGTGAAAGCTGCACAGGCCACCCGGTAGCCTATGGGAATCCGGCTGGGGGCCTCGCCAAGAACGCGGATCCCCCCTGCGTGAGCTAACTGGACCGCGCATCGTGAGCCTCCCAAGGCAACGCACCCGCCGGTGGAGAAGACAAACCGTGCGCGGCGGCGGCGGGCCATCGGCGGTGGCGGTACGTACGAGGTCCCCCCGCGACAAGGACACCGCCTATGTTTGTGCGTGTACGCTCCGCATGCTGCGAAGGCCGTCGGCCGAGCGAAGGAGGAGCCGCTCCGTCCTTGAACCGCAGCGCTGGGAAAGAATAAGCGCCGGCCATCGCTGCTTCGCGAGCACTCTGGGAGGAGGCGTCCGGCGCATCGCGCAACCGAGCAGGTTACTATACTGCGCGGCTGGCTGGTGCTTCCGGTACGCTACGCACACACGTGCGCTGTCGGAGCCGTGCAAGTTGTACACAAGGTCCACCACCAGCCCGCCCCGGCCCACATAGTTCACGCGGCGCAGTTGCTGCAGGGGCTGTGGCCTTCGGTCGCGGAACTTTTCCTTCTCAGGTCGCGACATTTCTTCGGGGCCACTCGCGCTGCACAGCAGGCATCATTGAGTCGCGATGCGGTCCGAGAAGCACGCGCAAAGCGATCGCAAGTGGTGTCCAGACACTAGAGCAGCTAATTTACGCGCTCGCTACTGCCTAAACTCACGCTTATTGTCCTCGGGTTAGGCATAGTGCTGGGCGGCTGTTTCGTCTGTCCTCGCCGTTTGATCTCGAACAAAAGGACTGCACCTCTTGGCAACCTTTTTAAGCCGCGCGAAAGCTGTTGATACTCACACGAAGGAATGGGGAGGCTCTGCTATCAATGTCTGAAACATGCAGAATAACAAAAAAAAATGCCCAACGGTGCTACTCCACGGTGCAGGACAGGGTTGGCAATGGTGCCTACTTTCCGCCAAATTGGCTGTTTTTCAGCTCCATTTGGCGACGAAAACTTAAAGTTTGGCTTCTTGGTTTCTCAACTTCAGTTTCGACGCGTTTAGTAGCTATTGTTCTTATTGTTTACATGTGAAATACAGTTTCTCCAAGCTTTCCTGCCACATCAACCGGTCGTGCGCGCCATCCCCACACTGGTGATGCGCATGCGCACCGGCACTACTAAATGACTACTAAACAATGACTACTTTTGCAAGACGCGGCGCACATGTAAGTACGGAGTGGCGAAGTTGCGTGAATGTATGGTAAATGCGTGGCTAGAGCTTTTCTCAAGCTGCTTATCACCTATGCTGATGTCAAGCGCAAGTTGCTAATTGTGGTGCGCATGCACGTGTTCTCGCGTGAACTTGACAAAAACAGAGGTACTCAACAAAATGGAGCTGGACTGTTCATCATCAACCACACTTTATTACTTAAAGAACCGGTGTTAAGTAAGCTCTACAAATGGAATAACAACTTCAACGTTTAATGTCTCTACTGTCTTGTAATTGGCTGAGATGTTCGAAGTTTGTTGTGCATCTATAGCACGGGCTCTCTATATATTCCACATGAACAGTTACATTGATTGATTTATTGATTGACGGCTGCGGCGGCTGCATTTCCGATGGAGGCGGAAATGTTGTAGGCCCGTGTGCTCAGATTTGGGTGCACGTTAAAGAACCCCAGGTGGTCTAAATTTCCGGAGCCCTCCACTACGGCGTCTCTCATAATCATATAGTGGTTTTGGGACGTTAAACCCCACATATCAATCATGATTTATTGATTGATTGATATGTTGAGTTTAACGTCCCAAAACCACTATATGATTATGAGAGACGCCGTAGAGGAGGGCTCCGGAAATTTCGACCACCTGGGGTTCTTTAACGTGCGCCCAAATCTGAGCACACGGGCCTACAACGTTTCCGCCTCCATCGGAAACGCAGCCGCCGCAGCCGGGATTTGATCCCGCGACCTGCGGGTCAGCAGCCGAGTACCTTAGCCACTAGACCACCGTGGCGGGGCATGAACAGTTACAGGCGCACTGAACTTACTATCTTTGTATGTTTATTTATTTGCAACTTCTATCAGGCATGAATACCAAGCAAGAGGTAAAATAATGCGTTTTCATTTGTTGTCTTCATGGAATCAAGTACACCTTCGTTCTCACTAATCCCTTGCCTTTCCGTCAGCCTGTTCTATTAGTTCATCGTTCAGACAAAAACGATTTAGCGTGTTCATGTTCGTCTTGGCAGAGTACTCTATGGTATTTTGTAACTATAATTAACTTTGAGTTGTAGCAACGTTTTCTTAAGTTTTCTAGCTAATTCCAGTTTTATTATGGTAAATGAATGGAAAAAACATATTTAAGCTCTCTTATACCGACGGGTGGAAAGTGATTCCCTTACAAGGTGACCCTTCACTTCAGTGCGGCTTCCTCCTTCCGTACTGCGGTACTGCGTCATAAGACAAACATACTTTAAACTATATATATATATCTTTAAAGTGTCAATGATGGTTACTTGGGCGGTACTATATGTTTTGTGGTGTACTATACCACACAACAAATCCATACTCTAAAACTGGTGGAACACGGTTTAGAAATGCCAAAAGTGCTAAATTTGCATGGAACATTGCAGGTTTCATTGAATGGCCTCGCTTATTCAAAACGGTATTGTTCATTGTTCAGTAATGATTCCACTCATAATGCGGCTTCTGTTCAACCTGGCCGATAAGATTCGACGATAAGTTTAAATGAAATTAATGGCTATAATTTGGCAACCTTTAGGTGGAGTTTTGCCTCCTTATCTAATCCACCCTACGGCAACCCTGACGCACAGACAGTGCGATATTGCCCGATTTTTTTCGTGGCCAATACCCGCCGTAGTGACTTGCTGAGCGGCGTTGCGCCCCTCAGCACGACAGCGCGAATACGATTCCCGGCCACCTGCAGCGGCTTTTCGGTGACGACGAAGCGCATAAACGCCTGTGTAATCTGATTGAGACGCACATGAGAGAAAAAAAAAAGCCCACGTAGTCGAAATGCAGCCGGATTTTTCCACCGGCGTGTCAGAAAAGCATGCCGTTTATTTGGCACGTTTAATACTAGTACTTTTTTAATTTTAATTGTTTATTCGTAACTAAGCGTTGCGTTACTGAGAATGCAATCGCTCCGGTTTTGTCACCTAAAAATTCCGTTCCTGAAAAATAAACCTGAGTCACTCACGTGCAATGCATCTTCCTTGGACCAATGGCAAAGACGATGAGCGATGATTGCATGCACGACTACGACACGACCCCAATGGAAGGACAACAATGTGACGAAGACATTCGGCACGAACCAGCGTTACGAAACTGAAAGCAAAGTCCTGGCTGTACGTGAAAACCTCCTGATGATTCATTCAGACAAACAATGCGCTCGGCGATGACGGTGTACTATAGCGACAATGTGTCGCAAGTGTCATCATCAAATGGTATACATTATTTTATTAATATTAGACCGTAGCTAACACGTGCACTAGCGGCGCTCTGCACGAGCGAGGCACAAAGTTGCTAAACCGTTTGGAGTGGGCGTTATTTTGGCAGTCGACGCCGCGCAAAGGCTATCCTGAAAAGTAAGGTGTAAAAAAAAGGATCAAGATATAAAAGGCAAGCGCAACCATGTTGCTTTTAACTTAGCCGGATAATGACAACACGAACGGGGAGAACACATTTGAAATGTTAGTTATGCAACACTTAGACACACATGTAATTCTGCACAATTAATCATGACATTGAAAGGTAGATGTATAGAAAAGCGGGTGCATTTAAACGATGCACAATGGTGTGCTCTCGTGCACGGAGGGGGAGAGGGAGAAAGAGGGAAGGCACCCAAGTTTACCAGATACGAGTGTCTGGTTTATTACCTTGCACCGCGGTAGGGAAATAGTAAAAGATAGATAGATAGTAAAAAAATATATTTTTGGGGCAGTGGCCTTTGATAGATAGATAGATAGATAGATAGATAGATAGATAGATAGATAGATAGATAGATAGATAGATAGATAGATAGATAGATAGATAGATAGATAGATAGATAGATAGATAGATAGATAGATAGACAGACAGACAGACAGACAGACAGACAGACAGACAGACAGACAGACAGACAGACAGACAGACAGACAGACAGGACAGATAGATAGATAGATAGATAGATAGATAGATAGATAGATAGATAGATAGACAGACAGACAGACCAGACAGAACGACAGACAGAAGACAGACGAAGACACAGACAGACAGGACAGACAGATAGATCGATAGATAGATAGATAGATAGATAGATAGATAGATAGATAGATAGATAGATAATAGATAGCTAGATAGATAGATAGATAGATAGATAGATAGATAGAGAGATAGATAGTAGAGATAGATAAGATAGATAGATAGATAGATAGATACTTCGATGTCTCAGCGTGGAGTGTTACATACTGAGAATGCAATGAGTCGAGTCGAGGTATATGCGCAAGCGCTCATACTTCGTTCGCCAACAAGTGGAACGCAGGACAACACGTGGAACTCCCATGCAGGTATAAAACTTACACGCTTCTGCCCGCATCCCCGCGGATCCATAATGGTCTCCTGCTCCACGGGAGTGCGCCCCGCTTTCTGCAACAGCATCCGGACGTTCCAAGCATTCCTGGAGCAGCGGGTGACCGTTGATCAACCCATGGTTTTCTTCGTCTCTCTTTTTCTTCTTTTAAGTGGTGTACGTCATGAGCAGTCTCTCGCCCCCACAATCCCACCCCAGTGCACCAGAGTATGTTGAACCTGACTAGCACCGTACGCATGACAGACATCGGATAGCAGAGAACAAGCGCAAAGTTTAGGTAACACCACTATACAGCCACGTGCGCGTAAGGAAACATGCATTGATCGGTAACTGCAGGCACTTGACAGACCGGCGCCGCAATTCTAGGAGCCCAGAAAACGCCACTAAGAGCAATTTATATTAACTATACGTCGAATATATCTACTCACAGTTTAGTACGAGGTTCCAATTCCGCAAGTATACTTGAGTTTTTCTTGGATTAACCGTAGATCGAGTACCCGAAACTTCTATAGGCTTCTCTGATGACTGGGTCTTGCCTCTTTCAGTAAACTAGAACCGCAGTTCGTTTCAATAAAGTTGTTATCTAGCATTGCCTTGGAGAAATGGCGTTACGTTTCTCAGCATGTGGTAGCAGGTTTGCCCCGCCGCGGTTGTATAGTGGCTAAGGTACCCGGCTGCTGACCCGCAGGTCGCGAAATCAAATGCCGGCTGCGCCGGCTGCATTTCCGATGCAGGCGGAAATGTGGTAGGCCCGTGTGCTCTAGTTTGGGTGCACGTTAAAGAACCCCAGGTGGTCAAAATTTCCGGAGCACTCCACAACGGCGTCTCTCATAATCAAATGGTAGTTTTGGGACGTTAAACCCCACATATCGTGGTCGCGGGTTCGACCACGGGACCACATGAGGGCCTTCAGCCCTCTTCGCAGACACAGATTCCACAAATACCGGCAGAAACACTCAATTGATTATCATAGCGTGAAGCCCAAACTCCATAAGCGCGAAAATGCACGCGACAGCGACGAGCGACGCTATGAGCGACGAAACAGGGCGTTCGCGCGACGTGTCGCGTGCTCGTTTTCGCGCGATCGCTCGGTTCTCCAGATTTGGAAACCGTCGCTCATCGCCCGGAAGTGCTGGGTTCAAGCAGCCAATAGCGAAAAACCGGAAAAGACGAAGACTACATAGGTGCACGTGACCCTGCCCGAGTCACGTATGCGCAACAAGAAATAACGCAATGTTTATTACGCATGCGCATATAAAAAATGCTGCAAGGCAATAATAAACACTTTCCGTTCCATTACACAACAGTATATCTTATTTTTAAATTGGAAACCGCTCGCTACGTGGTTTTCTTGGTGCGAGTTGACGGCCTCATGCCAGCAACAGTGGAATTCGCTCGCCGAAGCCGTCGCGTGAATGAGGTTTGCCTGCGCTAGCGACTGATCGCGCGACGCCGATCTACGTCGCGTCGCTGTCGCGTGCATTTTCGCGCTTATGGAGTTTGGGCTTCATGCAAAACCGACGCGTTTCCACACACTTAAAGGTCGAGCGTATGTATCGTGCGGGCGTCAGTCGTCACAGCATCGCAGCTAGGTTGACCGCTGCCGCACCTTTAGGTAAAAGCACGGTGCAAGAATAGTTTCTTACACCGTGGGTAAAAGCGACCAGTCCAGAGGATGGCAGCCTAGGTGTGGGTGACATCTTTCACTGCAAGGGAGGAGAGGGGGAAGCCCCACTATCCGAATCTTCGGAAAGACTCTTCTGCGGACAGTTGACGCAAAGCATATATAGCGATGTATTTGTAATAAAGCACTCGTCAGGACGTGCAGCCACATGTAAACATTTCAGAGTGGGTTTTGTTTCTTCTATAGTTACATAAATAGGATGCGCAAATATGTAACGGTCTTGCGGTACTGCTCCCTCTGTCTCGCGAATTGCGCTTTTGCCGCTCCTGAATCCGGTGAAGGCACCCCAACACCAAAAGATATCTTTCAAAATTTACTGGGCGGTTATGAAGCTTCATTTTTGCCTGCCAGCCTACGCATTGCTAAAGAGGAACCTGTCGTTCTGGAGATGGACTCTCAATAGAACTGCGAAAAGGACCCTAGAGCATTTTTTTAATAATGGAATTCCCTGGGCGCCGCCATATTCCTCAATTGCAGGTGTCTCAAACACGCTTCCCGCGAGGCTCTCGGTTACGGCCCGTTGTCCGCACATGGCTGTCTTCAACCACACTTTTTTTTTCATATTAAGCATGTTCATGAGCTGTACTGGCGTGACTGGTTGGCATTGCTTCCATGAGGCATCCCATGTGTCCACCTCGTTTCGAAACATAACTGTGTAAAATTGTATTTCACAGTCGGCGTACAGTTTTGAGTTGTTTTTGACATCGGTATCGACATGTCGAAATCTCGGCAGTAAATCTCCTTTAAAAATGACGTGTACATGAAGAATACGGTAAAGATCTTTTTTTTAATGGCAGCGTTTGCTTGCAAATTCAGCAGCACCCTCTCCCCCTCCCTAATTTCGCTCCTACTACCTTCACTGTCCAGGCCCTTACGGGACTAAGCTGCTTCACTGCGGCCAGCTGGTCCTATGTTTTCCTGTTCTTGACCCCCACCCCCGAAACAAAAATGCACTGCCGAGGAGCTATAAAGGCGGCACCAAGATCATTTACTACAAGGGGGGGGGGGGGGGGGCACAAAGGCGGGGAGAGGACAAGCGAAAATTCAGGAGGGCTCCAGCTCACCCATACCACAGTGTACTAGAAGTGCACTCTACCCCCTATAGTGGCGCTATGCCGGCTGCCAAGGCTGCGACGTCACGACGATAGTTATAGCGCGAGAACAAAACGACGACACAGAGACAAGCTTTCGTGTCCTTCTTGTCTCTGTGTCGTCGTTTTGTTCTCGCGCTATAACTATCGTCATGCCTTACCAAGTAGCCCAAGCTACTTGGTAAGGCACTTCTACGCGACGTCAGCCTTTGTATACTCGCGCGCGCAGCCCAGCATGGTGGCGTTCTTTCTCCCCTGTGAAAAGGTGTGTATGCGTGCGAAAATCCCGATAATTGTCGATTGAGAGAGCATTGTTCGAACACTTCTCGTGCATTCCCCGCCGCGGTGGTCTAGTTGCTAAGGTACCCGGCTGCTGACCCGCAGGTCGCGGGATCGAATCCCTGCTGCGGCGGCTGCATTTCCGATGGAGGCGGAATTGTTGTAGGTCCGTGTGCTCAGACTTGAGTGCACGTTAAAGAACCCCAGGTGGTCTACATTTCCGGTGCCCTCCACTACGGCGTCTCTCATGATCATATGGTGGCTTTGAGACATTAAACCCCCCCATATCAATCAATCACTCCTCGTGCATAGAGTGGTATAAGCAGACGACACGGACCGGGCGATCACACGTCTGTGAGCGCACATGGCGTGGCCGGCGGTCCACGCAGGGCGGTTCCTGTTCGGGTGGCAGCCGCCCAACGGCGCAGGAGGCAACACTCGACGTCTACGACAGCCGGCTTTGCTCGCCCGACGCTGTCAAATGCGTTTCCCTCCGGGTGGAACCGCCTGTACGGCGTCATCCGAGTCGGCCTGCGCCGCGCATTTATACGCCCAACCCGGGGCCACCACAAATGGGGCAGCGTCGTGCATCCTCCTGCTGGAAGACTACTGCGACACACTGTGCGAAAGTGTGTTACAGTTACGCCACACGGTTACATTACACGCATGCGGTACAAACGCGCCGAAGCCCGCCAGATAAGATTCGCTGTGATAAGATGCCGGTGATTCGGCCATCGAGTACCCATCGCTATTGGTCACTCGCTTTCAGTGTCAATCAACAGAAATGGGCGAATCTTTTTCTTACGAAAAATTATAGTGCGAGAGCCTTTTCATGAATACGGGTCGGCCCAAGTGCGCAGAAATCAGACGCATTCGAACATTGCTAAATCCGAGTTCCAACACGTTTACATACGCAGGTTTTGCCTGTTGGGAACTAGAGATCCTCGTGTACATGTGACGACGTCATGTCGCAAAATCAGATGCCGACTACGAACGAAAAAAAAACTACAGAAAAAAAGGAGGGAATAAACTGCAAGGTTTCCAGCCCGGGCTCAGGTCACCCGAATGTTGTGTGCACGCAGGAAGGCATTCGTCTGTATAATCTTCAGAAAACGTTCCTAGCACTGTACAGTTGTTCGCAGGAGAAAATTTCAGCCAATACTGATCACTAGCGAAGACAGTATAGCCACTGAAGGAACAAAGAACTTTGCGAACTTTTACAACTACTGTAACTTAATTTTTAGGCTGCTCTGGCACTTTTCATCATTTTTTCTAGTTCAAATGCGTTGAATGGCAAAAAAAAGAAGAAAAGAAGTCTGTGAACGCCACGAATTCTGCGAACCGATATGTTGTGTGTGGTTGTCATAAATATCACCGAGTGAATAAAGGTTGTCGATAAAATAAAAATGACATGAATATATAATTACTTTACAACACCAAAGTCCACTATATGTTTTGCACTGGCTCGACATATTTTAAAACGCCCCTTGTTTGTCGCATATCTAATTGTTCAGAACGAGGGAGTAATGATGAACAAAACACGTAGAAATACGTAAAGACATGTACCATCTATCGGTGAAAGAAGCAGTGATTTTCGGGATGTGTTCCAGACGGCGGCAAAATGTCTCCCTGCATCAACATTAGCAAATAAAGAGCGTCAACAAAGAGCGCAACACCGCTCTCTCCCTAATTAATGCAAGTTCGTCATCAGTAATTTAACCTCGCGATCGGAAAGCAAGAACAGCGGCGACATGCATTTCGCCGCACTATCACGTGTTATAATCAAACTTACTATCGAAGAGTCATTATCACCTTGGTTCCATGCAACAAACCCCTATAGACATATTTCGCGTTTTCCTTTATTGAATGTCGGAAATTTATACCTAAAGAGGAAAGACTTGGAGGAAACGGCGATGCGTTACAAGCAAACGCTCACCCGTATACGCTCCCTTCGGGATAAAGAGAGGGAAACATTGCCGGATGCCACGCCTTACTTACCAGAACGCATTATAGAAACACGCGAACATAAAGATGGACGATGTTTTTTTGATGTGTAAGGCTTTCGCCCTACAAATAGCACCCTCCAAGTTCGCTGCACATTTTCGTCCCGTCAGCGATAATGATCATGTATGTGAGGAGAGACTCCGCACTTGGTTTGCAGAGAAAGCTAAGAAACACATACAAACACGCACACACACACACGCACACACGCACACACACACACACACACACACACACACACACACACACACACACACACACACACACACACACACACACACACACACACACACACACACACACACACACACACACACACACACACACACACATTGGCTCACTCACTCACTTTGTAACATTTTTTTCTATCATTGAACCACATCTATCATCGAACCATCCATCGAACCACATATGCACAGGAGGAAAATATAAAAAGGGCGAAGCATATCACGACCATAAAAGTTAACCTCCGAGTTGTCCTCCGTAGAAAGGTGACATAGCCAGTAAAGCAACAAAGAAACAAACAAGTGCAGCTAGTTCCACGTCCGTAGAATCTGAGTATGTAGCGGAACCTGGCAAGCAAGCGCCTCCGCCTTGCGAACGCAGATGGAGTTCTCTCTTCGTCATCTTCTTTCCTTTTTCCCCCTCTGTATCTTTCTTTTTCGCCCTCTCTTCCCCTTTCTATCTCCCTAACCCTCCCATCACTCCCATTCCCTCTTATTTATTACAGACCCTGTTCTATGGGTGGTAGTGGTTAGAAGAGGAAGAAGTCGCCTAATCTCTGCAGCCCGGTAGATCTCCAAAACTTCGATCTAGAGGCTAGCACACTGGGCCCATGCCCCTTTCCTTTCATTATTATTATTATTATTATTATTATTATTATTATTATTATTATTATTATTATTATTATTATTATTATTATTATTATTATTATTATTATTATTATTATTATTATTATTATTATTATTATTATTATTATTATTATTATTATTATTATGAAATCATCATCAGCCTGACTACTCCCATTGCATGACAAAGGCCTCTCCCATGCATGTTCCGCCAGTCAACTCGGTCCTGTGCTTGCTGCTGCCACTTTATACCATACCATGGTAGGGCATGAAATGACACTCGACCACATCTGCCTGCCTGGCCAGATCAATGTGATGCTTCCCCCCCCCCGCCCCCTAAAAAAATTATGTTCCATCTTGCTGGGTTAGATACCAATCGGGATGCACAAATTACGTACAATGAAATTACAAAGCACTTTTACCTGGAACGCCGCCTTTTTCCACCCCCACATCCGAAACTTAACCGACCGCAGGCATTAACCCTACGCCTATTACAGACACACACGTACCCAAACCTTGCCACGCTTCACGTTTATTATCCCGATGCATACCCCGGAGACACATGCCCATCATGTGGACACACAGCGACACTCGCACACATGCTCTGGGAATGTAGAACAACTCCTCCCGACTCTACCTCAAGCAAGTGGGAGAGGTCCCTCAGGAGCTCACTTCTCGCCGACCAGCAATGGGCCTTCCAGCAGGCCCACGAAGCGGCCGCCAGGTACTCCCTGTCGGTCCCTACGTGGGAGGCGCCCGCCACGCGCTAAGCGCGTCCTGCAGGACTGAATTAAGTTTTTTCATTCTATTTCCCCTCCTGTCTCAATTTAGTCAAGTCCTTAATCTGCAATTCTTCTGAAAAACTTTATTCCTTCTTTTTTCACGTTACCATACACAACTATAGCAGCTATTTCCGTGCTAACCTCGCGGAACACCGTCCCTGCCGTCACTCCCTAAACCGCAACGGTCTCGCGCATGGTCTCGCCTTTCAGTCCTTTCTTTCGGTATTCTTTCGCTGTAGAGCATGAAGAAGCTTGCTCGGCGCGCAAATACGCCGCAACTGCAGCTTTTTCGTACTGCAGCCCTAATGCAGTAGGTTTTACGTTGCACTGCGCGTAAAAAAAAACTATTTTAAGCGGTGTTTTACGCTGCGCGAAAAGCAAAGGTGCTGCACATCTTCGTTTATGCCGCGTATTTCCACTCTCGAATTTTACGGGAAACACAGGTACGCATTGACAAAGCACAAGCGGCTGTATACCCCGGTTGTGCGAATGTCATAGACGCACGTGTTGTTACCCGCCGAATCTGGAGACTGGTTAGGCCTGGTCACAGCGGGACTAGACTGCACCTGTGCAGTCTAACCCAGTTATGGTCTGGTATATTGTGGTTGCCACTTGACTCATCCCGACGACACAATTAAGGTAAGCATGGGTCATGCACAAATATATAGCCTGCAATTAGAACTTTGAATTTGATATCGCCACCATACAATTGTTTTGTTTTAGAGTTCAAGAAGCATTGGTACGTGACCTATCATTGCTGACTGCAGTATTCGGGATACCAGTCCCCAACCTGCATTTAATCCGGTACAGCGCAGAGCATCGTGCTCCTTCGGCGCGCGCGCATGAAGGCACCCTACTGAAATCTGAAAAACGTGAACAAATGTGTCTACATCTGATGCGTGGTATTGATTGATTATTGGGGTTTAACGTCCCAAAACCACCATATGATTATGAAAGACGCCGGATCCGGAAATTTCGACCACCTGGAGTTCTTTAACGTGCCCCTAAATCTGAGTACACGGGCCCATAACATTTTCGACTCTATCGGAAATGCAGCCGCCACAGCCGTCTGATGCATGGTAGTCTGCAACTATAGTTTTGATTCTTCGTATTTATTATGGTCAGAAAATCGATTAAGACAAATGAGTGGTGTCATTGTAAGCACAAATTAACAGTATCAACATAACACAATAAAATAAAATAATAATGTAGCGCGCTAGTCATCACACAAGAATTTAACCAGGAGGAGACGATGACGACGCATCAAACACGAGATGGTAGCACCTGCTCTTTTTCGCGCCTGCCTATCTGTGGCACACGGTCACGATGGTGGATTGGCCAAGAACCTAAGTGGCCTCAGACGACAGGCAGCAAGACAGAAAAAAAAGCATGCACTGTTCAAGAACAATCGATATTGTTGACAGTCACGAGCAGGCGGCCATGCTAACGCATGCAATTTCGTTTTCATGTTATCATATCTCCCACTAGATACTTTAGTTCCGTTTCCATGACCTTAACGCTGATAATCATACCAGAACCTTGTTCCCATGGGCGTGCGCAAGATTTTCTATAATAGGGAAGGGGTGGGGGCTCAGCGCAGCAATTCCCACCCCCTCAGTAATTCAAAACGTTGGGCAGACATTTCGCCCCCTCCCCCCTTCGACTAGGGCAGGGGAGGGGGGAAGGGCGGGCTCGTGCGTACGCCTGGTAGTTCCAAGTCGTCAATTGTAGTCATAACTCAGACAAAAGCAGCGGACCCGGCAACTAGGCTTTCCACACAGCACTACTAAGACTAACGACTACGTTCCTAGTCAATTAAGTTACACTTCTGGTCGTTGGCGCCTATTTTACATTGCAAGCGCTTGTTATCGTGGCTTTTCAGTCTGACCGCCTTGTTTAGCGCAACAACATTTTACAGTAAATCTTTTCCCCGATCACGTGAGTCTTCAATGAAATATCTGGTGATGTACTTATCTGCAATCACCGATGAATGCCGTCGTAAAGCACGTCGACGTACTGGAGTACACACGTACGTTTACAGTGTACTCTACTCACGTCTCCGTCATTGAGCGTCGCCTCTTTCCGCAACATGGGGCAATTTCATCTCCGTCCTCAACTGCGACGGTCACATTTAGCGGGCCTTTCGCGAGATTTCACGAGACCAGCGACGAGACGCATGAAGAGCAGAAAAAACCGCCGACGCCAGCGCGTTGGTGGGTTCATCTTGCGTTGCAAGACCGCGACAAACTCGGTGACGTCAACGACAAGCTCGGTCACCTCTTCCACGATATAGGGACGTGAAGTCGGCACAGAGCGGAGGTAAACTCCCTTTGGTTACAACATTCAGTAACGTGCACTGCGACCTGCCGAATAGGGGTTGGCTGCCATTTTTCAAAATTCCTCGACTAGCGCTCCTATTGGTCCGCGGCGACCGGTTCGACGGCAGACGCCGCGAAAATCGGCCCGAGAGCGATCGGCGCGGGGAGAGCCCTTTCGGCGGATCTGTCAGCCGCCTAATAAGATTCGGCGCACTTTCGGCGGCCGGAATGCTCAGTGTGAATGCGCCTTGCGGGGTCAAAAACTAGGGAGAGAAGCAACGCAACACGAGAGGTACAAGAATTACACGGACCACTGAGTGGGCGCTAACTTACAGCTCGTAAGTGGTGCGATAATAATAATAATAATAATAATAATAATAATAATAATAATAATAATAATAATAATAATAATAATAATAATAATAATAATAATAATAATAATAACAATAATAATAATAAATATCTGCGGTTCAACGTCCCAAGACCACTATATCATTATGACAGACGCCATGGGGGAGGGCTACGGAAATTTCGACTACCTGGGGCTATTTGCCTCAAACATTTTCACCTCCATCGAAAAAAAAAATGCAACTGCCACAGTCGGGATTCGATTCCGCGACCTTCAGGCTAGCAGGCGAGCATCATAGCCGTAGACCTCCACAGCGTGACTGCTCGGCACGAGTAGAATACTGCATTAATTAAACGTAGCGCACTACATATAAAAAAGTGGGCGCGAACACGGGCTTTTCTGTCTCTTTAGCGTGACGTTTAATAATGGAATATTACCAACTCGCCCAGCAGGACACCCTTCTGAAGTAGAATATTGTAGAGAGATTCGCGAACTCGGTGCGAGGCATGTGCGCCACGTTTTTCCATGCTTTCTCGACTTCCAGCTCGTTACGGCGGTTGCGTCGTGTGCAGCGAGTTGCGTCAGGTTGTCTCCGCCAGCAGAGTATAGGAAGAAGGGCAACCGCTCGTTCGGCGAGGCGTTGATACCCTCTCTTGCGCGGCTTCCCCCGAGTCAGCTGCTGTTCGTTTTTAAAGACGATAGTCTTTCTTGGGGACCTTCGACGCAAGAAATTTGATCTGCCTATTCATTGTCCACTCTTAAAGGTACTGGGCCCTTAAAACGGCACCAGAGGATATCTCAAATGGCCAACTACATCCGCAGCGCCCACCAATGTTGCTCAAGGTTTAGCGTTCATACTTGAACGATTGTCAATTAAAAAGCAATTATCGCACACATTTGAGGAACCATAACAACACGTATATATTATCTGTGTGCGTCTTTTACTAGAAAAAGCATACATAAGTTATTCTAAGGACCGTAGCGTTCATCACGCGGTGCTGACCATGTAACGCTTGCACGAAAAGGGAAGCGTTCCGAACGCTTCCCTTGTCGAGGACACGGTGGTGGCACTTACTGGTCGCCTTGCGTTCTACCCCTTATCACCTCTGAGACGGGCGCGCACGCCCATCTCAACGCCGCGCATTTGGTTTCCAAGATAACTGCCAGTTAGCGCTAGTGTCTCACATGTGACGTTCGCCTCCACTGCACGCTCGAGGCACTCTATAACGCCGCGCTTCCAGAATACCATTCACCGATTTCCTTGCGCAGAACATCAAATAAACGTTTTGTTCAATCTCTCCAGACGCAAGACTATCTTCTTTCAACGACTTTTGCAGATTAACATGCTGATACGGGGCCATTTTTCAGCAATTTTTAGTTAAATATCGCAGTCACTTCACGGTTATTTCTCTTAGTTATATTAGCTACTTTTCACCCAGTTTTGAGCGCTGGAAGTCTTGTTATGGCCTGTATTGGGCGCTTTGCTGTCAGCGTAATCACGCCACATGAGGTGCAATTTATGTCAAAGTGAAAGTTCAATATATGACAACGTGCAAAACTGGAATATTATCAGCAGCAGTGCCCTACTTACCGAGGAATTAAGGTGAATGCACGAGGACACATGGGCCGAGAGTAGGACATTCGCAAAATGATCCCGATGACATCACATTTACCGCCTAAATTGAAGCACTAATAATAAAACTAGCTGCACTAAATGAAGAAGCTTCCGTGCATCAAGAGTCGTAATAAAATGCTGCTTGTTCATTCCTGTTTAATTCATGAAAAAAAAAAATGCCTGAAGTTACAATGGGCTATGGGGAATGACGCGAGTGGTTAAAAAATTCAAATTTCGCCTGGTTAAATTGGACAGGTAGTGCTATCTAGCGGGACCCAGTTGAACCAAACACGGCTGCCATCTCGGAGGCCATAACGGGAAATTGTTCAGTGGTCGTTGTTGCCATTATACTTTCGCTCTGCCGCCACTAGTTTCGCCAACCGCGCAGCAAAGCCGGGCAACGTTGTGCACGGCAACAGTGACGTTTGCTTTCACATTGAGGCGGGTAATTTTAAGTGTGCTAACGCAATGCGGACCACTGAAACGGGATTTTTTTTTCAACGTAATCACTCCCTTGGCACAAAAGTAGCATTACGAGATTCCTAGACCACTATTTCAGCAAGCAAGACTGACTTAAAGTTTGCCTTTAGTGTCCCTTTAAAGTGCTTTGCAGTTGCATGAACGGCGACGATGCTATGCACTCTGGGTAGGCAGCCATTTTTTTTGTCAGAGGCGGCCGGGGAGTGCAGCAGCGCAGTCGTGTTTGCGAGCGTTGGCGTAGCTTGCAAGCGTGATCGAGTGCGAGCGGGACGCAAATTTAACTCCAAGAAATGTCGAGCACGATGTCAGCCTCACCGGAAGACTACACCGCAGCGCTGTGCTAGAAAGGCCTCGAGCGATACGAAGAAGACGCGAGAATTTTCTCCGAGTGGACCCATGCACGCTTCTTGCAGGCGACTGTGTAAGTGACGTGGACTTGTGGCCACGCGTCGACAGCTCCGATATTCGTGAATTTCTCGTTCCGAGGACGAGTTTGAAAACCCGGGAGCAGATGAAGTCCAGAAAGGCCCTCGAGGGTCACAACTTTTTGAAGAGTGGCTGGTTGTGGGAGCCGGGGGTGAATGAATTCGCCGCCGACACCGTGATCGTCGTCACTCAAGTAAGAGGTGTTAAATTACTTGATTTTGCCATGGATGCTAATGGTTGTTTCCGTTTCGATTAAATTGTAAGTGTGTTCACAAGGCCCCCGTCAACATCTTGTTCATGGACATGAGTGATGGCGAGATCCTTGCCACGCATTGCACATGCATGGCCGTGAATAGCGAAGCCTGCTCGCATCCCACTGCGTTATTCTACGTGGAGTACGACGCACGTGCACAAGAAGAGCGTTCTCAATTTTAACACGCCTTATTTGAGTGACGACGACCACGGTATCGGCGGCGACTTTCTTCACTCACGGCTCCCGCACTCGGCCACTCTTCAAAAAGTTGTGACCCTTTAGGGCCTTTCTGGACTTCATGCGCTCCCGGGATTTCAAACTCGTTCTCGGAACGAGAAATTCATGAATATCGGAACTGTCGATGCGTGGCCACAACTCCACGTCACTTACACAGTCACCCGCACGAAACGTGAATGGGTCCACTCGGAGAAAATTCTCGCGTCTTCTTCGTATCGCTCGAGGCCTTTCTAGCACAGCGCTGCGGCGTAGTCTTCCGGTGAGGCTGACATCGTGCTCGACATTTCTTGGAGTTAAATTTGCGTCCCGCTCGCACTCGATCACGCTTGCAAGCTACGCCAACGCTCGCAAACACGACTGCGCTGCTGCACTCCCCGGCCGCCTCTGACAAAAAAATGGCTGCCTACCCAGAGTGCATAGCATCGCCGCCGTTCATGCAAGCTCCCTATAGGAAGAGGGTGTAAAGGAGAGGCTGCTTTCCCGAGACGTGAGCAGCTACCTTCACATTCAGGTTGCAGTGCCTCTCTTCCGATAAGAAAAATCCGTGGATGCCGCGAGGCGCTGGAAATTGAGCCCCACGCACTGGAGACGGGAATTGAGTCCTCGCACTGGAGACTTGTCCCTGCTGGCGACAAGTCATCCTTTCGCCCACTTTTGTTTATTTTCAGCTTTACATTGCAATTACTTCTAATAACATCCCCTATACTTTCCTTGGCATCATTGTCGGTTGGTTTTCATTAATACCGTGTCTAACAAAGAAACAAAATCACAGCATATCCAAGCAGTGAATGATGATGACGGGGGCGAAGCGTCCATCAGCCCGTCCGTGCTTCCGTCCATTCATGCGTCTATCCGTCCGTCCGTCTGCTAGTCTGTTGTCCGTCCGTCCGTGCGTCCATCTAGTGAACACTCCCAAGTACCGTCATCACCCATCTGGCATCCCATGTGGCTCATACCCGCTCTAGAGCGAGTATGTGCCACCGGTGGCTAAGTACTACTACATGCATACAAGACAGACCCACGCCTTAAGGAGCTTCGCCCCTAAAACGAGCCCTTAAATTTCCCCTTCTTTCCTTAACACAAAACTTAGACATTTGGCACCCATTCAACTCAAAAATAAATACCCATTCGTTATTGCAACCACTGGGTTGAATGATTATGAATAAATAAGGAGGCACTTTTTTAGTACAGCACCTGTTTCAGACCTAATATGTGAATTACCTAAATACTTTTGCAACAAACATTTATAAGTTCAATTAAGAAAATTTGTTTCTTAAAGGGGGATGCTACTTGAAAAACTTTTAGAAAAAATAAAATTGTAGTTAGACTCAAAGTATGCTAAAATCACCGTTAAAGCACACAATGTGGCCATATAAAACTAAAAAAAAGGCTCATCGTCTAGAGTCCTTTTGAAAACGTCACTTGGCTGCTTGCCATTTTTGCCCCATGCTCAAAATAATCGTGATTCCCAAGCTCTCATAATGAAAATAATTTTAAAAAGCACATATTGCCACACAGATCGGCTTTCGATTCTACATTTAAAATGCTTTTTTTTTCTATATGCAATTTTGGGCAATTTAATGAGTTTGAAAACTATGTAACTCACTGTAAAACTGATTACATATTTGAAACCAGCATAGAAACTTATGTAAACAGCAAACGTTTCATTGCATTAAGGAACAGATTAAAAAGCTTTTTTTTTCGTACCCTATAAAACCTATAAAAGGCCACTTTTTCTTCAATATTTGTATTTAATTTGGTAATACATATATATTGCACCTTTCAAACATCCTTACTTCCATGCAGAGTAAATGTCTAAATATGTTAAAGGGGACCCGCAACACTTCCTAAATATGATTGGGAAACACTGCCTATGCATAGTCAGACTTTTGTGGTGATGTGAGCTTGAAATCGTTGGGGTACACACAACAGGGCATGTACCATTTCGTGTGAAGAAACGACCAATTGTCTTTAACTCTTTCTGATGCAATGTCATTATTGACTGTGAAGTCATCAAGAGCAAGGAGACATATTGCCTAATTTCATGACATTAGCGGATGATTTCAGAAACCACAAGCTGCGTTGTTTCAGCACAGGGCCTGCCTGCAGTGTGTTGCCGCCTGCCGATGCGGCACACGTCTGAGTCAGACGTAGCAGCCGGAAGAGTCAGAGAAGGAAGAAGAGGAAAATGGCATAGCGGCCTAACTTCTGCCCAGTGTATAGAACCCTTGTTATACCACCTGTCAAGTTTCCATAGCACTTGTGGCAATGAAAAGAGAGGGCGAAAGCATTCACTTGGGCGACAACTATACGCCCATCTTTCAGTGACGTGAAAAACTTTTGCAACAGGACATTTGTGAGGCAGAAGGGTTACACATGATGTCATTTTATGACAACGTAAAAAGGTGTTCTGGGGCCAATTTAATTCTAATTGCACATTTTTAGAGAAGACATTTGACCAACATAAACGTAACAGAAGCACACGAATGAAAGAATTAAGCCAGTTCTTTGTATTTTTTTATTTTTTTTACTACAATGATGAACTTGACTTTTTTTTGTAACCAGAAACTGATAGCATGTATCAACAGCAACAACAAAGACAACACTTGACAGCCTCAAAAGCACCACATATACAAGAACCGAGATTCCGCTTCCGCCGGCTGTAAACCCTGGCTAGACCATAGCTGAATGCAAAGTGATGGGAACTGCCCGGCACTGCCCTTGCATTTTGCTAACTGGCAAAACTAAGGCACCACTCCGAGCAGGACGCCTGTGCCGTAGGCACAGTGCACACCCTACTCTAGGTCAGGCCTTGCACGCGAAGTCCCAAATGAAGAGCGTCAATTGTGACACTTCTCTGCAGCACTAAAAACAAGCCTTTTAAAGCAAGCAAAGATGCACTCTGCACACAAGCTTTATCACTACTAGCTAGCTACCTGCGTGCCAGCTTGCCACACTTTGAAAATATGCAGCAAGACTGGACAAAGAACGTGCACTACATTAAGATATATATATATAACAGAAGCAGCCATTCAAATATGCTGCACGTAATGATTCTTCTTTATGATACAAATGTGAAACGTGCCTGTTTTTCCTTTCTGAAATCTAAGTGGCTCCCTTGTTGATAAACATTGATAGATGATCAGAGGTCAAGTCCACATGAACCACCCTGATGATGCAGTACTATTGCTGAGCCTATCCAGGTTGTCACATGCATACATGATTAGTGTATGTTCATTCCAATATACCCAAAATAAATTTTGCTGAAGAATAAAAAAACATTTTTTTTCTAAAAAAGAACAACAAAAGGAAATTCTTAGCCCACTTGATCCAGACCAGCAATGAAAAACAGCAATTCACAAAGTCAACCTGAGACAGGCGGCTAAGAATACTGAACATTTTCCATGACAGCTGCTCGGCGCTGCAGGTTTGAATGAACACTATTACACAAAAAATTCAACAGAGCATAGCCTAAGCTGTGTTATTGTGTGTATTGATATCATTGAAGCTTGCTTAATTAAATTATTAAAAGGAAAGGGGACATATAGCTGATATGCTTCTTCCCTCATAATTTTATACTGCTTTCCTGCTATGTTTTAGCGCAGCTTTAGCCAATGCGGAATGTTAAGTCTTTCAGGGTAACTGATACAGGTGTCAAGCAAGAGATAAAGCTAAATGTCAGGTCTAAAAAAAATGGCGCAGAGTATGCAAAGTGCAATGATTTTGATACAAGGTATTATTCCCCCCCCCCCTCTTTTTTTTGAATATGTGTGTCTCTAAGTCCATCATAACACAACAGCTACACCAAAGACACATGATTAAGAAAGTGCAAGTTTGGTAGCAGGATAGGAAGACAACATGTTAAGCCCCCTTTTTCAACAGTGACTAGCACCAGAGGGTGCGACGAAACATCCCCCCTCCCCAAAAACAACAACAAAGGGATACATAATATTAAATGTACAAGACTGCGAGACATATCTTCTATTGGGACAGCACAGCACAGCCACCCTTTCCTGCTGGCTCATCTAAAATGTTAAAACAGCTGCCTAGACAAAAACACACATGGCACATAAGCCAATAGGTTTCCTCAATTTCTGGTATTGTGAGCCGTCATCCTAACAACAGAACTGGGAATTATGACCTCTACAAAGACCAAAGGAAGCATAATCTAAATGGGCATCACATAAACTAGAGTGCCCTCTCGCAGCTGTTGACTAAGAAACGTCCTGGCAATGGGTGTCATACCGAAGTGACCACAGGTTTCTGGCACTGCCGGGAAGTATTTCAGGAGGCTATCATTGCTGTTTAGCCCCCTGCAAAACCAACCAAACTAGAGCGAAGCACACTTCTCCCTTCATTCTTTCCTTAAAAGCAAAAACACATTCTAGACCTTATTACAAACACACTTAACATAAGCCTTCAATGAATTGCCACTTAGACTGATAAATTATAACTTACACTAGTATATGCCTCTCCAATTAACTGCTGCACCACTGTTGTACTAAAGCAATTCTGCAGATTAAACTTGGGCCCTGTAGTCACTCAACAACCAAACTACGTTATTTTGGCATGTCACATTTGTTGCCTCTACTGTGATACAGCAACTGAATGTTTCTGGTTTACATGCTCGTATCGACAGCACCTACGCGGTCTTTGGCAGTCAACCAGACACAGCCACGGCTGTCCCGCTCCACCAATAGCTTTCAAGAAGACATAGTGAGGTACAGCATACCTTACCCGGCTCAATCTGCACACTAATGAAGTACAGTGGTGAAGCAGGCAGTTCCTAAGGGTGATTTGAAAATAAATGTACCTTAAGCTTGTATACCTTTAGGTATAACAGTGGTCAGCTTCCATGTCACCGATACCACTTACAAATTATATTGTGGCTTCCCTTTTGCGAAAAGCCAGCCGCAAGTAACTGTCCATTTAGCACAAACTGCTTGTACCATTTTTCTGAAATTCTCACTAAATTTCTGCTTGATGATAGTCAATGTACAGCCACAAGAAATATTGAGATATTTTACCATAACAATGATTAAGCCTTATTTCGCTATTTTTCACAGCTTGTGGGAGCCTAGGAAAAAAAATCAGGCTGTAATGCAGCAACTGTAACTGCACTATAACTTCGATAACAACGGTAAAAAGATTCTGTCATGTAAAAATATAAAATTTGATAACACAATCTAAGTTGTGTTTCCAGTCATAATCAATATACACGACCATATGACTGCCTATCAGAAGTCAACATTACTGTGACCTAAAACACAACCAAAATATGCAGGCAAACAGCACATTCTTTTGAACCCTTCTGCCTTAATGCCTGGTTTATGTTTACAAGTGAGATCGTGCAGTGGCCCTTTTTGCATACCAATCACTAGAGAAGTCTTGCACTAATGATGACGACTACACAAAAGCAACACAAATGGGCTAAAAATAAGAAAAGAAAGTATGCGATGCAAGCTTTTTCAATTCTTAGCCTGGTCGTGATAATTTAGTACAAGTTACTTCCCTACTCACCCAAACTATCATGCTAATAATGCTTTGAAACTTTTCATACATCAACGTTGCAGCTAAAGCTAATGCAGAACAACTGCAAGAGTAGTCTTTTGCACAAAGGAAGATGATGAAAAGCTTGCCTCTCTGGGTCCTTTGTCATATTTTAGATCGTAAAGCAACAAGCTACATACATTAATACCCCACGAATGGTCTAACCTCTTCACATGCAGTCCGAAGCATCGGTAGTGTCTCAATAACTGGGCCACTCAGAGGCCGTCACAGCCGTCAGCGCGTGGTGGACACCACTCTTCATCTTCTGGCAAAGGGCCCTGGTCACCCAGCCGTCGCACAAGCTGCGCGATGCCGTCATGCGCTTCCCCCGATGCTCCAAAGCTGAGAGACCGCACATTTCGCTCGTCCGCAGCCTCCAGTCGGTCTAGGCGGTGGCGCAGTGCTGCGTTGCTGTGATGCAACGCATCCCGCTCATCTTCCAGCTGTCGAATGCGCTTCTCCAAGTGTTGCACTGTGCCTTGGTACGAGCTCACTGAGGCCTCGAGGCGGCTCACATTGTTGTTCGCCACCTGGAAGTGAAGTGATGCACATTGCAGTAACTATAAACATTTGCCTTAGGGAGGCAAGTTTTTTGTTTAACTTATAGGTAAACAGACTTGTAGGTTTGCATTGTGAGTGTAGTATGGGTGCTGCAAAGCTTATGCTGTTCATAAATGAGGGAAATGTTCGGGCTTGTCTGTGGTTAATTTCCAAGGTGCACTAGCAAGAACAGGCAGAAAAATGAAGTATGGGAGCCAAGGATTTGCAGAATGTTGTGCATACCCTTGTGTCCTTCTAATTTAGAGTGACCATCTGTTCGTAACTCCACCACAGTCCCAGTTAGGTAGTTTAACCTGGTAATGTTGTTGATATGGTGCATCACAGACCTTTATCATGTGGCGAGTCCTACATCGGGCGAACTAGGCCAATGCACTAACAAACGAGCAGGAGCACATTCAGTAGCAGACAGAAATAAAATATGCAAGTACTTCCTGCCCAATACGGTGCCTGCATACGTGAGCCATAGCAATGCCGACAAAAATGCTTCAAGGCAGCGCATTTTACGCCGCCAGTAACATAATAAAATGAATCAGAGCCTGCGTTCAAACAACATTGTAGTAATTTTAAAAGGCCCCTACAACATTTTCCCAAGTAATCATTTAACAGATATATTTAAAAAATTTGTTGATCCACAAATCGACTGCTGCAAAAAATTTTTAGGATCAGTCAAAAAATACTAGCAAGTTTCAGAGGTTTGCTGCATGCTTTCAATTTTTTCTCTCTCTTTTTCGTATGAACGAGCAAGTTGCAAGCTATGCAAGGGTGTCGAGTGAGAGACGATGACACAGAGGCAAGAAGCTACATTACATCAGTTTATTTACGTTTGTTTGTTAGGGCACATGATGACCTCAAGCACTTTCTTCCCTTTTCTTTTTTTTTTCTTAGAATGTGCCTTTTACTTTTAGTGTGATTGTGAGTGTGCACATGGGCATGTAGCAGCATCCCACAGCAGCCTCAGTAGCTATGCAGCTCATGATTCTCAAATCAGCAACCCCCCCCCCCCCCTCCTTCCCACACGCCTCTGAAGAGTCATGCTTCTCAGGCAGAGAAATAATGGAGATAAGTTTTAAAAGCCTACTTCATCAAGAAAAAAGTAGATGTATTAGTGATATATCAGTCTCTATTTACACCTGTAGCCTTGTTGGAATGAAACTAGAAATCCATTACCTGAAGTGTCTTGTAAAGTGATTGATTGATTGATTTATGGGGTTTAACGTCCCAAAACCACTAGGTGATTATGAGAGGCGCCGTAGTGGAGGGCTCCGGAAATTTCGACCACCTAGGGTTCTTTAACCTGCACCCAAATCTGAGTACACGGGCCTACAACATTTCCGCCTCCATCGGAAATGCAGCCGCCACAGCCCAGCCGGGATTTGATCCCGCGACCTGCGGGTCAGCAGCCGAGTACCTTAGCCACTAGACCACCATGGCGGGGCAATCTTGTAAAGTGCATAGGCAAATTTCTAAGGTATAATAAAACAGTCGACAGCGAAGCTCATTCAGTCTGCTTCGTTTTTGCATGTGTAAGTATGAACCTAACATTTAATGCTCATGTTTCAACAGCCGGCCAGACAAGAAGTAGCGTACCTGGAGCTGTTCTAGAAGCTCCATGTTCTGGCGTCGCAAAGTACGGTTCTCCTCAAGATCGGCCGATGAGACTCCAGGTCTCTTGGGTGTATACACCATCTCCTCTTGCAAGAGGTGGTACTCGACCTGGTACGACACCAGCTCCTGACCCAAGTCCAAGGAGAACATACCAGAAACTATGCCCTCCATCATAGGAGCATCCAGTGCAGGCAGGGTATTCTTGAAGCACTCCATGATGGACTCAAAGCTGTTGCAGCTCAGCAGTGTGTCCGAAAAGTAAGACAACAGAGACAGGGCTGCCTTGAACACGGCCTCCATTCCCTGAAGAAAGATGGCATCTGCACGACCCCCAGAAGAGCGGGTGTTTACGGGCACATTTGAGTGTCTCACCGTCAGTTCAGCCACAAGGCGCAAAGTAGTGAGCTCAAAGGCCAGCCAAATGCTGAAACACGTACCGAAAAGCCTGGAGACAAATCCCAGTGGGAATTGCGAAGCAAACAGGGTGAGGAACCAGGGTGCGGCATACAGAGCTGGGGCAATGTCAAAGTGGTCCAGGTGCTGGTACAGCTCTCGATGTCGGCTGTACAGCAGGCGGCACAGCTGATACAGCTGCACCTGCAAATGCCACACACACACGCAACTAGGTAACCCTCCATCATATCACACTACAGAGCAATCCACAAGTAAACAAAATACTGCCACACTACAGGTAGCACACAGACAAAGAGGCGAGCTAACTAACTCAAAATGTGCAAGCAGAACATTCAGCAAACGCCCACCCACGTCACATTACAGAGCAATCCACAAGTAAACAAAATACTGCCACACTACAGGTAGCACACAGACAAACAGGCGAGCTAACTCAAAATGTGCAAGCAGAACATTCAGCAAACGCCCACCCATGTAATGATAGAATAGCCCAGAGGCCTCATAATAAAATCATGTTGCAGTCTACAGCAGCCACTATATATTGGGTCTACGAGGCATTCAAGAGGGCAGTTACAGATTTGGAATGAAGAAGCAGTGCTAGAACAGAACAATGACGGGGGAAAAAAAAGCACAGCATTCCTCTCATCGTCATCCTGTTCTAGCACTGCTTCTTCATTCAAAATCAGCATGTACCAACCAGCTCCACTCAGATAGCAATGAAATGAAATGAAAAAACTATATTTAAGTTTTCCGAGATGTGAACTAGTGCATAGTACGCCACTCCCAGGTTGGGGCAGATAGGCCTCAACTTTATGCCATGTTGCAGGCTCATTGGACTGCCCATCATTGTGCTTCTAAATCCGAACTGTGCAAGGCAGCGTCCCACTTGGACGTTGTAACGTCTTTGTTACCACGTAACATGGGGCACTGAGTTGAATTACATCAAGCATTCACACATATCTATCAACCTGCTTAACATTGTATTCATCAGCACCCCCTGTTCTGGCACAGGAGATGAATATAGGCACAATACTAAGTTTGCTTTCTAGCACATTTTATGTGTCATGACAGTGGCACCCTTCATTTCTATATATGCATCACTGCAGTACACTGCATACACTCAGCGGTTTAACACTTCCGCATTGAAATGAAGCAAAGTGAACTATTGAAAATGGTTACAGCTGAAGGCAAATCTGTGCACCAGTGCAATGGTGGCTTCAATTAATGCGGTTTCACACTTGTGATCCCAGCAAAAAGGTTGGCAAAATGGGGCGAAATGGGGCGATGAAATGCACCAGCATCTGAACATATGCTTTCATACATTGTCTCTATGGAGTTTATTGCAAAAATGTCCAAGTTATCAAGAATGTTCTAAAACTTTGTAGTTTATGGTATTCTCATGAAGAGAGCACTGCAAACAGCAAAGATGTTATCTCGTAAAAGTTGTGTTGAAAGTAGAGGCCACCATTTTGGCTGGACAAACACTACTATAACAATATGAGAAATGTATTATTACTGCACACTAAAGGGCAGTCACATGCATTAGTGTTCACTCAGCTTGCAACCTCAAACATTTTACATGGGTCAAGTGAATTGTCTGTGGCAACCAAAGTATGCCATGACATATCTGCGTTTTTGACTGTGTGTGCGTCAACCATGCCATGAAGGTGGTTAAAAATAGTTATATAGCTGTACGATGTGGGAATCGAGGCTAGCTCGCTGGCTTTGCGCGGGCTTTGCCGCCTCTTTCTGCGTTCTCATGTCCTGACATGACTCTCCTCTCCTCCGCGGTCTTCCGCACTGGGGGAGCAGGGAGTGAAGTATTAACCACTCTCACCCAGTAGCGGATGTCGACTGTGGCGCCGCACGCAGGGTCTCCCGGAACGTATTGCGCGCGTGCGTTGGTAGTGAGGGGACCTCTCCGGGGACAACATGGGGGTAAGCAAGCTTTTCTTTTCCGTTTGTCGGCTCCCTTTGGGGTTCGTTCGGACTTTGACAACAGCGCCTTGCACCCGAGCCGAATGCTTACCTTAAGTCGCCCCCCCCCCCCCTCCAAACGCTAGTCCGAAGAGTGGTGTGGTGTCCTAGTGCGTGGCCAGGCTGCACCGACCCGTATCTCTCTGAAGCCAACGCGAGCGCCTTTGCCCTCACTCGAGCAACCGGGCCTTTGTCCCGGTGCCTCCGTGAGTCACTTTTACAACATAGACGTGCTCGTGGCACCCTGTGTAGTACTTCTCGCTCATGGCGTGGATAAGCCCATTTGCTTTCCTGCTGCACCTTTGCAACGGGCTCTGTACTGCATTTTTGGTATTGCCGCAAACAATAAAGTGTTGCGACCTTGAGCAGTATCGAGTTCTCGCCACGGCGGCGGTTAACACGTGCCCTGCGGCTCGCTAAGACCGAACCCACGCTAGTAGCCGTATTCCTTTGGGGTCGAACACTACAACCACAAGAATAACTCGGTATGGAAGTGATAACCCTGCCTCTTTAGCATCAATGGACTTGGCTAATTCTAACAGTTACACTAGGCTTATTTTTTTACATTACCTTGTAAAGCTGCCACTCTTCGCTAATTACTGCATAAATTAGATAAGCCATTAGTTACACCAATACTAAAAAAAGAAAAATAATTTATAGTCTGGCAAGCAACAAAAAAACAGAACAAAGACCGTATTTACCTGCATGATTTGCAGCAAACACTTAATTTTTGTGATTTCGGAGCTCCGAAAAGGGGGTGCGCAAATTAAGAGGAGATTTCGCAATGCATCCAAAATAATGAGCAATAGCATTTAGTTCTAACGTATGCAGCATACACATTTAAAAAAAAAGAAAATAAATTGGAGCCAAAACAAACTGTATGTGACGAGCCGTCGGGTCGAAGTGGCGAAGAATAGGTGGGGAGGTGAGCAGATGGCGTAGAGTAGTGAAGGCAACGTCACATGCAGGGGACCAGGAGGAGAGGTTCACGTCAACGCGAAGAAGCTGGGTTAATGGTGACATGATAGATGCAAAATTGCGAACAAAGCGCCGGAAATACGAGCATAGGCCTACAAAACTGCGAAGTTCTTTCATGGTCGTCGGCTTGGGAAATTCTGCGACTGCTCGAAGTTTTGCCGGGTCAGGTAATACGCCATGTTTGGACAAGATGTTGCCTAGTATGACGAGTTCGCGTGCAGCGAAGCGGCATTTTTTCAGGTTAAGCTGCAGGCCAGCGTTGGTCAGGCAAGTCAAAACGTGCCTGAGGCAAAGGAGGTGCGTAGGAAAATCATGGGAGAAAACCACGACACCGTTGAGGTAACAGAGGCACATATTCCACTTGAGGCCACCTAGCGTATTATCCATAAGACGTTCAAACGTGGCAGGCGCATTACAAAGCCCAAAGGGCATGACGTTAAACTCGTATAGTCTGCCTGGTGTAATAAATGCCGTTTTTTGGCGATCGGCTTCAGCCATTGAGACTTGCCAATAGCCAGACTGCAAATCTAGCGACGAAAAAAATTCCGCTCCATGAAGGGTGTCGATGGCGTCATCAATGCGCGGCAAAGGACAGACGTCCTTGCGGGTTATCTTGTTCAAACGACGATAGTCCACGCAAAATCGGATAGATCCGTCTTTCTTACGCACGAGGACGACAGGAGACGCCCAGGGACTGTGAGATGGTCGAATGACGTCTCTACGAAGCATATCTTCGACTTGATCGTTGATGACGCGGCGCTCTTCAGCGGAGACACGGTATGGTCTTTGACGCAGTGGCTGGTGTAGGCCGGTGTCAACATGATGTTTGACTTGTGACGTGCCGCCCAGTTGAGGCTGCGACACATCGAAAAAAACTCCTGAACTCTTGCAGAAGATACAGCAGGTCGGCATGTCCTGTGGGAGTCAGAGTGTCAGCAACGGCGCTAGAAAACGTGTCCTTGGACGACTCCTCGAGTGTTGACAGTGATTTTGGGTGGTCGCAGTAGTCATCCGGGACATCAACCAAAGCCGAAGGGTCGAGATCCTGCACGCGGCCGAGACATTCCCCCGCAAGCAAAGTGACAGGTGTGGAAAGCGAATTGCTAACGAACATATTGCTTCTTCCGGCGCCAAGGTCAATTGTTGCGAAAGGCAGCGGCAGAGCTCGACGACTCTTGAAGATATCGGAAGGCATAAAAAGGCATGTAGCGTCAGTGTAGGCGTTGCATGAAACGGGAACAAGGGCAAAATTTCTAGGTGGAATATCGGTATCTTCACGAACGAGCAACTTCGCCGGCTGATGAAGAGCGTTAAGTAATGGGACATCACACAAAGATGAAAACTCAACTTCGGCGTGAGCGCAGTCGGTGACGGCATTATGACGGGATAGGAAGTCCCACCCGAGGATGACGTCATGCGAACAGACAGCGAGAACAATAAATTCCACGATGTAAAGATTGCCTTCGATGGACACTCTTGCAGTGCAGGCTGCGAGAGGCGTTACTTGCTGTGCGCTTGCGGTGTGGAGCAACAGTCCCGAAAGCGGCGTCGTGACTTTGCGCAATAAACGGCAGAGATTAACGGCAATAACAGAAACAGCTGCACCGGTGTCCACAAGGGCGAAAGTACAATAACCTTCAACAGTTACTGCGACCACGTTAGTAGGAGAGGGGCAAGGGCTTAGACAGTTCGAAAACGGCGCAGTTCTTGCCTCTTGAAGGTCCGAGCCGGCGATGCATGGGGGAGGGCGATCGCCGACGAGGAGACCGTGCGCACTGCGACTGGAAGTCAAGGTGGTCAGTAGGGGCATAGTGAGGTGACGAGACCAGCCCGTATTGGTCGAAGGGTTGGCTGCCGGGTTGCGATGACCTGGCATAGTTGCCGAACGTCTGAGGTCGACGGCGGCAGTAGCGGGCAACGTGTCCGGGAGTGAAGTAGACGTAGCAAATCGGTCGGTTATCGGGAGTCCTCCATGGATTGGCGACTGTTGGTGCCGCCCAAGGTGTAGTATAAGCAGCCGGGTGTGCGCGCTGTGAGCGCTGTAGGGCGGTTGCGGAAGCCTACGCACAGCGTCTGCATATGTGAGTGGTGCGGCTACGGGCTGCATCTCTTGCGAACAGGCGACGGGAGGAGCCACAGGCTGCGCTGCATACATTAGGGGCGCGGCCACAGGCTGAATCGCTGGCGGATAGGCGACAGGGGCACCTACCGGCTGTGCGACACGCGAGCAGTGGACACGGCTAGATGGAGGCGGCTCGTAGTGCGCAAGGGGAACAGCTTGTGCAACCTCTTCCGATATAGCAGTGCGAAGCGGGGCGGGTAGACGGGTGGTGGTCTCGTGAGCAAAAGGCACTAGAGAAAGTTGGCGGGCGACTTCCTTACGGACGAAGGCTCGGACTTGCTGAAGCAATGGTGAATTGTCAGGCATGGTGTCGAAACTGGACAGCGACTCACCACCACGCTGAGGTTGTCGATTCAGAGAGCGTTGCTTCTTCAACTCGTCGTAGCTCTGACATAAGCTGACGACTTCAGAAACTGTGCTCGGATTTCTAGCCAAGAGCATTTGAAATGCGCCATCGTCGATGCCCTTCAGGATGTGTTTGACCTTGTCCGACTCGGGCATGGTGTCATTCGCGCGTCGACAAAGGTCGACGACATCCTCAATATAGCTGGTGAAATTTTCGCCAGTCTGCTGAGAGCGGACGCGCAAACGCTGTTCTGCCCGCTGCTTGCGGACAGCCGGCCGACCAAACACTTCTGCACATGACGTCTTGAAGACGCTCCATGTGGGTATGTTGTGTTTGTGGTTGTTAAACCACAATTCTGCGACGCCGGTGAGATAAAATATGACATGGCCGAGCTTGTCGGCTTCATCCCAGTTGTTATTGGCGCTCACCAGCTCGTAGTGCTCAAGCCAGTCTTTCACATCGGTCCCATCCGCACCGCTGAAGACCTTCGGGTCCCGTAGCCCAGGATGGCCGGGGCAGTTGAACTGGGGCGACGATGCCGATGGGTTGGCATTGTCAGTCATGACGGGCGGTAGTGTGCGGCTTCGCAGTTCCAGGGTGTAGCGACGGGAATGAACAGCCCTCTCCACCAAATGTGACGAGGTTTATTAGTCGATAACGACAACGGCAAGACAGCGTGAAGAACCGTCCAGCAGAGATCAGCACAGCAGCGAGCCGAAGCACGAGCCGAGAGAGCCGGGCGTTGGCGATGCTGCTTGCCGCAGGCACATCTTCTTCTTCACATGTACTTGTTTATTTAACATAATAAGCACGTTGTTTAACCACCCGGATCTGGTCATGTGTGATCTAGTCGGAATCACTGGCCGACAGGTCCAATTGAGAATCATCATCGCAGCCGCTGTCACCGCCCTCCCAAATCGCGCCGTGCCGCCTTCGGTTCCATCGAGTGCACTTGAATGCCCCATTCTCTTGAAGCTATTCTCAACAATTCTGAGAGAAAAAAGGTCCTATGACATGAATATACTGGAAGACCTAAGCTTTTGCACATAACTGAAAAGGTCTTCTCCAATGGCAAAATGTAGTATTAGCATAAGTTCACTACCTTCTGCTTTCTTCTATACCAAACGTCACATATTGAAGAACTTCAAATTGAAGTGCTTGGCAGCGTCACGGTTCCCATTTTCTTCTACAAACTTCATAACGGTGAACCTGTATTTTTTCGTATATACAATTACAGTGGACTCTTACTAAACGGAACCTGAAGGGACCAGAAAAATGTGTTTCATTTTTTTTTTTTTTGGAGTTCCGTTTACTGAGCAGGGGTGAAGAATTCAGGTACGAAAGCAATTGTGCTAAAGGAAGCTGTTCTGTTTAAGCAGCAGTTTCATTTAGCAGATTTACATTTACTGAGAGTGCACTGTATTGTAGCCCATTGCAAGGGAACTGTCAAATGCTAAAAAGACGGATGGCGAAACCTAAACTTGAGAAATTAACCAAGCACGCATTACAGCACAGATGCAGAGAACAAGGGGAACAATTGGCACGACACACCAATGGAGGTGTTTTCTAGGCAGGCCTTCGCATGACTCCTATGCAGAAAATAGTCGGTGTCACGAACGGGCATTCTCACGGGGTGGAAGAGATGGGGAGGTAGAGGGAGGCAAATGCATGAGCAGTTCCGATGATTCATCAGCAGGTCTGGGTGTTTCGGTACGGTATTCTAGGAAGAAGGGACTTCCCACCTGCAGACCATTTTATGTGTGATTGTGCTCGCCAGCTTAGCGAGGGGTGCACCCGTTCAATAATGCATCCTAAGGTCCAGTCTCTTCGTGTGGGTGCCAGTAAGCTAGCTTGGGTAGATTGAAGAGCTCAAGATATGTGAGTAAATAGACTTTTTATTTTTTTCCTTTAGTAAAGCTCCCAAATATAGGGTGTGCAAATTACTGCGAGTAAATACGGTATTCTAGAGTGAGTTCTACAAAACATTAAGTACTTTATTATTTTAATTTGTATAATACTAACTTCCCGATCTGTCGAATTTAGTACTTGTATATCATGATTCCAAGGTTCAAAGTTCAGTTATTTTTGTTTACATAGGGAATATTCTTTGCACTGTCGTATAACATTAAGATCAGTGATTCCTCAAGTATGACAAGATACGGTGAGACTGCAAGATTTACGCTGCAATGCACTTGTCAAACACACACACACAAAGGAAGAAAAGAAAATCCTCAGTCGTAAGATAAAAGGCTACCTGCAACGCGCCCATGTCTTGCTTGTATTGCCGTCGCAACCCCAAGTGAAAGAGCAGGTGCTTCATCATGCTAAAAGCTTGCTCCTCAGTCATCTGAAATGTAAAGCATTCCCATATTGAAGAGCTTGTATATCACGGGAGAAACTTCAGCATCTAATGTTTGGGAGTAAATCAATCAGATAATTTTTTGGGGGCAACCAACTATCCAGAGCAGTTAACCTATTAACCCCAGCAATCAAACACGTCCTGGTAATAAAAACAAGCTGTGTGGCAGGCAATGCAAGCTAAAGATCTCATAAGGGTGACTCGTTGGGTGAGTGCTTTGTATGGGTATGCCACCAATGAAAAGGAATTGATATAATTGAAATGTGGGGTTTAACGTCCCAAAACTACCATATGATTATGAGAGACGCTGTAGTGGAGGGCTCCAGAAATTTTGACCACCTGGGGTTCTTCAACGTGCACACAAATCTGAGCACATGGGCCTAGAGCATTTTCGCCTCTATCGAATAATGCAGCCGCCGCAGCCGGGATTCGATACCGTGACGTGTGGGTCAGCAGCCGAGTACCTTAGCCACTGAACCATCGCGGCGAGCAACGGAAAGGAAAGTAGAAAATATGTGAAAATATCTTGAAGCACGAAACAGGGGTAGAAGTTTTTTTCTCTTTCTTCTTGCTTGAATATTTTTTTTTTCTAATTCCTTTCCATTGATGGCATTTCCTTTCTAGACAGTGACGTGAGCGTGTTTTGAAAATATTTTTTAGTAGAATTTCCATAGGTTCAAAGCTAGCATTTGGCACATTCATCAAAGCTACATGGCAAGGCAAAGTTAACTACTACTATAAACACATTTTGAGTAGAAGCAAGAGGCAAGCGGCCCGCATGAGGAAACAAAATAGGGGGAATTCAAGTGACTCACATGCAGCAGAAGCACGCCGGAAACAAAGCTGAGCCCCTGGCAGTACCCAACTTGTGGGTCAAGCAGTGAATAGGCTTTGAGCAGGTTGTACAGTGAGAGCTGGCCGGCTCCCAGGCTGTCACGGTAGAATGGATGGCTGGGGAATGTCCGTCCTGCAAGGTGTGTGAACAATCGACTGCTTCACTGCCATTCTCGTCAGTTTCAGCATTTGCACATTAATATACCGGTGACACTCTCCTTCTTGCACATTATTATACAGTAATTTTCTGCTACCAGGCCCGCGCTTCGGGCGCTGGGCCTCGCGTTCTCCGTGCAACAGGAACTCTCTCCAACTTTTATTTTTTCTGCAATTTCACTTCGAAGTATTCGAAAGATATTCTTGAAATAGTCTAGAGCATTTTATAAATATTTCTATTCAATCCACACACTTCAACATTCAAATCCATATCACACCCAAAATTTTCCTATTCACATAGCTTTATTTGTAAGTTTATCAAAAAGATGTGCGAGGTGAATATAGTGCATTCACAGTGCTGAGGTACTTAAAATGAACTGGTACAGCTTAGGTTCAAGGTTATCACATTTGCAGGATTCATCCTCCAACTTTTGACAGACGCACACATCGCACTTGAGGTGGAGCATACATAGTACACATATAATCAACTGTAATAAAAGATACTGAAGTCCATAACGAAAGCATGCAAAATACGTGTGATTGGTACCAAGGTCGATGAGGATGGCATGTTGGTGAGTTGTCAGTTGGTTCAGCAGCTGCTCATAAGTTGTTGAGGAATCAATCTCATTGACAGGTGATGATCGCAGCTGGTACTGTTCTGCCAAAAGCAACCAGATCTCACCCCGTCGGTGTCTCGGTACACCTGCGAGGAAAAACGGGAAGAATGGAGCGCAATGACCCCAATCAATGTGCTGCGTCTTCCCAAGTGCAGTACACCCGATGCCGAGCAGCAGAATATCACTGCAAAACTATTACCTAGCATATGGACCCATGCACCCAAATGTGGTATAGTATTTCACGCAGGCACACCACCGTATGCTGCGATAGGACACAGCTTCCCAATGGGTATACCAGGCAATAATTGCTTTATCAAAATGGGAAATTTTGCATGTCAGTAAAAGGTGAGCCTGTTTAGGGGTATACATAGAAACCCCACAGACTAGCATGACTTTTGCCTGTTATAAAGTTGTGTGCTGTAGCAGACTTGGGTGTCTAACAGTCATAAAAAAAAAGGTCACAGTTTCGGTGCAAGGGCAAAGCAATGAATGCAACAGAAACAAATTGGAGTGTTATATGACGTAAGACTAGCAGCTTACTCTTTTGGACTCAATCTCGCACAACTCTACAAAAAAACGGTTTAAGTGAAATGTGGATACTCCACGGATCAAAGTGGTACAACTGCTTTTCATTATGTCTGTTGTCTCAACGTGAAGTAAACAATGGGAGCAAAGCACGTATACGAACTGTCTACTCATGTCTGCGAAAACAGCATGTGCAATAACTCTCACTATCGTGCCCTTATTATCAAGGTTTGCAGTTGCTGCTTGAGCGATGCAAACACTTCGGATCTTATACAGAACATGACTGCGATGGGAAAAACCCTGTAAGAGTACGCCTATAATTGTTATCGCAATAATAATAAAAAAAAAAACATTGGCATGCACCTGCTTGGACTAGTTCCTGAAGGGTGTCTGGGTTGATGCGGCCTCCCGGTGGCCGTGCCAGGAGCTCGTCCCAGCGTTCAGCCGTCTCAGCATCACAAGGCCCACCTCCGACCTCCTCGTAGTCGAGTCGCAAACGCTTGCTGCTCACTTCATCCTGGCTCGCTGCAAGTCAAAACATTTCTCAAAACACTGCAGTGAGCACATGCACATATCTTTTGCCGGCATCTATCATGGTGCGCTTGAAAATTATCGTGAAGAAGACGCAACCACAGCACAATAGGTGTGCAGGAAAAGCGTACACTATGGTGCATTCTTAAACAGAACCACCTGGATTGGATTTGAGCAACAGTAGTGTCATTTAGCAGTGACACTTAGAAAAGCAAACACTGTTAAGAGTGGGAGTTAAAAATTTAACTACAGCGAACTTTTTTAAACATTTTCTGTTTAAAAGGAGCTCCATTTGCTGAGAGGTGAACAGGAATGCAGAACATAAGCACAAAAACAACCATATGAACTAGTGCCCAAAAATACAATGAGCACCTCGATATAATACAGCTGTCGGCGATTGAATATTATCTCGCTGCTCATATCGCTCTGGTTTTGACAAACATGTCACCGCACATTCCAGAGCAATTGTTAATGCTTCCAGAAATTACAAAACTCATTACAAAGCCTTGTTAAATCAAACATTGTGCAGTTTTTTTCATCAGTAATTATTTCAGCAGACAAAAAAAAACAGCGCACCTTGAAGCTGCCTGTTCTCCTTCTCCATGCGGATAAGCAGCACCTGCTCCTGTATGGCCTTGCGCCACAGAGAGCGAAGCTCCTCCCGCGTCCGGCGAACAATAATGCCAGGGGTGGATGGCGGCTCCCCTGAATATTCTGAACATTCAATACCCCCAAATTATGTATAGTCACACCCGACTGCATATCAAAAACTATTTTCACACATGACAATGCTTTAATATGATTTCATAGAAAATTTTATGGCTACACTCAAACCTCATTATAACAAAGTTGCATACTACACAAAAGTAAGTTTGTTATATCTGAAATTCACTATAAACATACATTTCTGACACTTTATATATTACAGGACTGTTTTTCATTTACTTCATTATAACAAATATTTCGTTATATCCAGGTCTGAGAAGACATCACACAAAAATAACTGGAACACGTGATATACCGAACATGGGGCAGTGTGATAAGCCCTAAGATGTTGGCTTTCCCACCCAGAAAGTTCACTTTTCCTCACAAAAAAGAGAATTTCCCACGTGCATTTCAGAGACTGAGCAGTGTGATTATAAGGGTGTACACAAAGAAATCAGAAACCATCGCTAGCCACTGTACCACTGCCTGTTTTCTCCCATGATTCCTTGTCGCAGTTATTGTACACGGTCGCCGTTTGCTCCTCTACTCCCCTTGTTAACCCAATGGCTGCCATAAAACGTAAGGACCTGCCTGTAGGCAAAGCTGGCACTGATCAAAACAGTTGAACATAGAGGAAAGAAGTCTGGTGTCACCATGGCGTACAGCATCAAAAGAAGCAGTGGCGGGAAGCCAACAGGCACACCCAAACTTAGCACTAAAAATTCTGCTTTTTTTCTTAGGCTTTTATGCAACTATATGGTATATTGAACCGATTTTCGTTTTTTAGCAAGTTAATCATGTTGAACTGCACTGCATAATTTTAAACGAGAAGAGATTCTTTACAAGCTACATATAGGTGTTGAAAAGGTGATCGGTGATTACGTCTAACACAAAAGTTACGAAGGATGCTGGCTTACTTTAATACAGAATCATATATAAACATGCTTTTTATACTGTCGCTGTGAAAAGAAAAGAGAACCAGAAAAAATAACAATAGCAAATGTAGTAAAAGTAAAGAAATATCTGATTCAATTCGTATGATGTCCTACAATAAAATCTCGAGCAAGCACACCCGCATGGTCGCAGACTAAAATTCAGGATTGCTGAGGAACAGCCTCAGTGTGTAATGAACATCTGTGATGATAATGAAACGCTTTATTGAATATGCATGCATTTGCTGTTTTTACTGAACCAGGTGGAATCTTCGTGTGAAATTACATATGTTATCACAAGGGGGAAAAGATGGTATTCAAATGTTACGACTATCTGTAACAACTGAGAACACAACCCTGAGGCACCACAGTAAAAGTACTGAGAAATTGTGTACATATCTAAAGGCTCTCAGAACTTGTGTTCCTAGGAATTGCCGCTGCAGAATTCCACAGTGAAGAGCACATACTACGACATAGTGTACATAGTGTACAAAAAATTAACTCAAATGCTACAATGTTGACTAGTGCTATCCACCTAGGCTGGCCAAACTAGCTTCTAATGCAAGGCTTTTATTACAGCGAAAGATATCATGACATCACAACAAGGGTGGCGTGTGCTATAGTTGTCCACTGCCATTTCCGACGACTATCACATAAAATAAGAAAAAAACTAGGTAAATGAAAAACGCCAAGGACACAATGCGATTCCAAACCAGGTTCCCTGTGTGCCAGCCCAGAATTCTGATACTGAGTTACGCAGGTACTTGAAACTCCGTTTAAAACTGACCTTAGGCAGGCTTCATGTCAGGAAAGGAGTCGCATTATTGTGTGTAATGAATCGCTTTAGAACAGCAAAGGGACAGCCAGACATCACACAATGTGAATCGCATAAAAAGTGGGCTGTTGAATGGTACAACCCCATTACAATAGCACTAGGCATTATTCTTCATCGTCGTCAGCCACAGCATGAAAAAATTACATAAAATTTCTTACAAGTGTGTAGCGGGTAGTGCGCTTCTCGGAAGAATGACGAAGGATGGCATAGTGAATGTCTCCCTACTACACAAAAATTATGATTTATAGCGTAGTGGGTATCCTGCAGGTCTGCTTAAAGCAGTTAACCAGAGAGTGTATTAAACAGGCTCTGAAAGGTTGCTCTTCCAGCTTTTGCTGTGACTGTGCTGCATGTTCTGCGCAGGCCTGGCTTTTTTCTTCGTCCACCCTTTAAAAAAATAGACTCTGAAGAGTTGCATGCTTTTCACTCGCTTTTCCAAAATTTAATTATTCACATTAAAGAAGCACTGACAGAAAAATTTTGCTCTTTTTTTTTGTTGCAATGTGTAGCTTGCAACCCACTTATCGCGGCTGGAAAGCTCATTTACACAAGTGCACGACGGTTGTAGACAAGCTTTTAGAGCACCCGGTCTCGGTTTCAGTTTCAAAGAACTAGGCAGGAGCAGTTATGGGGGTAAGGTAAACACAGCTGGCCACGTGACACTGCAAAACCGTGACGACGACACTGTTTGTGACACTGCATGCGAGAGCGTGCGCCACACTGACAGCCAGCCCAGCCAGTGCACACGAAGCTGCAGGCATAAAGGAGGAAACCACAGGTAGTGCAAGCACATGCCGTTAGCCAGCAACGAGGCAACACAAACTCGTGACGTAGGTTTGTTTACATTGCCCCACCATAGATGTCAGCATCGAAAGGGGCTCCGCATCTCGCTCAGTCACACAACGTGCACTTCAAAATTGATTTTAAATATGTTCTAGGCTATATTTGCCCTTTATATCTTTAGATGTTGTGTATGTCTCCACATAAATATGTCTCGCTCATTATATCGCCTTCGAAATTTTGTGTCCGCGGGCCTTTAAAGGGTTTACAGACAAAATTTAGGTTGCTGAGATTTACAGTAAAAGTGAAAGATTGGGTGCTGAAATCAATTGACACAACCATCACTTCAGGCAGAAACTAGAGGAAAATAACAAAATCAATTTGTTTTTTACAAACTGCCGAATCTAGCTGCCCTGCTGTGAACCAGAGGAAATGACGTTTGGTGACGTTTTAAGAATTGAACACTAGCATACCAACAATGCCAACCGTCACCCACAAGAAAGTCAAGATGAGGAAGATGGACGAGAAATGCACAAACAGAGGGTGTGCACTAAAGCCGACGTTTCAAGAAGTGAACTTGCCTTTCTCAAGGCTGCAACAGTTGCAGCCTTGAAAAAGACACGTGCACTTGCCAAAATATTGGCTACAGCACCCATCCTCTGTTTGCAAATTTCTCTACTATCACCCACGTCTCTCAACCTGCTCAGTTCCCACTATGGTTCCAAGAACCACTGCGAATAGCACTGGCAGCAAATGTTACTCCCGACTGGTGTAAACTAGCAGCAAATGTCACTCCTGACTGGTGGAGGCCCATAATGATGGCACGCACTTCAGCACCTTTGTAGAAGGGGAAGAAGGAGGTGTAAAGGGGAGGTGGAAAAAAGGAAAGAAGACAGGAACTTGTGCACCCTACATGAGTCACGGTGAACATAACATGTGGCTCCTACTGAAATGCAGCCGCCGCGCGCTGACAATCCTCTAAAATTACAGCTAACTATTCAAAAATACATGAAATAAGCTCTGTTTATTGGAACAGTTGGGTCGTCTGAGTAAAATTTCGATGTATTCATTAGTTTTTTCAATTTTTGTTCAGTATCACTGTACAAAAGCTGCACTCTACATAGGCTTATGTATAATCTGCAAAATTTTTCTCCACACCAACTTTCTCTAGTAGTTTTCAAACGAGACATAATTCCTCCAAAAATGTTCATTGCATTTCTGTCTCTTAAACTGAACATGCCAAACCTTTGCTGTAATATAGTACAGCTGCTGCCATTCTGCCTTCTTACATACATAAAAAGGACACTTGTACGAAACTCCACTGGTAGCGCATACTTGTAAATCTTCGCATCCTGCGCTCTCGAGCGAGCAGTGGGTGCACTCTAGCGACACGGAGCGTGTGGACACTCAGTGATAATAGCAACATCATCATCACTAATTTTGGCCTGTTTTAATCCACTGCAGGACGAAGGCCTCCTCCAATGCTTTTCAGTTTAGCATGTCCTGTGCGAGCTGATTCCATTTTATTCCTGTAAATTTCTTAATTTTGTCATTCCATCTAACTCCTTGTCGATGTAATGCTTTTAAAAGTGCAGATATCTTTACTGAGCCCAAAGCCTTTTCATAGACTAGCAACAGCTATTGGACACAATGAAGACTGGCTAGCAGTGACTTCATTCAATAGCAAAAGCTTACCCCCATTGTGGTTGCTGCCTCGAACGGGCGTGTTCACACGCTGAAAGATAGACTGCCTGCATGAGGTTTCTTCAGTAGCTGCCTCAGTCGGCTCCTCATCACTCGAAGAATGGCGCCGTGTGTGTCCCACCTTCATGAATCTGTAGAGAAACAAAAGTTGTTCGTATTGAAAACAGCACAACAGCACAAGAACAAAGAAGAAAAAAACGACGAGACAGGCACTGACCCGCAACTAAAAACTTTATCACAAAGAACTCACAGTTTTATACAAGTCCTTTGGTGCTCAAGTTTTTCATGCACATATGGTGTTGACATACATGTGGCAGATTTATGCGCATGTTTGGTTTCACCCTTGTTTATTTTAACGGCATTATTGTGCACATGACATCTTCTTGTATAAAAGCCTGAGTTTTTTCTGATTACCTTCTTAGTAGCGAGTCAGTGCCTGTGCTACTGCGTCTTCTTTCTTCGTCCTCATGTTGTGCTGTTTTTAAGATGAATACCAACCAACTTGCCCAAATCTTCATTCTCCTAAAAAAAATCTAGCCAGCTACGCTTCGCGAACACTGCCGAAACAGCGAAGCTTATGTCCGTCCTTTATCAGGCCTGACCCTCACGTCTTACAGCTTTTTTTAACAGGAGAATGAAAAATGTGCACCATCTTCAAAGTGCCAACTCCTGAACACTGTCATTGACACGTTATTTTACACTCCACTGCGCTTCACCGTAGCACCATCTTTGTACATTTCTCGAATGTTCACCCCTCGAGATCCTCCGCCTTCACCCTCACCCTCACTCTGGCCAGCATGCCCTCACCTCTTGCAGCACACTCACTCCACCCCTACCTACAGTCTCACTTTCCCCACAATACAAGGTCACGTGATCAGTCTTACCACAACCTCGGACATGAAAACCTCGACTGACAGCTTTGCTGTTAAAAAGTTGTGTTTCCATGCCTCAAACTGGCAAGAACAAAAACAATGACAAGAAGTAAGTTGACGATGACTGTTGGCTAGCCATTAACGTCCCCAAAAAAGTAAGGTTGTAAGAGACATTGTAGCGGAGAGTCCCAGAAAATTTTAACCGCGTGGAGTTTTTCAGCATGCACCGAAATCGTGCAGTACATAAGGATCTACCACTTTGCCTCCATCCAACTGTGAATGCCACAGCTGGGATCTATCCTTGGGCCAGCAGCCAAGCCCTGCAACCGATTTTCCACCTTGGCGGAACACGACGACTGTCAAACAGTAGCTTTTCCATAGATATAAGTACTGAGGTATACAGCAACCGCATTTTACGCTCGCATCAGCAGTGTTATAGCGAATCCTGAACTCTTTTTTTTTTCCCATGTCCTCGCAAGCATTTTAGAACTAGTAGTAAACATTGCTTACATGTTCACCAGTGGGCTTCGCTTGGGCGTCTCTGGTGTGCTGACAGTAGAGCTGCGTGGTCGCAGCTGCTGTGGTGACGAGCTCCGCACTGGAGTGGTCGGGTCACAGCTGCCTTCTCGGGATCCCGTAGGCGATGCATCGCTGAGGGTAAGCTGTGCAGTTCACCAAACAATACAGCGTCCGTGTGAGCGACACTTCTTTAACAGGACTGTAGTGGCCGTCTCTTCTCTCACATTTCATCAAGACTGCTTTATTGTCATGGCAAAAAAAAGAAAAAAGATGTGCAGGCTAACTGGGATCGCAACCAGTTTGCTACCACCAAGTGTGTTGTAATAAATAACAAGAAACAACGAAGGAAGAGACAATGTGTGCGACTGTGCCCATTTTAATGTTTGTGGCATACCACACTGCACTTTTTCTTTTCTCACAGTCACAATTGCCAAAAGATGGCAAATGACCGTGCTTTCTTAGAATGCGTGACAGGTTGGTTGCCATAAGTGAAAGGAACAGAATAAGTGCAGCATCGAGACAGTTAAATAGAAAAAACATCAATCAAGACAGTATAAGAGCAAAAAGTAAAACGAAAGCACACATGACAACGAACGTAGCATTACTTGGAGATATGAAGACAATACAGAAACATGGAGAAGACAACACTGTGATGGCCAGGAATCTCGCATTAAAGAATAAGAGGGATATCATGACATGAGTGGTCTCATGACAATGAATGAAATGTATGTTTACTAATATGGTCATGTTTCTTTTTTTTCTGTCATTGCTAATCATATCTGTAAACCATGTGACCGATGCCAGCAATGAAACCTGGTGCTCCAAGAAGTAAGGTCTGCTTAAAATCTGTGCAAACATTTCCCACAGCTTTTCCATTTGTGTTTTAATTTATTGGTTCATTATTGTCTTTTTTCATTTGTGTTTTAATTTATTGGTTCATTATTGTCACTCAACCACCATTACCGGAAGGGTGGGACAGAATGCACTGTAAATGGCACATAAATGTTCATTTATTTCAACCGCAATACAAGCTACAACACTAATGAGTGCACATCAGGGTATGCTGATATCTGTACGCAAAACTATCCTGAGGCAGTTACGTAAACAGCAGTAGCATCACATGAGACAGCCACATTGTACAACCCTTCACTTCAAGATTGGTTAACATTTAGTACAGCACATTACAGCACGGTCATTACTCACTCGTATGCTAATTATGTTTAGTGTTACATTTAAAGAGAGATGCTACTGGAAAAAAAAAGTTTCACTAGTCTGTAGCATAGGGCAAAAAAATTTTGCTGCTTACCAAAGTGGCTGACTGGGCTAATTGGTTGTGCATACTTGAGGTTAACAGTGCAAAAAAATAACGCACGGCAGACAGGAAAAAAGACGAGACCTCATTTTTAATTAATACAAAGCTAAAGCAAGCACTACTATGAGATAAGCATTCCAATACCTCTTACATTACAATCTTTATTGTTCCTTAAAATGTGTTGTAAACATGTTCTTTTTTGTTATTTATCTTCTACAGTAAATGTGAAGCAATATGAGCCATTAATGGCTCATAACCATAAAAGTTTAGTGGTAGAAAAATTGTGTACAAGAAGAGCCACGATTGATTTTGATTTGATTGATATGTGGGGTTTAACGTCCCAAAACCACCATATGATTATGAGAGACGCCGTAGTGGAGGGCTCTGGAAATTTCGACCACCTGGGGTTCTTTAACGTGCACCCAAATCTGAGCACACGGGCCTACAACATTTCCGCCTCCATCAGAAAAAGAAGAGCCACATTTTAAAGATTGTCATGATATAAAACCAGAACTGTGCAACTTACTGTAAAACAGATTACATATCTGAAATCAGCATAAAAACATATGTAAGCAACAAGAATTTCACTGCCCCAGGCTAGGGATCAAGGAAACTTGTAACATCTCCCCTTAACTCGCGCCAGATCAGGCAGAGGTCAGAGCTGAACTTCTCGTGCAAACACTGGCAGAAAGACTCGTGCAAACACCACAGAAAACTAAACTTTGAGCACACACAACACGATACGGCACACACAAGCCACGGCACAGGACAGCATAAGTTGCTGTGAAGAGAAAGAACTGAAGCACAATGCGCCTCACATTGTACGCATACGAAGTGGCCTGATTAGCCATTCTGGTGGCTTGGAGTAGACAAGAAACTGTGTATAGAAATAAGGTGAGTACGTCATCGCAGTTCTTTGCATTATTTACCTTATGTGAAAGTGCCGATTCCACCGGCAATGAACAGGAAAGCTGTGAACAAGTCAATATCGCGCATGCCCTGCCTACTTACGGGCCTCGCGGTGCCCTTCTCGTTTTGTCCTGCATGGGTGGAAGAAAAAGGGCAGGCTCCATTGGCAATAAAAAAAAAAGTATGAGTAGCAGTGCTCAATTTGCAATTGGCCACCACGACACACGAGATTAACAAAAAGTGTTGTTTGCACCATTTATTAAGAGAAATAAAACACAAGCACTGAATATTATCAGTGGTATACTTATTTTTAACAATACACCTTAGACCACTTGTTACATGAAAACCCTTCAGGTGACACTGACCCTCAAGATAAAATTCTGATGTGCCTAAAAACTGATTAAATTATGAGGGCCACCATAGTGGGGGACTACGAATCAATTTTGACCGCCGGTGATTCTTCCATGTGCACCTAAATCTAAGTGCACCAGCATTTTTTAATTCATACCTATTGAAATTAGCTGCCATGGCCGGCAGTCAAACAAAGTCTTTGTGCATAGCTATACGATGTAATAGTAGCTGTTACATCAGAGCGGGTATCCTAACACCGCAAAAAAAAATGGCTGTTGTAAAATCATGTTTGGTAACTTCCCATAATGCATTAAAAAATGTGAGCTACTGTAAAAAAAAAAGCAGGCTTTCGTTTCCCTTACTTTAAATGCTTCCTCAGATGGAAGCGTGGCCGATCTTCCACGCCCCTCTCTGCCTCTTCTCTGAAAATGTGCGAGCAAAACAAAACTGTAAGGAAACGCATGCACTCCTTCCACTAAACAGTGCAGCAAGTGACAAGACTTCTTCTCTCCCTGCGCAAAGGAAAGAAGGAGAAGAAAAAATGACCTCCACCAGCGTAGTAGATGTCCGATAGAGTTAGCACGATTTTCGGCAAGTCTGTCTAGTACGAAAAGTTGCAAGATTTTTTACAAAGATGACTACATAAAAATCTGCAGCTACTGTATAAGTGTAGCGAAGGTTTGGCAATTCATCCACCGCAAAACTGATGAATCAATTTTATGACTTCACAAAAGATTAGTATTTGAACAAAATTCTGCGCTGAAAATGCAACTACTCACAATAATGTTTGCATGCATCTAGAAAGAAATTACCACAATTTTTTGCAATTATTTCAGGAACAACTTTGTTTTATCTAGTTTGGTGGCAAAGTAAATTTTATCAATATGGGTCAATGACAACATTGAACTGCATGGGTGCCTTCCAAAGAATGGAAATTTTTTCACCAAGTCCAGAAATTCGTGTAATCTCGTTTCATTACATCAAGTTTCAACTGTACTAAGTGCGGTCGGTGATGGTAACAACAATTTTAAGGCAGTAGAAGACAGGACATTACGCCAGTTATCCATGCTTGAATTTCAGTTTATTTGAAATGGCAGTGCAAACTATGACTACGCAGCCTTCGGCTGCAAAATTTGGTTGAACAAGAGTAAAGTTTATTTTATAAACCAAATGTTAAATGGCTTGAGCAAACAGCGTACCAGTAAAGCTACATATTTAGAGACTAACTTTACAGGGCATCTAGAAAAAATTGAAGAAACAAGAAATTAATGCGTCAAAATATTCCTCAAGCAGTGGAAGTGGCGAACCCCCACACCATTCAGGCAAAGCAGAGAGAGCGATAGCATTGTTAAAAGATTACCAATGAAGCCAGTCAGCTGATCCACCACCAGAGCAGACCTAGACCCACATATATAAACTATATCCTCATTCTGATTATCATCAATCCTCCAGCACGTATAGGAGTCAGTCTACAGAACGTTCACCCAAGAGGAGATATGAGCCAAAGACAGAAATAAACAGTAACGCAAGTGAAAAAGTCTTTTCTGTCATCCAACACCTGTAACTCTGCTATTATGGCAGCATTTAGAAAAGTATTACGGCTACACGTTTGTAGTAGACTTGTACAAAAGTGCAACACTCCAACTAAATTTCCACCTCTGGTTGGTTGAGGGGCCCTTTATGATTTACAAAGTAGTAAACCTTACTCAGAAGGTATGGCACACGTGCAAGGCACAGTGCATTGTATTGCTTCATTAAAGAAAAAAAAAACTGGCTTTTCGCAAGGTCACTCTGCTGACATCTTGTGACAATTCCAGTGACAAACTTCATGAGCAAAATGTGTTAGCTTTCCCATTGCAAAGTTCTTGCCAAGCCAATCACCACTACTTACAACGCGTGGCATACAATCGGTGATTTCGTGAATGGCAATCAATAAAAAGCAAATGCCCTCTCTCAACTGGGCAAAGACAGGGTGGTTTTCTCTTTATCTAGGGCTTTTCCAGTTTTGATTCTGTACAACTCGGGTTAAAGTAACATTAACAAGAAGTGCAGCTTTCTGCCTACGGCCTGAGAACTTCAAGCTTTACTGCCAGAAGCACTTGAGAAGCAACATGAGACTACCACTAGCAATTCCGCATGAGCTCAGTATCGCAACCGTTATTCAGTAGTGACCGGGAGTTCCGCACAGGTAGCTTGCAAATCAGACCACGAAATAACACGTACACCAAGCAATTTTATAGGTGAACCGGAGCACACACCAGAAACATAAATAGCGTTACTTGAGGCATAAATGTGTAAAGAAATGTAGACAGCAGCAGCAACAACAACAAAAGGAATAGGAGACGCATGATTAGTATCCACCTTGAGCCAATAAAAATATTCCGGATATATACAGGATTAAAACCACGGCATGCAAGGCACAGCATATTACAAAGCTCATGCAATGCATGCATCAAGTCAAAACAAGCCCATTTAAGCTCTAAGAAGCACCACTTAACATGCATCCCACCTTTAGAATGGTGTCAAACGAGTTTGTGATGGACTTTTTGGCCTTTTCCTTGAAGCTATCGAACACGAATGATGGCGTCTTTAGGTCCAGGAGTCCCTACAAAGCAAAGAGGGTCATACTTAACAACTTACACTTTCAGCTGTTCGATAAGCCAACAAGTATGATTGCTTGCCATTTTAACTAAAGCAGGATTCAAATGGTGGTTTATGCAGTCTTCTACATAAATTATAATGTTTTGCTTACACATTCTGCTCCATTTGTGTACAGCCAGCCTATGTAACAAGTTTAACTCAATACAGAAATGATTTGCTTGCATCTGATATTCATCATAACCCCTGTTCAATACATTTGTGGTCACAGTCTCAACACTGGACTGTATTATGCTGCTTCACTCTGCTCGTTTTAGGCCCCTGGCAAGTATTACACAGGTTCCAAAATAAATTTGAATGAGTTGCACGAACTCATTTGATTGCAAATGCCATTTTCCTCAAATGACCAAGAAACATTGTTACATGAAAACAACACAGGCAAGATTAAATTACATGGCACGTAACTACGGGCAGTAACAAGCACTTACCAATCTATCCCACATAAAACAGGGTACACAATCTTTTTCAGTTCCTCCAGAAGCCACCATGAATATACCCTGCTAAACTGAAATCTACATCTTTTTTTATAATATATGAAAGAATTCTTGAACAGGGAATGTTACTAAAGCTAATATTTCAATAAGTACACTAGTCAAAATGTTACTTTTAACGTCCTTCCTTGTTCAAGAATTTTTTTTAATCTCTTCAAGCTTTCTTTTTTCCTGAACCTCATTCTCATTTTCATCTTCTTCGAATGTAACTTAGCATGATCCCTAATGGCATAAGCACAAAAATGGACGATGTTCCCCGATTCAAAAGCAGCACTGCAATCCCTTTAGTCACATTAACGCTGTGGCCCGCACAAGCAAATGGTATTGATACGTGAGGTTTAACGTCCCAAAACCACCAAATGATTATGAGAGACGCCGTAGTGGAGGGCTCCGAAAATTTCGACCACCTGGGGTTTTTAACGTGCACCTAAATCTAAGCAAACAGACCTAAAGCATTTTCGCCACCATCGACAATGCAGCCGCCACAGCCGGGATTCCATCTTGCGACCTGCCGGGTCAGCAGCCGAGTACCTTAGCCACTAGACCACCGTGGCAAGGCAAGCAAATGGTATTGAGGTGCAAAAAAGGTGCACCATTTAATTGAGAAAAAACATGAAAGAACTTTTCTATGGCTTCCAAGTCACTACGGAATTACTGGCAATGGATGAGCTGATCATGCTGTATGACCGTTCAGCACATAAAAAAAGCCAAATGTTAATATTGCTTACCAGAACTGACGCTGCACGAAAGCTTCGAGTGCTTCCTCGCCAATTCACCACACTACAGTGGATTTAGCCACACTTCAAGCAAGCCTTCGATTTCCTCTAGGACTTCGCCCAGGTGACGCTACCCTCTTGTGTAGGTTATGGCTGAGTGTCACATTTACCTCTGTGTACGCATTCTGCATAGGAATAACTGACAACGCAACATGCGGCCACTTTGGCAGTGATAAAACTAGTACTCAACATATACTGTGAGCCTGCCCACAGTACTGTTCACGGAGGAAGTCGCTTTGCACCATGCTCGATAAATTGGATAGGCTGTGCAAGCTCTACTGCACTTTCTGCGTTCAACCAGTTTTTCACAACAGTTCTGATTCGAACGGCCCGCATGTGCGTGCATTTGTGTCTTTTGTTGTGCGTGTGTGTGTTTATTTTACCTCTTTCTCAGTCCTCTTTACAACCCCCATTTCCCCACCCCTGTGCAGGGTAGCAAACCAATTGCTCGTACCAGGTTATCCCCCCTGTGTTTTCTTCTCATCTATTTCTCTCTCTATGGCATCTCTAAGAGGACACAGAAGAGGGTAACAATAAATAACACAGCATAGCCAATCGGTAATGGAATTGAATACAAGTATCATTTAAGACGAATCATGCTAAACGTTGCTATCTGAAGCTGAACCCCAAACATACTCACCTCAGACTTCTGTGTGTGGCCATGCTTATTCTGTTTCTGCTCGTACAGGTTCCGCAGCAGCATCATGTAAAGCTCATTCTTGTCCTGCACTGTTCTGCAGTCATTCAACTGCATGCAAACAAAGCACAAATTTTCAATTTGATCAAGAAACCTGCTAAGCCAGACCTATAAAGTAAACTGCAGGCAAAGCGGCACTTATGCATTGATCTTCTATCAAGTCTCAGTGTGCAACCACAGCCAAATGCTTCACGTTCGAGTGCAGCGTACCCTTCCCCGCTACCTTTGAAATTTCCAAAGCTGAAACACTCACGGCAGTGCAGATGGTACTCTACGGCAATATAGCCAGCTACAAACCCAGAATAAATGCAAGCCCAATTCTTTAGTACTATGGCACACCTGTCATTCATCTGTGCACGAGAGTTATGCATTGTTGTTTCCGTTCTGACCATGAGTACTTTTCCACTGCTTGCGTAAGTAGTAGACATATCAGAATTAAAAGTTCGTTGTCTCTTACTAAAACGTTATGTTGGGCAGAGAGGTGAACTTGAAATCTTTTCTAAAATTTGGCGGAACATTCATGCTTTCAACCAAGAACTACAGTGACACAAACACATACAATCGAGTCCACTTATGACAATACCACACCACGTCCACCCCCTCAGAAGGTTTTGTAGCACAAGCACGGAAGTGCTGAAGGAAAAGGTTAAGAGCAAAAAATAGAAGGCAAGGATAGACAACACAAGCACTGAGTATACCAACTAATTTACTGCTCAACACACACACATATATATATATCTGTGTGTGTGTTTTGAGCAGTAAATTAGTTGGTGTACTCAGTATATATATATATATATGTGTGTGTGTATGTGTGTGTGTGTGTGTGTGTGGTGTGTGTGTGGTGTGTGTGTGTGTGTGTGTGCGTGCGTGCGCGTGTGTGTGTGTGTGTGTGTGTGTGAGAGAGAGAGAGAGAGAGAGAGAGAGAGAGAGAGAGAGAGAGAGAGAGAAAGAGAGGAAGAAGATGGACACATGCGGAAGCGCATTGCCATCGCCTGGCTCGCTCGCTCGGCTGTTCGCTCCCTGGCTACACTTTGCCTGCTGCTGCTGCTGCTATCTTCCCGGTTGCTGTGTACCTCAATAAACCCCCATAACAAGTGGTGGAGCTGCTGAGTTGCGCCAACTGGAACTTCGAAGCCGGAAACACGAGCCAGCCTCTGCAATGCCGGATGAAGTACCAAATCAACCACAGCAATAACCTGCTGTCCTGGTGCCCACATTAGTCTGCCCTGGCCCATCGCGTCAACGCGACCCACCAATCATCAGCGTTACAGAAGAGGAGGATGTTGAAGACAGGCTCGCCGAATACGAACGGGTAAGCGTGATCAACCACTGGGATGGCGTTGCAAAGCTCAGCTACGTGTCATTTTATTTTGAGTGGTGTCGCCAGCGTGTGGCATCGAAACCACTAACGCGACTTCCCGACGTGGGCTGCTTTCAAACCGCACGTGACTAAAGTATTCGGGCGCCCCGCTGTTCGCAAGCTTCGAGCAGAGCAACGGTTGCGTGGCCGCTTGCAGCAGAATGGTGAAACATTCACCAGCTACATTGAAGACGTCGACCTGTGTAACCGTGTTGATGTCGCAATGGCCGATGCCGATAAGATCAGGCATATCTTGAAAGGAATTGAAGACGTCTTTCAGATGCTGCTGGCAAAAACCCGTTCACAGTGTCTGAATTTGTCAGTCTTTGCCAAAGTTTTGATGAGCTGCGGAAACAACGCACAGCCACGCGCCGCTCTCATCCGCAGGTGACTTCAATGTCGGGATTGCCTGTTGCTCCTGACAACTCATCTCTGCTGCAACAGACTACGGATTTCGTTCGTGAAGAGGTCGCTCGCCAGCTTTCGCTGATGCCGCCTGTTCACGACCATTCGAATTCCCCGTTGGCGCCCCCTCTCCAAAACATCATCAGGGACCAGGTCGCCAAAGAGGTATCACTTTCGCTTCATCAGGCTCCGACTGCTGCTCCCCTGACGTACGCCGCAGTCGCTTTCAGGCCTGTGTTGCAAGGTTACCGCCCTCGTAGTCCGCCTATTCGCCCGCCAGTATCGCCGCCCGCCCGCCCAGTCATACAGTACGCACGAGCTGACGACCCTTGGCGCACGCAAGACAACCGTCCCATTTGTTTTCATTGTGGCCTTGTTGGAAATGTGGCCCGTTACTGTCGCTTCCGTGCACCACCTATCTCCAACAGTGTGCATCCACCATTTGTCACGTATGCGACCCATGGTGTACGCATGGTTATTCAGACGACTACGAATCTGATCCTACCTCCCGAATCCCACCCTCCTCTCGCCGCTCGCCTTCTCCTCGCCGCCGATCCCTTTCCCCCATGCACCGACGATGGAGCCCTGTGCGCAGGAAAACTAAGCAGCGCAGTTCAGGAGGCAAGAACTGCGGTTCCGGCGAAATGCATAAGGCCTCAAATTTCTCCCCGAAATGTTATTGAAGTCGCTATAGATGGAACATGGACGCTAGCCCTTGTTGACACCGGCGCTGCCCTTTCTGCGATTGATGCCCGCATTTGCCGCCACATCGGAAAAGTCATGACGCCTGTTTCTGGACTATTCCTGAGTACAGCCAACACGCAGCACGTCGAGCCATCCGGTGCCTGCACAGCGTGTCGTCATCCAGGATGTACCTTTATGTCATCGAATTCATTGTGCTGCCATCTTGTTCTCACGTCATAATATTAGGGTGGGATTTCCTTTCTACACATTGTGCGATCATCAATTGCGCCCGCACTGAACTTGAGTTGTTTCCATTTTCGACAGATGTCATCAATGACAAGGACACATGTCGCAAAATCACAGTTTGTGACGAAACCATTGTGTCTGCCCAGTATACTGTTCTTGTTTCCATCTCTTGTGACTCTGAAGACAGCGGCTCAGGGCTTTTCGCACCGTCTGCACTTCTAGTTCGCCGCTGATCACTGCCATTGCCATTTGATGTTCTCGAGTTCCATTCAGGCGCCTCTGTCAAGTACATCACCAATGCATCGCCCGAGCCAATCACTTTGCGACGCCAGGAAACCCTCGGCAAAGCCGAGCCGCTGGCGTCATCTTCGATATTCGACACCATGGACGACCTTACTGATATGGCCACCCTCGAGACATCAACACCTCGGCCACTACCGCGATCTTTCACACCACCTATAGCCAGCGACCTTACGATGACACAACGAGACCAACTTCTTCGCTTGCTCGACGATTTTTATCGGCACCGGAAGCCATGTGCCCATTCGACAGGGTCCTTACCGAGTATCGGCGAGTGAGAGGCGCCTTATCGATGACCAGGTGAATGACATGCTTAAACGCGGTGTCATTCAACTTTCCAACAGTCCTTGGGCATCACCTGTCGTCCTTGTTTGGAAGAAAGATGGCACAATACGATTTTTCATCGATTATCACCGGCTTAACGAGATTACCCAAAAGGATGTGTACCCGTTGCCACGAATTGATGACGCACTTGACTGTTTCTTCCTTGGATCTCCACACTGGCTACTGGCAAGTGCCCGTGGCTGCGACTGACCGCTCGAAAACCACGTTGGCAACACCAGATGGATTATACGAATTCACTGTAATGCCATTCGGTCTCTGTAACGCGCCCGCCACCTTTGAACCCATGATGGACAGCATATTACGCGACTTGAAGTGGCACACTTGCCTCTGCTATTTGGATGATATTGTCGTCTTTGCGCCACATTTCTCGACCCATCTATAACGGTTGCATCAAGTTTTGACTTGTGTCCAAAATGCCGGTCTCCAGCTTAATTTGAAAAAGTGCCTATTCGCCGCAAGAAAACTATACTAGGCCACATCGTCTCCAAAGAAGGCATTCTTCTTGATCCTGCTAAACTTAAGCCGTATCCAAGTTTCCGAAGCCCACTAACCTGAAAGCACTGCGCACCTTCATTGGCCTATGCTCCTATTTTCGGTACTTCGTTCCTAATTTTGCTACTGTCATCGCACCTCTCAATGCACTTTGCCAAGGCGACAACGAACTATCTACCTGGTGTTATGACCGTCGTCAGTAGGCGCCATGCTGTCGCTGAGAAGCGTAGCCGGGCAGCGCTCCCACGCCTGGAACCCCAGTTCTCTCGGAACCACAGCCAGAGCTGACGGGGGAGCGGCGCTCTTTTAATCCTGTTCTTTTAATCCTATACCTCTCAAGCATAGGCAGCCGACTGGCCGGCTGCCTATGCCCGCCAGGTATAGTCCCTGCTAGCCGGAGGATGAGACGTCGTGTCGCCACGACGCCGTAAGCCGTTCCAGAGTGGACAACAAAGACAGCATCTTCCTTGGAAGAAACCGCGGCCACCGCCACAAATTGCCTTGCTGATTGAGCGAACAGATCGGCGGACCATTTGATGTATGATGTCAGGAGCTTGGGACCCCTCAACCAGCGGCACACACGCGACAAGGAAGAGCCCCGCTGGCGCCACCTTGCAGTGCAGTGATCATGACTCAATATTGGATGTTCACGTGGGCCGTGCATGCTCGTACTCCTCGCCTGTTGTGTGTGTGTGATTGGTGTTCCACTCAAGAAGGAGGAGCCCGACAGGGCTTATAACGACGCCGCAGAGTGCGGGACGTCGCTCTGAATCATGTAACAGTTCAACCATCACGCTTGTGGTTTGTGAAGCTCTCAACCTCTCTATGCTGTAAATAAGTGTAAATACTGCCATAAACCTGTTTTTTTTTCGTATCCCCATCTTGTCAACATTCGTTTCCTCCACACGAAGTTACACCACACTACCACAAGAGACCGGGTAGCCCCCGATCCGCCACAACATGTGATCGGCGCTGGGATTCGGAGCGACTACTGGAGAACAGCGCCGAGAGCCACGATAACTGGTGGCAGCGGTGGGATTCACAACAACTGGTGATCAACGCTGGGATCAGAAGCGACTACTGGAGAACAGCGCCCAGAGCCACAACACTGGTCAGAAGCTTGTGACGATGCGTTTACGACACTTCGACGCTTGCTTACGTCTCCACCAATTTTGCGTCACATCTCTCCGAGCGCACGCACAGAAATTCACACTGATGCAAGTGGTGTCGGACTTGGTGCTGTGCTCGCACAACGTGACGATGCCAACGCCGAATACATGGTTGCATATGTCAGTCGTGCACTCACAAAACCCGAGACCAATTACACCGTAACTGAAAAAGAGTGCCTGGCCATCATATGGGCTCTACAGAAGTTTTGCCCCTATCTTTACGGTCGTCCTTTTGACGTCGTAACAGACCACCACACTCTGTGTTGGTTGTCAAACCTCAAGAACTCGTCAGGTCGCCTTGCTCGGTGGGCCCTCCGACTCCAGGAATACGACATCCGTGTCGTATATCGTTCTGGCCAACAACACTCTGATGCTGACGCCCTGTCACGCTTCCCATTCAATTCAGACGCCAGCGCATCTAGTCACAATCACAATATTTCGCCACTCGACATCTTGGACATGGCCTCGGAGCAACGAAATGACCCTTGGATCGCCACAATTCTAAACTTTTTGTCAAGCCCCCTGACCACCCCGGCTCCACGAGCGCTACGCGGCCAAGTGCAGCATTACGCTATCCGCGATCGTCTTTTATACCGCCGTAACTACCACAACGATATCCGCACATGGTTATTGGTCGTGCCCCACCATCTTCGTCGCGATCTCTGCTCCGCTTTCTACAATGACCTTCAGTGTGGCCACCGTGGCGTGTTTAAGACATACATGCGCCTTCGCCTACGCTATTATTGGCGCAGAATGTACAGCTTCGTCTGCAAATACGTCCGCTAATGCCTCGCCTGCCGACGACTCAAACCAATCTCGCACCTCTCCACAACACCTCTCCAGCCGCTTCCCTGCCCAGCCCACCCATTTGATCGCGTCAGCATTGACTTTTACGAACCTCTCCCATGCACTGGCGCTGGAAACTGCTTGATTGTCGTCACCGTTGACCAGTTGACAAGATAAGCCGAAACCGCTGCATTACCTGCCGCAACAGCCAAGGACATTTCCTCATTTATTCTACGCAGCTTTGTTCTCTGCCATGGCAACCCTCATGAACTGCTCAGTGATAGCGGCTGTATATTTCTCTCAGACGTGTTGCAATCACTCCTATTCGAATGCAGAATTATTCACCGCACCACTATCGCATATCACCCACAGACAAACGAATTGACGGAACGATTTAACCGAACTCTGGGTGACATGTTGTTGATGTATGTTGCGTCAGACCACTGCAATTGGGATCTTGTTCTTCCGTTTGTCACATTCGCCTAAAACACCGCCTCCCAAGCCACCACCGGATTTTCACCATTCTTCTTGCTATATGGCCGTGAACTCACTAGCACCATCGATACGATTCTGCCATATCATCCAGACGTTGACAACTACCAGCCTGGGTCTGCGGTGGCTCACCACACCGAAAAATGCCGACAACTGGCCCGTTCTTTCATCTACGACCAACTGTGTCACCAAAAACAGCGTCACGACTCTGACATCCCTCCTGACCCTTTCACCGTCGACTCTCTCGTGTGGCTTTGGGTCCCGTCAGTTGCTGCTCCCGGCCTTTCGTCTAAGCTTCTTCCGAAGTATTACGGACCCTACCGCGTGGTTGCACAGACCTCTCCTGTTAATTATGTGGTTGAACCCGTTACGCCATCTTCCGACCTTCGTCCTCGGGGACGAGAAACAGTCCACATTAACCGTCTCAAGCCGTATTATGACTCTCTGACCTCTCTCTAGGTCGCCAGGATGGCTACCTCTCGATACCGGGGGTTATTGTGAGGAAGATGGACACATGCGGAAGCTCATTGCCATCGCCTGGCTCGCTCGGCTGTTCGCTCTCTGGCTACACTTTGCCTGCTGCTGCTGCTATCTTCCCGGTCACTGTGTACCTTAATAAATCTCCGTAACAATATATATATATATAATAAAACATTCATCAACAGGCGAAGTAGCATTCTTTCTGAACTTCCCTCACACAGCTGCCACTCTGGCCTCGTCCGTGAGCGTGATCGCACCAACGCTGACTCCCACCACTATACTCAGCAACGACTTTTGTTGACAGCACTGTCTGTGGTGGCTACAGAACTAAAGCGCATGCCTGCTACTGCATCGAAAAAATAGTACTCTAGATTACTGATAATTTTCTCATTTGCCTTGCAGAATAAAATGCTGCTTTAATTATTACGAGACTGAAACAGTTGCGGGAAGTTGTAGGTAAAATATGGTTATTGTACACCTTGCAAGAATGCTTTCCTTTTCTTTCCATTTCTTAGACAGCACCACCTTTTCAGCCCACCAGTTTTCCAAAAAAACATGGTATCCTTAACATGCGACCATGTCCTTGACATGAGTATGCAGCCGCAAGCACCCTGTTTCGCTCAAGAAAAATATACTCGTAATAGGACACTGAAATAAACACTGAACAATCAAAATGCTTCTCTCATTAATAATTTTGATCTACATATGTTTGCCCTTGCCAAGTATAGCTCGCTTACTTGCCGTTGTGCGTGCCATGCTTTCGCTGTTTTTCAACTCAACTGCCTCCATTTTAGCAGCCTACCCAGGTGCTGTCGTTCTAAAAGGCCCCATGATTTACACAGCCCCCCGGAATTTCGTTTTTACAAAGGACCTTCCACTCAGCTACGTGGAGCACCTAGATGCTCACGAGAAAGATGCACTCCAGCTACGTGTGAAGCAGTAAAAGCTGACAGACTATCCCCCGTATTCTAGAACGTCCCTTCACTGAACGCTTCACCTTGACTTGAGAAAGCCGATGGAAGCGCCATCTCTAAGAACGGCAAGTCACGGCATTTCAGGGATAACCTGCTGCGATTTTCAAGTAGCGCAGCGTCATTTTCAGCCGAGCAGTGGCGCGCTGCTCAACTCCGTCAAATGAACAATGAAAGTCGAGTCGAGGAGCGTTCGTGAATACGGGGGTAAGACTTTCCTGCAAACAATCACATACGGTTACACTACTTCTAAGTGCATGCAAATAAAATGTTTCAATCTCTCTTTTGTCTTTGTTCTCTTGACCCACTTGTAAAATTATTGGTAAGAGCAACAGAATTTTCTAGTCACGTAGATATCATTATAAGTGGACTGCACTTATGCGCACGAAGAAAGCTAGCTTCATCTTCAAAAAGGCACTTTTAAACACTGACATGGGACAAAAGAAATACAGTACATGATGCAATGAGTCACATTCAACAAAGCCACTCGGTAATGTGTTTATTGTGTCATGTACTGTATTTTTTCATCCCTTAACTGTGTTTACAAAGCGCACTTTTGAAAATGAATCAACAGCAACTTGCCCACCTTATAGCTCTTCTCAAAAGTCACCTGCTTGAAATACCCAAAAGAGGCTTGCTTGATGTCACGAAAATAAGCAATTGCGACTGGACGGGTATTTATGCCCATTCTCTCTCTGTGCGACAGCGACCACAATGGCAGAGCTTACATTCTAATGTTGCAACCGAGCATAGTGAATTCTCGTTGGAAGGGTACAAACAATGTGACAAGTGGCACTAACTGACCCATTATTAGCAATAGGCAACATTGAGCAATTCAGGCGGCCACCTCAGAACTAATGTTTACTGAATAATGAAGATGCGGCTGTGTAGGATCGCCACCATAAAATGCGCTTCACGTAAAACTGGTTTTCCAGAAGCACATTGAACCTGAAGACATTCGTGTATTACTAACCTGGTATCTGGCGGCAATGATCTGCTTGTCCGAGTCAGACAAGTTATGGATGTACCTCTGGATGGTGGTACAACAATCCTCTGGGGAAAGTCCTGGTGAAAGGAGCAAGGACAAATAGTTTTATGTCTTGCCTGACCTCAAAAAGCAGTGACACAAAACTTCAAGCTCGAGATGCGGCCTTGATTCAATAGATTGAAATGCTAAAGTTTTTGCAGCGAAGTGTGAATTGTGTCCATTACATAGAAGTTATTTCGTTTCGAGGGCAAACAGCATGCGAAGGCTCAACAGAACATTCAGCACCCTGTGACATCAACAGTATTATTATGCGTGCAATGAGCCCCCACACCATGCCCCAGACATTGGGTGTTAATGCATTAGTGACGGTAACGTTGATGATCTCGGAGTTGTCATCACGATACCAACTGGCAGTGGTTCTTCAATTGCCTGCGTAAGTTCATCTAAAATTTTGCGTCTTAACAGCACGACTTGGAATGATTTTTGGTCGTGTACTCGACAGCGTGTGATCATTTGGAGCGACAACTTGAATAGCATTATGTGCCAGCACGCCGAGAAACAGTTGTTCATGAATTAGACCAGTGGCGTTTCAAGTACTGCAAGGAGGAGGTCTTTGTAATAGAAAGCACCAACAGCGTGTTATAAAGGTTTCCAGGTATAAGTGCACAAGCAATTTATGTCTCTCAAAATGTCTTCACAATGCATCGAATGTTGTCTTTACACCCACAGAATGTGCTGTTCTTGAAAGTTTGAGAGCAGCATGGGCAAGACGTGCCAACACGAGACACTTAGCTGAGGACGAGATGTGCAGGGCATCGACAGCGTGCATGTGTTTGGGTGGTTGGCAAAACCAGGTGAGCATGGAGTAATGAAAGAATTTGCAGGCGTGAACGGAGGTATTTTACATTTAAAATGATCTACCGTTTGTGTTGAATAAATCGTTTGGTGTGGTTCATCACCGTACAGCTTATGTTTGTGGACAAAATAGGAGCTCCTCTCCAGAACTTTTCTTCCGGTTCTGTGTTTATAGAAGCCATCAAAGCCCAAGCGTGCATCTCCAGGTGCCTGGTCATTGCTGCTTGAACTAGCTTTGATGTCAGAATCATTGCTTTGCAGATGATTCAAGCTAAAATTATTTGAGACGTCGCCAATAGGAGCTATTCCTAATATCTCAGTATTTTCTTCACTTGTAGAAACTATGACCGTGGCTGCAACGATGGTAATGACGAAGACATGACTGCTAGGGCTCATCTAGCAGACAAAATGTCAGTAAAAACACGCGCCAACATTTTGTGTGGCCACGTCATCAATTGGGGCCGTCTCGGGGTGTGACCGCGAGCCAGCGCTGAAAATCGGCAGGCACTGCACTCGTTTTGAATCACACTCAATGGTCATACTAATCAGTAGTATTACAGATATTGATTCAACCCTCCGTTGCAATATGTGTGCCGAATAGTTACTAGGGGGTCTATAATCACATCTGGACAGAAAAAATGCGACATGTGAAAAGTTGACGCCACTGCTACTTTAATATTCAAAGAGCAGCCCAAATAGTAAAAGCGTACACAATGCCTCTAGTGGACAGTAAGAACGTCAAGATGATATGAACGTGGAAGAAATTTAGCAGCAAATCAAACATCATCCCTCATTACAAGATATTAAAATGAAGTTAGCTACAAAAGCAAACGATGACACAGGATTCACATTCGTTCTAGTGCTGTTGAATCATTCCTGATTAACTAATGCCTGATTGATAGCCTAGCAGTGCCCTCATACCTAATTATAGCTTCGTACTGTAAACACACAACAAACAAGTCTTTTGAGAGCTTCCTTTTTTTCATACTCTTTCCTCCTCTTCATTCGCTGAGCTGCATAATCCTAGCAAATTTACCCTTCCTTTTGAATAAGCTGCAATGTGGCTCAGTGTTAGTTAATTTTACATGAATATACTAATTAACCAGTAATCATGCTGAAACACAGATACAAACTTCAATTATGAAGTCCAATGACAGCTAACTCAAGTTTCAAACAGCAGTCCTACAAGAAACTTTTAGGCGAGTCATCAATATGTAGTGGACTTGTACAAAGAACAGGGGCAAAGGTCAACCTCAAGAATGAAAGTGAAAAATAAAAATAAAAACATAGCAGTACATTTGCATAAACAACGGCAAAATACACAACATGTGCAGCTCATCTCGGCAACCACATGAACAGGTACCTGCACAGAATCACCACACATACCTTCCAGATCAAGGCAAAGTTTGTGGAATCGATGCATTGGACAGGAATCGCACAATGATTGCACTGCGGAGCCACCCTCTTTTTGCACATGGCTCTGATGTGCACTGCGAAAGGCCTGCTTTAGCGTCTGCATTATCTCGTTTGCCTGCAACCAAAACCATTTTGTATAAGTGGAGCAAACAGCAAATTGATGACTTCAAGTGAAACTGCTTGAGAGCTGCAAACTGTACACACGACTGTGTCAGTTAAGAACATTGGCCCACGTGCAGTGTAATTAAGTTTAATGTTAAGCAACTCCCAAATTTAGGGGAGGACGCTACTCGAAAAATACAAGTCTTCTTCAAATTACATACTTTTTTGTTTTCACTTGCTTTCACAAGTACGCTTTTTTGTGTTGTTTGCTGTGTTCATTGCTTTCTAAGTAGAACATATTTCAAAATAGCGAGTCAGTTGTGAGTAGCCCAGGTTCCGTCCTCTTTCTGTGGTCCCTGTCAAATCAGCTTCACTGAGCGTAACAAACCAACTAGCTAGAAACTCTGTTCTCTTTGTTCCTCTAGTTTCATGACAATAGAAATAAAGATTGTAATTAAACTCGAAGTAAGTTAAAATCACTTTTAAAGAGCACGGTTGGCTACTAAAAAGTGAAAAGAGCTCATTATCTAGAGTCCCTTGGAAAATGTCCACTGGCTGCTTGCTATTACATTTCGCTTGAGGAGTTCGCCAAAGCGATGCTAAATATAACCATAATACCCAAGATTTCATGATGGAAGAAATCATTTTAAAAAGCATATCATTGCCACATAGATACGTTTTTATTTGTGCACTTAAAAGCGTTTTTCTCAAAATGCAATCGTGGGCTCCTTTTTGAGATAAGACAGCATGTTTTGGTACTTGGTGATGGCCAGATTGAGATGGAGTTTTTCCCGCATATTCATTGACATGTGAAGAGTGGAGTCATCCTGATAGCACTTATTTGAAACTTGATAGCACTTATATAATTATTATGCACTTAAAGTAAGCAATTACCACATGGGCTGAGCATTTAAGCACTTCTCACATTACATTTTTCTTGATTATTAAATGTCTTATAGGCACCTGCTTGTTAGTATTGCATTGTATAGTTAATGTGGTGCAATGTGAGCTATTCATGGTTCATAACCATAATCTTTTAGTAGCAGAAAAAGTGTGTCCAAAAATAACTATATTTTACACATTGTCATCGTACAAAACAAGAACTAAGCAACATACTATATTAAATATTTGAAATCAGCATAAAATCTTTTGTGAACAGCAAAAATTTTATTACCCTAGGCTATAACTAAGGAATTTTTTTTCGTGTAGCATCTCATCGTAAGAGAAATATTGAGCCAGATCATGCAGGGTGAGCACTGTGGTGAGCATTGTAGGCACTGGCATAGCCAGGTGGGGGGAGAGATGGAGGAGAGATTCAAACACCCTCCTCTGAAATGTTTCAACTTTGCATGAGAGTGTGTGTGTGCGTATATATATATACACATGCATACAGGCACACACACAAATGCGTACACAAGCACACATAAAGTATGACAGAACCCCCCCCACCCCCCCTTCGAAACGAATTTCTGGCTAGGCCACACATAGCAAGTATGTTATTTCCTGTCGTACTTTCACTGTTATTTACCTGCATTGAAATTGTCTTTTTTGTTAACTTGTATATTCCCTCATCATCTGAATGATATACCCCTGTTTTCCACATGCATTATCCACAAAACTGTTACTATACACAGAACTATTACTTATGCTTGTACACACTGCCTTTTTTAACACTGTACATGGCAGTATCTTAGCGATGAAGTTCGTTTTCTGAGGGGGGGGGGGGGGGGGGGCAAGCTTTCTGTCAGGCATTCTTGCCTTGTGGTGATCCCCTAGCTACCTGGACCTTTATTGATGGCACAAGCGCCGAGTACCGCTCCAGTTTATCTTATAAGCACTCCCGGATGAGCAGTTAATTTTCTGAATATTCTGAAAAAGTCTTCTACAAAACAAAACTTGTATGAAATCAATGGTTCTGGTTAAAAGTCAAGAGTTATAATGAAAACACACTATATCGAAACATAGGTTTACTTAAGATGAGGTACATCAACTGTCAGAATAATTAATAAAAGTCAACAGCATCATTTCATTGAACAGCAGACAGTTTTCCTGTGAGCAGCTAACATTCGAATGGCCTGTATGTTCATGTTAGCAATTACATTGCTATCAATTCTTTACATTGGTACTTAAAGGATCCCTGACAGAGTAAGTTGTTTAGAGACTTTTTTACAGTGGTTTGTAGCTTTAGCGTGTGATTATGCCAAAATTGAATCGTAAATACTCTAACAGATTGTATAATTTATGCTAGTGTTGTTGATTCTGAACAATTTTGCGTCAGTTCGAGGTGCCCTGCCTAGACACCATAACAAACCTAGCAGCCCCACAAAGAAGCAGTGCCTGAAACCACGTGCGCTTAAGCTTTGGTGATGCTAAGTGTGCTGTTTTCAAATAGGGAGACCCGCGGCTGGTGAAGAATAAACAACTGTGGATGCTTTGAGCATTTCCCACTCAGAAAAAAGGAAAAGCATTCCTGGCTTAAGCAGCCAAAGCCACCTTGAGATTAGCCCGACAACCCAGCGAGAGTGGGGACGACCAATAGTTCTTGCCGGCTGCCAACCGGAGCACTGTGCCCACCCTGCAAATGTTCTCTGACACCAATAATGCTTGCTTGACCTTTGCAACGTCCCGAGGGGTCTCCCTATCTATGTCAAACTACAAAAATTGTCGATTTTACCTGAATACTTGGACGAGCACACATTCTTACTTTAAAACCAAATTTAAAATATCTTATAGGCAACGCTCGTCACTAATAATCAGTCAGAAGTGCCCCCACATGGAGGACCCTCAAACAACACAAGCATCTGGAGTTTACTAATTTGGTGCCAGGGGGTTTTTTAACTAGAAAATGATAGGCCCTGAAGCTTTGTTAATGTCCGAGTTGCAAGTTGTCGCTACCATTGTCATTACAACTCTTCCATAACACCTCTTACTCGTTGCACCTCTCTGGTAATGCACAATTAGGCAAATGGTTGTCCATTTACGGAGAAGCTAAAACACTTTTACATAAGTTATATTACTTGTTCACATCTTTGCCAGAACATAACGAGAAGAAGGAGGGCCTGTGCATTGACTAACAAAACAGGTTTGATTGATATGTGGGGTTTTAACGTCCCAAAACCACTTCATGATTATGAGAGACGCCGTAGTGGAGGGCTCCGGAAATTTCGACCACCTGGGGTTCTTTAACGTGCACCCAAATCTGAGCACACGGGCCTACAACATTTCCGCCTCCATCGGAAATGCAGCCGCCGCAGCCGGGATTCGAACCTGCGCCATGCTAACAAAACAGGTTGCTATGGGAAACAACTATGACACCTCCCAGACTTGCATTCTAGATTCTGCATATATTCCATCTATAAATACATAAAATCTTATCAAATGAAATCAGCTCATGGAAGTGATAAGCATGTGAAATGGAAACTATCAAACATAAAAATAAATAAATTAAGTAATTAATTAACAAAAGGTAAGAACTCCTAAAGCCTGCTGCAAATGACTGGGTGAAAATAATGTGCTGAAATGCCCCTGTAGTAAGAAAAAATATAATCATAATAATTGTTGGGCGGGGCTTCCAAAAACCACGATATTGTTTTGAGAGATGACGTAGCACAGGGCTCCATATAAATTTGAACAGCTGGGGTTTTTTGACGCTCACCTAATCTAGTGCACAGGCCTCTAGCATTTTGCCTCCAATAAAATGCAATTACTGAAGCTTGGATTCCATCCTACGACCATCAGGCCAGCAGTTGACCAGTTAAAACCACTAGACCACTGCAGCGAATGGTGTAAGCAAAAGTGGCCACCCTGATATAGTACTTAAGCCTCCTAATCATTCCATTAACGTATGCCACACTCACCACTTGCACAGAGGAGCACTTGAAGATGTAAGCGATGTACTTGTCAGTCGAGGAGAGTGTGGAATCACGGCAGTTGAACCCAAAGTGGTCAGCATACTTGATGCCCTGGTAGCAGCGCGAGATGTCAGTGAAGGGTCGGCTCACTAGGATCTGCTTGCGATCGGTGCTGAGCAGTCGCAGCTCCCTCTGCATCACCAGCAGAAGCATGGTGCGATTGCTGCGCCGCTCGGACTGCAGAAGTCGACGGAGATCCACAGCACCTCCACTGCTCACACGCGGCCGAAACGTTGGCAGTGACGTCTGCTTCGTAGGCCGTGGCTGGTCGCCGCTTACCGACCGCACCCGTGCTGACGAGCCCCGAGTCGCACTTGTTGCAACTAAAAAGCAAGAAAAGAAGAATATCACACTAAGAATTCCCTGAATGGCTTTCTACCGAAGAAAGCACATTTCGTAAGCTGTAAGCATATGAAGCTACCATGTAACTCATATACCTCAAAAATACAAAACTGCTTGGAGCAACTTACTACAATAGATTGCATTGGCTACGATGCAAAGTGGTAGCCAGTAGACCTTCATCATCAATGTAAAGTTGCCTCTCCTGTGAGGCGATTTGCAAAGCTAATAGCAGCAGTCTTTGCATATTTTATTGCCATAGCAATTATATGAACTCTCTTAGTGGGCTTTTTTCCCCATTGTGGTCATGTTCAGTATAAAGCCCACATTGATAACATCCCCCAGCACATTGTATGTTCTGCCCAAAAGTAAGCATGTGAGGGGGGGGGGCAACAATCGCGGCTGAAGCCGACCCGATTCCATCACTCATACGGCGCGTACAAGAACATCAGTCCACGTGCAAGGCCTTCCATCAAATGCTGATCAAGCAGAGAAGTGCCCCGCCAATTCGAAGGAGCGTGAAAGAATACAAGGGGGAGGGGGAGAATTGTGCAATCAGCATTTAAGGGCATAGTCGCAATCGCTCGCACGCATCAGCGGAGGACGACTTGTATACCCTTCAACGTGCTGCTGCTGTGCTCTTAATGCCAAGAGACGGCAAAATCCGCTTCTCTCTCTCTAACAGTCATATTTTCTTACATCAGCGTTTCATAGTTATGTGATACTGGATCTAAGAGAGTTAGCTGCCGACCTTAATTCATATAAAATTACAATTTGTTGGTATCACATTCATTGCTTTGCCCATCCAGTGAAGCTGCGACTTTTCACAAACATCAAAACTGAAGACTTTGCTCTTCTGCTGAATCCTTGTACAAAAAACAAGCCGGCGCATATGCGACTGGCATTTGATTGGAACCATCACTAGTCCTGCCATTATAGTATAGGCAAATGTACAATGTAAAGAAGCGCATCTGTGAGTTAGGAAAATGTTCCAGTATTTAATATGTAAATAACACTGCTGGCCACTGCTCACAAGGGCAGCACTCACCATTCTGCAGCTCTTGACAGAGTGCCTGGCGAGACTGGGTATCCAGGCTATGTGTGTGGGTGATTAGTGTGTGAGGCGGTGGTGCAAGCAAAGAGGCTTTATTTCCACTCCCACTAATGTTGCCACCCCCACAGCTGCGCAGGTCCTCGAGCAGCGCTTCTCGAGCATCCGCTTGGTTACCCTCGGCGATGTTTTCCAGCGAGCTGCTCACACTCTCTGCACTTGCAGCGCTCGACACGACCTGAAACATTGTTCGAATTAGTGCGCTATTCTCTCTCTCTTTTTTTTTTTCAGTACTGATAAGGCCAAACATCTGCACACTGCACTTCCATGCAACAACCAAGCACCACGAACGTTTGCAAGGATACATTGGTTGCGCTGACTAGGCTAGTTGGTTGGTATTTATACACAGAGCAGCACAATGAGACAGGGACGGAGAGAGAAGACACAAACACAGTGCTTACTTTAAACTAACGTGAAATTACAGAAGAAAATGAAATTGAAAAAAAAAATGAGGGAGAAAGTAACAGCATATCCACGGAGTGAATGATGATGAGTAGTGCAAAGCGTCCGACCAAGCGATCGTCTGTCTGTCCATTTGTACTTCCATCCATGCTTCTGTCCATCCGTCTGTCCGTCAACTATACGAAAACCACTAGTGCCATCTAGTGCTATTATTAAATGCAACGCATTACTTAGCGAACTTCGATGACCTTGAGCGTATCTATCTATCTATCTATCTATCTATCTATCTATCTATCTATCTATCTATCTATCTATCTATCTATCTATCTATCTGTCTGTCTGTCTGTCTGTCTGTCTGTCTGTCTGTCTGTCTGTCTGTCTGTCTGTCTGTCTGTATGTCTGTCTGTATGTCTGTCCGTCCGTCCGTCCGTCTGCTTACGTTTGGGTGTTCTCGCGGTCATACCCTTAACTTGACGTGAACCAAAATTAGCATCGGAAGGTAACATAGTTTGACGAATATGACGCACTGGTCAAGACATGAATAATGTCACAATCCTGGTGCGTACGTCGTCAAAGACTTCCCACCAGATGGTGGCACATACCCACGGGCAGCTATGCACCGCTGGTATAGTGATATGTGCCACAGGGAACTAACACAATATCTACTCAGGAACGACGAGAACACACATGGGCAATTTTTAACACGCGAGCGTTAAGAATTACCCGACATCGGTAGTGTCGACCTGACAAATGCAAAGAATAAATGCCAGGGTCCCAACTGGAATCGAATCCAAGCATTCTGCGTGACAATGAAGCATTTTACCACAGAGCTACGCCAAGTCTCGGAACTACTTTTCAAATAGACTAATTTTCGTGAAGCGTGAATATTGATAGCAGTGCTGCCTACCCAATTTTATAAACATTACATATGTACTCGTTTGATACTGCTGTCACGTCGGGTTATCGTTAATCGTGGTTAGTTGCCATACGCTAAAGTTGATTTATGTAGCAGTGTCCAGGGCTGACATCCTCGCGAGTATCAGCACTTCATATCACTTTCTGGTGTTGCTAATACGCCTGCTCCCATTGGCATTGTTGCACAAGTGCACACAACTGGTTATATAAACATCTGCAACTCTTCAACATATGTTTGAGTGTGCATTATTTGTACATATAATTAGCATCATTTCGTGACATGTAACTCAATAAAAAAGTTTAAACACAGTCACCTTCCCTCCGCATGCTTCGCAGAACGTAGATTCCCAGGTACGTGGGATCTGCCGAATTTTTCCAAGGACATATACACACAATGTCATCTATTGAGCAATTTGTAAACTAGAGGTGGCTACATATTACTACTGCTACTACTACAACTACTACAGTAAAGGGAACGACTCACAGCCTAAGGAGCTTTGCCCCTCAAATGTATGAGCACACCATGTTTGGCCTTTCCAGATAAAGAAAAGAGGTTGCTAGGTTCCTCGTTGTGACGTTGACAAGACACATTCCGATTGCACTGATGACAGGTGTGAGTTCTGTACAGTATATTTGTTGCTAACTTGGCTCTACTATCAGTTCATTGCCTTTGTATGAATAGCACATGCCATCACAAAAAGCTTCTAGTTGAAAGTTAGCGTTTTGCTTAAGTATTCTCTCTCAGCCCTGTTAAGATTTCACTGTGTCACAATGGTAGCGGTCACCAAGAGCGATGAGCAGCCGAACAGACGTCGCTGAGGCCTTCACCGAGAGGCGGAATAGGAAGGCAGTCGTTTTGAAAACAGTAATGTTTACGAAAGCAGATTATTGTTGGTAAAAGCCGGCCAGCACGACGATGTTGGCTTGGGCGAGCCCCACTAACATGTGCCGGCACGGCCTTAACTAAGGTTCCAGTCTATTGTCTAAGACCGGTTCCCGGTGCTTGGCAGGGCCAGAGAAGACTTCGCCGGAACTCTGGGCGACTAGCCGACCTCCTGTGAGAAGAAGGGCTCCCGCATGAGGACAATGCCTCTGACACAACAGTCCCTACTGAGCAGCACAGCTCTGTGTAATGAACCGCAAAGGTGTCCAACTAACTTCGCTCATCACTTCTGACCCCTCAATCACTACAATGGGTAGTCCTGCAGTGACTGGCCCAAATTAAGGATCCAGTCACTGATTTGTCGTTTGGCTGAGCAACTCATCCCCATTAAACGATTCTGCATATAGTCGCATCCACTGAGGTACAAGTAGCATTTTATGCACGTGATAAGAAATACACTAAGATTAATTATGTCATGACCCAAATTTCTGCATCTTTCCACTTTTCAGCACTTGCATGAAAACGTGAGCTGAATTGAATAGCCATCACTTTTGTTTCAACGTAAAACAACAATAAAAAAATAGGCATGCATCAGTTTTCAGCTGATCTGTTATATATGCTAGGTGCAAATAGTATTTTTCGGTTTTCCATGGCAAGAAACTTAGTTTTTTACTTGGCATTACCTTAAAGCTACCTTTTCCTCCCATAATGATAAGCATAAATGGGTATCAAATAAAGTAAGGGTTCTGTAACAAAATCGTGACATGTTCAAGAGGAGCGATCAGTTGTGACAGCAAAAAGCATCGGTGTAAGGGCAGCAGTGGCACAAAAGAACAATGAACTATCATGTGTAAGCAGGCATTATAGATTTGTAATAAGACCAAGTGGACGTAAGATTCAGCGGGTTGAAAAAATGTAGTCGAGAATGAATACAGATGGACACAAGAGTTGAATCAGGAGCTGTTCATTGAAGAGAGAAAATAAAAATTGGAAGCGAGAACAATGAGTACAAATGCATTTCTTGTTTAGCACACATCTCCAACATTGGACACTCGCACTAATTAAAACCTGACTAACCATGGGTCCTTCACTGGTGGCAGGCTGCAGGCTGGTCTCTACAGCCTGTCGTGCTCGTGCTCTCTCGACAGCATCGTCGAGAAAGTTGTTTATGCTCTGCTTGGATGAACCCTTGATCTTGCCTACGTAGAGAACCTCAAACTGGTGAACTCCACTGGCACCTCCTAGGTCAGTGCAGCTGCCTGCTCTTGCAAGCGGGGCACCAGCACCGTGGTGCAGCGACAGTTCTTTGCTCACCTCCCGAACTGTCATGAACAGCTCCACCACCTGTGCGGCACATGCACAAGCATCAGACAAGGAGTGGTGGGTCGTTGCAACAGAAGAACCAACAACTGTCGAGTAGCCTCTACAACAATTTTCATATAAGCGATTTCTTCAAGGAACTGTACTGGTAAATGATAGGCTTATGCCTTTTCAGTACAATTAATGATGCCAGCAGTCTGGCATCATTCGAAAATAAGCTCTCGATTGGTTCGCGTATGAGGAATCTTAGTTGTTAAGTGCCTCCTACATCGCTTTGCCATGCAGTCCCACAACAGTTCCGCTTTATCTCACATGACTATCACGTGCGATCAACTTATTTAACTTTGTTTCATGCGTTTCTGACTGTGCAAGCGGTGATAACAACTTGCAGCTGAAAGGCGTGAAATCCTGAAAGGATATATGAGAGAGGCCTGCAGCAGCGCTTTTTAACCACACCCTTCTATTTTCTTACTTCAGTGCCTTCATCACTAGTTCAAATGCCCGTCACACTGCTGCTATTACCAATACTTGCAATCAGCTTGGGGTAATTTCACGCCAAAGGTCCCAGCCATTTTGGCGACCATCTCACATATATCTGAAAAAATTGTGCTTATTTAGTGGATTACTAAAATACTTAGGAGATAAAAAAATTTTTGGCCACGTGGGGCACTTTTGAACTTTCCATAATGTTGTCTGGGTGTTGTTTGGGAAAAAAGTTATTTCAAAAGTACTGCTCCCTTCTTTCTATACCAAATTTAGTCTACATACATATTAAGTGAAGGAGCTTGTGTAAGATGTTTGAAGTTAAGTAATATTAGTGCAATTTTCCACCACATACCCTTTTAAAAATTTAGCCCAATTGTGTTATGTTTGCATTCTTTCTATTCATACTGCCACCGTACTAAATAAAACTTCACTCAATACAACTTGTACTCAACACAAGTGCGTGGCCTCATGAGCTCAAAGACTGCGCATGGCTTTAACTTACCCCCATTCAAAACCCAAATAATATTTTCTTCTTTAGCATCATTTCCAAATCTGCATTTAGTTGTGGAATAAGAGCTAGTGTAAGGCATGGGTGACCTTGGAGCTTGTGAAGTCACGCGTTCATGTGTTTCAAATTGTAATTAGTGCAACCGCACTTTCCTCTGCATCTTACTTGGCCCACTTTGGTCAGACTTGGCCGTTGTGCCAATACACCACCATTCCACTAACATCTCAAGCCACCTTGGCATTATATACATTGTTTGATTTACATGGTAGCAAACTGCTCAAGCAATCAAAACAAACATGAGAACAGCTGTTCGTAACCGTTTTACAAAGCTCTTTTGATGGGCACTTAAAAAACGTGTACACTGGGCCATTAAGGAAATCTTTCAAGCTTCACTGCTAGGCAATTGCACCAAAAAATCGGCGTCAGGAAATAGCAGTGCCGATTAAAAATAATTAATTTATGAAGTCCTGTCAATATTGGAGATGGCTGTCATGATATCGATATCTTACATTCCCACAACTAGTACTTGACATAGATCTATTGCAACAAACTAGGAATTACGGCCAATTATCAGGCGAATGTCATACTTTTCCTTTTCGAGTGTACAACATTGTCATTTGTGGAGCTAGCGTTTTTGTCCACCTGTGCACATTATTTCTCAATATCGCAGTTACGCAGCTGTGTCTCTGCACATTTTAGCAACAAGCACTAGCAGCCGTACTCTAGATATCGCTGTCACCAGGCGCCAGCACACGTGCACTTTCCAACGGTAATAACGGTGTTGCGCAAGAATAAACGCGAAAGCCAGAGGGCATCTCAATTATTTCTTCCTCGTTCGCGTATCGTTTATCACAATAATCGAAGGTTTTCCCCGATTGTGGCGCTCGCCGGTGATTCATGCCCCCCTGGCACTGCGACTATACGCGACCCAATCCGAGCAGTAACGCACAATCAGTTTACCAGGCACTGAGCCGGCATAGGCCTGTTGAAATGAATGCGCGGTTATACAAACACAGCGGCTGTTATCTCCAGCAAATGCTCTGTGAGGCAAACTCGATAACAAGGAGATTTGTTTCACGCACTTCGCCGTTACACTCTCACTCATGTGCTACCACGCGCTGGGCAGCACGCACACAGCTGATCGGCTTCAACGAAGGGGCGCAAAAAAAAAGGAAGTCACCACTGACCGTGTCCTTGTCGCTAGCCTGGAAGACGTGACAGTAGGGCAGCTCGTCGGGAGCGTTTCTCTGCAGGTACGTGAAGCAGGTGCGATCAGCGTTCGAATGGGAGAACTTGGATATCGACTGAAGCGGATGGTCGAACACGAGTCGCTCATCGTGGTAGGACCGCGCCTTGAGAGATGAGTCGCGTACTTCGAGGAGCACGTCCACGGGTTTTCGCAGACCTTCGCGCCGTAGATCTGCCACAATCCAAGGCAACATGGGGGCAGTGTAACGCCGGTCTAAACACATGGAGCCGAGGTATTTGACGCAAAAGTTGCGGGCCAGGGGCCCGACGAGGGTGGTAGGGCGCTCGCTGGCGCTCTCCTGCGCCGTCACAACCGGCGGGCCGTGCCTCTCCATGCCTGGGATGTTGAGCTTCTTGTAGAAGCGCTTGCGCAACAACGTCGAGTCCAGCATCAAGCAGCTCGGCGGAAAGGCTATCCGCCGTTAACCCTTCTCACGACACACGGACAGACATTGCGCACACACCGCGGAAGAGTCAAGTCGGAACCGCGGTTACCGATGTGGCGCGGCGCGCGTCGGAAGCCCCATCTGCGGATACTTCCCCACAATTCCCCCGTACACGAACGCACGAGCAACAACACGGCGACACGCTGTCCACAGACTGATGACTCCTCCTGCGGCGCTGGGACAGCCCCGCAAGGGCGGCAACCGCACAGCTGTTTTCGCGATCCAAAATAGACGTGCGATGGCTCTGCAACTCGCGCGGGTCAACAGCGTCCTGCCGAAATCACGGTACGGGGAACGACTTTCTTTTTTCTTTTGTGCATTGGAGTAAAAGTTCAACGCTTTAATCGACGTGCCGAGGTGTGTCGATTACTGAGAAGTCCGGTCAACGACATAAACGCGCGCGCGCAAAGCTGGCAGAATTCACGCAATGCTTGCGCTGTGGCGTAGCAGCAGGAACCTCGCCGCAACTCCGACCTTCCAATGCTGCCAGTAAGGACAACGGCAGCGCTGAGTGCGCCTGCGCGAGTGGAGAACCCGAGCCCCACGTTCCTTGCTCGTGCTCTCGCAGAACACCTACCGTGCTGTTCACAGGTAGCAACCATGTAGTACCTAGATGCGTGCTTTATTCCCTAGCCGTTCCCTACGCTCTTCGCCGACGCGGGCCGTTTCATTTCATTTTAATCAACGTACCTCGGCTTGCTGCTGGTCTATAGTGTCTACTACTGTCCTGTGATAGCTGACCTTCTATAAGTTGTAAGCAAAGAAACCTCCTTAGACCACAGTGTGCCGTGCCTGGAAGAATTAAGCGACTCCCGAAAGCGCATGACTTGCACCAGTTTTTCGGCGCGCTTTTTTGATTTCATGGTGAGCGAGGTTCGTTCGAATCTCGAGTACTCAGCGGCCGAGCCCCACTACCACAGGCACTGTGCCGTGCTTCCGACCGGGCTGCAGAAATTAGGTGCCTTTCCCCTCTTCTAACCACTACCACCACCACACCACTACCATCCGCTTCTGAGGAAGACAAAGACGAAGGATTAGATCGCCGCATTATGGCACTTCCCCTCAAGAACCTCGATAGACATCAAGCTTGGGACTGGCGCCGCCTGCAGACAATACATCCCCAAATCTGCATAAGCTTCGCATGATGTACCCGGCGAGATATCCCAACGCATGCCCGTATAGCGCGGAGATACTCCTACACTAACAAATATAACCTACAGCTGTCCAAGGCGACTTGTCACAGTCGACACAGGACAAACGCACCGAATACAAACGTGGTCGTGGGAGGCACGACTCGCTGAACCGGGAACCTGGCAAGCCAACTGGCGACCCTGGGTAAGGCTCGCCGTGCCACTATTGCCAATGAAGACTTAGAAGAAGGGCCCCACCCGCGATGATCCACTTTTTTTTTTAATAAATGCTCTCTCTCTCTCTCTCAGAGTCCGGGTGGCTTTATAAAAAATCCAAAGCAACGTCGGTGCCCGAAGGTACATAGAACGATCAAGAAATATATGTTTGTAGTTGGGAATTACAGAGACCCATAAAGCCTGTGGGGTACACTCGAGGTGGAACACTTATTTCTGAATAGATAAGATACCTTCGCCGTACAGTGCAGCAGGGAGTCCGCATTGCGAGAACGTTCCCGATAACTCGAATACATGGATATGCCCTCAACGAATCAGAAGAACAAGACCACTAAATTCTACGGAGAAACCGGGGCCCTTCAGTTCAAATCTGCAGAAAATCCCCATTGAGACCACCCAACCAGTGGCTTAGCCAGAATTTTTTATGGGGTGGGAGTTCTACCATAGTTTATGTATGTGTGTGTATAGTGGCTAGAAATTTCTAGCCACTATAATATGTGTGCGTTTGTATGTGTGCGTGCAACATTGCTTGTTGCGCGAGTTGGGACCAGTCAGTCATAATGCAGCGCAAAAAGCAAACAACAGACGAGCTAGGGGACGACCGGAGCCAGCGCATTCTTCCAACTCGCGTGAGCTCGCTTGCTAGTCCATCCATCCGTCCATCCTTATCCTGGCCACGGTATAAGATCCTGGCATAGCTGAGCTAAAGCCACTGCTTTAGAGGCAGCAATTAACGCCCGTTCCTGCGTTGAGTGGTGCCGGCGTCGTACTGACCAGCAGAGCGAACGAGGACGAAAGAGAGCGAACGCGGAGCGCAGTGCTGGATGATAGACGGTGATATTGAGGAGAGCATGAGAAGGAGGAAGCGACAGTGTCGCACAAGAGGTTCCGCGACGCCAAAGCACTGCGCGCCGTCGTGCGGTAGCCAGTATCGGCGGTGCTGCGCAAAGCTAGGAAACACGGACAAGAGAGTGAACGAGGACGAGCGCAGTTCACTACCTTCTCCGTGTTCCCTTTCGGCAGCACATTGTTAATAATGTAAAAGCGACTCACCCAGCAACGTGCATTATGTATTGCACCAATAAGATATGCGGCGAGCGAGAACATCCACCGATACTATATATGAAAATTAAACACCGCATGTCGGAAGGCCTGTCTCCGGCGGCTGTTGTGGAACGCGCCCACGGACTGCGCTCCGCGGTCACCCGGCTAGCGAGGCAGTCTCGCGATGCTCTGTCTGCGGCAGCTGATGTGAAATCAGCGGCCAAAGTGCCTATCACGCTACCCACGGCGTTCTTAGTGTCAACCGTGTACCTATCAAAACAACTATGCAGCTGCGCTCAGAATGCGCATTAGGCAGTATCGTAATCACGGATCATTGTTTAGAAGTACTTGAACGCAGCAATTCAGTTCCGTCTGTTCGTTTGTAAGACGAAAAATAAATCCATGGGCGAAATTTGGAAGTTTATTTACAGAACAAAATGTAGCCCGTCGTTGGGGCAGTTAAGAGTTGCGTACCTCAACCCCCTCTACTATTTTTTCCGCATTGACTGCTGCTGCTGAAAAACATTTATTTACAGATGTTATTTACTGGGAGGGTGGGAACGGTCCTTAAGGGGCCGCCCCGTACAAACACTAGGTGGGCTCCCTCTTACGGGAGCCCATTGGCGTTGGCCGCGGCCCGGGCACGCTCGACCAGGGCCCGTTGGGCCGTCAGGTCAGAGCAGCCGAGCAGGGCTACCTCCCAGTCCTCCCGCGAAGGGTTGGGTAGTGGGGTGAGGTTTGGGGTTTTTTGACATGCCCACACCATGTGGAAAATATCAGAGGAATTTTCCTCACAATGCGGGCACTTCCCCCTGCAAGCGGGGTCAAAGTGTTTTATGATTGCCGGGCACAATAGAGTTTTGGTATAAAGGCGAAGGAGGATTCGCTCCTCCGCCTTCGTGAGGCCCTTACAGGGTTTCAGATAGACGTTATGGCCGGATTGATAAAATTGTGTGACCTCATTAAAGGTGTAGGTGGGATTGGGTTCGAGTTCCGGATCGGTAGGGGACGAGGATGGTGCCCGGAGAGTGAGCGCGCGGGCGGCGGCATCGGCCGTCATCGGCCGCGGGCGGCGGCATCGAGGCCCGTGTGAGCCGCAGCCCATATGATCGTTCGGTGCGCGGGGGCACCTAGGTAGCTGCTGTTCTGCAAAATTTTATAAGCAAGGTACGGAATGTATCCCTGTTCAAGATTGCGGCAGGCACCCCTTGAGTCGGTGATGATGACCCTCGAGTCATCATCTGATCTGCGGCGGCTAGTGCGATGGCGATCTCCTCCGCGTGCGTAATGTTATGTGCACAGAATGTGAGTCCGTTTACAACGGTGTTTTGGTGGACGACCGCAGCCGTGTACCAACCACCGTGGTGCGGGCCGGAGGCGTCCACGTAGAATACTCCAAATTTGCGGCCGTAGTGTCAAGCCAAGGCTTCCGCCCGCGCGAGGCGTCGGCCATGCACTGTAGTCGACTCGGGTCATGTTAGCCGGAAGAGGGCGCACGTGCAAGGAGTATCGCCAGGTAGGTAGGTAATCAACTTTATTGATTCACGAAGGAATCATTTGAGGGGGGGGGGGGGGGTGTGTGGTTGGGGAAGTGGAACCAGGATGACGACGAGCCCTCGGGCCGCTCTAGGTGGCCGGACACTGCTGTGATTCGGCGACCCTTCTGGCCCAGCTCACTGTCCGGAGCTGTAAACCCAATTGCGAGCTGCGCAGAGCAGCCTCCCATCGCGCCTGGTGTTCTGACCCTTGCCATGGAGGCTTGGGTTTGTTTGGACAATTCAGAAATATGTGCTGGAAGTCGGCTCTGGTGCTAAGACATAAGTTGCAATGAGGCGGGGTTTCGCCATGTGTAAAAAGGGAGATAAGAAAAGGAGTCGTTACTGTGGCCGTTTGAAGTCTGCGCCACAAAGCCTGGTCACTTCTGGAGAGAGATTTATGTGGCGGGGGATACGTTAGGCGGGAATTTCGGTAAAAGAGCGTGATATCATGATAGCTGAGGAGTCGATCCCTGGCACTTCGAAGCGAAGGCAGGTCGCTGTGAGCCCGGTTGGCGAGTGCTCGGGCTTGGGTGTGAGCGGCCGTGTTGCCTGGGTGTCCACAGTGCGCAGGGACCCAGAGGAGGGTGATGAGGCGATCAGGTGGAAGAGATGATTCAAGAATTTTAGCAGCCGGAGAATGAATTCGGAAAGTGGCGAAATTACGAATTGCAGTTTTTGAATCAGAAAAAATATACTCAGCGGAGGAGTGAACAATGGCTAAAGCAATTGCCGCCTCCTCTGCTTCCAGGGATTCTGTCGAATTTGGAAGGGACGCACTAGCGACCAGTTTTGAAATCCATCTACGACGGCTACCGCGAAAGCTCGATGATCTACATATTCGGCCGCGTCTACATAGACTGCGGGAGAATTAGGAGGGAAGCGCTTCTGAAGGGACTTGACTCGAGCCTCCCGTCGCGCCTGATTATGTTCTGGGTGAGTATTTTTGGGGAGTGGCGGGATTAATAGGTTGCTGCTAACAGTGACGGGAACTGCGCGCGTGGCCGTGGTGTGACCAGGAACGTTGATTCCAAGTCGGCGCAGGAGTACCTGTCCTGTTTCTGTGAGTGATAGTCTTTGATATTGGCTGAAAAGATGCGCCTCTACAAGCTCTCCCAGAGTGTTGTGCACCCCAAGTTGAAGTAGTTTATCCGTGGCTGTTGATTTAGGGAGATGGAGCGCAGTTTTATAGGCATTACGAATGAGTCTGTTAAGTTGCTCGGTCTCCGTAAGTGAGAGATAGAGGTAGGGGATAGAATAGGTAATTCTGCATATAGGCAAAAGGCCTGTATGAGGCGGCGTGTGTCTGCTTCCCTCATGCCGCGATGACGATTGGATATGCGCTTAATGAGGGAAGCTGTATTTTGAACTGAGGTGCGGATTAACTTTATGGTGTCAGCGTTCGAGCCATTGTCGGAAATATTAAGGCCTGAAATATTGATTTTATTGACCCTGCGAATAGGGGTGTCATCAAGCATGACTTGAATGTGACATGTATCTTGCTTTTTAAAGTCAATTACTAGGAGTTCCAATTTAGCCGCCGAGCAGGTGAGCCCAATATTGTTGGCGTGTTTAACAACAATGTCAGTGGCCAACTGAAGCTTCGATTCGATTAAGCCATGGTTGCCAGTATTGACCCAGATGGTGATGTCATCCGCGTACAAGGAGTGATTGATGGAAGAAAGTTTGGCAAGTTTCCGCGCTAGCGGTATGAGAGTAACGTTAAAAAGGAACGGGGACAAAACCGATCCCTGGGGCGTTCCCTTGCTACCTAGCATGAAGGGATCGGTTTTGAAAGTGCCCAACTGTAGGCAGACGGACCTATTGCTGAGAAAGGCAGAGACATACCTGTGCGCACGAGAGCCTACGTTTAGTTCACTAAGAGATTGTAAAATCGAGGAGTGAGAAACATTATCAAAAGCCTTAGTCAGGTCCAATGCAAGGATGGCTCTGGTGATGTGTGGAAAAGTAGGATTTAGCACGTCCTCCTTAAGCTGCAGCATGACATCCTGAGTGGAGAGTCCCGCTCGGAAGCCGTACATGGTGGAGGGAAACAGTTTTTCTTGTTCCATGTAGCGATTAAGACGATTGAGAATTACATGCTCCATCAGTTTTCCTGTACATGAGGTAAGAGAGATTGGTCTCAAATTATTAAGGTCTAACGGCTTATTATGTTTGGGTATGAAAGTCACCTTAGCTGACTTCATTCCTGGGGCAGCGTGCCCTGCTCCCATTGTTGATTCATGTAATCGGTAAGAGCTGCCACTGACTTGGAGTCTAAATTTCGGAGTGTTTTGTTAGTAATTCCATCTAGTCCTGGAGCAGATGTGGTGCGAAGTTTGCTTAGGGCAGCCCAAACTTCCGCCTCTGCAATTGGTGCATCCAAGTCTGCATTGGGAGCTCCATTGCAGGTAGGTAACGATTCTTGCCTTGGGTCAGGGAAATACGTAGTTTTAAGAGCAGTTTCCACGTCTTGCCCTTGTTTTTCTACTTCAAACAAGAGTTTCGTAATTCGCTTATTACTTTCACGTCGCGAGGATCTAACATATGGCGAAGCAGGGACCATGAGTTCTTCATATGTAGAGTACCGTCGAGCCGGTTACATATCTGGTTCCATTGCTGCGATGAAAGTTCGGCAGCGTGTTCAGTTACAAGCTGGAGTGTTTGTGACATTTTGCGTTTTAGTTTACGATTATATTTTTGCTTGAGCCATCGTTTCTCCAAGCTCTGATAGGCCTCCCATAGGTGGAGTAGCCTGCTGTCTACTGGATCACGGATATGTGCTGCCGCGGCTACTTTTTCGCTAAGAGCTACATCCTGTTTAAGCTGAGACGCTGTCACAGAACGAGCGCTAAAAAATGGGCGCGCCGCCAAATTGTCGGGGCGCGCGCTCTCCCCTCGGAAGCGTGGCTTCGCCGACGAACCTCCTCCCCCACATCGGCGGCCGAGCAAGGCCGCGAAATTTCTAGAACGAAAGAGGCGTGGTCACGCCGGGTTGAGTCATCTAACGCGGAGGGCATTCGAACCGTCTCGCCCTCTTCCCAGGCTTCGCTGCGTATCGCGCCGACGAAATGACGAGAACCTTCTGGAATCTCGCACGGAAGGTATTTAATCGAACAGCCGAGACGAGAGATCAGGAGAAGACGGAAGTTAGCGCCAGAGCGCGTAGGGATTCCGCCGGGTAGTCGGCGAAGGTTTAGTCCGTAGTGACAAAGCGGGAGAAGAAGATGATTTCCACCTGAGGGGTGACGACTCGAGCTACAGACAAGAGTGTGTGTTTACCGCTATCGAGAGAAGACGCGTGGCAACAGCTGCGGGTGTGAAGCCGACGTGTTTCCGGCAAAGAAGTTTGAAGCTTGGAGAGTGGCCGATTGAAGACGCGAGGTTTCCTGGAAGAGAAACTTCGGCGAGGTTTCCTGGAGGAGAAACTTCAAGGGGCGACGGACGACAACCACGCTGGACTTTGAGTGAGTGATTCTCGGAAGAGCATCATCCAGACATTTGTTCCAAGAACTTTGGACTGAATAGGTTTTCTATCTCCTTAGTCTTTAAGTGTCTTGGTTGTTCAATGCATGCGACTGCATTGTAGTGCGTATTGTTGTCTGTGTCCGTTGTTTCGAGTGTGGCTGATTGTATTGTGTAGTACGTTGTTTGATTGGTTTGATTGGTGACATATTGTATGCAACTACTGTGGAGAGTGTACATTTTTGTGTATTGTTCTCGATCTGCCATTATTGAGAATATAATTTGTTTGTTTATCAACTCTCGCCTCTGACTTGTTCTTTGGGCCACAGCCGGCGTCCGCTGGCACGCCAAAAAGGACCACTTCTAAATTGTCCACGCTTTCGTGGTGCGGTTCGGGGGGCCGATACTTCGGCCCTTGGAATTAGCCCGGCGATCGCCTCCCTAATTAACGGGACCTGTGTGTGACAGACGCCCAGTCTTTCTAGTCTTGAATTTCTTTTTTCGGGTTTCGGTCTCGGATTTCGCGAAATTTATCCCAGTCAACAATATGTTTTAAATGAAACTGTGGATGAAAATTGGCACGGGGCAGCGTAATTGTTAGGATGTAATGATCACTGCCGAGGTTGACCCCACTGTGTGTCCAGTTAGCTTGTCGCACATTTTTAGTGAAAGTAAGGTCAGGGGTGGTATCTCTGCTCACACTGTTGCCAATTCGTGTTGGTAGCATGCAGTCAGTGACTAGAGTGCACCTGTTTTGCTGAATGTATTGAAGAAGGCTGGTGCTCTTCCGAGTGTTTCTCCTGTAACCCCAATCTACGTGCGGGGCATTAAAGTCACCCGTTACAACTATGGGAGCAGAGTTTGCTATTTGGATGGCCCTATCGATTGCTTCAAAAACAGCTGTGAGGCCATCTCTAGGATGAGAATAAATATTCAAAATAAAATATGTGCCTTGTCCTGTAAGACGTGGGAGAAGTTCAAGAAGAAGGCAGTCACTGTAAAGATCGGAAAGGTCATGCGCTATAAACGAGATATTCCTCTGTATATATGTGGTAGCCCATGGGGAGCTAGGATGCGAATGTACAGCCTGATAGCCGAGGAGTTTGCAAGATTTTAAAGGCTCCTGCACGGAGATGACATCAGGGGCCCGTGTAGACCGCTGTATATAAAGTGAGAGGTTGTCTCTCTTGTTTCTTAATCCATGACAATTCCATTGCCATATGCAGAGTGAAGAGGGTGAAGATGAGGCAAGGGTGCAGGAGGGGGTTATGGCTGCGAAGGCGCTAGAGAGGGTTGAGATTGTGGGAGAGATTCGAGTCGAGCAACTAACACGTCTAGAATACTATCTATCTTATTGAAGCGTTCAGCAATTTGCGTAAAGCCTAAATCAACCTTTTGTTTGAGTTCCCGGTGTTCTTTCCGAATTTTTTGACGGGTGCTTTTAAAATCGTCCTCCGATGACTCGAGTTGCTCTATCCTTTTCTTTTTTGCTGGCTGTGGAGAGGAATCTATAATGTCGGTCCCTGACTCGGCTGCCATATCAGGCTCTATGACAGAGGGGGAGATGGATAGGGGTGGAGAAGACGCGGGGGGGCAGCTGTAAGTGTACTTAAACGTTCCAGCACCAGAGCCAACTGTTGCTTTAACTCTTGATTCTCTCGCATTAGACGTTCGATAGTCTCCTGAGTTTTAGAATTTTCTTTAGCGTCAGAGAGCATACAACAGGAGCAGGAGGCTTGCTTTGCCCAGCTCACCTTTTCGGGTTTGCTGCTGAAGTCGCGGCTTTATGACGAACTTCGTCCAGGGCTTTTGCCTTTGCTGCCACGCTTTCGTCCAGGACTCCTGCTTCTGCTGCTACGGTTTTGTCCAGGGCTCTTGCTTCTGCTGCTACGATTTCTATCGTCGATGCTTGAAAAAAACTCTTTCTCGAGCTGGAACTCGGGCTGCTCCTGCTGGTGCTCTTGTGGCGGCCTTTGTCGTGGCCGAGAGAGACGGCTGAAGCCACGCTGAAAGCGTTGCTTGCATGCCCTGTCACCCGTCTTGTGAGCGTCCCCACAGATGACGCACTGCGGAGTGCAGGGATAGTCCTCCGGGTGTTTCTGTCCGCAGCTTGAGCAAGTGAGGCGATTTGGCAAAGGACATACATCTCGTCGGTGGCCGACTTGTCTGCAGTTTAGGCACGCTTCCACCTTCGGTCGAAAGTTGAAAACGGCGTAGAGGATGCCAAACATTTTGACTGACGGAGGAAGCTCCTCAGCCATGAAGTGAATGAGCACTGAGCGTGAGGTACGCCCCATGTCCCTTGCTTGGACTATTGGTAGAAGGGGATTCGCCCGACGTAATTCTTGAAGCAAGTCCTGAGGTGACTCACCATTCCAAGCGCGGTAGATGATATCACCCTGCCCGTGCCCCGTCCGGGGGAGCTATGTACGCGTGAAATCCCAGTTTTTTACCACGTAGCGTGAGTTCTCGTATTTTTGCATAGTTGGCGACTCGGTCGGCGCAAGATGTGGACACGGTGAAAATATTCTTGGCCAGATTGGTGCACACAAGGTCTTCGTCGGCAACCACAGAGTGCAGTCCGCTTTTGGCGACTACAGCCGCTCGTAACTCTACGTCGTTGTATTGGGCCAGATCTACGCCCGCACTCGGACGAAAGACAATCTTGAAGTCGTCGACTGGCAACCGTGGCAGTCGTTTTAAGCGAGGACGCGCCACAGCTGTGTTGTCGAGCTTTGAGGAAACGCTGGGCGGTGATTCTGTTTTGCGTGCTGGCGTTTCGGCAGCTGACGCCGCTTTACTTGACCGCGTTCCTTCAGTTTCTTTTGACTGTTGTCGTGGTGAGCGTTGTCGGGCATTCAGGACTACACTCCATTCTTCTGGGTTGAATTCTGTGGCAGGCAAATCCGTGCCACTCACCATGTATGCCATTGCGTTGCCGAATGAACTTGTGCACACGCGTCGAAGCGCGAGCCCGACGCCGGTGCCGGTGGCGTTAGGGCTAACGAGGCGGCGTTCCCCCGCTCAGCAAGAGTTGATGTTTGCAAAGCTCCTCAAGAACAAAGAGGTTTGAGGCACTCACCAGCAGCGTCGGCAACTTGCTGAAGTTCAAGAGAGACCACTGTTGGCACCAAAAAAGCAGTCTTGGTTCGACAAAAACTTCGTAGAATACGGAGCCCATGCGAGGCACACAAGCTTTGCCTGGCCCCCTAGCGGACTCTCAGGAGTATCGCCAAACTTCTGGAATCCGTGCGCGCTCTTCCGTGTGTATTGAATGATTGATGTGTAGCCGGGCAAGGAGGCGGCGACCCGATGGTGTTTTAGAGAGTCTAGTATATTGGTTTGTCAAGTGCGCCTCTCTCAACTCCTTGAAGGTGTTCACCATTCCCAGGCCCAAAAGGCGCTGGTTAGAGGTGCTGACAGGAAGGTCGAGAGCGTGCTTGTAGATTTTGCGGAGAATGACTTCGAGTGCATTCTCGTCGGATTTGCGTAGGCGGAGGTATGGAGCCGAGTACAGGACTCGGCTGGTTACGAATGCATGCGCCAGCCGCAAGGCATCTTTGCATCGTAACCCCCCGCGCTTGTTGGAAACCCGGTGGACCATCCGGCCCACCTGGTCCCCTACCTTACGCTATTTGGCCAATGTTGTGTCTGCTATGCGATTTTTGTGTATAAAAAGCCCTAGTACTCTAATCTCATCGCGTTCGGGTATGGGTCCGCTGTGAAGGGAGAGGTCGATTTTTGTGGTGCACTTTGGTGATGGGCGTATATGCACCAATTCCGATTTGGGCGGGGAGCACTGAAGGCCACAGCGACGGGCATAGTCATCTACGATGTCCGCCGCTTGCTGCAGGCTTGCCTCCATGTCTCCTGCCTAGCCGTGTGACGCCCATATGGTGATGTCGTCGGCATACAGCGCGTGCTGTATGCCTTCGACTTTCGCCAGCTGAGCGGGTAGTCTCATCATTGCCACATTGAATAGGAGAGGCGAGAGGACCGCTCTTTGCGGAGTCCCTCTCGTGCCTAATCGGTAAGGGTCGTGTTCAATGTCCTGAATCCGAATGTATGATTGTCGGTCAGTGAGGAATTGTTTAATATAGTTGAAAATGTTTTGGCCGCAATCCACCTGTGAGAGATGTGTTAGAATAATTTCGTGGGTCACGTTATCAAAGGCCCCCTTCAGATCCAAAGCGAACACAACTTTGTCATTCAGGGGATATTCGACTGGAGCGAGGATCTCATGGTCGAGCTGAAGCAAGACATCCTGTGCGGACCGGTGTGGGCGGAACCCGAACATGGTGTCTGCAAATGCATTTTTGGTCTCCAGAAACACGGACAACCTGTCGCGCACCATCGTCTCCATTAATTTTCCCACACAAGAAGTAAGGGAGATGGGGTGGAGGTTGTCCGTGTTAATGGTTTTGCCCGCTTTGGATATGATGGTGACCAGGGCGGTCTTCCACTCAATTGGTAGGCTTGTTTTCCCGATCCTAATGGAATTGATGTAGGCAAGGAGCATGGTGTAGGCCGAGTCGGGAAGATTGGCAAGTAATTTCACGGTAATTTTATCCCTTCCCGGCGCCATTCCTCGCCTCATTTTTGCTAGGGCTGCCTTCAGGTCGTGTAACTGGAACAGTTGATCCAGCTCCGCGTTCTCGGTACCTGCATACGAGTACGCCGGCCCTCGGGAGTTCTGCTGTATGCATAGTTATTGGTCTCGGAGCTTACCTGCCAATTTGGCTGTGTCTCCGTCGAAGCTGTGAAATGCTCGTTGCAGATGCTTTTGTGTCTCTGTTCGAGTTTGGGTCGGATCAATCAAGGCACGGAAGAAGCGCCAGGTACGCCGGATGGACATTTGTCGAGCGGCCGTGTTGCAGCGGTCCACCCAGTTAGAGTCAGCGAGCTGGGCCGCGTACTCTGCTGCTCGCTGGGTGAGCTCAGCGATGCGAATTTTGAGCTTTCGGTTGCGTTTTTGCCGGCGCCATCGGCGGACGAGGCTGCGCCGGCCCTCCCAGAGGTGAAGGAGGTGGTTATCCACCGCCGGAGTCGCCTCGGAGAGTTTAATATGTGTTTCTGTGGAGCGTAATGAGGAAACCAGTTGCTGGGACCAAGCATGGTATCCTTGCTCCTCAATGGGTGTCGAATTGGCGTATATTTGCCGAAACTTCGTGTAATCGGGTAATTTTGCCTCTACGTAGGGTCTTGCCAAAGGGTAGGTGCGAATTGTGGTGTTAAGTATGCAGTGGTCGCTGCCGAGGGTCTCCTCAGTGTTGACCCAATCCGCATACTGGATGTTTTAGATGCGGAGCATCTTATACTCGCGCCTTGTAGTGCGCCGTCCGCGCCGTCCGCGCCGTCCGCACCGCTTCTCGAACATTCGACAGCTGACGCGCGCGCGTGCGCCGTCGCGCCGTCGCCCACTCTTCCACCATCTGTGCATCCCTTCCTCCTCTACACACCGCGCGCGCTTCACTCCTCCACCATCTGTGCACCCTTCCTCCTCTACACACCGCGTTCGACATCTACAATTCTCCTGATTCTCCAGTGGACGCGCATGTGCCGTCGCGCTTCGAGAACATTCAACAGCTGACAGTGCATGCGCCGCCGAGCTGTATATATACTCAAGGTCGGCGCTCGCTCGCTCAGTTGCCGCTCGTCGGTTGGTTTGTACGGCGCGTCGACGTCCAAGGTCGCGGTGAAATGAATTCCAACGAATCCACAAACACAATGATCGACGTCCCTTCGACCAGCGCCGCCCTTTCGCATACGTGTGTACGTGTTCACTCATTTAACACCCCCTCCTACAACCACGTTAACCAATTTAGCCATCGACCCAAGTAAGTCGCAATTTAACACCCCATTTCACAACCACGTTAACCAATTTAGCCATCGACCCAAGTAAGTCGCACTTTAACACCCCGTTAACCAATTATATGCTCCGCATCCTCCTCAGTGTTCCCCCGAGGGAAGCTGCGGGCAATTTTTTTTTTTGTGAGGGTAAGGTCCGGACATGTGTCCCGGGTCACGGAGTTACCCACGCGAGTTGGGTAGGCAGGGTCGGTGTGAAGAGTTAGGCCCAGCGTGGACATATAGTTCCGCCAACTTCCGTTCACCTTTCTCTTCACGTGCATACCCCCAAAGTGTGCTGGGGGCATTAAAATCACCCACGATTACTAGAGGGTCCCTGCCTGCAGCCTTTAAGGCGCGGCTAAAAAAGGTCTGCGAATGTAATGTTGCTTAGTTTCGGTGAGCAATAAATGTTTAGCACGTGCAGTGGCGGGTCCTGTTTACGCGGCGGAAGGAGTGTCACCATCACGTACGAGAAAGCTGGCTCAAGGTCGAGATCAACTATAGGTTGGCCGTATAATTTTTGTGCACGCAGATACAATATAAAAGGTCCTGCTGAAACGTAGTATATTTTGTGAGTGTGGCAGCACTCCCTGGCTCCTGGAGGGCTACCACAGCAGAAAGGTTTTGAAATGCTGCGAGGAAAAGCCGGAGGTTGGCCCGCTTAGTGTGAGCCTTAAAGCCCCGACAATTCCACTGGGTGATTTGGATGGGAGTGGCCGTATTGGATCGTGGGGACTTCCGAATTCTAAGGGTGCCCGCCATGGTCAGTGGAGTTAACGAGCGATTGCGGTGGCGGTGCTCCCGAGCCAGCACTCGCGGGGAGGGGGGTGTCCTCAATTCGGGAGACGGAGCAGCTGTCATCATCCTCAAATTCGATCTGTCGCCGAGGCGTTTTAAGGTACCGGTCGGACACGTCCTTAATTGGGCCGGCTCATTTGGTGAAACGCGCAACTTCTTGAGCTATCAGGGTTGGGATGGTTTCTGTCATTTTAGCAATGGCGGCATTTACAGCCGCTGAGATTTGGGTTTCGAGGACAGTTATACGGCTGTCCATACGGACCTCAAGGGTGTTCACACCAGCCTCGAGAGCGGCTACCGCGTCCGTTGCCGCCACCCCGGTCTCACTCTCCATTACCTCTACTGCGGGGGAGGAGGAGGGGAGACTAGTTGGGTCTGTTTAGCCTCGGCTGCCGCTATAGTCTTTTTTGTAACGCTTCGATTTATGTCTGAAGCTTGGCGATAATATTTTGGTCGGCGTTACGTGATGAAGAGGGGATGATAGGGGGGGGGATGAGGAGGCAGTCCTACCCGTACCACCCACCTGGTTTCCGTTTTTGACGGCGTTGGCCCATGACCCGGCTTCGCCGCATGGTTGCGCCGTCGGCTGCTTTCCGGTTCCTCCAGTAGGGGAAGCGGGCTTGTCTGTCTTGGCGACTTCCCGGCGTGGTGGCTCACTGGGAGTCTGATCTTTGCGTCGTTTCTTGGACGCCCTTTTGGAATTTCCGCCCTGTTGTGCGGCCACCTTGGAATTACGGTACTTGGCCGTACATGCTCGAGAATTTGTGGCGTGTGCTACACCGCACACAGAACATACGGGTACACATTCATGAGGGGCCCGCACCCCCTCCTCCACAAGCGGAACCTGCTGTCCACACAGGCCACACGTATCCGGTTGTGGGTTGGGACAAGTGTCCATCCGATGGCCGACGACACCGCACTTGCCACAGGCCGGGATCGTCCGGTAGTATGGTTTGACGGGGATCAGCATTGTGTCGGAGTGAACAAAGCGTGGCTTCTCCTTGCCGGCGAAGGTTACACGCGCCTTGTTCGATGTGCCAAATTTACGCACCTCGACGATGGTGCCTGACCTCCAGCGTACGCTCTCTCGGAGCGTCTCCGTCGTATCTGTGTTGCGGACTACGATCACTCCGTGGCAGACATTGCTACCATCTTGTCGCAGGTACCCGTTGAGCAGACTGACCTGCCTGTGCTCGCTGTTTACCGCGAAGTCCCCGATGATTTTGTCCACCGTGTCAGGGTCCGAGGTGTGAATCACGATCAAATTTTGCTCTCTCAATGGAATAACTGTCAGCGTCTCAGCTCGCTCGGGCCCGAGGTATGCCTTAAACGCGGTCCCGTACCAGTTCTCTGAGAAAGCATCATGCAATGAGATGCACTCTCGTGGCTTTACGACTATTACATAGTCGTCCGGACTCGGTTTCGGAAACGGGCGAGGCGTCCATTTGGTGAGAACCTTGCCCTTGCGTCCCACAGCGCGCGAAGCGGGAGGCTGCGTCTTGTCAACTGGCATGCCGGATGCCGGGGCAGCAGCGGACGCCGCCCCCTTGGCGTTGGCTTGCGAGCGGCGTTCAACCGCGTTAATTGTTGAGAGCTTGGCTCCGAAACCTCGGTGAAGAAGCAGAGTTTGGCGTTTGGGAAGTCGTAATCGTCTCCCACGTCATGGCATGTGGGTCGTATCCACGCTGCATGAGAGTAGCGTCCATGTTGCCTCGGAAAGCCGGTCCCACGCCGCCGGGCGTCGGCGTCGCCGTTTGGCTTAACGGCGTCGCCAACGTGGTCGGGTGATGATCGGCCGTAAAGTTGTTAAAAACCGGCCCACCTGGATGACACTGGTATCCACGTGTTGCCTGTGAGTCGCCGAAACGATTGATGCTGGTCTTGACGGGGTACTGTGATGTTGCCCGTAGTTCCAGCCGAAAATCAGCGGAGCCGAAGCGCAGCACGTCCTACATCATCGCGCGCCTGCAGCGCCCCCCCCCCTTCTGCGTTGAGGGACGCAGACGCGAGAGAGAAACGTCTTTATTCACAAAAGCATGGAGAAGGAGGGCGTGGCAGGAACCCCTATTCCGGGTCCCTAGGATGACTCCAGCGACGAGCCGTGCCAGCTCGACAAGACCACAGCGTCCGCCTCCAATGCAAGAGACGCTGTATAGCCTCGAGAAGTTTGGGGTGGCGTCATCTGGCAGAAGGCTAGGGTGACGTCAAGGCACGAACTCTTCGATACCCGCCGCGGCGCGCTTCGTGCAATGTCCTAGGGAGCCTACATGAACGGCCGTTTTTAGGGTGATGTCAGCCTTTGACCCACTACATGCCGCCAACGCACCGCCACCCTCCAAAACACAATATTGCCAGACAGCAACGCCGCGCTGTCGCCCCATCTTGGTGCCCGCACTGCGTCTACGCCCGGTTGCGTTTAGTTCTCAATAATACGGCGTCGAACGTTGCGGTAGCGTGCTAAACGCTGCCGGTGAAGCCAATTAGAATGCCTGGATGCTGCGTACCGCTCTGCACTGACCACAACAGAAAGGGGGTGCGAATGTTCCGCTTCCCAGCGAGCCCTGGCCGACGACAACTATGGCTGGCTCAAGTGAAGCGAGACGGCTGGGAGCCCACCAGTGCGTCTCGTATTTGCTATGTGAGTACTGCGTATTTCGTTCACTGTTTTTTCCTGCGGCACACGTATATGTGTTTCGCGGTGTTCGCGAATGAGTAGATAAACGAAGTTGTCGCTGCGTCCACGCATTGCGAGTAGGAAGCCCACAAACGGGACGCGTCCGCGCGTTCGTACGGAGACGCGCTCGCTAGTCTGAGCTGTTGCCACGCTTGCGTTCGTGTCAGCGTAACCTCAGTATTATGTCGCAAGTGTTTGTGTGTGGGCTGCGAATTTCTTCGTGTGCTCACTTTGAGAACTGGGTCGCTTACACGACCTTGAGAACCGCCGCTGTCACTCGGTCGGCTCCTTTTTGTTGCGCCGTACTTCGCGTAGCTGGAGGGAGCGGCGGCTGGCTTCAAAATGGCGGCGCACAGAAAACTATGCTGAATTTGGTGGAAGCTGGCAACAGCGTGCCCCATTGCCCGCTGGTTTTGGCTGAGTTTCTTGAAGGCACTTATTAAGATGTCTCCACCCTAAAAACGGCCGTTCATGTAGGCTCCCTAACTGTTCCACTCTTTGCGTTCGCTTTGTGCTCGTTTCAAGCTGCAGATGAATGTGACAAAATAGAATCTTTAATGTTCCTGATAAAACAACAAAAAGTTTACTTTCGCTTCTGCATAATCGCGCGTTCGGTCGTAGGCGATGTGAAAGGGGTGAAAAGGTCTGTGTCGCGCTGCTAACCTGTATGATGGATTTCATTCCTGCCCAGGGCAGCCGTATATTCTGAAGGGTGTGAAAAGCAAGAACGCGCTCCTGCTTGAACACAACACACTCATTGTCGCATAATCATGCGATTTTGAGACCCAAGACTTCTTATTTACATTGCTAGGCTTTAGCAAATATGAGGGTTTACCCTCCTCATGTGTTATTTGTAAGGGAGAAATTAAGGTGTCTACGGACCATGGTTTCGCAAGCATTCCAAGCTCGCGCGCAGTATTGAGTCTCGCAAAATATCTTGAATGCACTCGCCTAGAATACCGCCGCCGCTGTTGTTTCTGTTGCTCTCGCGTACTTGCTCACTCAACACGTTGTTTAGTTTCAAGTTCCTCTCGAAATTATTAAGGTTAAGTGAAGTTGAGGTTGTGTCCAAAAATCCTTCTTGCTGTCAAATTCTGTCGCCGTGCAGAAACGTAGCAACGTTTGCTGTCGCGCTCATAACTACCAGTTTAGATAGCCATCCCATAAATTAATTTTCCTTGCAGTTGATTACGTGGACATGACGTGCAAGACCAGTCGTTGAATTATCAAGGCGAAGCTTGTTTAATTATTACCAGGGCCGCGTCGCACGAGTGCGCGATAGAAATAATTCATTGTTGCTTTCTTCGAATCGTTGCTATGCCGTGCTCCCACGCAAAGTGAACATTATTGCTTGTACGCACTGGTAGATCGCCCCAGCATTTCCCGCAAATCAGGGTATACGACTACATATTGCATGGCAACAGTTGAGAAAAAAAACTGCACATACAATTAAAAAAAACTGACATATATCAGCATTTCAGAAATGCTTGTGTGTGCGGCAGTATTAGGTGAGTGCTTATAACAGTCACATTCTTTTGAAGTCATCTGTTGGAGCAATCGCAATTCTATCATATCATTTAGATGTTTTGCAAGCAAGCGTAACTTGCTCGGCAAACCGCAATATATTTAGTGAATCGAAAACGCACAATTTCGTTTCTGATACTTCGGCACCCATATGACCTGAACCCGGAGTCTATACCTAGTTGTAATCCCGTTAGCACCACTCAGTATATTTTTTTAGTACCCACTGCTTTATGTACGCAAAGAAAACGACTGTCTTGTTGTCCTCCAACATCATTTTCACAATACATCTTCCGTCCGGACGCGAGCCTGCCTACCCTAAGCTATTAATTATGCAAACTTTCCACAGCTTCGACAAGATTCACTAGTTACGAAGCCTTCTACTTTAAGAGACTTGCGTCAAGAAATTGAGGAGTAATCGCCAACGTTTTACTAAAGAGCGGGTATGCGGCGGGCGCAGAAAAGGAGATAAGCGGCGGCGGAGTAGACGAGTCCTTGCCATGACGTCAAATCGCCACGACCGCAGCGACGGCAGACTTACGAGCTTTATTGAACTCCTGAGGGACCTGCCGGCTCGCCGCTCCCATGTCGGAGTCGGGAAGCCACGCATGCCCCTCCGTTCTTTCACGGCCCTTCTCTGGTCGGCCGTTGAATGTTCCTGTTCGCTGGCGTGTGTAGTATGCCGTAAAGCAGTATACTTCCGGAGCATATGTGTTATAGACTGCTAAACTTCTGCTCACAATTGTGCCATTGTGGATTAATTTCTTTGCGGCGATATAAACCTCGCGGTGGATAAGCGAATAGCTTGAGAGCGACACACGTATGGATTGTGGAGGGGGCTCATAAAAGGTTGTTAAGGAGTCGCTGCACAGGGGCACTCACCGGTTTTAACGCAAGATGCGATGCTTGCTTTGCAGGATGTGTACACCGTGCACAGCACCTCTCAACTGCGTGCTGTAGTTGGCCTTGATATTAAGGGGGCGTTTGACCACATAACCCACGCACGGTTCTTGAGGGCTTTAGGGCGATCCGACCGGGACAGAAGCTATACAACTATGTTAAAAATTTTCTTACCGACCGCACAGTCGTCGTGCAGGTAAACGAAGCAAAAGCGCACACGCGGTATATACCTTGCGGTTCCGCAAGGATCAATCCTGTCACCGACACTCTTTTCCCTCGCTCTCAATGGTCTGACGCGGGAACTCAGATCTATACAAGACCTTCAGTTTACAATATACGCGGATGACAACACCCTTTGGGCCGGAAGGGGTTCCCCATCATAAATACAACACACGCTACAATCGGCCATTGACACGACTTCTAGATACGTTAAAGAAAGAGGGCTCACTCTTGCCAATGCTAAATCTGAGCTTATCGTCGTAACAAATGGGAAGCTTCCAAACGCTCAGGAATACCGGCAACTCGTTACACTCTCCATACAGAATGAACCCATTCCCAGGAAACCTTGCATCAAAGTGCTAGGCTTCTGGTTGCAAAATGACGGCAAGTCAAAGGAGTGGCTCCGACATACAATACAACTGTTGCAGCAAGTACACCGTCTTTTGAAACGCACGACGCGAAAGTTGAGAGGCATCAAAGAACACCAACTCAGGCGCATAACCCTAGCTTTAGCCATTCCCCGCGTCATGTATCAATATCCATATATTGTCATCACCAAGACCCAAAAATCGAAGCTCGAGACCCTGCTTCGTCAGATTTCTCGCACGATACTGGGCACCCCTAATTATGCAAAGTCTGATAGAGTTCAAGGAACTGCGATCCTACCAAACCTCGACGAGTTGGCCCAAGTTCACCGTGAAGCACAATTGACGCGCCTCAAACATTCCGCACAAGGATACGCCCTGCTTCATGAATTAGGCTACGACATATCTGCACCTGTCGCATTTGAAGCAACCCGGCCCCCTTGGGCGACGCTCGACCAGATCACCGTCAAACCAGTTCCGCGTCACATGGATCGAGATAACCAAACAGGACGACGTAAATCACGAGTACAACATCTCCAAGAAACCACAGGAGGGTGGATGTTGCACACGAATGCATCTCCGACTCATACCGGCGAGGGCTTTCGAACGGGAATAGCTTCCGATGGACTACCACAGTCATGGGGCTTCCATTACAACATTAGTACGCCATGCATTGCAGAAATCACGGCCATAGTAGAAGCAGTTACCATGCCCAATCCAAATGCCCGTAATTTACTGATACGCACAGATAGTCAAGCTGCCTGTCGAGCCCTCGCGACAGGTTACATTCCAGACGCGCATTACAACAAACTTACGAAGCACTTAGCTGGCCCCACCGCGGTGGTCTAGTGGCTAAGGTACTCGGCTGCTGACCCGCAGGTCGCGGGTTCAAATCCCGGCTGCGGCGGCTGCATTTCCGATGGAGGCGGAAATGTTGTAGGCCCGTGTGCTCAGATTTGGGTGCACGTTAAAGAACCCCAGGTGGTCTAAATTTCCGGAGCCCTCCACTACGGCGTCTCTCATAATCATATGGTGGTTTTGGGACGTTAAACCCCACATATAAATAATATAAATAAGCACTTAGCTGACCTTGCTTCGTTACGTGTTCGCATACACTGGATACCTGGTCACTCGGGGATCAGAGGGAATGAAGTGGCACACGCCATGTCCCGCGTGAATCTCCCAGCCCCTCCTCTGTGGTGGCCGGATTCACTGAAATGCTCCGAATTACTTGCTATGGCACGTTTGGAGAGGTGTGAACGATTAGATGAGATGCGCAACAATCGCAGGGTTTATCCCGATCCTCCTCATTTCATGAAGAGACGCGAGGCATCCCTGATAAGGCGTGCCTTAACTGACTCTTTAATGACACCACACATTCAACACTACATACAAGGAAAAGACGGGTCTCCTGCTCGCATGGCATGTGGTGGCTTCCCGGATAATGTTCACGTTCTCTGGGATTGTCCGGGTGGTCGCGCAGCCTTGGGCGAGAGCCTCAAGCACATACCTATAAACCTAAGACCTGCGACCCTGGAGGAGTGGCTGACAGACTCCTCCCCGGACACCATGAAGACACTGCTCCAGCATTTGCAACTTTTAGGTCTGTCTGATGGATAGGTTTCTTTTTTTTTTAGTAGACCCGGACCGGGCCGGGTTCTTTTATTTTTAAATAAAGTTGTTCTTTCTCTCTCGGTAACTTGATTGGGCTCGATCTGTCGTGCAAAACTCCACAGGCGGGCATAGCCACGGGGAATCGGGAAAGCTCATCAACCGATTACAGCAGGTGCGAGCGTTCGACAAAAACTCTGCTCTGTAATGTGGAATACGTGAAACGCTTGAATGAGACGGAAAGAAACTACAGAGAGAGAAAAAAAAATAGAGATAAATAGAAGGAATGAAGGTATTAAAATATAGAAAGACAGAGAAGGGCATAAAGTGCGAAAAAAGAAACATACACGCGAAGGTACTCTAGCACCAGCAACACGCGACAGTAAAAAAAAGAAGAAAAAAAAAACACAGACAGCACGGCAGAAAGAGAAACAGAGAGAGAGAAAGGAATGAAAGAGAAAAGAAGATTGGAAGAGTGAGATAGATAGATAAATATAAACATAGAAAAGACACTAAAGAGAAAACTATTTATCGCGTATTAATAAAGTTCAATTTCACAGTCCCGAAAATACCACTATTCTCCCGAGACGACGCTTGGTAAGCGAGAAAACACGCGAAAAGAAAATGCGGATGGAGACGCCACCTTGAGATTTCCGCAACAAAAACCGTGACGTCATAGATTCTGACGGCCTCCACTGGGTCGTATACGTTGTTTCTAATCGGTAAAAATGAAGCACGTCGTCATCTGTTGGTGTCACAGACCTAATCTACGAAGCTTCGGAGAATTTAATCGAGCCCATGTTGCGGAAATACGAAAAATACATTTGGAAATTTGTGAATTTGTGACGTCACGCGCAGACATTTGGGCACGAAATTTAAAAATGAAACTTCAACCTCGAAATAATGAAATTATGATAGCGAAACTTGTGACATTAGAGTTCTCAGAGTACAGTAGGGTATTAATCTAAAGCAAGTTATTGATTCACTTTAGTGTCCTTTAAAACGAGAAAGAACTGCCGAGTCCAGAATGGCGCGCATTTTGCAACAACCACTCGCTTTACAAGTCCAGTCATCGCCATTACGCCCATGCAAGAAAAAACAGCACCAACGAAAGTGCAAGGATGTAGCAAAATATTGCCGCAATATAATGCTACATAGTTCGTTCGTATTAACTTCCTTTACGAGCTACCTCAAGTCCAAATGGAATGTTCTAATCCATGAGCCTCATCGATTACTTGTGAATGCTAAAGATAATAAGCTACACAGCTTTTAGCCGCAATATACCTTTGAGGCTGACATGAACAACTGGCAAAAAAATTGTTGGAGCAGGCCCGACTGTCAGTAGCAAAAAAAAAAAACATTTTTCGCACGGACATTTGGCTCTTTTAAGTAGAAAGAGATAAAAAAGCGCGCCCTAAGTGCATCCCTTTTTCCCAACCATGTGCCACTGAGACATTTGCGCGATCAGCACGCAGTGCAAAGACAAAATTAAAGAGGAAGGGCTGCGTGAACATAATTTGAAAAGGGTGTCTTTACTTTCCACCTTCTTCTTTTACCATACTTCCCCCTCCCCGGTGGGATGTAAAAACAGCGCAAAATATAGACAAGGAGTACTGAGGAAGAGATCATTGAGCTGCCATATAGGCTGCCATTGTCGTGCGGGGGATATATAGGACAAACCGGGCAGTGCGTCAATGTGAGACTAAGGGAACATTTCGACTCATTAACGACTTCTCGCTGTTTACACGTGCTAGCCCATTGCAGGGAGTGTGGCTGCCAGCCGATGGCGAAGCACTTGTTTGTTTGGCCATCGGAACAAGTGCACTAAAAAGAGGCGATGAAGGCTTTTTACATTGAAAGGGAGGGCACCCTTTTTTTTTTCACTTTATACCATGATTAGGCCTTTATTTGTACCCTGCCTTCTCTGCTGCGCAGACGCCATGGTGTGCCACTTGACTAGGTTCTCTGTCTGAAAAGTATGTTCCTTCCGATAAATTTCAGTTGCGAGTTCAGCGCCGTGTCGTTTCTTCTTCGGTCCTTGTCCATATTTTGGCGCTGTTCTTACGTCCCAAGCATGAACCACAAACTAGCCCAACTTTCCCTTCTAGACCCTCACCCTTAACGACGCTCTACGAGTCTTTCCCGTCGTCAAACTAGCGCTACTGCCGGCATCACTAGTGTACACGAGACGAGTCGTTGCACAAAGCATAGACGTGGCGACATTGGTCTTTTTTTTTTTTTTTATTCAGCCTGGACTGACGACAAACAACGCCGTGGAGGCCTTTCCACCGCGGAGAGGCGGCCTCTCGCTACTGTGGCTACATCACAGCAGAACGAGACAGCTGCTGACGGGCATCGTCAAAATCTGTCATGCCTAGTGCAGCTTTGTTTCGATGTACAAGGTTCTACAACCTCCGGCCCGGGTCATCAGAAGCGCACTTCCTGCGTTATGCGGCAGTGTCTCGTTTAGTTCATTTAGTACCGTTCTTCATAATTTGTTGCCCCGTTTTGTTATGTTTCAACGTGCTCATTGGTGAGTGCGTGCGCAAGTTCCGAGTGCTCTAAATATTTTCGAAAAATGTTTTAAACACAATGAAACTCTACGTGCATATGCACGTAGAATGCAATTGCAGAAAGTAAGCGCCAAATTGATCCAGGGCGTATACGAAATACATTTGCTAGGAAAGTTCGCTACATTCTCATTTTCGACATTTTGCTCCCTGTAAAGAAGGGTGTTGACGGACATGACAGCCATTTGGTGGTCACGCGATACTGTCATTGCAAAGCTCTGCGTTTGAGCATGTCCTATACATGAGTGCAGAGTACCGCATAAAATTACGCGCCCTTTGAGCCGATATTTGCTTCCGCTCGCTTTAAGGAAAAGGAAAACTTTTTTTTTGTTTTCTTTTGTCACGTGTATAATTCTGACATACATAAATCCCGTTAAAGGCACATTGAAGGGACCCTGAAACAGTTTTGGCGATTCTTTACTAACACAATGGGCCGGCAGGCAAAGTCCCAAGGGTAATTTAGTGACCGATTTGAGCTCTCTGCGTAAACTGTGTAATATATTACAAAGCTTTATTAAAGCTGCGAATCGCCCGAGATCGTTGCGACTCGGCCAAACGCATTTTCAACCACCCACACACCAAGCGACGCGAAACATTCGACTATAATACACCTTAAAGAGGGTTAACGTGTCCCTTTGATAGGAGTTATGTATGTCGAGCCACGGTGTACAAAAAATGCTTTTTACGCCGAGTCGAGAAGAAAAAAAAGTGTCAAGTAACGGGGCCTATAGGCTACTAAGATAGACGGAAGTATATTAAAACGTTCCTTCCTTGGCATCCTTCTAGATTGCAATTTAAAATATCAGAGACATATTGCTCACATAAAAAAAAAATTAGCATATGGTATAAGAGTCTTGGTCAAAACGCGCCCGTACTTCTCACGCAGCACATTACTATCCCTCTATCACTCTTTCGTACATTCTCATTTTACCTACGGTATAACATGTTGGGGCAATACTTACAATACTCACATTTCGTCTCTTCAAATCGTCCAAAATCATGCTATTCGACTAATTACATCCAGCCCACGTTTTTCTAATGCTAAATCTTTACTACATGAAAATAACATCCTTACTCTCACTGAACTTACTAATTCAACCTTGGCATTTTTTTCTACAGACTTCTTAATAATCAACTTCCCCCTACCATTTTCCCGTCTTCTGATCTTGTTATTTATAGTAATACCCGATTTGCACTAACAACAACTTCCTTCTACCCAGTATACGTACTAATTATGGCAAACAAACTGTTAAATTCACTTCTATCTCATTGTGGAATACTCTTCCACTTAACATAAAATCTATCAGTTCATTTCATCAATTTAAGAAACAGTATAAATTGTATTTGCTTCATGCGGACTAACCATAAGACTTACTGCTTGTTTTATTTGACGTATGCTTTTGTTTGGTCTGTTTTTTGTATTTCTTTTTATTTGTTTTTTTTATTTCCTTTTATTATTTAGTTTTGTATATTGATTGTTAAACTGTTCTATTGTTAAACTGTTTTTTTTTTTGTACTTCACACCTTTATTTTTTTTTTTTTCTCTATTTTTTATGCGTTCAGTTGTACGCTTTGATTTATACTTACGCTCCTGTTGCTTAATGTGTTTAATAACTCATTGCATTTGTACAGGAGGTCCCGATACAGTCACTTGACTATGGGACCTCCTTCTGTATACTAAATTCCTGTCACTTGTACCGAATTTTATTAATAAAATTTTCTGATTCTGATTCTGATTCTTAAGCGCCCGAGTCTTCCGTGGGTGCACTACTGACCACGTGCTACTCGGCAGTTTTTGCGTTCTGTTGATAGTTTCTTCAGCATATACGTTTTCTGAATAGTCTTTTGACCTTGTTCGCGAGGTAGCTAGCCGAGGTCTCCCGAGCAATCGGCGGTAGATGTCGCGGAACGCGCGTTATTCAACGGTGGACGTTCCGGCAAGTGAATTTCTCTTCGTGCCGCCTTTCCCAAATGACGAGTTGCGTCGGAATAACAATTTACGAGGACGATGCACAAACGTAAACCAGCTCACAAGGGCAGACAAATTAGTTCCACCTTCTTAACTAGATAAATAAAAAATGGAAAAAGTAGCCTAATTCATTTTTTTTTTTAATACAGAGCTGTCATTACTGCCAAAAATGCCTGTAAGAAACGAGCTCACATAGAGATGCCCGAGTTGCGCGCCGTCGGCAAGTGCCAAGAAGCACATACGAGCCAAACGCAGCTCTTGGTTTATGCCATCTAGCGGCCGAGGTCAGAGTCACGGGCCGTATCCAGAAGTATTTTTCGGGGGGGGGGGGGGGGGAGGTGTTTATGTGTAAAACAGCTAACTTGGGCACCCGACGGCTTGTGACGACATGTAAGTATTGTGGCATCACCCAAAACGTTAAAACATGAAAAAATTTCGGATGTCAGGACCCTCTCAACTTTCCCTAGCTACGGCCTTAGTCAGAGTATATTATGCTTTGACACGCTGCACAGCAGGTGCTGGCAGCTCCAAAGATGGTGTGCACAAGCATGTTGTATGAAAATAGGGAACTTTAGAAAGTAGCAGCTTCGCGCTCACCTTCTAAACTGCAAGGCTTATTTTGTTCATAAAAGTGCCTACTTTCCACGGGGGGTCTCATTGGGCTTGAAGAGCAATTCACGAGCCCCCCCCCCCCCCCCTCCCCCCTCTTTTGTAGGCTTTCTTGCAGAGGAATAAGAGCACTGAGAAGTACACAAAGATGCAATATCAATCACAGCACATTGGAGAGCTTCAGCAATAAGTTTTGCAGCTTCGTTTGCAATAGCACTATGCACAATGAAAGAAAAGTTTACACACACTACTTGTGTGTGCTATCGTTCTAGTCCTTGTTTTCTGTGTGCACTAAAAAAAAAAGTTTAATTATGGAGAGACATCAAAAGAAAGCCTGTTGTGGTAACCTATGCACTCCAATACGCAGCGAAGGTCTCGTACCCCTAGAACCGATTGCACAATTTCACTACGAATGGCAGAAACATGACTTCGCTGCTGTGAAGTTTAGCACACTATTTCAATTAAACAGCCAGAAACTGCTGAAGCTTCTGATGTAGAGAATGTATGGAACACAACTAAAAGTGGACAGAACCTGGTATTTGTAAGGCCAAATTTCAAGCCATTTCAATGAAAAATAGTGTTTAGAAAAGCATGGCTGCTAAGTGCTAGAAAGCCAGCAGCTAACCGTGGTCAAGTGTCATAGACACAATGCTTTAGGAAAAGTACAGAAACTGCGGGAAATATCAGACCTTATGATGGGAATACACTATGAAGAAACCATCTTTTGAAATTAAGGACGAGCTTTACTTTGTAGACCTGCATAAAAGCACATTTGTAAAGTTCACTATGGCATGCTTCCCTCTAATTTCTTGAGTTTTCAAAAAATGTTATGCTTACCGAACGCCATAATTTTCAGGTGTGTTAAGTAGTGAGTGAGCATACTATAGTAACTGAAAAGGGAAGACAGTGGAACAACAGATAAGCATTTACTTCAGCAGTCTTTGTGCAACTGCAGTGACAGATGAGCTCAGTGTTTGAGGCATTGCACCGAAAAGTGCATGTCTTGCACATGAATAAACAATGTTCTGCACAAGGATGCGACTGGTGACACACGTAGAGCTGGCATTTTGATGCATCCCACAGAGCAAAGCTTAAAATTCTTAATGCTTAAATCACAGCCAAACTGTCAAATTGCTGGATGCTAAAAAAGTACCACACTAACTGCAAGCTGCACCCCTCTACCCCTCCCCCCCCCCCCCCCCCAAAAAAAAAAACATCCCATCAATGCAGGCAGATGTGATATTACGAATAGTAGCACAGTTTTTGAAACAGCCAGTATTGCACTCGGCAGATGCACTTTCTAGAGACATGGATGAGGTGTACACTAAGAAGTGAAGCCAGGCTAGAGATTGAGGCGACTTTGAGAACAGAGCCCGATTATGCCATCGCAATCCACTCTTGAAGGTGGAGCTCAAGTGTGCAGAGTTTTTAGATGCGAAGCTTCTTAGGGTTGAGCTCAATCCAGTGTGAAACGTGACCACCCCTACTGCGCATGCATGTGTACCCCCTCATCTCTCTCTTTCTCGCAGGCAGCGCCGTGCAACGGCAGAGTCTGTTAACGAGTTTTTACGTTAAAAAAAAAAGACTGCTTGCGCTGCACAATCGTTCCTGGGCCACCTCGTATATGTAGACACTGCATCTTGACCTCCACAGTAGTGCCGGTGGAAGAGTTCTCCTCTGCGTTGTTCAAACAATAAAAATTTGCAGCGTGCATATGAACTAAAAGCGGTCTGCGGATCTCTGTCTAATCAGAGCCTTCTGCCTCTCATTGCTCATTAGCACCGATTGGCATGATCCAGTGTGGAAAACACCGGTCCATCACTGCATGCTTTGCAGCTCCCTAGGTTTATCTGCTGCACAATGCCGTAATGAGGGCCAGCGCTAACGCCCCTGCCAGTGTAACCCATTAGCACCCGCTGCTTTGCATCTACACATGATTCCATTTATCAAGAGGTGGTGTGATCTTTTTTTAAATGACATAAAAAGTTGGTATCGCTATACTTTTGCTTCTTCTAAAGGTGTTTCCTAAAGCAAACAATACTGAGCTCCATAACTAATTGAAGAACTACCTGTTGAGCATGTAGGCTCTTTTTAAAGCTTCTCTACTAATGCATGCATTTGCCTTGAACTTTGAGAAGAATTCATGTAACAACATGAATAGACATGAATAAAAAAAAAAAAGAAAATGTTCTGGAAAAGAGAGATAACTGTAGGCTAGAATGGTTGCACAGCAAGCATGTAAGAATGACTGTTTTCTTAAGTACTGCTGACAGTTTTGAGTAACCACCATGAATTCACTATCGCATGCAATTTGTTTTAAAAGAACCGAACAACGCTCAGTTTTCAGGGTGTGTCCAGACTTTACTTTCAGAGCACCACCAAGGCTATGACACCCATGTGCGACACTGAGTGAATTTGTGATGGGCACGGACAGACCACCAGCATTGATCGAGAAAAAAAAAAAAGCAAGGTCCGCTCCGCATTTTAAACAAACATAGCTTCTGCACCGGCTTTTCTCGAAGACGCTGCTGGTTCTGGCCCTGGGGATGACAAGTGGGTAAACCCCGCAGCACTTCGACAAACTGGAACCGATGCCAGACGAACACCACGAGAACAGTCCAAGGCTGCTTCACCGCTTCATTGCAGTCAGTGGCTGTGCTAGCCGCTTCCCGTTTGAGACGAGCATGGTGGAACAGACTAGCCTGGTGGTGCAGCTTGGGAGGAACAGCCTACCAAGTTGGGGGATTCATTACCACGCCCACGCATATTCCATTGGTTTCACTCGGTTGGGGGAGGACCTATGCGTGTCGTTCAGGGCACGCGCACACACACGCACGGTAGTCGCCGCACAGAGCGTCCGCTTTTTATTCTTTGTTCAGGCTATGTACAGGGCCGACGACGGTCCAGGGAAGTTCACAGTATGGAGCAGCTGGCGCTACAGCAGCCACTGCTTCGTTCTTTGCTCTTCTGGCGTTGGTCTGCGTGGACGAGCGAGGATTAGGCCAGGACAAGCGTGGTGTCAATGACACAGCTCACCTTGAGAGTTGGGCTCGGGCAGGTTCTCCCGGGGCACGAGGTGCATCACAGTGGTCTTGCCAAGTGGAAGCTGCAGCGCTGTTCAAACAAGTAGGATTCTCAGGATTTAACTCTCATATTAATAGGGTGTTTTAAGCAGTGACAGTAATACCATATAGTAAATAAGGAAGTACCACAGCGTCATTATTAGCAAGTAGCTTTTTAAATACACAAGATGTCTATAGCCCCTTTGATCATCTCATCATGCTAACATACACAATCGGATACTTGCACAGCCAAAAAATGCTTTCAAGAACTATACATGCTGTGCACGATAATACGATATTCCCCTAATTATCGTGCGGTATTGCCGTCACTGTTAAACACCCTAATGTTTCTCAGAGGAAGGGCTACAGTCATGAGTAACTTGCCATAGTCACGCAAGTCACGCAACGGAGAACAAGGCCGATGCAACAATATGTTTGCAACTTATTTGTTCTAATTAGTTATTTGAGAATAATCAAGAACAACAAAAAATTACGAAAATGTTTGGGTAAACATTTACTGAAATGAAGAACAAATATATGCACTCGGCTACGAAATTATCTGAAATCTAAATAAATATAGAAAAACGCCAATAAACAGGTCATACTTGGGGAATTTGGATGCACTGTACAGGCAACAATTCAGACAATAACAGTAAAGTGCCAATGTGCCATCAAGTTTTGATTGTGCACAGGAAGATATTGGTTGGTTGGTATGTGGGGTTTAACGTCCCAAAACCACTATATGATTATGAGAGACGCCGTAGTGGAGGACTCCGGAAATTTAGACCATCTGGGGTTCTTTAACGTGCACCCAAATCTGAGCACACGGGCCTACAACATTTCCGCCTCCATCGGAAATGCAGCCGCCGCAGCCGGGATTCGAACCCGCGCCCTGCGGGTCAGCAGCCGAGTACCTTAGCCACTAGACCACCGCGGCGGGGCGCAGGAAGATATAAGGATCAACATGAATGCAAAATCACAGTAACCATGTAGGACAAAAATTAGCTAGTGCTAATGGTTGTCAAAATACTGTATAGTAAGGCATGGGTGACAAGAAAATAATTCATAATATCCCTACAATGCCCCTGTTAGCAATTATGTACAAAGTTAGGCTGCCAGTACCACGTTGTAAGTGAATTTTATTTTATCCTTATGTAAAAGATGCATAGCTTTGCTTTCAATGCTTTGTAAGAATATTAACTCTTTCCTTACCAAGCCACTACGCATCGTTCACCGGTGACCGATGATTTCCCACCTCTATTTTTGAACAAGGAGGAATAAACTTTATTATTCAGAAAGAGGAGGAAACCACCATGCTTTGGGACCCTTAGCGCCATTTAGGCAGTTGTACACACACTAGAATTGCTTCTGTTGCAAGGTTCGCTTTCTTTTACCGCAGGACGACGATTTTTAAAGAGCGCGCGAGTTCATAGATTGAAGCGCACGTGAGCCACGCGATGGCACCGACGTCCGGAACGATGCGCGCTTGTAAAACAGCAATTTCGCTCAATGCAGATGCTTCGACTAGCAATCTTTTAGACTTCTCGAGCAGTGAAGACTCGGACAATGATGTGGCGACGTCAAAGTTCAGCTCTGATGAAGAAATTTCACCAGATCAGCCGGGAACGTCAGCCATTAGTGGCGACTAAGTATCATTCTCACTTTCCACTTTGTTTATTGTGTTCTAGAGGTGGCTGACTTGCTCGGTATGTGTTCCACATAATATTATTTGTTTTAGCGTGTCTGCTTCATTTGGGAACGATGTACTGCCTCCAGCACAAAGAGGCTAGGACTTTCGTCTCCAGAGAGATCCAGGCATCGATCTTGGCATGACGCTTCGGAAATAGCTCGCAGAGGCTGACGAGAGCACTTGATTTTTCACGCCTCTTCTTCGTGACGGAGGTTATCCGTGCAATCTGCCTCAACACTAACAAGTATGTGTGAGCTCACATACTTGAAAGCCGATCTACAGTGAGAGAGATGGATCAGTGGAAAGAGGTGACGCCGGAGGAAATGATGAAGTTTATTGGACTGCTGATGTACATGGGGATATTGGAACTTCTGTGTTTAATTTGTACTGGAGTACGACTGAATTGCTTTCTGGACTTCTTCCGCTAAAAGTCATGCCAAGGCGGCCTTCCACCGCGCTCCTGGCCATGCTGCATGCTTCCGATCTCGGGATGAGATGAACAACGGCGCTACCGCGCAAAAACTGGACAAGGTGCCTTGGCTTCTCCAGCACATCAATGACTGCTCTGCGACATTTTCCCAGCCACATCGCGAAATTTCAGTTGATGAAAGAATGGTTAAATCTAAAGCGTGATCCGGCATTACGGCAATACATTCGAAATAAAGTTGTGAAAAGGGGTTATAAATTGTGGGTTCCAAAGACCGCCTACATACACTATTCAATTTATAGTGTACACGAGGAAGCGTGAAAAACACAGCACAAATGGGCTGGCCTTCGATGTGGTGACAAAGCTTTGCAACAAGTACCTAAGGTTGTATTAGTTACATGGACAATTTCTATACTTCCACATCTCCTTTTGTGCACCTGTTGGAACGCAAGACACTCGCTTGTGGCACCACTCAAAAGATCGCGGCGAGTTCCCAACCAAATTGAAAAGTCTCACTTGGGAGAGAAAAGCCAAGAGCGGGGACGTTCGTTGGCTACGTGATAAGGGAGTGCTGTACCTTCAGTGGAAGGACCGGCGAGTTGTGCATATGGTTAGCACAGCTCACATCGCTAACGCTCATGTGCCCCCGCTAAAAGAAGAGAAAGAGAAACGGGAAGTGGGAACAAAAAACAATCAGGAAGCCTAAACTCGTGGGAACAAAAAACAATCAGGAAGCCTAAACTCGTCAACAAATACAACGCCGGCATGTTAGGGGACGACAAGTCTGACCAGCTGATTGCTTCTTACAATGTCTTGAGGAAATGCGTTCACTGGTGGAAGACGCTGTTTTTCCACTGCATTGATATTGCAGCTGTAAACAGCTACATCATTTTCCGGGAAAATCGCAGACAGAATCCACAGACACCCGAACTTTCTCGCTTTCAGAACGGGACTCGTTGCACAGCTTCTTGAGCTAGATTACACCCCGCCAGTTCCTATCCCTCCCCCCCAGTTCGGCCCCCCACAGGTGTACAGCACAAGCCTGAGAGATTGAACATACGGCGCAACTGTAAAAAGTGCTACCAAGAAAACAAAATTGAACACAAGACGAACGTTTTCTGTTGCACATGCAACGTCCATCTGTGCTTTTCAGCGAGAAATTGTTTTGGTGCCTGGTACGCTAATCTGCCTGAATGAACAGTTCGTACCTCAAGAAGTTCTTCAGCTAAAGCTTTTTTTTTTTTCACTCCTATTCCACTCCACTGTTTTAAATATTTTGCACACCTAATAATTTTTGTATAATTGTTTACTCAGAAGATATGTCCATCGTTATGATCATTGTTGTGAACATGATTAATTATTTGTTTTGTCAATTTTTGTTACATAATTAGAAGCTGCCATTTATTTTGTCAAATGTACCTTTCAAACTGTGCATTTAATACCTGCATTTTGGTATCCAGTATTTTTTTGTAAAATTTTTTCTTGAACAAAAAAATCTTGGGTCGGACCAACCCAGAACTTCACTATTTCACTATGCATGATGCAATTTTTTGTAACTCAAAGACAACCTTTATCGAATTTCGTAATTCCTCTAAATAATGTTGCCCAGTGACTATTGACCATTTTGTATAGTTCGGAATTTTCCCAAAAAATTTTAGGAGATATCACTTTGTTTTCAAGAAAATTTTTGTAAAATTTTGATTTTTATGGGAATTTTCTTGGGGCAAATAAGTTTTTTATCGTTAAGAAATAAGCAGTATTGGAAAGTACATTCATTCACCTTTATTTCTGTGTATTGCATAACACCATAAGCCTAGCAGAAACGGCACAGAAAATTCCTAGCTGAAACATACAAAAATCGGCCATTTTTCTCCTTGGTAAGGAAAGAGTTAATATAAACTTGCAACACACAACAGTACATGCATTGTGTTATTGCCATATTTATTGACACACTTTATAATACTGCATACAGTGCTCATCTTTTGAAATGTGACAATTAGAAAACAATGCAAAGCTTCGAGAACAACGAGGCTTGTTGCATCGATGAGGATCACTCGCGGAAGTGAGCGGACGAATCATGGTATACAGTGAGGGCGGAATTGCTTGTGTCACACGGTGACGGTATGTGGTAAAGTCGTTCAGTCAGAACCAAATTTTAACCATGATTTCACTTAAGACTTTTACACTGAAATCGAAAACTGAAGCTTCAGAAAAGGTATGATGAAGCTCTGACATTCGTTACATCTTTGTAAGGTGTAGCAGTGCTAATACTTGGGCCAGTAGGTTGAAACGTACATCCGTAATGCAATGGAAACCATGCGAGCGATTTGCATTGACATTCAAACATGAGCTTTGTGAAGCTCTCGTCTCAATGAGCATGCACACTTTTAGGCAGCGACTTGTCCTATTTTATCTCCATGCCCAATGATCAGGCTGCCGATTTGAAGTTACGAAACTAATGATACAGTGCAGAGCACACGACAGCTTTTAAAGTGGTTACTTTAAAATAATATTACAAGTTTGAACAGCACTGTTTTCCGGTTAGGATAAAATCAAGCAGCGCATGGTTCAAGCAACACCAGCTTACCGCCCAAGGTCACATTGCCGTGTAGAAAGCGCCCCTGATAGATTAGGCGCAGGATCTCTGCCTTGGACACGGCCTCGTCAGACCACTCTGCACAGCAGCCATAAGGCACTCATATAGACATGCACTTACCTACTGCCGTGAGTGTGGTATTTGCCAAATATTAGAGAATTTAAGCAAATTAAATGAATCTTCCTTCTACATCCTTCATTAGCAAAGATACAAAACGCACAATGATCCTACGATGAAGAAGTGAATTACTAGCTTGAACAGAAAGGACAAATACAACGATCCAACAAATGAAACACCAGATGTCGCTCCAAGGGTCACGTCTCAGACCATAGTGTTCCCCAAGCATAACTACAAACCCAACTGATTAAACTTAAACATGAAGTAAAAACTTCAGTGAATCTGCACAGTAATAGACATTAATACTAAATATGAATGAGCATGTTTGAAATAATTAGAGAAAAACTAGCTTGAACTTGCAAACAATTGCACCACTTCACTGGGCCAGAACACGAGTATTATTTATTTTCATTAAGCAGTAATGCTATGAAAATAATTGGTACAAACCTTTTTATCGACATACCACTCAGAGCACACTTTTTCACTGTCACATATACTGTGGCAACAACTACAATATTTTTACATCTGAGATTCACATTTGGTAAGAAAAACAAAAATTAGAAAAAGTATGCTGCCTTCATTGCTTGGGATTTGCTTGCCACTTTAAAAGAAAACAAGATGGCAACCAGTGTGCAGTTGCCAAAGCAATCTCCATTATTTTCTTTCTTATTTACATCCATTACATGCATTATTTGCATTTCTCTATGCCTGCCAATGAGATGAAAGAAAGAATTGGGACGGGAGGGACGTGGAGAGGCTGGAGAAGCCTTAGCCTATCACCTTCAGTCCTTGCAGTGCAGCCACTGCGGTGAATGAACAAGTTTGTTCCTGACAGCAACTCATCTATTCACGGCAACCTTTAAAAATTATTACTCAGTGAAGACCTACACACACACTGTTACAGTCATAGTAAAAGGGGCCCTGCAAAGCTTTTCGAGCATAGTCAAGAAATGCTGCCAATCTATAGTCAAGGCTCCTGAGAACACGCGAGCCTGGAATTCACAATTCTCAAAGTCAGTTGAAGAATGCTTTCTCTTCTCTCGACAAATGACGCTACAAGCTTAAAAATCACTGGTCACAGCCAATGGCTGATCTGAGCATGGTGCGCTCGGTCGTTACTGGGGCTACCGCGAGATGCCACAACTTTTCACGCGTGTGCATGCGTTTACGCTGAAAGCTGTTTATTTAGGTGCGCGTGACGCATTTCATTTCCCTGCGCCACTCCTCTCTGTTTAGGTTCCAGCACTTTAAGTCAGGATGAGGGAAGAGAGAATACAATGGCAGCGTGCGACAAACCTTTGTAACACCACTCATACTAAACAGATTCTAAAAATTTTTGCGTTGGCATCATACTAAACGGATTCTAAATATTTTTGCGTTGGCAAATTCATGAAGCAATAAGCTGCTTTATTGAATCTATTCCATGGCTACTTGGAAGAGTGTTGCAGGGCCCCTTTTAGAAGCTTATTTTGTGTATTGACCCAGAACTGGTGTTGACTGCAATCAGCAGCAGTAAGCACTTCTTGGTGTTTGCATAATTAGTGAACTAGATTACCAACAAAAAAGAAAGCACATTTAATCATTTAAGTTATCAATTGAAAAAGAAAAAAAAGTCCTGATCCCTAAGATTATACAAGCCTAAACATGCCCACCTTGTATTCTGTGAGTGCAGATTTATGCAAGCCAAACAACATACATCGATTTGCCAACTGCATGCAGCCTCTTAACATTCACTATAAATTATGCATCTGCAGATATGTTCCTGGATATGTTCACACAACACAAAATGAGTGAAAGATTGCAAGTCTGAAACATGTTTCATTCTCTGGGGACTTTGCAAGGCCACTTCAGTATCTTTAATGAACAAGTACTATGCAGAAATTAAAATACATCATCACCACCCAAGTGGCACATCACATCATTCACCTTGAGGCCAGTTGTCAAACACGTGCTGGGCAATCTCTGCGGCTGAGTCACTTGGGCTGAAGGCAAACTCCTTGGTCTTGCCGCTGACCAAGATCAGCCGCAGGTTCACCTGCGAGGGGGCGCCACATGTTCAATTCGCACTGCAACAACACTTTGCCCTCCATGTGGATGCATATACTGACACAGTCACTGGTGCCTTCTCCTGATGAGCAGAAACCCATCATGCTGTCCACCTGGCGAAACCAATGGTCAGATCACATCCAGCACTGACATGCACTGAACTACACCATGGCATAAAGATTGTGATCAAATATATTTACTGCCCTATGTTCTCGTAGACAGAAAACAATTTTTTTTTTTACAGCGAAGTCTCAGAGTGACGAAAACAAAAAACCATAGAAGCAAAACTCAGGTAGTGTTTGTGAATTTGTGAAAATCGGTGTGAACTTGGAACACACTTGTCACCTGCTTTTACAAATACCTCCTTCTGGTAACAGTTCCAAGTGTTCTATTGTATAACTAAGCAATGCTTTATTTGTTTAAATACATATACTTATGCACCACTTTTACATGGAGACTGCACTGTGTGTAATCTTTCACTTCTGAGCTCTTTAATGTGCTTTCTGAGCTCCTTAACCTTATCATACTTTCTACCCAGCTAAAGAATATTTTATTTATTTATTTTACCTATTAAGGCCAGACATTACAGAGGGGGGTGGGAACAAAAGTTACGCACACATATACGCCAGTAAAACAAATACAGTTACAGTAAAACAGGTTTCTATATTTATATAACATTGGTTAGTGCTTCTCTAAAACGTTTATTGTCGGTGATTGTTGCGATTTCAGCTGGAAGATGGTTCCACTTGATAGAGGTGCGTGGTGAAAATGATTGGAAGAATGTTTTCATTTTTGAAAATGAATCACCTATTTTATGGTGATGATCGATGCGGTGTGACATATACTGTGGTTAAAGAACCGTTAAAGTTGAAATTTCCAGAGCCCTCCACTATCGCATCTCATAATCATATGGTAGTTTTGGGACGTTAAACCCCACATATAAATCAAATCATCAATCAATGAATCTATGAATGCTGAGACCGCAGGGTCTCTCGTCGGGGAAATGGCAGACTCCAAAAACATTTCCCAGAGACCTTGGCCACCAGAATTGCCATTTGCCCCACATTATGGCACAAAATAAAGAGCGAGATACAACGGCACTGGTACTATGGAGCAAATGAAAAGCATGATCTGTACGTGGCCAATATGGCACAGAGCTCTCCTCATTCAACCATACAAACATTGCTTACCTCAACAATAAAATTTAGAAAAGCAACATCTAGAGGGCTGATTACAGGGGTCCCTCAAGTTGCTGGTTTCCTTTCAGTGTCCACAATCAGTTTTCAAAGCCAAGTGCCTGGCATGGCTTATGTCTCACAAAGGAAGCAAGCAGCTTCAACTTATTAAAATACCTCTATATTCTAATACACCTCATACAACTATATTTATTTGCAAGAATTAGTGCAAAGGTAACTGTGCTGTCGGTGAACTCAATGCTTTTGGGGCACTACATTTGTAAGCAGCAGGCATGCTGTAATGAAAACTCAAGGGCAGGTCACACCGCTGCACTGTATGCAGCAGAATGAATGGCAACAAGGACTGCATAGAAGTATTGGAACATTTTTTTTTCTTACTGTGTGCTAATGTGATGAAAACAAAAAAATAAGCAACTGCGGCAACATAACTCACCACAAAGCACATTCAAAATTGCTAAAATGTGTATTTTCTGCAATTTAACTGAACAAGACTGGCCACACAGCTGGTCATAAGCTGTGCTGTTTCTGACAATGTGTAACTACTTTATGCCTATAACTCCTTCATACCTTGTACTAAAAAAAAAAAGAAATGCTTTCTCTAACTTCCTTGTATTTTTGGATACCTGGGCTATCTTGCTGTGAGGGTATCCACACTTGACAGTGAAGGCTCCCTTTGAAATGATCCCTTTGAAAATAATTTCAGTATCTGAATTAAGATTTCAGTGTTTAAGTATAGCACATAAAAATGGCATAAGTTAACGCTAACCAAAGGCATGGTAACAGAAAATGAGGTCATTTGTGCATGAGGATGGTTTGATGGAATTGTTGGCATTTACGTAACGGGTAATCATAAAATTCGTGTTGTCACCCGAGTCTACACACACACACAACGCTACTTAGCAAAAAAAAAAAAGCAGCAGCGTGTCTTTTGCAGCTATGTTTGAATGTAGATAACGTCATGGGACTCGTTTATCAGTAAGCTCAAAACATCTGAGCAAAGGTAAATGACCTCAGAAAAATCTGAAAACACGTACAGCGTTCTCACAGCTAGTCTATCCAACCAAGCAAGAAACAGCACCGCTTCTAATGGGGACAATATACTGTGGCGGCAGGATGCGCATGGCGTCGTCGTTTCTTTGCCTGTTTTATGACTTTTTCCTGCCAGCATAAAAGCGCCCATACACAACTATATTGCGATGGCCAAGCCAAGGCAGCTTTCGATTTGAAATATATTGCCAGCAAATATCACGAATGTCAACTCTGTGCAGAGATTTATCAAGGTCATTGGCTGTGAACCGAAATTCGACTGCGCAAGCGGCAATCTTAACCAAAACCGATAGCACAAACATGCATAGAAACCTAAACACACACGGCTTACGTGAAGTATCGCTTATAGTTTCACCACTCTGACATTAATTCCACAAAACAAACTGAGCAAGGCCGCAATTCAGTTTTATGCTTTCCTGCACACGGAATTTTCCAATCGAGCATCCTGCTGTCACGGAGTGTCCTGTCGATGCTGGAAGTACCACAAGTTTGATCGCCCGACAAAACCTAAGGAATGAGCGACGCGTTACAACAAATGGCTTCATTAGAGAAACACACGAGGTTTAGGTATCGCTATAAGCGAACGAAGGAGAACACGATCACGAACAGCCAACGCTGCTACGCGAGTGCTACTTATGAAGAGGTGGAAAGATTGCGTAGAAGTGACAAATAACAGCTCCTTGTCGACTACTTCACAAATGCGCAGTCGCTAGTTTTAAACGGTGGACACGATAGGCGAGGTAGTCTAAAGGCAGGACTGGTTTCATGACGTGCGCACAGGGGCGTACCGATTATGATCGACCAGAAATGTCGGAATGCCGAGTTTTCGCTTGGAAGGGCACGACCAGTCGCCTCACAAAGTCGATTGTCTGCGCACTGACGCGGGTGGGGCGGGCGGCTCGCATCTCGTTTTGTGACCCCTCTCGGGGGGCTCCAAGACGCACCGCTGCGGCGGCCGCGTTCCCGTACACTAGTGGACTGACCAGCTACTGCGAAAGCCAAGCCCCGTCACGCGCGGATCGATGAGGCTACGCGACAAAGCACCAGCCGAGTCAGCCATGCGTGCGGCGACCTAGCTGAGGATCCTCGGCTCACCTTGTCAGACGGAATCCGACTGCTCATCGCTGCGAGAGTCGAGCACAAGGCTGGAATCCGCGACGCAGCCGACGAAACGTTTCCGCAGGACGGTGCCTAATGGTGGACGGTGGGCTATGCCTGACGACGACCCACGGCAGAGATCACGTAACGAGCATCACTTGGATGATCGGATTTTCGCGACGCTCGCGCCGCTCGCAAACAAAGGCGAGCATGAGAATTTATTTAGGAGCTCCGCGGACACATCACACGGCGACAAAGTTGACGGGGGGCAATCCAGTTCCGATACAGCTCCTCGAAAATGGCGTTCCTCTCCCCATGAGCCCCGGTGCTTGCTGGGAAATGTTGACCTCGCGCGCTGCTCAGCGGTGAACGATGGCACTCGGCCGGAGGCCGATCGATTGCCGCTTGTTTGGCCTGTATTCGCGCTCTCTTTGTAGGTTGTAGGTATTCTGTTGTTCAGCTCCGTGCGGGTACTGCCAAGCGCCGTAGGGCCGTTAGCGACAATGCAGCCATACATATACGTTGGTAGCCGTGCTCGCTCAGCTCACCGCAGACTGCACCGGTGCCTGACACATACCCTGAATGTCGAGTTGCGTTAACCCATGCTCTTTACGTTATGCTGAAACTTGTGCGCTCATTGGCCGCCTCCTTTTTGATTTCGTGCGTACCAGATTAGCGAGGAGGAAAAGTACCGCTAGTTTCGTCACATTTGCGTCTTGGTTGTCTTTCCGCATTTTTGCCACCCGCCGATTCTTGACAGGCGTAAGGACTGGTCGTATACTTAATTGCAAAAGTAACAATGAATATTCGATTCTTAATCTAGCTTATGTGCAGCGTAGGAAGCTAGACACTATGATCTAGAAAACTAAGCAATTTAGAACAAAAGCTGACAGTATTTTTATCTTAAGGACCACCTAATTCACTGTGATCATGCATGCAGAGTGAGTGAAAACATCTAATAAAAATAGAGAGGAAAGCATGGGCATGTTGCTGACCAAGAGTCTACGAAGTTGAATTGATTGCAGCAGTGTGCTATAAAGAAGGAATCATTTACAATGGGAGAAACTCAAAAGATGATGAACCGGAAAGAAAGCTCTATTGAGTCACTGACAACAAATTGTGTGAGGTCAGAAGGCAAGGGGCAAAACAAGTTAAGGACAATAACATATGAACATTGACAATGGAACAGGTAATAAATCGGTGTCTGCTCTTCCTGACATGCTCTTTTCATTAAAACTCAGACACGCACTACTACATTTATACTGTTTCAATTTTTCCCATTGTCATTGTAAGTGACACACACAATTTAAGCAACTAGTTGATTGATATGCCATAAGGAACGAGAATGTTCATAACTTCAGAATGACAGCATGCACACTGAAGAAACAAAAAAAAACGAAAAAAAGACATAGCCTGTGCACCTTAAGCTGGATGTGTTCTATGTCATTGCAAGGTCACTCTGAAGTTATGGATAGCCAACTTGCTCAGAATACTGCTCTCATTGAGACAGATTTTCTGCTTCCACCATGAAATGTGTAAAGGAGACATCTTTATGTGCTTGTGTTCATCTGCTCCTTTCTGCTGTGCCATTTCATAGCACTACTTATAATGACATTATTGTCCTTTCTGGATGTTCAGAAAAATAGTCCTGAATGACAATTTTTCAGACTGGAGGTGTTTGTAAACTAGTCACTGCATAAATGTAGTAACATACAAAAGTTCCCTTCTGAATTAGCATTTCAAATACCAATGATGTTTTATTTTCTCACAATTTTTATAATGGCTATAGCTGGCTTTCATTTGGAAGTTTCTCATGACGAACTCCCCAAAAAGCCATTCTCACAAGACATTCACCTTGCAGACACTAAAGCATTCAGCTGCACAACACTCTTAAAATGGAACTGCAACAATTTCCCGGCCTTTGCCTTTTTCTTTGGTACATGCAAACAGGACACAGGATTACGCAGTAGTTGTTTATTTTAAAACGTGCATTCATAACATAGGGATATCATGTAAATATAATATAACAAAAAAAGATACAAGGTCAGCACAACTGACACAAAAACTAATTTCCAGCCCTATTTCAGTCTGCAGATGACAAGGGAAGCACACACAGGAAAGGAGACCTTTAAATTTTACTGCTGGTCACATTGCAACTAGAAAGTTGTCAGCTGAAGTCACCCGCTTGCATTGACACCAGCATTTATTCAGAGCCTCCTATTGCCACCTGTGCCACGGCCGCTAGATGAAAAAGTCCATGCTTTTTCATCCAGCGGTTATGCCAGTGCCAACGGTACATTAGACTCGACATTAGAACCTCATCTGCTGAGCAAAATTAAAAGTTACTGCCTTTAGAGTTCGAGCTGTCTGACCTGCAGACATGAAAAAAAAAAAAAAACTGCAAGTACTAAGATCTTTTTATTAGCAACGTGACCAGAAAGTTTTTTTTCTTTCTTTTTTGCTTGAGGCAGGGAGATCGTGTGCTTAACCTAGCAGTGGCCATGGTCAATAAAAAATAATGGCTGCTCAAAGCAAAATATACCTACCTGCCAAAGAGTCATCAATGTAACAAGCAGCATGTTTCACCGGGTATCAGGTTTGCTTGACAATACATTTTCCCTAAATAATACTATGACTGCACTTAAGATGGCCAGAGGCTTTTCTAGGCACTTGCGTGCTGAACAATGCTCACCGTACATGCCCTTGTGGTTGCAGTGATAAAATGGGGATGCGATTCTGTACGACTGGTATCACATCTCCTCACAGAACGCCAAACGAACAAGGAACATTAAAATTGTGCTAATGAGTGACATTTCTTAATCTATCAGACGGCCATGCCAAATAAATTTGTGAGCCTATGTCTGTCTGACTACTTGTGGCAGCACGCTACTCGTTATCACACACAGCAGTCATCAGCTAAAAGAAACACACTTATGTGTGCCTTTTATTTGGCAGGTGCATTTCATGCAAGTGCCGGCTGAATTTCATCAGTGCACCACAACACTGCGTAGAAGGCTGTGGATATCAACAGCATCGTGCTGTGAAGACTGGTAATTATGCACTCATCAGAGAGAAACGTTTACACACATTCAATGTTCACGTGCCCTCTTTTACCAGTCTACAGCTTTTTAGATACATGCATTCTACACAAGTTCGAGCAACTAGCTATTTCGAATTTTTTCTCATTACCATTATCACTGATCAATCTTTGCTTTGACTAATTGCTAATGTTCACTGGATATGATGCAACAGTCTTTTTGCACCAAATCTTTGATAACTTTCTTCCTGATCACCTGTGGTGATATGAGAATGAATATCTCACTTCTTATCATGTTCTGATACGCAATATCCAGAGCAATACTTCAACATTGTAGATGCTCGCATGAGACAGTGTACCTGCCGTACGTGCAATAACTACATTTTCCACATAAAATTGAACAGCTGACAGTTAGAAAAGTCTGCTAAAAACAAAATCACACAAAGGCCTGAATAGCAGCATACTCTATTTATCATGTGTGGCTCTGGTCATATGCATTAAGCCCATCTATCTTTTTGTTTTTCAAGGTAACATCCAAGAAGTATGACTGATCGATGGTTCAATTCTGATTGATTGTGACTATTCCAACAAAATCTATTTCAGATGCTGTGATTCCTGTGCCTGCGCACAAGGGGGGCTCGCTGCCCCTCAAATCATCTGAAGGGGGCACCAATTGTGCCTCATACCTTCCTTTACTCAGTGTAACTTTTTCTGCCATTCTTTATTTCGCGGGGTTATTGCTAGGCATGTTTTCAACAACAATGGTAACCAAGGACCCCTAACGTTGCATTCAAAGATCCGTTTATGTCACACTTTCACTCTGGAAAGCTGGGGACCAACGCAGGCCTTTTTGAGAAGCCCTTTGTCTTTTCATTTTTATCTTTGCCTACACTACGGAGCTCGTTTTCTCTCAGACTTCACCAATAGGGAGGGAGTGGAGTCATGGTGGTGAAGCTTCCCCCCATATAGAACAACCCTGTGCACACCTATGCTGTGATTGCAGGAGTTATACACTTTGTGATATCTCGCAGCAACAATGCATGATCGGTGGCAGGCACATAAAGCAGTCATTGTGAATAGATGCACAAGAGAAAGGACATAATAAAAAAAAGAAAATACAGAGTGCTTTTTGAAGCAGTAAGGAAAAATTCATGCATTACGCGAACAGGGCATATTACTTCCACCCTTGGTATAAAAAATGTAGTGTCCCAGTGAATAGGTAAGACGTGTCACAGGACGTGCTGACAACAGGCCGTCACCTTGACGGTCGGACATTGAGCTTGATAAAAGTTGGCTACATAGCAGAGCGCTTAATAAGCTCCATAAATTAAAGTATTACACAGTGCATTCAAAATATTCAAATGGAATATAGGCAGAATGAAAAGAAAGATAATAAGAAAAGCTCATATTATAAAAACCCCTATGCACTACTTCACTTAGACGTACGAAGCGACCGGCCATCCTAATTCGGCAGCACTCCTTGGCAAAATTGGAGTATATTTGATAACCGTGCATACTCCCAGCGTATAATCAAGAAGTGGCACTGTCATACACTCCGGAGTCAAAAAAGCGATTACAAAGTCAACCAACATTTAAGGGTATGTGGAAAATTCTATCAAGACACCGGTGTAGATGTTCCCAGTGAGAGTGCCTTGGTCCTTGCCAGGACCCAAACTGGACTTGTTTGAAAGCATATGAACAGTGGCAGCACCTGCAGATGCTTGCGGCATTAAAAAAAAAATAAACCAGTGCATTATTTTGCCCAGTAGTAATGTAGAGTATGTGTGTGTGTGTGATGGGTGCATACATTTAGATGTGTTGCAACCACCTGCAAGTGCTTACAGAGCTAATACATCATTTTAAGAAAATTCAGATATTCGAAAGGTGTGCACTTTGCAGCTGCGGCAATATGCCGCAGCTGCAAGAGTGACGGTCTAACACTGGTGTTGCAACAGAAAGCCTGCAATAATGCCAAAATACACAATGAACATGCCTTGCGATATGCACTTGCTTCTGTGAAACTGTCTCAGGACTTCAAACATGACGCATGTACCAAGCCAAGTGTTCCAGTTGTTCTGCCAGTAAGGTTTTCCAGGATATCAGTTAGATGAACATAGGAACTTGTAAGGTATTGTGATCACATTCTTAGCACTAAAGTGGCCTTTACACTTGACCCAGTACAAAAAGGAATACATAGCACACAAAGCATCAAACAAGCACCCACGCACATGCCCTCGCGTGAAGTACGAAATGCCCAAAATATACAAAGGGCCCAACCTTACCACTGTCGGTGAAAGCTTACAGCAATAATGAAAGTGTGAGATTTCTGGATGGTAACTTATCACTCTACTACCTATCAATCTAAAATTCAGTGAAATAACTGCTGAAATATGATACTCAAAAAAAAAAATGTTGCAGGCCGCAAGCTTTACTTCCAGATTAATCATGATGTCCTGTGCTTCGTTATTATGTCCCTGAAATATAAAAAAAATTTCAAGTAGCTATATATGCAAAAGTTTGCACTTGCACTTCTAGTTCAATCAATCTTGGTATGATCAAAGGAGAGTCATTTGACTACAGTTCAACTAAACAAGCACCTATCTTGAATCTCTACTGTTTACCTGCATTTACGTATGTTGTGTTGAACTTCATGTCAAGGAAACTATGTGTGCGACGAAACGGGACTGCTACGTAAGATACTCTTTATAATCGCATACTTGTTAAGGGCAGATACAGGAAAGAAACATCCTAGATTTAACTTATTATAACTAATAACTTGCCTAATCAAGGTTCTACTAGGTACACATTCTCAAGTTCTCTTGAGCTCCCTACAGAAGACTTGCAACTTGTTTATACTGCATTACAGCTTGTAAAGGTGCATTAAGTAGGTTACATCAACAAGAAATCTTCCACTTCCACTTGCAAAGTGTCAAAGACGTCATGGGCCCCTCGTGTATACACAAATCACACCACTCATACGAGTGCATCACAGGTAGTCGTAAATAAAATATGGCCTCTTAACACCGACGCAACATACATCCGCTATATGGCCTTGCAAAACAACTCTAGCTTGAAATGTCAAACTTGCAATAGGAGAGCCACCCCTCGCGACACCCAGGTGTCCACTGATTGCCTCGGATGTGTCACTTAATGACAGATGTCTAAAGAAGCATTTATATGGTGCAAGAAAGTGAAGCAGTAAAGATACACACGTGTTTGCACTGCATCAACATGTCATCTTACATAATGCATAGCAGGTCAAGTGCAAATGGATGGTATGTGCACTCCAAAGCATGTCGTCAACTTGCTCGGTAAATGTATAATGCAACATTTATGAAAAATTAAACCAACACTGCCCTTGTTGTTTTTTCATACCATCGTAACTACATTGAATATTTGTGATGAAATTAAGTTCAAGCTTAGGCCACTTAGGCTGCCAAGAGAATGCATAAGCTTAAAGTGTGCAAAAAAAAAAAAACTAATCACAAGGAACAGACACCGACATTTAGTTCACTGCCTGTCTCAACCCATTGCTTGAGTTTGCACTCATGTTGTTTAGCTTTGAGCAATCCATGATTGGACACATACTTATAATAAGTGTTATGGCTTAGACAGGTCAAATCAGTTGTTAACATGCCTCTGAAAACTTCAACAATCTTGTAACCTCAACCAAAAAATAAGACAAGCATAACTAATGCCCTGGAATCTAGATGCTTCATGTGAGGCTTTTGCATCTTTATTTTACATGTATTCATCTGATTATTTACTCTTGTTATTCTGCTGATAGTTTGTTGAGTGAGCTGAGGTATGCTGGGCTTTTTTGTTGACATCTCCCACAATGCACGCTATGCTGCGTCATACCGAATTGACACAAAGGCATTGTGAAGTTTACTTTTCTTTCCCATTCAACAACTTCAGAAATCATACTCGCATTATGTTCAATACCACGACCTGAAGACAACAGCCAATTTATAACGCTTGTTCTTCCTCGAATTTTGAACTTTTACAAGCGGCTAGCTGGGCTGCTACACAGCTAAATTTAGTAAAAAGCCAACCTTGCATAAGAACCAAGCATAAGTACACAAACAATAGGAGCACAACTCTCAGCAATGAAGAAATATAGCAGCAACAAAATAAAAAGGCTCAATTGTAGCACGAGACCTTATCTAGATAAGTAACCTGGGACAGGGAGTTAGTGAATTTTCGCTTTTGTCCTTTCGGTACACTGCTGAGTAAACGTTCAGGAGTCAGCCCAATATGCTTAACACTTGTAGCATTATTGGCATTCCTTCCTTTCTTTGATGATAAATTTCCATCTACCTCTCACCTTATGAAAGCTTTAGCTTATACGCATCTTGACATTATACTCTGATTAAACGCAGCCGCCATGGCCATTAACAGGGACTGAAATGTTTTGCTTAGCAAAAAAAAAAAAAGCCTTTGGCAGTTGCGTTATGGTGATATCTAGAGGATTTCGCAATGGGATCCAACGAGCTGCTTAGTGTTTCCAAAGGCATAACTAGACCTGGGTGTGTAAGGTGGAGCTGCAGTCTAGATTATCACAGGCTTTGAGCCACAAAAGAGGCTCAAACAGAGCATCAGGCCGATGCACAAGGCTCATGATGAAGCAACAATACGGGTCTCTGGATCAGACGGGTCAAATCAGGCAAAAGGCAGCCCTCGGTCATTAGGTTCCCTAGCATGGAAGGAAGCCTTGACAGGGCCTGTGGAAAAAAAAAAAAAAAAGACTTTAAGCTATAATAACTTTTGCTTTCTACAAATCTGTACACAATATAGTTTATACTTGTGCTAAGGTACTCAGCTCCATAGCTGACTGTGCTAGTGCTGGGCCCACTAAAAGAACAGCCACTACAATCTATAGGAAATAAAAAATGCAACAATTCACTCCGAAATTACACCTAGTCAAATCACTGAATGGGTCCAACTGGTCATACCAGTTTCTAGCAATTGGTGCCAAATGAAATGAATTGGAAACCAACTGGAATGCTGCACTTCAATGGGAGAGACCAATTGGTCATTCCAACTGGTCCACCATAGGCCACCTGGTCTCCCAACTGGAATGCTTGTCAGAGCAATTGGCTACACACACTCCCATTGAAAAACCACTGGAACGAAGCACATTTCAATGACCTCCCAATTGGAATGGTTATTGGCCCAATTGGATGTGCACATTTGAACTGGAAAAGCACTTTCCAGTGAAAGCAGGCTGATTATTTGAGACGGTTTAGTTGTAATGTTTGTCACTAGCATGGAAGTCTTAAAAAAAAAAAGGTAAGGCAGGGACCACAACATCCACAAAATAAGTCAGGTCTCTAGGAAGTGTTATGGCATATACACATATTTAGACAACATAGGAACTCCTAGGGATATTTCAAAACTGGCTTTTATAGGAAGATTCAATTCGTTTAATTTAATTAGCTTTTTGTTTTCTTCATGGAGTTCCATGTGCAAATTCTTTGAAGTCAGCAACGAGTGTGGCACTAATAATTTTGTTATACATTTTCAGAAGTTATGGAACTGAGGAATCTTTGTGAACTGCAGAACTCTGCTGATATGTCAGTACCTTTTCTTACAGACGTGTTAGGAGTACACTGTAACCTTATCGTAGCAGACAGCCTGTGCTCACACAAAAGCACAGGCTGAAAACAGTTGAACAAGGGTTGATTTCACAATAACTCTCCAAAAAAAATAATTTGCAATTGAAGCAGTAAAATGCAGTCAAAATAAGCACTAAAATAAATATAAAACATTCCTGTTCATAAAATTTTGTATGGTTTCTTCCCAAAAGCAATAATCTTACAGTTAAATTTTCTTGACAGTGCATGTTCTGCAGCTAGTCCCATCAGCATGGCCATCCCGCCGAACTGAACCGTGCTTATTTGGCAGCACATACCACAGGTTACCAGCTTTATCAGCATGTTTTACATTCAGCATATTTGTAATACCTATTCACGTTACCACATACCATGAATTCAGCACTATTTCTTTGCATTTGAGGTAAATATTTACCTTTGAACTACTCCAGTTGTTACAGTATTACTTGCTTAGACACACTTCATTTGTTACCCTAACTAGCATTAGCTCACGACTGCAGCAAGCATGATCTGCAGTAGCTACTCTACCCAGCAGGTCTTGTTACATCATTAACAATTTCACCATTTGTGAAGAGGTCGGCACACTTGTCTAGAACACTACCAATGTGGGGGTGCTGACACCCCCTGTAAAGTTTTTTGCACTGCGTGGCTCATGTATCTCGCACACAAGCCGTAATTCGGGGGTGACAACTATTGAGCGACAGGTGGCATTGTGTTCTCGAGCGGTGATCACCACTATCATCATCATGGTTGGTACAGCGGTAGCGCCGGCGGTGACCCCTGGCGGAAAGCAAGCCTTGGTGCTGGGCGAGAGAATGGAGAGTCTCTTCTGCGCGTGGCGTTTGGAGTGAACGGTTGCTCTCGCAGCGTGTCCCGGTGTACGGCATCGCGGGCCGTCTGCCGGGGGCTCGCGCGGTGAGTCAAGCATTGGCGACGCCGCCTTTTATGTGCTCTTGTGTTTGTTATGTTGCTACGTACTGAGTAATATTGTGTAAGGATGTCTTAGCGGGTTGATCACGATTGATGTTATATAATTGGGCTGACGATATCGTCGATCCAAAGTAGCTAAATAAATGTGTGTATTGGTTGATTTGTTCCACCCGTGTCTGCTGTGTCCGTTCGCTCCAAGAGCGTGGCACTCGCCATTTCGAGACCCCACACTAATACGCTCCAGACTGCACTGACGTTTGCCTCCATGGCCGCTCAGATGAATGCTTAAAAGTGGGCTATCTCAAACTACTTGTCATCGGTATACACGGTGACGGAGCGTGCTATTTCGGTGTTATAGACAAGAGTGCTCATCTTTGTACTACAGCCATGCAGTCCATTTTCCTTATTGCCTCGTGATATTCTTCTCTCACGCAGCCTGCCTGATTGCTGACGCAATGTAGAATGAGGAACAAAGAACCCTAAACAAGGAGAATATATCGGCGACCTCGTTCTTGGAAGCTGTGCAGCAGAATGGGTGACGGCTTCACAATGACCCTTGGTAGCAGAAACTGGAGAGCTGTGCTATGAAACCTCCTCTGTATGAGATGTTTTCACCGAACTACTGTTGTGTAATAAAAGCATTTTGTGTAAAGCCACACTTAGCTTTCATTGTATGACCATATGCATCCAGCTGATTGACAAGTTGGAGACTACTTTATTTCTATGGGGACATTCAAAATGTGCAGCACCGTCTGTCGACGATCCCGTAAACTTGATCCACCATGTTTTGTTGGGCACGAACACGTAACCAGTTGCATCACAGCCTTTACGGTGCAAGTTGCTTATTATTTATAATCATTGTGTTATGACTTCCCATTGCTTCATGTGCTGTTCAGGTAATGAAGGAGTCCTGACAGTGCCGGGAAGAAGGTAGAACTAACTATAATTGAATCTATATCATTTACATGAACTAAGAAAAGAACATACTTGTTTTGTCAATAAGATGGGCACTGTGCTTAGGTTCAGAAATTCAGTGCTTAATTTATCAATCTAACATGATTTATTGTACATATTGTAATGTAGATGTAGTGGAGCTCGGGAATGGGTGCGCATGGGGGGCATAGTAAGAGAAAGAGAAGAAGGAAGTGAGATTAGAACAGCTCGCTCGCAGCAAGGGTGCTGTGTCTGTCTCTCTTATTTATTACAATGGCGCAGTCAACAGGGACATTCAATTATTTTGGCACTGGGAGCAGCTATGGTGGCGTCCATGCGTACGAAAGCGATACGGAGCCACAAGCAGCCACTTTTTGTCTCAGTTACCGTGGATGTAAAGATTGCAGAGATGGCGACACAGATGCTACTACGCTGAATCACAATCACTCTCCAGAGTTTGCCCAAACCCGTGTGCCTTCTAAGCTGCAAAAGCATCTACCTTCTACCTGCTTAGCTCGCAAACTTGGATGACTACCAGCACCCCAAACTGCGGCAACAGAATATCTGGCGAACCGTGCTGCGGCGACATCGAGGTAGCCAAGGTCGCCCACCGGAGTGTTTCGCAGCCAAGTGAGGTGAACAAAGACCCCCAAGGCACAGCCAACACCACCCACCAGAGACGTTACTGATCGCGATGACAGTTCAGGGTACACGGCAGGTGGGCCTTCAACGACCACTGCCGCACAGCCAATGTCGTTCACCCGAATGCATTTATGAAGCTTGTGGCGACGCAAAGCGGTGCTTCTGTGTGCGGTGCAGAGAGTGCATGCGCCCGCACAAGAAAGTTATCTTCGAGAGGAAGGGTGATAATAAAAGTTGTTGTTTGGGACGCGAGTTGTTCACTTGCGCAGCTCTGCCGAGCGACGCGTCTCAACATTGGTGACCCGGACTCGGAATACAGACACAGCGACCGGAGTGTCGAACCAGCCGCAATATGGATTCAACGTCCACGACCGACGCCCCTCCGACAGTCTCCTCAGTCGATGGTAAGCTGCCCCCTTTTTGGACTGCGGACCCCGCACTTTGGTTCATACAATTGGAATCTCAGTTCACAGCCAGACGAATCACCACAGACCTTACGAAATACCACTACGTAGTCAGCAGTCTGCCGCCCGCCATAGCCAGTGAAATCAGGGATCTGTTGCTCGCACCACCTGTCGAAAACGCATATGCAACGCTAAAAGAAACCCTTATTCGCCGAGTTATGCCCTCCGAACCACAACGACTGCAGCAATTGCTTCGCGGCACGGAACTCGGCGACCGTACTCCTAGTCAGCTTTTGCGGCACATGCAACAGTTGCTTGGCGGAACATCAAACACGATAGATGGAGTATTGCTCCGAGAACTTTTTTTGCAAAAGTTACCTGCAGGCGTCCGCATGGTCATCGCGGCCTCAGAGCACAAGGATTTAACCGCAGCCGCCGAACTTGCTGACAAACTGGTAGCAATGACACCGCCCACACCCATGGCTGCCGTGCAAGCGCAACAGCCTCTAAACGAACTTCAAGAGATGCGTGAGGAGATTGCTCGACTTGCCGAAACAGTATCAGCTTTGCACGCTAGCAGGAGGGCGCAAACGATAACCGAGCCTAACACGCCGCTATCGCAAGAGCAGCACGAGCATATCTGCTGGTATCATCGGAGGTTCGGAAGTAGTGCGCGTAAATGTGTCCCACCGTGCGCGCACTCGGGAAACAGCCGCGGCAGGCACTGAGGACGACCAGTGCTACTACGTTGCCTCCAAGTCGTCCCTCAGTATTTTTTATTACCGACCGCAACAACGGAGTACGTTTCTTAGTGGACACAGGCGCCAAGGTGAGCGTTATACCGGCGTCACAAGCTGAAAGAAAGAAACCTAGTACATCGCCCTTGCAAGCTGTCAATAACACGGTGATAACAACATATGGCCATCGTTCACTGTCGCTGAACTTCGGTTTCGGCAGAACGTTTAGCTGGGTGTTCATAGCTGCTGATGTCAAATTCGCCATACTAGGCGCAGACTTTCTCCAGTTTTTCGGTCTGTTGGTCGACGTCCGCAACAAACGGCTTCAAGATCCCGTTTCTCGGGGAGCGGTACAAGGCACGCCGTGTTGGCACCCCCCTATCAGCCCGGCCTTGCTTAGTCCGGCTGGAGAAGCGTACTTCACCGCAATACTACAAGAGTTCCCAGAGCTGACACGACAGCCACAGGTATTTCCAGAAGTAAAGCACGGCGTCCTGCATCACATCGAAACCACAGGCCCACTGGTCTATGCGCGACCACGGCGCCTGTCACCCGAGAAGCTGCGGTTGGCTCGACAGGCGTTTGCCCACATGATGGAACTCAGAATAGTACGTCCTTCATCCAGCCCATATGCGTCACCTCTTCACATGGTCCCAAAATCAACAGACGGTGATTGGCGCCCTTGCGGGGACTATCAAGCGCTGAACCGGGTAACCGTGCCAGACCGTTACCCAGTCCCGCACATTCATGACATGACCTCCTTCCTGCATGGTGCTACCATTTTCTCTAAAATAGATCTAGTGCGAGCATATCATCAGATACCCGTAGCACCGGAGTATATCCCCAAGACCGCAATAACAACGCCGTTCGGCATGTTCGAGTTCCTACGCATGCCTTCCGGCTTACGCAACGCCGGCCAAACTTTTCAACGGTTTATGGATGGCGTTGTCCGTGGCCTCGACTTTTGCAAGGTATACCTCGATGATCTTCTGATTGCTAGCAGCACTCCTGAAGAGCACGAGCGGCATCTGCGCTACGTACTTCAGCGACTGACAGAGAACGGCATCGTTATCAATACGGCAAAGTGCGTGTTTGGGGTACCGACACTATCATTTTTGGGCCACAGCATTTCAAGTGCCGGAGTACAGCCCCAGAAGGACAAGGTGGAAGCAGTACAGCAGTTTCCACAGCCGAAAAACCTCCGCCAGCTTCGAGAGTTCCTGGGACTCGTGAATTTCTACCGTAGGTTTATCCCGAAATGCGCCAACATCCTTCACCCTCTCCACAGCCTACTTGCGGCATCTGGATCTAAGGCAACTGCCATTCAGTGGAACGACCAATCCACACAAGCATTCCGGATGATAAAGGAAGCTCTCGCAAATGCTACCATGCTCACGTACCCGCAGCTGGGTGTTCCTCAGTGCGTCATGGTGGACGCCTCCGATGCAGCGATTGGAGCCGTGTTGCAGCAGAGGGTGAGCGGAGTGTGGCGACCAATTTCTTTCTTCTCCAGAAAACTGAGCCCGTCCGAACGAAGGTACAGCACCTTCGGTAGGGAACTCCTGGCCATATACGCGGCTATCCGGCATTTCCGACATTATGTGGAAGGACAAGAATTTTTTGTGCTCACGGATCACAAGCCACTCACCTACGCATTGCGCGAACTCCGATTCTGGTGCTCACGTGGCACGGGAGCTCCGCCAAATGTCGTACATCGCAGAATTCACGACAGATATACGCCATGTTAGTGGCAGGGATAATGCTGCTGCCGACGCTCTTTCGCGCGGTCCAGTGAATGCCATCAGCCTGCCGAGCGGCGTAGACTTCACCACACTTACGACGGCTCAACGCAGTGATGGAGAATTGAAGCGTCTACTGACGTCTTCAACCAGCGCCTTGAAGCTGCAATGGTTGGCAGAACTCACAGGATCCGTATGCTGCGACATGTCTACCGGCAAGGCCCGACCGTTCATCCCCTCGAACCTCCGTCGCAGCATTTTTGACTTGCTGCACAGCTTGGCGCATCCCGGGATTCGAGCCACGCAACGGCTATGCACAGCGAGGTTCGTGTGGCCAGGAATAAACCGGGACGTCCGATACTGGACACGAGAGTGCATCGCATGCCAGCGCTCCAAAGTTCAGCGACATACTGTGACCCCCTTGGGATCCTTCCCTCTGCCGGACTGTCGATTTGCCCATGTGCATGTTGACATTATGGGACCACTGCCGTTGTGCCAGGGGCAAAGCTACTTGCTAACCTGCATCGATCGCTTCACGCGATGGCCGGAGGCCGTGCCCATTCCAGACATGACTGCTGATACTGTCGCCCGCGCACTTATCTTCCACTGGGTGGCCCGCTTCGGAGTGCCAGCAACCGTGACTACGGATCGCGGAACACAGTTTGAGTCCGCCCTGTTCGCAAGCGTCACCCGGCTCTTGGGTACTCACCGCATCAGAACAACTGCCTACCATCCGATTAGCAACGGTATAGTGGAAAGGTTCCATCGCCAGCTGAAGACGAGCCTGACGGCTACTGCGAGTCACAGTTGGGTAGAGGCACTGCCGTTTGTTCTGTTGGGCGTTAGGACGGCTCTGAAAGCAGATATTGGATGCTGCTCCGCTGAACTAGTGTACGGAACAACGCTTCACCTCCCAGGGGAGTTTTTCACTACCAGTAAGGACGAAAACGTGTACGCGAACGCGGACTACGCCGTGCGACTGCGAGACATCATGAGCAAGCTACGCGCTGTTCCTCCGGGCCGCCCGCAGCCCGGCCAGTCTACGTGGACCGGGAACTCTCCTCCTGCTCTCACGTGTTTGTGAGGCACGACGCCGTACAGCCTCCACTCCGGCCCCTGTACGACGGGCCTTTCAAGGTGCTGCGACGGGCAGACAAGCACATTACAATCGATAGAGGTGGTCGTCACGACGTGGTTTCTCTAGACCGCATAAAATCAGCACACATGGACTCCGACAGCGAAGCACCTGCACCACCTCGAGCTCCATCTTCGCAGGCACCCCCGGCAGACCACGTAGCGCAGCCCCAACAAGTCCTCAAACGGTTTACGCGAAGTGGACGGTGTACGAGACCCCCGGTGCGCATGAACTTATGAACCGCAGTGGGTCGTCCGAGTGCGGTCGTTGTGCGCGCACTCACTAGGGGGGGAGTACTGTGGCGACGCAAAGCGGTGCTTCTGTGTGCGGTGCAGAGAGCGCATGCGCCCGCACAAGAAAGTTATCTTCGAGAGGAAGGGTGATAATAAAAGTCAGTTGTTGTTTGGGACGCGAGTTGTTCACTTGCGCAGCTCTGCCGAGCGACGCGTCTCAACAAGCTCCTTATGCACTTTTGCAGCGTGGTTGAGTTTAATGTAGATGTAGTGAAGCTCGGGTATGGGTGCGTGTGGGGGGCATAGTGAGAGAAAGAGAAGAAGCAAGTGGGATTAGAACAGCCGGCCCGCAGCAGACAGTGCTGTGTCTGTCTCTTATGTATTAAAATATTCATAGTCCTTTTAACAGTGACATCCTTTATGCTTGGTTTGAAGTCTCGTCCACACTGAAGGCGAAGCAGAAAAATGAGTAAGCGGGCTTTTCGGGGCAGTGAGATGGTGAGTGCGTGCACCATTTCAGACCGCACGCCTCCTTTGGCTGACCATGTGGCCGAAGAGGCAAGGCATCTCGTGCTTTTGTGCATGTGTCGCTATCACGTGGCACTGCTTCTCTCAAAATACACCACCACCACTGCATGGCATTCTGATTGGTTGCGGCAAAGCAGAGAGCTTTGACGGAAGTTAAAAAAAAAGACCAATCTCCAAAGTGATCCAGCTTGCTGCATCGTTTGCCACTCACTTTTGCTGGCTCGAAAGAGGTTTCCTAGCTTTCTCGCTTCAACCCCGCCATCCTCGGTGCGACTGAGCCTTGAAAAATTATACTGCATTTACAGCTGACTCGTACTACATAGAGAACACAGTGCATTGTGACCACCATTTATATTGCAAGTCAAGTGCTAAATGAACTTACAAACTCGAAGGATGCTACTGTGAGCTTTTCTTTCCTTCAGCAGGCCACAGGTCTTTCAGAGGTACCAGACTGAGCAACATAACATGGCGGCGATAGGCATCTGTCTGTCGGAACTGGCGGTCTGTACCGTGCAGTCTGTCAAGCACACCCAGCACTCCAAAATTGTTGTTGAACCTGCAGAGTCACAACACACGAGAGATTTCTATCCAGCTGACAAGTGCCCGCACGACACCACAGACCAATGCACACTATTCATTATTTTACAAATGCCTCACTGCATAAAATCCTGGTAAGACAGCCAACTACGTGGTGCAGCAAAACAAGCAGGCAGAAAAATATAGTATGCCTCAAACAAACACAACATACAAGATGTAGAAATACACCAAACCTCGATAACATAAATTTATTGAGATTGGATAAATACTTTGCCTTATTTCAGTGGCAGACAAATTAAATCTGGCAAAAGCAAAAACATCTCAGAAAGCAATCGAAGGCAATGAGCATGCCACCCTGGGTCTTCTTAAGGAGGATAGATTAAAATTTTATGCATTTCGAAGCATGTACTCTGGCAAACTTCTTTCTCGCACTCTTCAGATGTCTTGGGATGCCTCAGGAACTTGCATCATTCATTGCAGCCCAATACAGCATTTGTGTCACCCCTTAAAAAAAATGCACTGCACATACTGTATTTTTCAGAGTATAAGACGTGACTTTCTGAAATTTTAGTAGGTGCATCTTATGCAAAGGTGCATCTCATATGTTCTAACTGTCATGTGATCTTGAGCGAATATATGTTCATATTTTACTTGCAAGTATGATCACCTGTACACGATAGCATTAATGAAAAAAGATATTCAATATTGTTATAGCAATGAAGCAACCGTTACCTTGGATGTCAGTTACTTGCAGTGCGGCGGTCATGCAGAATATAGCAGCGATAAAGGCTGTTAGTATAATACCCGTGCCACACGAGCAGAGAAAATGGCATTTACCTCCTAATGCCTTCAGATTGAATGTCATTCGCGTGGTGCCACATGGATGAACGAAATGGCATTTGCCCAAATGCCATTCGTCACCTAATGCCATCGCCAGAACTCATTAGACTGAGAAATGCGTACTCTCGACGGCACACCTGATGAAGTAAATGTATAAAATGACATTTGATTCGACTTGAAGGAAACTTTTCGCGTATTTCATTTTCACTAATCACTTAAACAAGTGCTTAAAAACTTATCTTCTGCTGGTAAACACTGTAAAATAAATGCGACAAGCGCCATTTTCTTTTTACGCTGCGGATCTTAAGTTGCTAAATGGTCGGTTGCAACATCGTGAAACAAAGTAACAAACAAAATCTAATGGCGACATAATATGCTTACTTATACATTTATTTATTATATGTTCTGTATGAAGATTCTAAGCGCTTGTTTATTTTTTTTTATTGCTACTCACCCAATGCTCACAAAGATGGTGCTGCGATCGACATCATCAAGCCAAATGTCATTAGCTTTGGATGTGTAACCGTGCCGCCGAAAAAAAAGTCTTTGAATGCCATTTTCTATGCCCGTGTGGCTTGGGTATAATACACACTATATAGTACCAATTGTTTCTTCTTAAAGCACTAAATCTATGAAGCTGATACATTAAATAAAAAAGGGCACCCCATTGTGCGCTATTTGCATCTCTCAGGACTAATAATGAAGTTTGAACGCCCAACCGCAATGTTTTGTAGCGACAATGTAACACTCGTGATTCAGTGGTTCCAAAAACGAAAACACCCATCTGTTATCATGATCAGTTTCCATGTGCGACTTCTTGGCAATGCAGCAGCAGTCGTAGCTTCCGGTTTCCTGTTGCCATTCACCTTTAGTGAGTGAGTGAGTGAGTGAGTGAGTGAGTGAGTGAGTGTGTGTGTGTGTGTGTGTGTGTGTGTGTGTGTGTGTGTGTGTGTGTGTGTGTGTGTGTGTGTGTGTGTGTGTGTGTGTGTGTGTGTGTGTGTGTGTGTGTGTGTGTGTGTGTGTTTCGACGGTTTCGCCTTTTTGGTAGGCCACCCAAGTTTTGCTGTTACTGCGCAACTGTACATCTTCCTGCCTAGCCTCATACTGTTACCGTGTGCCGGAGGATGTGGCTTCGAATGAAATGTGATAATACTCACTTTCTACATCTTAGGACAGTATTATGAGTTTTATACTGCTGCTTACAGATATTCGGTGCCTTGCGGCACAACGTATTTTGCAATGAATAAACTCGGCATGCGTAATAGTGTTTCATCATGTTGACCGGGTTAAGAATGGGTGCGTCTTAAAACAGAGGTGCAATAAATATATATATTGCAACGAGCAAGGTTGCGTAAAAACACAGGTTATTATTCCAGAAACGTTAGCCGCAACAAGCTGGTACAGGCAGGAACCCGGCAAGCACGAGCCACACACGGACGTCAACGTCTTCTTTCACGCTGGCACAGAGCTGGCGCCACTATGCTTCGGTACAATTACTCCCCGCGCAGAAAGGAGCCAACCTGGCGACCTAGGGAAAGGACACGACAAGGGGGTCATAGCACGGTTTGAGGCGTGATACGTGTACTGTTTCACGCCCACGGCAGCGTTGGTCCGAGGGTGGATCAATAGGCTCAACTTCATAGTTGACAGGAGATGTTTGCCGCACCACACGGTAGGGGCCATGGTATTTCGACGAAAGCTTCGGGGAAAGACCGGGAGGAGTAGACGGGACCCAGAGCCAAACCAGCATTCCTGGGTTATAGTGTACAGTAGACGCAGAGGAATCGTGGTCAGTTTTCTGGCGCCATTGGTCTTGTGCGGTAAATGAGCGAGCGAGTTGACGACACTCTTCGGCATAAGCAGTTGCTTCGGAAACAGGCGTTGCTTCGGAAACATCAGGCCTGTAAGGGAGAATGGTGTCCATGGAGCATGATGGCTCACGTCCGTACAGAAGGAAGAAAGGAGAAAAGCCAGTGGTTGTTTGTGGCGCAGAGTTGTACGCGTACGTGACAAAAGGGAGCACTTGGTCCCAATTAGTGTGGTCGTCAGAGGCGTACATGGCAAGCATATCTCCAAGGGTACGGTTAAAGCGTTCTGTCATGCCATTGGTTTGGGGATGGTATGCCGAGGATTTCCTATGGACAGTGCGACATGCCTTGAGTAGCTCGTCGACGGCGTTCGAGAGAAACACGCGTCCACGGTCACTGAGTAATTCACGAGGTGCACCGTGTCGCAAAATGAGATGGTGAAGAAGAAAGGACGCAACGTCTTTCGCAGTGGTAGCAGGCAGCGCAGATGTTTCAGCGTAGCGTGTTAAATGATCCACGGCGACGATAATCCACCGGTTGCCTCGAAGAGAGTTGGGTAGAGGACCATAAATATCAATTCCGACGCGGTCGAATGGTCTCGCTGGGCAGGTTAAGGGTTGCAAAGGGCCAGCAGTGCTGTGAGAAGGCGTCTTGCGTCGTTGACACGTGGTGCATGACCGAACGTACTGGCGAACGTGCCGATACATGCCGCGCCAGTAGTATCTTAGACGAAGGCGAGAGTAAGTCTTAAATACTCCAGCGTGGCCACACTGGGGGTCATCGTGAAAGGCAGCGCAGATGTCCGAACGCAAATGACGAGGGATGACAAGGAGCCACCTACGGCCATCCGTCACGTAATTGCGGCGATACAACAAGCCTTCACGGACAGCAAAGTGTCTTGCTTGACGAGAGAGGGAGCGTGAAGTCGTTTCTGAGGAACTGTGAGAGAGGACGTCGAGCAAAGAATTGATCCAGGGATCCTTGCGCTGTTCGGATGGCATGTCAGTGATGCTCAACGATGACGAATCGCAAATGGCAGTTGATAAGCAGGCAAGGTCAGGAGGCAGTGGAGAACGGGATAGTGCATCGGCGTCTGAATGTCTGCGTCCTGAGCGATAAACAACACGGATATCGTATTCCTGAAGGCGTAAAGCCCAACGAGCGAGGCGGCCAGTGGGATCTTTCATGGACGCTAACCAGCATAAGGCATGGTGATCTGTGACAACATCAAACTGGCGTCCGTAAAGGTAGGTGCGAAATTTTCCTATAGCCCAAATGATAGCCAAGCACTCCTTTTCCGTGACGGAATAGTTGGACTCTGCCTTCGTTAGTGTACGGCTGGCATAGGCGACAACGTACTCGTCGCAGCCATCCTTGCGTTGAGCGAGAATGGCACCGAGGCCGACACCGCTTGCATCCGTGTGAATTTCAGTGGGTGCATTGGGATCGAAGTGGCGGAGAACTGGCGGAGAGATGAGTAGCCGGCGTAGCGCCGTGAATGCCTCATCGCAGTGGGAATTCCAGCCAGAGAGGTCCGTGCTACGGGAGAGAAGTTGAGTCAGAGGGGCAATTATAGAGGCAAAATTGCGAATGAAACGCCGAAAATAGGAACACAAGCCTATGAAACTACGAAGCTCCTTTAGGGTAGTAGGCTTGGGGTACTCGGCAACGGCACGCAGTTTGGCAGGATCTGGCGATATTCCTTCTTTTGAAACGACGTGGCCGAGAATTGTGAGTTTGCGGGCGCCAAAACGACATTTCTTGAAGTTAAGTTGCAACCCGGCTGCCGTAAGGCACTGGAGAACTTGTTCCAGACGGGAAAGATGAGTTTTGAAATTCGCCGAGAATACAACTATGTCGTCTAAATAGCAAAGACAGATGTGCCATTTAAGTCCCCTGAGGACACTGTCCATCATTCTTTCAAAAGTCGCAGGCGCATTGCAAAGACCGAAGGGTATTACATTAAATTCATATAAGCCGTCAGGGGTCACAAACGCCGTTTTTGGACGGTCTGGTTCAGCCATTGGTACTTGCCAATATCCAGAGCGCAGATCCAGTGAAGAAAAAAACTCCGCACCTTGAAGGCAATCCAAGGCGTCATCAATGCGTGGCAGGGGATAAACATCCTTGCGTGTGATGTTGTTTAGTCGACGATAATCCACGCAAAACCTGATGGAGCCATCCTTTTTTCGCACGAGGACCACTGGCGAAGCCCAAGGACTGTGTGAGTGCTGAATAACACCACGTTGCAGCATCTCGTCGACGTGTTGAGTGATGACGTCACGCTCGGCCTGCGAGACGCGGTAGAGGCGCTGACGAAGTGGAGTATGATGACCGGTGTCGATATGGTGAGCGACAACTGACGTGCGTCCCAAGGGAGGTTGTCCGTGGTCGAAGGAGGCGCGGAAACGGTCAAGTAGTTGAATGAGCTGATTGCGCTGGTCTTGCGTAAGGCCGGTGTCTACGCTGCGCAACAGAACGTCTTCGTCAGGTAGTGAGGGCGCGGTGGCAGCTGTGACAGCATCCACGGACATCGGTGTCGTATCAGAACGGGCATCGAAAGGAAAGATGTCATCATAAGTGTCAAGACTCCCAATGCATTCGCCATGCAATAAGGTAGCGGGACAAGGGAACGGATTGCACACGTACACGGCACTGGAGCCATCGGCAAGTGTGACGGCAAACGGGACGACAATGTTCCGGCGACGAGCGCATTCTTGTGACGGCATAAATAGGGCAGTTGAATCGGAAACGGAGTTGCACAAAAGAGATACCGCGGTGACCGAAAAAGCAGAAATGACGACGTCAGCGGCGACGATCACCTTTTTGGGTGAGCGAGGGAGATCTATGAATGTCGTGCTGAATGGAAACAAAACGAGTTGAGCACGAGCGCAGTCGACAACCGCATGATTAGCGGAAAGAAAGTTCCATCCCAGGATGATTTCATGAGACGCATGCGGAAGGACGACAAATTCTACGATGTAAAGCACTCCTTGAATCACAACACGAGCAGTGCATGTGGCAGAAGGTTGGACGTGTTGCGAACTCGCCGTGCGTAAAGAAATTTCAACCAGTGGAGTCGTCACTTTGTTCAGTTTGCGGCATAACACTTCACTGATTATACAAATAGCGGCACCTGTGTCGACAAGAGCAGTTGTGGCGAAACCGTCCACAAACACGGCAATCTCGTTAGGGGGCGATAGATGAGGCCTTGGAAATTTCGTCGGTGGCGCAGCTCTTGCCTCAGGAACTGCGACTGTCAGTTTTCCTCCTGGGCGTGGTTGGAACGGCGAAGCATGGGGGAAGGAGACCGAAGACGGGGTGAAGGAGATCGACGTCGGCTGAAGTCTGGTCGACGTAAGCGGGGGTCATGCGAATCAGGTGTCACATGCGATTCTGATGGCCGAGGTATGTTGCCGGAATGCTGCACATCATTAAAATAGAATCCACGGCGACGACAGTAGCGCGCGACATGTCCTGGAATACCACAGTTGTAGCAGATGGGCCGGTTATCCGGAGTACGCCAAGAGTTGGCAGGTGCTCGAGGTGGTGGAATGGGCCGATTTACCGGATAAACTGAAACTGGTGGCCTGTAGTAGTTGGTGGCTGGACTGTATGAAGGGAGCGGCGGTTGGGCAGAAGGTCGGCGGACGGCTTCTGCATAAGTCAGCGGTGCAGCCACTGATATTGGGGATGTGGGCGAAGGGAGAGCCTCGGCAACTTGCGTCTGAATAGCACGGCGAAGTGAGTGGTCCAGTGTTGTGGGGGTCTCGTTGATGGTGGCGACAAGAGAGAGCTGTCAAGCAACTTCCTCCCGGATGTACTGTTGAATTTGAGGCATTAACACGCTGTAGTCGGGGCCACTGCTTTTGCACTCCAAGGCCGAAATATCAGCTGTCTGCGTATTAGCGCGACATGTAGAAACTCGTTGCTTGCGCAGCTCATCAAAACTTTGACATAACTGAATCAAGGCCGTGACGGTCTGTGGGTCTTTGGCCACAAGCATATGAAAAGCGTCGTCATCAATGCCTTTCATTATGTTCTTTATTCTGTCAGCCTCCGTCATCCTGTCATCAACTCGCCTACAGAGGCTGATCACATCCTCAATGTAGCTTGTGAAGCTCTCACCATTTCGCTGAAATCGTCCCCGCAGTCCCAGTTCAGCGCGAAGCTTACGCATGGCTGGACGACCGAAAAACGAGGTGACGGCCTCTTTGAAAACCGACCAGGAGGGGATGTCGGCTTGGTGGTTGGTGAACCATAGGTTGGCCAAATCCGTCAAGTAGAAGATGACGTGAATCAGCTTCGCAGGGTCATCCCACTTGTTAATCGCGCTGGCATGCTCGTACTCTGCCAGCCAGTCCTCGACATCTTGATCTTCAGTGCCGTTGTATACTGGTGGGTCACGCAGACGAAGTACACCAGAACACATGACGGGTGGCAGCGTGGAAGAGCCTTGTGGGGGATCGACGCGCTCGGTCATCGTGGACTGAGATGGTAGCTTACGGCTGCGGAGCTCCAGGACGTTACCCAGCACGTTTCCACCAAATGCAACGAGCAAGGTTGCGTAAAAACACAGGTTATTATTCCAGAAACGTTAGCCGCAACAAGCTGGTACAGGCAGGAACCCGGCAAGCACGAGCCACACACGGACGTCAACGTCTTCTTTCACGCTGGCACAGAGCTGGCGCCACTATGCTTCGGTACAATATATACATATATCATTTTTTCATGCAAAAGTAAAAAAAGTAGGTGCTACGTTTTACACAAAGGTGCAACTTATGTGCCAGAAATTACGGTAATATGCTTTGGCTCAGACTTTTTAAAAATTCTCAATAATCTATAATTTGGAATAACCAGCCACAGCAGCTTGTTGTAGTTGTTTGTATTCAATCATGTCACATGTTTGTGACAGTAAAGCATAGAAAACTAAAGCTAGTAAAGATGGCACTCTTTATTGTACTGTCTTTACCAAGAAATAACAGAAAACGAAATAACACTTGCAATCCAATGATAGTGGTGAGTACAATCATTGGTCATCAACAATATGGCATGAAAACGCCGTCTTTCATACATCATGCATGATTACACATTCCAGTGTTATTGCTGGTGATAGCTCCAGAACAAACTCAACTACTCACGCTGTGTGCAAAATGTTATCTGAATAATCTAAAACAATCACAAAGTTTCCAAGATATATAATGCAGCCTGCATCAAGTGCTGGTAAGTAGGGGTGTGGGAATATTGGAAAAATTTAGAATAACAAATTGAATAGCATTTACTTTATTCCTTACTCAAATCAAATAGCACTTATTTTAAATATACCAAACATTTTTCAAATATTCTTCCAATAATCGGCAACAACGAAAAATGCTCACAAGATTGAGACGTTATATCAGTTAGGTGTAACTCTTTTTTTTTTCATTATCGAAATACTACCAAGGTGCACGCAGCCTAAGCACTTACAGGGCTTTTGACACTATACTGATCACAGGAAAAAGCCGCTCTTGCTCAAAACTTCAGTGTGACCAAAGCGATAGTGTCAGCAGTCCATTATCGTCCCCGTGATGTCTGTTATGATGTAACTCATAAAAACTGCTCAATCTTTATGAATTATTTTTGTTAGAAAGCTGTTGACAAAGTACCGCCTTGAATACTATAGTCAGTGCTATATTTGAGCCTGAAATTACAAAATATTTCGAAGGCTCTAGTTGGTGCTGTATATGAGCTAGCACTCTCAAACCATGACAGGTAGATTGCCACTATCCCTCACGAGCAAGGTATATAACAGCTGCATCTTGCCGGTACTTAGCTATGGAGCAGAAACCTGGAGACTTACAAAGAGGGTTTAGCTTAAATTGAGGACGACGCAGCGAGCTATGGAAAGAAAAACAGTAGGTGTAACCTACTGTTTTCCAGTAGGTGTAACCTACTGTGATGGCGAGACAAGAAGAGAGCAGAGTGGATTAGGGGACAAACAAGGGTTAAGGATAACATAGTTGAAATCAAGAACAGAAAATGTACGTGGGCTGGGCATGTAGCGCGTAGACAGGATAACCGCTGGTCATTAATGGTAACTAACTGGATTCCCAGAGAAGGCAAGCGGGTTGGGGGGAGACAGAAGGTTAGGTGGGCAGATGAGATTAAGAAGTTTGCGGGTATAAATTGGCAGCAGCAAGCATAGCACCGAGTTGACTGGCGGAACGTGGGAGAGGCTTTTGTCCTGCAGTGGACGTAGTCAGGCTGATGATAATGATGATGATGATGAGCAGGCCTCGGTGTACTTTTTTGTTGGTTAGAACTAATCGTAATGTTCTTTTGTTAAAACTTGTGAACATTTGTTTTTAAAAAATGTTGCCAAATTCTCAGGTTGTTTTATAAATTGTTTCTTCACCCATCTAGGGCTGCTTTGTAAATGGTTGCCCTACTATTCGAAAACTACTCAAACAGTATTCAAATTGTATACATATTCAATTTGGTGTTGCCAATATTTCGTTCATATTTGATTTTGCCTTAAAAATTTTTGCAAGAATTTCTTTCTGATGTTGGGGGGGATGACACCACATCCTGCTTCCCAGGCAGGAGATGCGTCCAACCCAACCGTTGCGTACGTTGACGCCGCCCAATACCGAGAGTTTACTAAAGCATATGCAATAAGCGTAATCACTCTCCCCGGCAACAACGCCAATTCACCTCAAATTAAATCGGCTGCTTCTGTCCGTGTGCTTAATACGACAGAAGCTGAGGAAGCGGCGATAGCGCTAGCAGCAGCATCCGGATTCACCACTATACTCAGTGACTCAAAGGCTGCTATATCCAACTTCGCACGTGGCATTGTGGCCCCCACAACTCTGCGTTTACTATTGCCCAGTCTCCTTACAGATGCTGAGGAAGACGCACTATCCTCCATTGCGCTGGTATGGGTGCCGGCTCACGCGGGGAACCCAGGGAACGAGGCGGCCCACCTATATGCTCGAGGATTCGTCAGCCGAGCGGTGGTACCCGCCTCTGATTTGGAAAACCCTGGTGAAGCCTTGACATCCTACCATGACATCACACAATATTACCGTCTTTCGAGGCAGACAAAACCACCCCCGCACCATAAGCTAACTAAGCGCCAGGAGGTTATCTGGCGCCGCTTGCAAACACATTCATTTCCGTGCCCATACATTTATGCACGTATATACCCCGACTCGATTGATCCGCATTGCTCGCATTGTGGCTCAATAGCCACACTTAATCACATTCTCTGGGCCTGCAGGGAAGATCCCCCCTCTCTCGATCTCCTAGCCGCTCCCTCGCCAGAGGGGTGGGAGGCAGTTCTGACCTCCACCAGCCTGGCCGTTCAGCTCCAGGCCGTACAAAGGGCAGAGGAGGTGGCCATCAGGTTCAGCCTGGCGGGTCACCTACCTCCTTAAGTCTGACGACAATAAAGTTGTGTTCTCTCTCTCTGCCTTAAAATTTACTATTTACGCTCACCTATTGGTAGCACATATCTATCCACTTAAGTAACAGAGGCAGTTTAGACTCTTGAACGCAACCCATTTTTCCCGTAGTTCATACTTGTGGTCAAGAAAATGCCAGATGCATTTCCCACAGTATAAACTGAAGTTTTTTTCATAATCAATCTATCTTGACTTAATCTCAATGTGCTTTGTGTGATAGCAGACAACCACTTCAGTGAAGCCACAAGGATGTTTGACAGGTCAGTAAACCTGCCGCTCCAAGACCAATGTCAATACTTTTGTTGTTGTTGTTGCTCTAAATGAATACAGCTAAAAACAAATTGTGCATAAATTTTGAGCTACAATTTGATTTTTTTAAATGTGAAAATGGAAACATGACTGACTGCAGAATAATAAAATATTTAATTACATGCTAATTAGAAATAGTGCAGTAATGCAATGAAAGAGGCTAGTTGGTTCATGTTGAGAATGCTACTTGGAAGTGCGAAAATTAAAGCACAAAAGACACACAAGGTAGGAGAAGACGAGCACTGTGATTCTAATTTCTTGTGTATCTTGTATATTTTACGCTTTCGAGTGTTGTATTTAATTAAACGGAGTTTTATTCAAATGCACAAAGGCACGTTTAGAAAAAGAACGGCAAAAGGTGTCAACGCCTTATGGGGTCCTCCCACATGAAACAACAGTTTCAGTAAGTTTAATTACCATCAGGTATCCTTACGTACTTAACCAAGTATTGTTTCATCCAGGAATAATTACTGAAGCTTGCACAAAACAATACACTCAAACCTTATTGAATCTTGCACATAAAAGTTCCTTATATCCAAAAACTCGTTATAAAGGTTTGTTTTTAACACTATAACTATTGCAAGACTATTTTTAATTTATTTCATTATGATCGATAATTTGCCATAACCAGGTTTGTTATAATGAGGTTTAAGTTATACTGTTTCATTTTTTTTTTTAATGCACTTTCAAGTGTCTTAAAATTATGTAGTAGGGTTATGACACATTAGCGGACAGTGTATCATAATACGCACCTGACAGGGTGAAGCACAATCAGATAAAAATAATGAAGCAAGTTCACATGAAAATATTATCAACAGAACACGCTCACTTGAGGTGGTGGTAGTCATGTGCCTCTGGCGACGGGAAGAATGGCAGGTGGAAGCCCGAGTGGGCATTCAGGCTGGACAGCAAGGCCACGCTGAACCAGAGCCAAGCTGTAGCAGTATGAGAGCCGAGCAGCAGCACACCTAGCAAAGGCGGCAGTAGATTTGAGCAGATGTGCTCCACTGGGTGGCAGTAGACGGCCGTGATGGCAATTGGGGCTGTCCACTCGTGGTGCTGCTTGTGTATGTGCCGGTACAGGCGAGGATGGTGCAATAGCCTGAACAAGGCACAAGAAAATAGAACACGCACCTCTCAAAAGCAGAACATTTGCAGTTACAGCAGCAGAATCACAAACCTATTTGCCTGGAACATCCGAAACAAGAAAGTACAGTGGAACCTCGATTATACGACTTTCAGGGGACTACGCAAAATCGTCCTATAAACCGGGCGTCGTATTTAAAAACTAAGAATAAGGCAGTGACAATCAGCGTTGCCCGAAAAACAGTTACAGAATGCCGGAATAAGCTCATGGCACACATTTTTGTGCTTCTCCAAGAAACGTATATTAAATTAATTTTTTTTTGAAAATGGCAGCTAATGGCAGCATTACCTTGTTGAAGGTGATGAGAACAAACCTTTTCTCAAATAAAAAAAATCTAATCTGATGCGCATCCGTTTGCTGATAAATCTAGTGTGAAACTGGCCTGTGCGTGCAAACGAAACCGAAATCACATTGGCAACAGCCTTTTGTCAGAAGAGTTATACACAATGTCACCGCCACCACATAACGAGCACGAAGCACAAGTTTGCATAGGATGCCCTTGTGTGCGACTAAGTTGCGCACATTGTAACTTGTTGCCTAGTGAAATGCAACTAGTGATGTCCCGCTGCTACTATGAACGTACATGTCAAACAAAAGTTATGTTTCATGGTGAAAGTAGCTGCGTCAAATCCTTTTGCATGTTCAAGGCATGTGACGGCGAGTGCCTCAGACAAAGGCAGGAGATCAGCTGCATGTCGATTAGGAGAAGTTTCCACGAACTGAAAACATGAAGGCACTGTCTCACTCTTTTTACTTTTTTAACCATCAACCTAGGGGAACGTTCTTAGTTTGCACTCGCGAATACTTGGTCGGTGCTTGATTTGAGTAAAGCCATCTTTTTTTCTTCTTGGACGAAACTGGAACGTCGTCATAAGATGCGGAGTCAGCCTACAATTGCATCGTACAGCCAAGGTTTTTAATACATCACACCTGTGGGCATATCGCCGGAACCAAGCCAATTCGTCATAAAATGTGGGTCGGTGCGAAACAGGAAGATGTATAATCGAAGTTCCACTACACAATAATACCTGTTAATATATTAAAATGGTTAAAATGTAGTTGCTGTGAATCCTTGACCATGTCTTATACAGCCAGTTGCATTCCCTGACAACTTGAGCTGTGGTGGCTGGTCCCATGCCTACCAGTCCGTGAATCTTCAGCACACATTTGGTGACTTACTATATGAACTTTCTCATGAACGAATATTGGTCTTTTATTCAAAAAGAGCGTCTTATCATGATGCCAGAAAGTGGTCACGACGGTGTAGAAATTTATGACATTTCAATCCTTGCTACAGCCGGCTGAGTTCTCTGCTGTGTCGCTAAAGCAGTCTTGCTATTATATTGCTGGAGTGGGATCTTAGCAGACAAGCAAGTGAGCAAGCTGAAGTAAGCGCCAAAGCACCACAAACATGGCAAATACCAAGCACAGTCTAGGAGACAGCTTATGCCATTCTAGCATGTACACAGGGCAAACCTAAAATCCCAAGGCATCCTTGAATCAAACAATGCGGTAAATCTGAAGACAAACTAGAGGAGCGAACAACACGAAACAGCAGTGCTTCATATGGTGTATTAGCTCCTCTGCTTCATCTTTTTTTTTTACCATGCTGTTTCCTGGTTCAAGATGTGAAATGAACTATTTAACAAGTCGGATAGTTCGTGACGTCGAATGCCTCATTTGGGAGATCAGCTTCATGAAAAAAGCATACCAGCTGCTGATGAACGCACATACCTGTGTGCGTAGTAGAAGCCTGCCTCTTCCACCAGCACACAGACTGCCAGTTCGAAGAGGACCCAGTGGAAGGTGGGTAGCTGTGGGCTGCGATCATAGCCACGCCACACAAGCAGCTGGTGGGCTATCAGGCCAAAGGGCAGCCCCACCACCAGCTGGTTGAAGAGCACCTGCCGTACCACTCGCCATACGTGGCTGAACTTGACCTGTGGTAGGAGTCCAACATAGACTTATTTAAGTTCACCAAAGCACTACCAAGTTGCGCCTTTTTCACCATTGTGGCCATTGGCAGGATAAAAACATCATCACTTGCACAGCAAAAATATTAGTAAGGTATTACTGACGAAACAAATAGAATTATTGTAATCAATTATAGGGACACTCCAAGTGAATTTTCACACTATTCTCCTGTAGCATTGCCAGAGAGAAGGGGGGGGTCAACAATATTTTATTATATAATGTTTGTACGTTATAGGTGTGTCAAGGCTGTGGCTAGAGCAGAACCCCTCATGGAAGATGCGGAGCCAGACCAGGAACCATGTTCAATCATCTAAGCCTCTGCCCCAACTGTCCGCTGCCAGCAGATGCCAAGTGCCACGAGCGTACCCGCGTTCACCATTTCTCTCGTCTTTCCACAATCGCACAGTCGCAGCCACCGCTCCCATAACGTTCATTTGTATGTATACGTGTATATATACAGATTAAAAATTGAAAATTTAAAGGGTGGGTGGAGTTGAACCCCCTCAGCCCCCCTGGCTACTCCAGTGCTATCTTCTACCATAATGTTCCAGATAAAGTCTGCAATAAGATCCTATCAGTACAGACTTTTGGGCTAGTTGGTTTCATACAACCATGAAGCCATCGTGCTGAAAACACGGACCGAGGAAGAGGAGCGCACGTCCTGTCCTTTTTCTAGTCCATGTTTTCAGTGATATGGCTTCACTTAAGATCCCATCAGGCCATCCTGGGACTGCAAGGTAGGACCCATCGAGCGAAAGGAAAGATGGCAGGAGAATGCAAGAATGGCACCTCCTCTAATTCACTACAAGGCTGAGCACATAGGCCGTCTGCATGAGCAGGTAATTGCATTACATATTCATCATGCAATAATGCACCTAAATATCTAGGTAAAAAAAAAGCAAAGCAAGGTCTTGTTTAGGAGCTGTGGAGGCGTGCTCGAAACAATATGGCCAATGGCCAGTGAGACGACAAAACAAGAAGAAAACAAAAGGTAAAGACTCACTGGGTATGGAGCTGTGTCCTGGATTTTGTATCGCAGCAGAAACGCAGGACGTCCAGTGAGGTCCATCAGCGTATAAAGACCACCAAAAACCCAGTAGACCGCAAAGGTGACTGCAAATGTGCCTGCAAGACCATCCGCGATGCTTTTTTTTTTCACTGTAAAAGGTGTCCTAACGCAGAACAGAAATCGGTCGGAAGGGTCTGTTTCTGTTAGAAGCAACCATATAAAGCCAATGTACAAATAATGAAGCCAAGGTAACTGTAAGAAGTGTTTGTAGCTTTTGAACTGAAATGGAATAATTATGACATGAAAGTAAATAAAAGGCGACAGAAAGAAAGCATTTAGTTTTGGTGGGAACCAAACTTACATCCTCTATGTTATGCTTGCTGTGCGACGACAGCAGTTACACTGTCCATTAAGTTCACATCAACATATGTGAGTGCAACTTTGGGAGTGTTATGCAAGGGCACTTGTGGTCATGGTAGCTAATGTGGAACACTCTTTTTCACTACGGCATAACATAGTATGTGAACTTTTAAAAGAAGTCAGCTGACCAATGAACCCTGGTGTGATGGTTAAGGACGTTCGTCACTATGTTTGTTGACAGCGGACGAAAAAGGATTCACATCAACAATGGATGCGAACAAAAGAAGCGTTATATTGTACACTAGAGAACGTCATGGCAGGCGAAAATAAAACTATATGTCCAACCCTACACGCCGAGCGTCACGCAACATGTACGAGAGTCAGACCTCTAGCATGCGGAGAGCTCGCGGCTACGCTTACTCCGAGTCCAGCGCGTAGAGTTCTCAGTTCACAAGAGGAAAACGCTGCCTCACAGTTTGGGTCCCCGTCGTCCCAACATGATGCGATTGTCGACGTGCGCGAGGGCAAAGGTGGCACGGCTGGAGCGGCTGGAACGGCTTATGGCACACGGATGCGCTACCGTGTGCAGCGCCGTTTAGTCAGACGTCGCGGCCAGCAGTCAGGGTCGCAACTCCTGTGGTTCAGGGTCAGGCCCCGGCTCACGAGGACCACGCCCGGTAGGCCTCGCCACGAACCTGCTCCCGGCCACTGCACCCAGGCAGGAGCCGTTCAGCAGGCCCCGTCCTTGCACCTTGAACAGGCCGGCGGACTCGACCCCGAACGAACACGCCGGAGCTCGACCTGGCCGACACGTACGGGTCCCACGTCCGGCTCAGGAACGCTCCCAGGCACTCGTCCTCTCGAGCGGCGCACTGCTTCGTCTGCCTTCGAGGCCTCCACGCTCGAGCTCGCTTTTTCCACGTTCCTTCTTCCTCTCCTCTTCTTTTTCATTTCTTGTTATCGCCTTCGTGCCACCTGCCCTCCGCTCGTCTTCTTTAGTTTCGGTTTGGCGTTCCTCGGCGCTTGCAAGTCCTTTTAGCACAAATCGTACCTAAACACAGCACTTTTGTGTCCATTCCTTACAAATATCCCCCTGCTCAAGAAAGTTGTTTAGGGGGAAAACAACTTTTCACAAGCGCGCGAGGTGGAGTACCCAAAAGCGAAAACATAGCAAAAAAAAAAACATTTACAGAAGTTCATTCCGCTAGAGAAAGGGTGAATTAACATGAAAAGAAATCGTGCCCCCACTAAACGCTAACCAGCGGAGAAGTGAAATGCGGCTGAGGTAGTCGGCACCTACGTTGTCAGAGCCCTTAATGTACTCAACCACAAAGTCATACTCAGTAAGCAATAGGCTCCCTTTCGTGGTATTTCTTGAGAAGGTTAATGTGAAAAAGACTTCTCCGTGTTCCGAGATCTATCTCGTAGTCATAGTCACTGCGTTTTTCAAGCACTGTGAAGGGTCCCTTCCATGTCAAGATCAATTTATTCTTATCTGATGGTAGCAACAGCAATACTTTGTCTCCGGGTGATAGGTGTCGAACTCTTGCTTTCCTATCGAAATATTTCTTCTGTGTCATTTTCGCCTTCAGGAGTTCTTCGTGCGCTACCTTGCAGGTGTCTTGCAGTCGCTCCTGGAGATCTATAACATACTGGTATGTTGTTTTCGTTTCAGGATCGATGTTGGCCCCTGTCCACAGTTCCTTAAGAATCGACATTGGGCCACGTACAAATCTGCCGTAGAGGAGATCGAACGGCGCGAATCCAAGGCTCGTCTGGGGAACTTCACGGTATGCAAAGAGCAGGGGAGCCAAGTATCTGTCCCAATGTTGCGGCCGTTCTTGACACATGCGGCGAACCATTTGTTTGAGAGTTCCATTAAATCTCTCCACAAGTCCGTTGGCCATGGGGTGATAAGGCGTTGTGGGTCGCTGACGAAATGAAAGTAGCCGACCGAGTTCTTGCATGAGACTCGAGGTGAACGACTTTCCACGGTCGCTCACTATCTCACGGGGCACTCCAACGCGGGAGAACATCTCTACTAGTGCTTCCGCTATGCGCTCTGTCTCGATGCTCGGTAGTGCCACCGCATCCGGGTAACGCGTAGCGAAGTCTACCATCGTTAAGACATACTTGTTGCCCTTGGATGACGTTGGTGACAGCGGGCCAATAATATCGATGGCGACCCGCTGAAAAGGTGTGTCTATGATAGGCATATTTCCCAATGGTACTCGTCCGACGAGGTGTTTAGGCACGGTCCTCTGACATACGTCGCACGACTTCACGAACCGTATCACATCAGCCCGTACACCCGGCCAATAAAACTCTGTAAGGACACGGTCTGTTGTCCTTCTTTGCCCTTGGTGACCAGACAGAAGGCCTTCATGAGCCATCTTCATTACGGTGTTTCGAAGATCCTTGGGTACTACAAGTTGCTCCAAGTCTCGCCTTTCTGCCGTGCGGTGGCGCCGGAAAAGAATGTCGCGTACCAGCACAAACTCAGTGACTGCTGGCTTCTTAGATATGGTCTTCCCCAATGCGGCGAAGCAGGCTTCCAGCGTGGGATCTGTGTGCTGTAAATTTTTTAGCGCTTCCCGGCTGATATCCAGGGGTTGGATCCGAGGAACAATCAGTTCACTGGGCTTTTTCCTTTCTTTTCGTGCAGCCGCCGACATGTCATCTTGTCGTCTTCTACCTGATGAGGTTGCATCTTCAGGTTCTTCTTCAGTGCATACTGGATCACGGTGAATCTGTGCTAGTTTTCGACGTCTTGCTGGCTGCTTCGGGGCTGGTCGGGCAGCTGATAGTACACCCGCAATGTTGCCAAGCACGACTTCATACAATGGATTCTCCATACAAACAGCAAGCACATGACCTCTGAAAAACGGAGAATCTATGTACACCTCTGCTTCTGGTAAGACTTTTGCAGATCGGTCCAATAAGCGAACGGTACGGGTGTTGCCAGTCAAGTTGCAGTCAGGAACTAGCGATCGTTTCACCACTACTGTATTGCAACCGGTATCCCGCAATACGGTAACCCGCTTCCCTTCGAGATAGCCCTTTACAGTTGGCATTTGTTTTGACCCGTTGTCGCAAGTTGCGTTGCTTTGGGTCCCATCACACATGTCATGACAATGTTTCTCATCCTGATTGTCAGGCGCATCTTCCATTGATTTCTCATGCTGCGCTTTCTGGTATCCCAAGACGGAACATGATGCCTCTCTACGTTTTCTTGAGTTTGAGGGACAACTATCGGATCTGTGCCCTGACTTCTTACAGATCCAGCACGACGTCAACTTGGGCGCTCGAGACTTTGTCCAGCAATCGGAAGCTCGATGACCCGGCTTGTTGCACAGAAAACAAAGCGGTTTTCCTTTGCTTTCGCTGACAGTGTCAACTTTAGCTGTAGCCATCGGTTTCCCTTTTTCGTCTTTTCCTCTAGCGAGATTCACAATTCCCTGAGCTTCCAAATATTGATCAGCCGTCGTTGCCAACGTGTCCAGGTTATGACATCCTCGCTCCTTCAGGAAGACAGCCAACTTCTCGTCACACCGCCTGAGGAATTGCTCGGACACCATCTTGTCTCGCAGTGCATCATATGTTTTGGGAGTCTTCGCCAGCTCCTGCCAATGGTCGAAGTATCCACAGAGACGTCCCGCGAACTGTCGACCTGTCTCAGTATTCTCGGGCCGGGCATCCCTAAACTTCGTGCGGTATCCCTCCTCTGTATAACGGAACCGCTGGAGGAGCGTCTGCTTGAGCTTTGCGTAGTCCGTAGAGTCTTCTGGAGACATCCGTCCTACCACGGTCAAGGCTTCACCCGTTAGACACAAGCTCAGTGACAGGGCCCACTTGTCGGTTGGCCAGCCTTGGCTCATGGCAACCCACTCAAATCTCTGGATGTACGCATCCAGTTCGTCCCTACTCTCATTGTAGGGCGGAATCATTTTGTGTGGGCTGCGAAAACTCTGACCACCACCCATACTATCGTCCGCAGAACTCGTGCTCGGCCGCTGCGCTTCTGCGACACGACGTCGCTCCTCGAGCAGGAGCCTTTCAGCCTCCATGCGAGCTATTTCCCGCTCATGCTCCACCTGTGCTGCTAGCCGTGCCTCCTCTCGATCTTTCGCTCTCTGGTCCCTCATTTCTTTTTCCTCCGTGCTCACCCATGCCAGCAGAGCCTCACCACTCAGCCCCATCTCCTTCCCTAGCTCAACTAGCTTTCTCTTATCGTCCATCCTCGTCCGCCACACACAAACAACGTGAGGCTCTCAGATGTGAGGCGAGAGCTTAGTCCTGTCGCGGACGCCAGAAATTGTGATGGTTAAGGACGTTCGTCACTATGTTTGTTGACAGCGGACGAAAAAGGATTCACATCAACAATGGATGCGAACAAAAGAAGCGTTATATTGTACACTAGAGAACGTCATGGCAGGCGAAAATAAAACTATATGTCCAACCCTACACGCCGAGCGTCACGCAACATGTACGAGAGTCAGACCTCTAGCATGCGGAGAGCTCGCGGCTACGCTTACTCCGAGTCCAGCGCGTAGAGTTCTCAGTTCACAAGAGGAAAACGCTGCCTCACAGTTTGGGTCCCCGTCGTCCCAACATGATGCGATTGTCGACGTGCGCGAGGGCAAAGGTGGCACGGCTGGAGCGGCTGGAACGGCTTATGGCACACGGATGCGCTACCGTGTGCAGCGCCGTTTAGTCAGACGTCGCGGCCAGCAGTCAGGGTCGCAACTCCTGTGGTTCAGGGTCAGGCCCCGGCTCACGAGGACCACGCCCGGTAGGCCTCGCCACGAACCTGCTCCCGGCCACTGCACCCAGGCAGGAGCCGTTCAGCAGGCCCCGTCCTTGCACCTTGAACAGGCCGGCGGACTCGACCCCGAACGAACACGCCGGAGCTCGACCTGGCCGACACGTACGGGTCCCACGTCCGGCTCAGGAACGCTCCCAGGCACTCGTCCTCTCGAGCGGCGCACTGCTTCGTCTGCCTTCGAGGCCTCCACGCTCGAGCTCGCTTTTTCCACGTTCCTTCTTCCTCTCCTCTTCTTTTTCATTTCTTGTTATCGCCTTCGTGCCACCTGCCCTCCGCTCGTCTTCTTTAGTTTCGGTTTGGCGTTCCTCGGCGCTTGCAAGTCCTTTTAGCACAAATCGTACCTAAACACAGCACTTTTGTGTCCATTCCTTACACCTGGTATGCAACCAAAAGGCATCATACATGCTGGAGCTGAGATCCTCTCATAACAAGCTCCATTAGTTTTATACGGTTAATGTAGCACATTACAATGACTGCTTACGTGCTTCTTGAAGAAAGATGCAACACTATTTATACAAGGCTCCCAACCAGATATGAATTAAAGGCGGGCTGGTTGACTCTATATCAAGAATATTTAAAGGGACCCTACAACACTTTTCCAGCATGGTCAGGAAACCCCGCTGATCGGTGTTCGGGACTCCTGACAAAACGAGCCAAACAATAAATTTATAATTATCAAGCTCAGTGCATTGTTTGATCATTGACCTACACTGATTCTTATTTTATTTGCTCTTCTTTCGTTCTTTTTTTCGTTATTTACTCTTTTTTATGTAAACTGAAACTGATATAATTTTCTATAGTTCACAGTTCCATGTTCAAATGTCTTTACGTCTGTGCTCAACAGATTTTTGATGCCAAGAAAAAAGGGGCAGAAGCCTTATCATGCTGCTAACATAGCAGTTTTTTGCTCTTATCTTTGCATGTTCTTTTTGCGATTACAGTAAGAAAATTTCCGAATAAAGTAAGTTTGAATAGAATTCTAAATTGTTAGCTCTTATTTTTAAAAATGATGCCATGCACACGAATGACTGCGTCATATACCCACATTCATGGTCATTGGCTGATTTGAGCATTGTGAGCTGCCTAGTTACCATGGCAGCCACGACAGCCCACTGAAAACACCGAAACACTGATAATACTGAAAGTCACACTGAAAGTAAGCTGTGCACTCAAAGAAAAAAATAAAAGAGAGAAAAAGTTCACAAGGTCATTGCACACACATGATGCAACTTCTTTCACCCCTGTCATCCAGCATGCACATTGGAATGAGAGAAGAGAGAAAGCAATTACAGTGTGTGCCAAATGTCTGTAACTCCGCTCGTACTTGACAGACTCTAAAAGTTTTTGCAGTGGCCTATTGATAAGGCAATAGGTTCCTTCAGTGAAGCCACTCAACAGTTACTTAGAAAAGTGTGGCAGGGCCCCTTTAACAACCCAAAAAAGACAAAATATGATGAAGCAAGTATGTGACACGTACGGATATTTTATATGGCACCACGCCCATGTTATTGTATACTAGTTTTCCTTTTACATTTTCTCTAACTATTAAGCATTCATGATGATTTCAACTCTTGAATTTTGCTATTGCTGCAACATGCTTTACTGCTTATCATTCCTGTAGTGTGCCTAAGCTCCATTTCAGAGTGCTACTCATGATTCAATTCATGTCATGTAACTGATGATGGAGAATTCTAAATTAATGCCTTTAATTCAACCCAGATGGTGCTGGATCCTCCGGAAAAACATTTGGTGATCAATGGGTGACAGCATTGAAGCTTCCAATTCTAAATTATGCCAATAAATTACCAATGCTATTCTTAATGATAAAATCAAATTAAGAGCGTTTAAAGAAGAATGGAAGAAAACCACACCGGAAGGCTATATCACAGCGAAAAAGTTGTGAAGTGAGTCATAACAGAGAAAAATTCGTGATCTGAAAGTACAATGTTTGGAACGGCAATGCTTAGAGCACGCAACTCTCACAATGATGTAAAGGGAGGAGAGACTGACCCCATATACTTTTGGAGAACTCATCACCATCAAAGAAAGCCTCGACAGCATCCCACTGGCCTTGCCAAAAGTTGCCCGACGCTCCCCAGAAGCGTTGCAGGTGCCTGGAGAAGGAAATAAAAAAGTGAGATTAAGAATAACAAAGCCAGAATGACAGGAGAATGAAGACCCTTTTTATTTTCAGATTCGAATGTCTATGATGAGTGTGGTGCACGTTTGTGCAATAAACTTACACTCGCCAAGGTAAAAATGAAAGTAAACAAGCATTGACGTTTCCGGCCCCGTACGGGTTCCTTGATCAGAATGACGATGTCAGCATAGGACATGCGGCTATTTAGAGGTCAGGTGACGCAGCGTGCAAGTGTATACCTCTAGTAGATTGCCATTTGTCTTGTTTATCGTGCGGTTAGTCGACTGAATGTAAAATGATTATAAAGAAAGACGGGCAGATAAATGTCTTTCTCTTGCGATAATGTCTGCTGCTTCCCAGTCAATACTGTGGCCAGTTTCTTTGTGGTGTTTCGCCAAGGCATTCACAGTTGTGTGGCCCTTGACGACGTCACTTTGGTGTTGTTTCAAACGCCGTCTGAAATTTCCACTCGTGCCAATGTACGACACATCACATCCTCCGCACGGTATCCTGTAGATAAATCTCGGGAAATCCGTGCACTTCAAAGGATCTTTTGCATGAATAAGCTGTTGTCGGAGTTTTCCAGTTAGCACGTGGGCTAGTTTAACGCCATAGCCTTTAAAAATTCTTGTGAGCGCCTCGCTTGTTCCCACTGCGTAAGGAATCGCTGCGCACTTTCTTTTTCTCTGCCGTTTCATGGCAGAGCTTAGCTGAATTATGCTCCTAAGTCCTGAGAGGTTGATTAGGATAACCGTTCATTAACAGGCCCCTTCTCACCCTCTGCAGTTGTTGCGTACATTTTGTAAGGCTGGAGTAGACACAGAAGGCCCAGGAATAATGTGCTGCTGCGGCGGATCTCTTTTGTCCGATGGAGTGTGCCGAGTCGAAGCTGAGGTACTTTTCTGTGTACGTTGGCTTTCTGTACACGCTTGTTTTTAGTCCATTGGAGGTTCTCTCCACAAGGACGTCAAGTAAAGGAATTCGTCCATTGATTTCCTCTTCTATGAACTGTATGCTCGACTTGAAAGAATTCAGGTGCTGGAGAAACTGTGCTGTGTGTTTGCGACGGATGACACAGAAGCAATCAGCCATGTATCTTAGAAAAAACCTTGGTCGCATCGCAAATGAGCAAAGCGTGCCACATTCGAGATCCTCCAGTGCAATGTTGGTGCAAACGAAGGACACGGATGCGGCCATTGCTGTGCCGAACACCTGCTTTAAATATTGCTTGTTGAACATGAAGTATGTATTGTCTAGACAAAACCTCAGAAGGCAGCAGACGTCCTGGGCTTCAAAAAGTGTATGTTAAGATAAAGAAGAGTTTGTTTACTTTCATGAACCTACATAATTGTCTGTCCAGTTCTTTTTTTGTTGCTGTTTCTCATAATGCTTCTCATAATGTTTCTCTAATGTCATTCACATAAAAAATACATACTTGTTCAAAGTACCATTTCGCTCTTTTTACCATAACAGAATAAAGTAGACTACAATTAATTTGTGTGATTGTTGTAAATTCTGTGTTAGTGGTACATACTTACAATACTGCTTTGTTGCTTTTCAAGTTGATGTGGCCAATAGTACGTTTCTTGCAAACATTTACCACCATAATGACATGCTGTCATAGGGTGCTGCACTGTTTGTTACAAATAACTAAGTGTTATCGGGCATTTATCATGCTTATCTTCGCTTCTAGAAAGTGCAATCCACCCATTCGATTCCACAGGTGCAATAAATTTAAAATTTAAAGGTTGTGTTTTCACTAACTGCAAATAAACACAATGTGCTCCCCTTTTTTTTTTCTTAATGAAAGACACACGTTTCGACGCTCTGTACTTGCCAGGTGAGTGTGTTGCTCCCAGCGACTAGAACCACGAATGCTGTGCCCAGAATAAACACAAAGCTCTTGAGTGATGACAGCAGCAGGCCCCGAGGCTCCTCTGCCACTCTCACAGCTGGTATGGAAATAACGACAAAATTATCCATACGGCAGCACGAGCATAAAACACGTACATGTGGTCACACCCTTGCCTTGGAACAATGTGATGAAGTCATACACCTGTAAAACTAGACGAACCATCGTTAAGCAATGCTTCATTTGTACTATATAGAAGCACACACAGAAATCCTAACTGACTTACTATGGACGATGTCTTTTATTTTTTAACAGCAAAGTGGTTCAGCAAATCGTTCTTTGTATCTCTTATCCCAAAATAGTCTTAGCATAAACAAGTATGTGCCGCAAAAAACTGGGTCAATCCTATTACTCAGCAATGGCCCACTAAAAATGAAAGCAGCAGTTAGCCCAACAACAAATGGCTTTCAGAGCATTGCAGTCCTTGTCAAAGACTAGTACCACGTGTGGGAAACCGAGTATGATAATGCAAAGATGGAGACCAAAACTAGCTACAACATCACCACGGTCCAGTTCAATCTTCTTACAGCCAAGTGCTGCCTAGGTACAGCAATAAATAAGCATGAGACCAATCAGCTTCGCTGTGTACTGAGCTTTGTACAGATTAATGCAAGTATTGAGGCGTTTTTCTTTGGTTTATTTTTCTGAACAAGTCACAAATTTATGAACTAATAACACATTTCATTAGAAATGGACAAGTTAATTAGATGAAACTGATTACACAGAGTGGTTAATTACACGTGTTCCCTTTATTGGTCCAATGCACTTCCATTATGCTATACTGCACATAGTAAATGACCGATTGACAGTCTGCAATGAAAAAATCCGTAAAAGGACATTGTGTGCTCAAGCCGCTGCTTCGACAAGTGGACTTACCTTCCTCAAGGCTAGAACTGATTTCCTTAAAGCTAATGTCTATACGATCCGTACCCTCTCTTCCAATTTGAATAAAGGGGGAGAGGGCAACTGTGGATTTGGGATGTGGAAGAGGTCCTCACGACAAATTGCGTGGGTAAAAGGAAAGAAGTATTCCGTAAACAAGAAGAAAGAACAGAAAGAAATGGGGGGGGTAGGCATTTCTCTGAATCGGGGTCATCAAAAGAAGCCCTATTTACCAATGGCAGGTTAAAAATTCCCAAAAAGAGGTTCGAGACTCTGGTTTTCATTTCATGTGTACCACATCAAATGAATTCAAGAGCCCCTTTAGAAATGTTTATGACTGCTGACTAGAGCGTATTTAATTTATGAATAACATATGATTGTATATTTTCTGTCTGATGCTGACCGAAAGTTTGACTGAAGTATGTAATTTTTGAGGTTGTTGAAGTTGCGACCGGCTGCATTAAAATGCTGTGCCGCTGCTTTCGGCAATTTCTTTCCTGTGTCTCGATGATGACCGTTTAATCTAACATTAACAGGCAGTCCTGTTTCACTAACGTACTTTTTGTGACTGTCTGCAATTTTGGACTGGTCAGTAGTGGTGGGTTGTACCTCTTAAAGGGACACTAAAGAGAAGGAAAATCTTTCTATTATCAGTGAATTACTCTTTCACAATTCTAAAATCCCCGCTATTGCCACTAGAAGATACCCGGTAGAAGAGAAATCGCACGAAATAAAAAGGGGGTTGCAACAGCACCTTCAACTTTCTGCACTAAATGCCTTAGCATCGTGGATTTCGACAGCATCTACCAGAAACTATGTAGTTCCTAACTGGTAAAAGTAAAGTTCATGGACCTTTGAAGGTGCCGTAGACTTGACATACCAAGTTTCAGAAAATTTAGTTGCACCGGTGTTGCCAAAATATAATAGATACACCTTGTAATCTGTCACGGCTCGTGCGAAGATTTTAATGGGATTTGAAAAATAGTGTCGCACCATGTCTGTTTTCTTCACCATGTCCATTGTATTTCATGTTAATTAGTTATGTCTCTAGTCAATATTCACCAACTGGCCCAACTCTCCTTTCTAATAAAAATAAAACTTTGACCTCAATTTTCTACATTTACCACGTTGAAACTAAGAGCATAGAAGTTTCAAGAGCATATTTGATCTATCTAAACCAATTCATTGTTTTGCTTCAGTGTCTGTTTAAATCAAGATTTGTAACATGCTGAAATTGTACACAGAGCTATGAGAGATATAGTAAAGCGCTCCAGATTCATTTGGCCAGCCGGATGTTAACTTTTGTTGTTAGCACTGGTATACGAGCCTTTTTACATACTGCCTCTGTGCAATGGTTGCCACAGCCGCCAACTGAACCCGCAACCTCACATTCAACAGGACAATGCCATAGCAACACAGTCACCATGGCATGTAAGTTACAACAAACACACAGCATGTGCACACAAGAATTATCAAGCCCCTGAGATAAGTGCCACACACAATAAAGCCGTTCATGAGCTAGCCTTTTACATGGTCATGCCTTTCGGTACAAAAAGAGGAGAACAACAAAGAGGTAAAGTAAAGAAAAACACTGACAGCAAAATCTGCCTGTACTTTATCCTGACGTTATCTATTTGGGACCGTAACAATAAGGCCTCAGGTGCTGCTTCAGTTCCAGGTTGTCAAGTATCCTGTGACCAATCTTGGACAGTAAGGACAATTGTTTCAAGGCACTACAAATATAAAAACAATAATAGGGGAATAAATGAATGCCTTATTTGTTTGTTATACACAACAAGGTGAAGCTAAGGAAGACATGGGGGATGCATGATATGAATTATGACATATATAAATGGCAAAAAAATGAAGTGGGCGAGAATACAACTTGTTTACACTAGGTACCAAACCCTTTATACAAGTTTCGTATAACCTTCATTCAGATCCAAAGGTTGTAGACTCAGCCCTTAGCAAAAGCAAGTTGTTATTTTGTCTACTTTAACTTCTTCCCCTTTATGTCATAATTACTTCACTGTAGTTCAGGACGGCAAGTCCTGTCACCTATGCCTTTCTTGGCTTCACTGTCTCTTGGATTCGTGTTGTTATAAGTGGACAGTGATTTCTAACTTCTAGAAATGATTTTGAAATTAAAGTGAGCAATTTGTGGCCGTGATAAAATTTTCCTCAATCTTCATTACTGTCAGATGTACTGTCAAGCAGTGATGCCAGTAAGATAATGCATAATGCACAAAATAGTTATACAAGCTCTGGAGTGCATATGAGTTTCTTTTGCCATTACTGCAGGACTTGTCGATAAGTGCCATCTCCTTGAGTGGACCCAGCAGGCAGTCCAAACCAGAGTGTTCCTGGAATAAGGGACCTTGCCACATCCACTTACTGACCACCTAATAAACATTTTTTATTCTCTTTCTCTCCACTGATAGCATAATATTTAATTTTTTTCATTAATTTTTCAATAACAAAAGCCCGATTGATGACAAGAATATGATATGCTTAAACTAGATAGAGCAACACATTAGACATGTGATCCATACAGACAAAAAGAAAACCTCATCATACAGGGCAAGTTTGCATAACTGTGTTGTTAGGCTTCACAAATAGTCCGAAAATTCCTCTCTATCATTTTTTCCATGACTACATGTTCATATAAAACTGCATAAACGTTTCACTACTGACCAATGCAAAAAACAGAAACTGAAGTAGCAGCTCTCACCAATTAGTGAAAGGGTAGAAAGTAAAATATGCCTACAATTACTGCTTAGATGCTCACGATAGACTAAACTAGCACTGCACACAGTCAATATTATTAAATTTCAGAGCTCTTTCATTTTTTAACTAGCTTACATTGAGCAACAATACTACATAAGCCATACAATAATATACATATATATGCCTGTTCATTTGATGTGAATATAAAAATGAAAGATGGCTAATGATGGGGAGCAGCTCGCCTCTTTCATGCAGGCTACCTAACGAGTCTGGACAGAGTGCAGTTTGTGATACTTGATCTATTGCCTGATGCTTTCTCAAATATTGTACAAGTATTTTCCCCTGCTGCTTTAATTTTTTATCCCTACTATTAGATTAACTTATCAAGTTTATAATGTACCTGAAGAGTATAGATCGCATCCCAAAAGTGTATTTATTGCTAAGAGCTTCAGTATGTGTTCTGTATATACTAGTACTCTTTCCGATATTCAAATTCACTGTATTGTGTTTGGTAACACCAACTCCTTCTTGAGACCATGAATACAGGCCAGCAGTATCAAATAAATAAACTAATAGATAATATTGATGTGAATATTTCAAGGAGTGCAGAATTTCAAGGCAGCCTAGCCACTTTTGCCACGTCTTCATTCTTACATCTTTCACTATTTTTTTTTATTGTGGTCATTTCTTGTGGCAGACAGTTGCCAAGTAAGGTATGACAACTATTCTCGTCCATAAAAAACAACAAGAAGCACAGCTATGACAACTTTGGTAAGGATAACAGCAGAATCCTCATGAAAGGGAGAGCACATATAAGGTTATGCAATACACTGCATGCAGGTGGAAACGACTGCAAGATAAAAAGTGTGCATGTGCAATCAGAAAAAAAAAAAAAAAACCAGCACAATGTATGAAACCTCTGAACTCTTGTCAGTTAAGCACGTAGTACAAAAAGCAATTTCGGAGAATGTGTGATAAACTGCGCGCAAAGTTTAACAATCTTGTGTCAAGGTTATCTCCCACAGATATTGTTGGAGACCATTGTCTCAATAATCACTGAATGCTGAGCCTGTGATGCTAGCCAGCCCTATCACTTCAAAGGATAAGTGAGGAGGACCACTGATTACCTGCAGATTTTTTTAATGGCAGTGCAAGCATTGTTGGTTGGCTGCTATGTCATAGAGATATCATTTATGCAATACATCTGTATCGCACATAATACACTGAATTCTTGCTTTTCACATTTTTCTTATCAACTGTAGCGGCAGCCTGCGAAATTGCATCAGGCTGCAAGCACAAATCACCACTATGACACCAATTCCTTTCGCAAGAGTGGACGACAATAAATTATTATACACTATCTCTCATGCCTCCCAGTTAAAATTTTTCAGAATAATTTCACAAGGTGTCTTAAAAATGCACAACCGTTGAAACTAATATCTACTCTTGGGATCCATGTTAAAGGCAATAATTAATTAAATTCACCACTCCACATTTTGTTCATTTGCAAAGCGTTAAGTATTTTTCGAGATTCAGAAAAGTTAACCTAAAGGCAAATGAATGTAAAATAAAGCCTGTTGAATCTAGGTGTTTCAATAATGAGCAAATTGACTTTTATTTTTATCCTGATCGATTGGGAGTAACAAACAAAAACTAGGTATTCTTTTCATTAACAAATTTACATTAAATTGTAGTTTATTCAATTTGTCCAGATAAGAACATACAGAAAGTACCAATACATGGCCGTAACTATGCGTAACAGATTCTCAGCTAGTGCATGGGTGATGGAACAGCCAAATGCTAGGCAAACATAACAAAGGCTGCCCTTGTTTTGTTTCAGCTCTTTTTCATTGTGGTTAGTTTAATGTGCTTTTGTTCTAGAGCAGCATAGTTTGCCTCTTTATGTAAGCACCAAGGTCATCTAGCAGTGATACAGAAGTGTGGCACAATGCTAGTTAACTGTGTTTATTTTATAAAGCAAAGAGGTTGCAGTAGCGTATGGTTTTCTCAAGAATGCATAACGAGCAGCTTCTATAAAACAGACAATTATAAAAAGCAAGGACCTGCTATTTCACCCTATTTGCACTGCACTTTTGCAGACGGCACACGCACAGAACATTTATTCGTACATTTAATCATACAATTGGAGATGAGGTGGACCTGAGGAGGCAGTACCAGGTAGAAAGGTACCAGGACAAACAAACAAAACATTACATCTAAATTAACATGACATGAAGTTGAGTGAACAGGCATCGTAGCAACAGCGCATTACTTGATCGCCATCAGTCCCTCCGATGACGCGCGCCGACACAGCGGCGAGCTAGACGAATAAAACATCCGCTGGTCTCCAATTACTCACGTGTGTGCTTGCGCAAACCACTTTCTTCGCGTACTTTCCTCTTGCGTTGCTAGCCTGTAGATACTTGCTACGTCGATTGGACGCGCGCGCACTCGACCGAGCCCAGAATATGCTAATAAATTTGCAGATTTCAGTAACTCGCGCAAGTGCAAAGTTTATGTTTTGTTGGAAATCCTCCTCCTCGCGAACAGCGATATGTATCCTTAGAACACCAGCATAAGAAACTGCAAGAAAACTAACTGAGCTACACGTAATCGGTCAAATCCGCGCGTACGAGTCCGATTGCGGATGTTGAACATGTCGATAGTGCAGGTTACAACCTTCGTCAATATTTCTTCACCACGCGAGCGCCAAGTTGTGTTTTGAACAGACGCCTCTATCACTGCGCAAAGAAACGGACAAAAATCCAGCCAGCATCTGCGTTTCGACGCGCCCTAAGCAACAGCTTAATTTTTGTCCAATTCTATTGTCCGAAACAAAGGAGCGTGTCGCGCTGTTCTGTCGATCGCGGTCGCTTAGACTCGCCGGACAAGAAACACGAAGATGATTAACGCGCGTACTTACTTTGCTGCTGCTCCAGCATCGTGAAGGACAACTGTCAAACCGCGCACCTCCGATGGAATAGCTGCCTGGTATATCGGCGATCTTTCTTTCAGCGCGAATGAGAAATAGTATAGGTAGCAGGTATCTGCTTGCGACTTCCGCGCCTGTACCCGTCGAAGTACCGGAGCAGAATGCGATGTGAACGCGCGAGTCCGTACGGTGAGTCAAGTACAGCGGTGCAGCTGACCGAAGAGTTTGCATCAAAAACACAAAAAGAGAACCAAAAGCAACCTTTTCTTGACTTGACTTGGATTGACTGCTATAATGACGGTACAAAACACTTTGGCTTGGCTGAAAACTTGAAGAGGCCACCTTGAGTCGAGCCAAGTCGAGTCGTTTTTCCCGGTGGTGTTTGCGGCGGCAGTAGAGTAGCGGTGGGTTGCGGGTTTGCGTTGTACTGGACTTTTGAGCAACCAAACGTTTTAAGGATTGCTTGTGTTGGCCAATCGATAGGGAAGTTTAGAAGCCTTCGATCAAAGATACAAGCAACATGTTTAAAAAGTAAGGCATTGCTACGTAGAATGTCCGTCAATTCTTTCGTGTTATCCAGGCGCACCATGCATACTGCAGAAATGTGCCAAAAAGAAAAAAAAAGTAGTTCTAGGTGTGGCTAGCTGACTTGCACATAATTCGTTAACATATGCTTACAGCTGTTTACAGGTTGAGCTAAACTATAAAAAAGAAAGCCATTTCAGCCGTGAAGCGGCTGTTCATGAACACGTAACCCTTTTGCGTGCGCTTCCGGATGTTTCGCCCAGACCTTTCGCCACTGAACGAGCATTTTTCAAATCCCAGGTTTGATGAAAAGGAGCACGTGTCCGGCATAACGCAGCTTAAGTCGTCCGTACAGAAGGCCATAAAGGGCAGAATCCTGGAACAGTTTCCTCTGTCTGAAGACTACATCAACCAGATACTCCCAAAGAAAGATTTACTCCGGACCGTCAAGTGGTAGGTTGCCTGTGCTGTTGGTTCATGGCTTGTGCAGTGTGTTCACAATGTTGGAAGCGCTATGTTTTGGCTGCGATTCAGCCGGACTCGACTGTTGCAGCGCTCTTAGGCGCGACGGTTGCCATTGCGAATTTACACACGCTTAATAATCTCCTTTTACTGCGGCAATGTTCCTTTCTGCCCTCACTCTTGCTTCCTTCCTCTTCTGTCATTCATTATCTCATTGTACTGCCTGAAATATAGACTTCCATGATCTAGATCAGTCTGGAGTCTATTCTCCATCGTTCCACAGAAACTTCCAGAACAAAAATAATTTAGCATCACAGATCCCATCTTAAAATATTCAATTAACTACTCAGCATTACATGCATGAGTAATGCAAGTTCAGAAATGAAATTTCGATTGTTTCTTGCTTTTTTCAGATACACTCAAGTTAAAATTGTTTTTATTAAGAGTACTTGATGCCAAATGAGACGTATTCACTTACGGCAACTTTTCACATTCTTTTCTTTCTATAGGTTGCACCATTCCTGTTTAGCCTGGGGGGCAATTTTCTTTTCTTGACATCATACTTTACTGTAAGAGTTGTTCTTAATTAACCTGTGTTTAGGAATGTGTTGAAAATCCTGATGTGAAATTGTGTAGAAAATCGTGGTGTGAAAGAGCGATGAAAAAAAAAAAACAATATCTTATATACACTGGTAGTCTCTGAAGAAAACCAAAGTACTGTACAGTGTTAGGAGGGAGCAGCCATTCACAGCACTGTGTAACCTATTTTGCAGCCATGATCACATAGAGATCCTCATCAATGGGTCCGGAGAGCTGCTGTTCTTCAGGCAACGCGAGGGGCCGTACTTTCCCACCCTGCGGCTACTACACAAGTACCCCTTCCTGTGCCCCTGGCTACAGGTGGACAAAGGAGCCATCCGGTTTGTGCTCAGTGGTGCGAACATTATGTGCCCGGGTCTCACCTCACCTGGTGCCAAAATGACCCGTGTCCCCAAGGGAACAGTCGTCGTATCCTTTCTCTTGCCTCTTCAGAGAATGTTACAGGGGAAGGAAGAAGAGCGTGTGTGCGTGAAGGGTGCATGTGTGGCACTGTTGTTTCACAGTAAAAGCTGTGACGAGATTAAGCAGCCAATTTTGTTGGCATAGTTGTGTGTTGCATGGGTCTAAAACCGCTATTGTGTGCAGTGATAAAAAAAATCTGGGAGTGAGCAGTATTTGTTCCAGGGCCCTCAGTGTGGCTGTCAAGTGTTCTACGACAAATCCACGCAGGTTCTTGGAACTCAACAAAAAAGAAAACCTAAACGGGCGTAATTTTGGGCTAGGCAATCGCGCCAACAGATATAGTGTGGTAGAAGAGGAAAATAGCACTATGTGTGCCAACTACGTAACATGGGGTGCTTTAAAGCTTCCCGCCCATTGCAAAGGGCTCGGCCATAATTTTTCATTATCAGCCACAACATTAATAAAGTTCAAATAATATGCGTAGTGGTCAGCTCAGTTCTCCACAGGATGATGAATAATGGCTTAGTGGGTTATGTGAGCAGTGAAAGAAGTGCTAACAGTGGAAAGCTTTAGCAATGATATAGTGTGGGTCATCAGCCATCGACATCATCAGGCGCTCCCATCTGGTTTGGCAGCACTGCGCATGCACACCCCTGTCCGTGGTGACGATTGGACAGCGTGCACCATAACATTACGCATGCTTGCCGCATCTCATAAAACCATGCCATCAACAACTCAATTCCTTTGGCTTGGCTCTCATGTAGTTTTTTTATGTACACACTCGGCAACGATGTAACATATCTAGAAATGCAATGGTGCAGACTAGAGAGTTCGAAAGATTGCTGTTATTTTATTTGATAGGCCCGAGGGAAACTGGTGAAAACTTATGCTGAGACTTCACTTGACAATTGCGAGTACTTTCGCAGCATTCCTTGACCGTTCATTAGGCAATCATGGCCGAAGGCAAGCAGCACTCCTTGGCTGTTGGCTTTACAACGATGTCTACGGACGACATGTAAGTATTTCGTTATTTTTCAAGCTGCTGTTATGACCTTGAATACATAATTGTGCCTTCAAGTGAAATACCATCACTGTGCGTTTTTGCTTCGAACAACACATAGTAGCATTGGCTGGTATCCCGAGACCGAACACAAACAGCTAGCTGCTGCACTGTATTGAACATGCTTAGACGCGACATTTTAGTGTACAAATTCTGTTAACATTATTCTGTGTGCACTTGCTTGCAGAGCGAGCATCAACAAGGGCATCGGTGTGGAGAACGTGCACTACCTCAACGACGGCCTGTGGCACATGAAACCGGTCAAATAGCGACAATAAAAAAATTAGACGAGTTGAAGGGGTCCAGTGTCTGCTTGCGAAATGATCACGGTGAGGTCGGGTGCCTCTCGGCTCAGTCGCTTGCCTAATTGGCCCAGCGACCCGCGTTCGGATACTGCATGCTCGCACAACAGCACAGATGCGCCTCTCTGCGTGGCGTCCAGTATGTCGTGGTGCGACATTTCGCCAGTTATGACAAGCTCGGCGTCGTCGAATTCGTCGCGAAGCACGGAAATGCCGGAGCCCGCGCACAGGGAGATCCGCGAGATGGCAGAGCTCGCGGTGTGCCGCACTGCCAATGCCAGTCTCACTTTCGACGCTCCCACGTGCGTTCTGAGTCGCGTTGCGAGTTCTTCCAGGGCCACGGGCGGGTCGAGATGTAGCCTGCGGCCCGCGCCGTCGGTCGTTAACGGTTCCGTCGTCGAAGATGGCCCAAGGCACGACGCCAGCCAGTCGTTGGCTCCACCTTCTACGGCGTCCCAAGCCGTGTGCGGCGAGTAGACAGCGATGCCTCTCTCGAGACAGCGGATGACGAGCCTCTCCTTCCACTGCGACTGACGAAGTGCGCGCAGTGGCGCGAAGATGGGCGGGTGGTAGGATACAATCAGCTGAGCGTTTCGCTGTTCCGCTTCGTCCAACACTGGCAGCGTGAGGTCGTTCGTTAGAAACACGCACTTCACGACAGGCGAACCGCTAGGTTCGACCAGCAGACCAACGTTGTCCCACGATGCTGCCGTCGATGGCGGAGCTATGCGCTCGAGTATTTCGACCACTTTCGGTAATTCCATTACTGAGCAGTCTTTACGGTCGTTGTGCACGCACCTGTGTATCGCTGACCACTGCCGTGCACGATTTGTACTACGCAGAAATAAAGCGACCGTTGCAGCCAGAGAACACCGGATCGCCTTTCTGTAGCCGAGCATGCTCAGTGGCGAAACTCCATCGTCACGATGCAACAAAAGTGAAAGGCGCGCAAGGTGACATCTGGTGGCAAAATTTACGCCGCATTCAACTAGAGGTGTGCGCCGAGGGGTGAGCGCGCCGCCGCCGACGCCAACTGATCGGCGCGCCAATTAAAGAGGATTTTTTTTTTTTCAGCTAACCTACGTTATGGTGGCTAGAAGGACTAACGACCATACCTACGTTTATTTTGCGCGTTCTGTCACTAGTCTAGCCTTAATTCTGTCCTCTTCGCAAACGCACCAAAATTGGTTCACCTGCCATTTCAAGTTAAATAAGTGGACTATATAAAAAAAAAGTCGTCGAGTGTTCCTAATAATGTTGGATTATATTTACACGTGAATTTTAAGATACTTATGAGTTCATTGTATTACAGTTAATTCCGGTCAGTGACAGCGCCAAGGGTGGTGTTTGGCGATGACTGTCGACACATTCTAGCTGACGAGAATATGTAATATGTGAGGCGGGCTTTTAACAATCATGAAAGGTGTGGAAAGTCGGTACTGGAATATTCATAATGATGACTGTGTAAGCGAGTCTAAGAACAAAGGCAGCTCAAACGCGAAGGGTGGGGGCCAGAACTGGAGACGGGCAGGGTAGAAGTGCGATGTGTATGGAAGATATTGTTATAACTGAGGAAAGGCTAGCTGTTTAAGACATATTTACAAAAAAAAAACAGTTAAGAAACTGGACAACATGCATGCCAATTAATGAACAAGGAAAGATAAAATGGCAATTATTATATGAAATGCTTTATCAAACAGAAACGATCCCCATTGTATCGGCAGGTTGAGCAAGATCAACAATATTGGACGAACTGTCGTCCAATATTGACTGTGAAGTAACGTACAGAAGATGAATGCGGACAAAACACTGAAGCGTGGGCTTGTATTTTCAACCTGCTTTGTCCTGCGCACCATGCAATGCTGCACGCCGCGCTATCAAAACAAGTAATCTGCCTTTCCTTCACCAGTTTTTATCTCAGACTTAATTGAACTAACTATAGATGCCGATTTGTCACAACCGTGTTTCAAAAAGGACACCGCATATGCAGCTTGCTCGGCGAGTTGGTTTATAATATTTTTGGAAGAACAAACCTTATAAGGAGCTCAACCTGACAGGGCATCGAGCGAAAGGTTTATGGCGGAAAGTCCACAAACCCATGTACCAGAAGCACATTCATGAAAAATTGGCTGAGGTGTTCCACAGCTGCACACCTAAGACTACAAATGCGAGAAGCGTGTCAAAATGGTACAAACAGCACACTTCCATGATCAACGCCACGTGCTCTCGCTATCTAGCAGCGCGAACCTTTTATCTAGCTGTAAGGACAGCTGAAGAATCACTTATACATGCGTTGCACTTTGCCCCCCCCCCCCCCTTTTTTTTTGTTCTTATAAGGCCTCGAAATCTTCACGTTCAATCTATTTCTTCCTTTGAGATGACACTGATATATTGGGGACGCAGAGACTAGCGAAGAGGTCAGTTTTGTGCCTGCAGGATGTTAACACTGCCCTACAGGTGTCTCGAGGCCTCGACCCGTCTGATCTCTGTAGACACGACCGCATGACAAAGGCATTTCTTTCAAATCATTGTATGTCATTTGCAAAGGGAAAAAAAAAAGATTGAAAGCGAAACTCGTGAAGCCTTCGAAATAAAAAAAAAAGGCGAAGTGTCACGTGTAAGTGATCCCCCAACTTTCCTCACAGATTAAAAAAAAAACAAAAAAACTCGCGGTATAGATAGCAGGTATACTTGAGGTTGATATTTTGGTGTTCCATGGAAATCGGCTGTTTCATACCACCTTGAAACATTTGCTGAAAAAAAAAAGTACAGTTAATTGTGCAACTGTGGTTCAGATATTCTTTTTTAAGTATGTGCTTCTGGTTAATTAGTGGGGGCTTTTTTTTTTAATAATATTTAGTTTTAAGTACAGCACTTGTCTTTCCTGGTTCCTACGCTGCATTCGTGTTTTTCGTTGGTTTATTCTTACTTAGATCGGTAAAGGTCATCCCTATTATCGTCATGCGGGCATAGCAACCACCTTTCCTCCTTCTCCCATATTGCACCATCGTGAACGCAAACAAAAGGTGTTCATCAACGCGTGACGTGAACGAGAGATGTGCTCAGATTATAAGTCGGTAAACTCACTGATTGGTCTATCAAAGGAATTTAAAGACTCAGATTGAGGCGTGAGTCAGAGTCTGAGTGAGTCCGGCTGAGTTATACTTATAGGTAAACCTCAGTCCGATTGAGCCCGGCTGAGTCGTGAGTTCAAGCGGGTTCCTAGTTCGATTTAGCAAAATTTTGGTTAGTCCGAGTCCTTGTGAGTCCTGTGCGAAAAAAAAAAAAACTTATTTAACGAGAACATCTTTTTATTTTGCTGACCTATGATAACAAATATTTATAGTCTCATTTTATGGCGTGCCTTCTAATCGTGTATGTGCCGGCTTGTAAAGCCACAGAATTTATTTTCCAAATTGTAAATCTGTCTAATTTCCCACACCCTTGGAACTCGTTCCAGTGAAGGTCCTTATTCAAAACCACTTGCTCATATCTTCGAATAAAAATGATAACCTTAACTTAAAGGCACGGAATGAAACGGCGCCATAAAATGCACCACTGAGGTGAGATATCAACATTAAAATACTAACATGACTAAGAAGCTAATGTATACTGCCTACTTCCTAGGTGCACAGCTATCTGTAAATTTGTTTGCAGTGCATTTGGTCACGGAGCTAATGCAGTTCGTGCCGGCGTGATTTCACAATTTGAAGTTAGAATTTCCAACAAGACGTTAGGAGTTGCTCCTAAAAAAACCCGTAATTTTTGGTGATGTAATATCGATTTTATGCATTGAACTGGCTTTAAATTTAATGCTAATAGGTAATTCGTTTATACTTTATAGAGTACACCATTCGCAGACTATGGTATAATGAGCAATTTATGCTCATGCATGCTACAAAACTCGTATGATCTTTTCTCAGAGCAGAACGCATATCGGATTGCCATGATAACGAGAGGAAAAACTGAATAATTATCCGTACCTTCATTATCGTGCATCTAGTGTAATTCACAATTGTTCGAAATAAATGAACATGGCTTTAAGAGGACATGGAAGTGAGTTGTGCAGCATATTCTGGCACATGTGTACCTCCCGGAAATTTCATTACGTAACATCGTGATTTACATTGAGTTTAATCTACAATTATGTACTAAATCAGCGGAGTATGAGCACTGTATTCCACCTTCATAAATCACGCGGCTTCCAAGGCGACAGAGCAGCACGATTCAGCGAGCATCGAGCGCCCCTACGCTCTCTCCTGCATTGAACTGTATAGTACTCAGACGCCGCTCCCCTTTTTGCATGAATAAATGTGAAGACCTGAAAAATTACGGAGCGCGAAACAAAATATTCAGCAAGAACGAGAGAGACGGGACGGGCACTTGTGGATGCCCTTTTATTGCATTGCGTTAAGAAAGTTTCCAATAGCAAATCACCTGTCTCGACGAATTTCAAGTTTTGTAAATGTAGTGACAACGCACGATATCCAGCTTTTATATCATTTCCTGCCATGTGATACGTTGAAAGCTTTCCGAGCGGATTCCAAGGAGGAAGGGGGCAGGCATTAACACACGAACCATGCGCGACGCTTAGTCAGTGGCAAAAACAAATTCCTTCAAACTGTAATGAGGTCAAACATTTTTGTGACCCCCTGAGAACTTGAGGAGCTTCTTAACATTTTATCAGCACGCCTGCAGTTCAGGACTCCATACCGACACAGCATAGTTGCGCCTGTTTTTTGTATTTTTTATTTTATTTAAACTCCTTTACATTCATAGTCAGGTTTGACACGTGGAAGCAATTTCGGTGGTTCCTCAGCCGTCATTGTGTTCGCCCAGTCCATTCTGCGAAAAGCTTGACGACACGCGCTTTTCCCAGGGTCAAGTTACTCATACCTGAGCTTTTGCGTTCCTTGCACGCCCCAAGGAATGCAGACAGGCTACAAAACGCGGCAACGAGCTCTACTCTCCGGGTTTAAGGCGTGCAGCACAGATATCTGAAATATTTCAGAGGTGAGCATTCGGCAGAAGTCTGCTTGGTTGGGATAACAGAAAAATGAAAACAAAAACAAAACAGAAAGCTACATTGAATATTTATATTAAGAAACCCAATGTTTTGAAGCCTGACCGGCTTTCTTTTTTTTTTTTTTTCAGGGGTGAGAAGGCCCGAGCTGATTGGCACGACTCATTGCAAGCCCTGGAAGTAGATGGAGGGCAGTGTCCCCAGTGGTGCGGATGGTGTCTCCCAGTGTCTGCTGAATCGTCATGCCATACCAACTATAGCCCAAGCTGCCACACTTCTGCTGAATGTGTCAGGATTCAAGGGGAGCCGCGGGCGAAGGTTTCTATCTGTTTAGAAGATCACCGCGCTGTCGGGACTGGTATGGTGGCCAACCCGCTAACAATGTTCTGCCTCGGCACTCCGTTCATTGTTCATTTCAAGGAAGTCATTCCTGTGCTGCCACCTTTTTTTCATGGAAGCTCTCGGTTAAGCCGTCGCACGCGATCCTGCACTCTTCCCGCAGGTGAAAGGTCTTTGGACCAGCAGATGAAACTGCCGATGGTGGTGGAAGGCAACGTCGACTCCTGCCTTTTTAAACTCTCCGGTGCCCACGATGTAGCAAATCGACACGTGGCCTTTGCAGCGCGGTTGGTGTCACATTTTCCCTTTCTTTTCTCTTACGGAGGGCTGCGAATAAACACCTTTGTAAATAACCGTTGGTGCCGAGGTCACAGACTATTTTCTCCCTTAATTATACCACTGTGGTGACGAGTGGTGATTGGATGATTGATTATTTTGATTGGAGTTTTCACGTTTGTTTTAAGATTTCTTTATTCTTGCCCGAGAAAGGTGATTTAGAACATTTTTGTACGTGTATGGTTGCTTTTCAGGGGAAGCCTGCAGTAACTGATCGGTGAGGCTGGTGGGATTAGCTAAAACTCGCCTCGCCCATAGCTGGCAAGCACAAAACAAAGCTGAGCGGGGGGTCATGGGAAGGCATGGAGATAGCACAGCAAGATGAAAAGAAAGGATTTTTTGCGCAATGAAGCGTTGCTAAAAGCTTTGCGGCAGCCATTTAATTTACGACCATCTCCACTACCAGTCGTACATTACGCCCTAGCACCTGAACCTTCAACACACTGTGATAGCAGATAAGACTGGCGCGCGTCATAAATAGCCCCTACTTTTTGGGCTCTGTGAGCAAAAGAGCACTTACGCAAAAAATGTCGTTTTTATTTTTGCAACTCACGGCCGGAAAGCTCGTTTGCTCGAGCACGCCATGTTGATTGTTGAAGTCTTGCTTCCACAGAGCGCCGAGTGAGGCGGGACACAGAGGGGTTCGCGCATGTAGGAAAGGAATCTTGGGTTGGGTTTTCGTGCAAAGGTAACTGGCTAGGTGGACGCACAAAACCGCGTGCACGTGAATCACCATGTTGACAAGTCTTTTGAACGAAGGCTTTATGGGCGCTCCTGTGATCTCTTCTCGGGCGTTGTAAATATGTGTGACCCCTTCAAAAACGTTACTGAAGCTCGAACACCAACCTTTGTATTCCCGTACAAGTCTGCCCCTCTTTCCATCGCAATTATTCGCCAGAAGCAGCCAACACAAAACTTGTGACGCGGGGGGTGGTTGTTTGTTTACCCGAATGACCGTAGGGCAACACGTGATTCAAGATTAATTTTGACTACGTTATGGGCGACAATATTTGTGTACATTTTGTAGATGATGTGTGTACCTACACAAATCTGTTTGACAGGTTATCTCGCTTTCAAAATTTTGTTTCAGTACTCAATTTAAGGGAACAAAAGGAGGAGGGAGTATGGGCTGGTATGTTGATAAAAAGGTGTCTGACAAACAAAGGAGACTCAAGCACTGCGCTCCACCCCTACCCGCACCTTCTTGCGTCTTACAAGAATGGAATCTTTAATAATGGAAAAAGAAAAAAAAGCACATGTAGTCATATATTCATTTCACTCTTTTGGTATTTGTTGCATTGTAGCACTTGCATCATACGTCGCTGAGCAGTGTCCCCTCATGGGAGACGAATTAGCGCCTTTCTCGTGTGTTTCATGAATACATATGCCATTGCGACCTAGATAAATCGCCCACCTGTCTGTTACTCAGGAAAAAAAAAAGCAGTAAATTACACACAAAGACTGCGAGCTCCATTTGCCTTCACTTATTCGTTGAAAAGAGGCTCCTCAATTATTCAATTATTTATTAGTAGCCTCAAGGCCGCAAGGCATTACAGAGGCAAGTGGTACATTTGATAATAAGTAAAAGACTAACTGTTACTTGGAAGTAAAAACATTACAACGTGTTAGTTAATAAGAAATTATACCAAGCAGATATAACAGCATCGCTGTGAGAGTAAAAAGAAATGTTTCTTGTAATACAATGTTAGCTATGTGAACAAACGGGCGCGCTGAAGGAACTTACATTCAATATGTATACTTGAAAACAAATCATTTACGGAGCGTTTGCCAGTCCTCTTACATTTCCATGCTGTTGTCTCAGGCATTACTGTTAAAAGTACTGAATTTCAGCTAAATAAGCAGAGAAAACACAGTAAAGTAGTTTTTTTTTTTTTTGGAATTGTACATTCGGTTTTCACGCCGACGACGAAAAGTGGCCGTGCGCCGCCGCCGATCATTTTGCCCGGCGTGCGCCGACGACGCCGCCGCCGCCGACTCGGAACGACCTCCACGCCACCGCCGGTCGAAACCACCTCGGCGCACACCTCTACATTCAACTAGAGTTGCTGTGGCTACAGTCAGTTCATTAATGCGCCAGGTTTGGCAAACTACGGCCATATTATAGAGATCATAACGTTATCAATCTATATTCAAGAGAACTCCAGAGAAAAGGCACACAAAAACGACACAGCGCCTGCGTGTGTTCCTTCTTTTAGATGTCTTCAAACTGCGCAGATTTGCTTCAAAGTTTGGCATGTAAGGACCAAGTTAGCGTACTAAAATAAGTGCACAGGCCTGTAAAAAGCTTTTTATTAAGCTGCCGTTTATTATAACCTCCGAGATTGCGGGCGCGCGGCAAGTTAACCACGTCGCGCGCCTTGCAATCTCGGAGGTCATGCGTTTACCAACAGCTCTTGTGGCGCTGCCAGCGAATACCCTGCAGCGGAATTGGCGGCATCAAAACTCGGGGCATCTGATGTTGCGATGAGCGACGTGCTTTGTAGGCTTTGTAGCCGCCCACATTTGTCGTTCACAACTTAAGAACATTACTGATGGCAGAAGTACAGTATTTCAAGTGTTAAGACGTTGGCCTGATTATTTGCAATTCCGTGCCGAGTGAACAATAATCCATTCGTCTGCAATAGTTCACACAATTAATAGTAAGTAATTCTAAAACAAAAAGAAAATGTGGCCTAAGTTTTGGCTTCCGAAATGACAAACGCGCGGCGTGTTTTTTGTGTTTCTTATCTTGGAGGCCATGCATAAGTATGCGTAGTTTATAAAATTGTCGCGAGAGGACATATGTATCGTAAATATTATCATTTTGTAGATTCGCATTTGCGAGAAAACAATAAGTAAAGCAAATTACTTAATAAAAAGTTTTTGCTGCAACGATAGAATAATTTTACTATATAATGCTTTCCAGATGGTGCAGCAATCTTTTTATTATTATTTGAAGTCGTCTGCTTGTGCAGACGACACGTGGTACGTGTAATTTGCTCACCTGCGTGGTCTGTCGCTGTGCCCGCAATTTTCTTTAGTTTTTTTCCTTATACAAAGAGATGCATTGCATCAGTGCGCAAGCTGCACGTACGCCTCGTTTCTCGCTCTTCGCCCTGTGTCCACACCTCGAATGAGACACATTTTACGAATTGGGGTCATATATTCGCATGCACAATGCGCAGGGAATTCGGAGCAGTATCGACCTAGGGTGGGATCTCTGAAAACTGCCACTTACGTCGCGGCGTTGCTTACATGTACGATCGTTGCGAGGTTGGTTTATGCATTACCTCGTTACGAGTCACTTAAGGTTATGTTTTGTGTGTGTGTGTGTGTGTGTGTGTGTGTGTGTGTGTGTGTGTGTGTGTGTGTGTGTGTGTGTGTGTGTGTGTGTGTGTGTGTGTGTGTGTGTGTGTGAACGCAAATTTTATATATCAGAAATGCGGCAACACCATGTACCGGAATACACAATCGGCGCTCAATGCGAGACAGCCTTGGGACTTAGCCATTCAGATTTGAAATGGAAGAGTTCCTCTGACCTCCACTCGCTCCGAACGAACGTCATCGCAGCGGCCTCGAGAAACTGCTCCTCTAGGAGAACTGATTATCAGAATGGCTTTATTTGTTATCACTATACTTTCATTTGTGCGAAGACGGCAGTTACGCTAAAAGCGTGGCAACACTGGCAGGATCACGAGGGGTGGGGAAAAACAAGAAAAGAAAAACAGTTCGTCCTTGATCATAAGAGAGGAGAAAAAAATCACAAGAGCAGATGAATCGAAAGCCGCAAGATTAAGCGACACGATACTGAATTGAAGTAATGCCGTAGTACACAGCCGATCGGCAGAACGAAATATTTAGGCAAGCAAGCACGTGCAGCTTTTTTTTGGGACCGGTTCACGAGAAACGTGACGCGCGGAATTTCACACAAACATCAGTCTCTATGGCGCCATATGCTTCCACGTCAGCTTTCTAATTTTAGAAATCCTAAAAACACGGCGACTGAACTGTCCATGCTCGCCATTGTTTATCCATCCTCCTCCTCACTTCATGTTTGTTACTTTTTAACTGCTCACCTTGCACAAAAGATGCTTTATTGTTATTAATTATTATTTTTGTTGTAATAACATCTCTCAGTCGCATAAAAAAATAGACATGCCCGACTAAAAAGTGAAAACGGAATGATCGAATATCAAGAGCCGTGCATTGTCTATGGGACCTGGAAAGGTGCCAAACCGGCCGGCCTGTGCGCGCATAGTTCTTCCCGTGAACGCTAGGTGTTCCAACATGCATCCGATGCGCCCGCGCCACCAGCGTGCAGAGGCCAACGGAAAAGCCGATCAGTAGGACACGGGTAACTCGCTGTGCACGCGTTTCCGCCACCTCGGACAGTTCCTGCCTTCGTTGAAGATAGCGCTGCAGCCAAGAAAAAAAACCTACGGTTCTTGCATCCCAGGTACTCGTTGCCGCTTCTCTGCATATCAAGAAATCACGTTGCTTGCACGCACACGCTTGTTCGCACATTGAGCGGCCATATAGCGCGAGGTCATCTAAATCGATTTTTTTTCATGAGACTCGAACAAATTAGGCCGTAAGGTGTAATTTTATGCGCCGCTATTGAGAATCGATGGAGTAGAGATGGAAAGAGTGCCCGGCAGTGGACTTCACGCTTCGCCACATAACACGTGCGTGTCCAATTCATTTTCTTCGCTGCAAATGAACGAGGGAGAAAAAGAAAGCGTGCACCTTCCACTCCCCGTTTGTTGCTGCCCTACTCTCGGCGTCTTTTCACTTTCTGTTCTTCGAAAGAGAGCGAAAGAAAGCGAGCGCGGAAAAGAAAGTTGCATATGCTCTCCCGCCTGTGCCGGCCGTGGAAAATTCCGCGCGCCGCTTCGCTTGCGCCCTTTGATTCAGCGTGGCGTTCTCTGGCGGCCGCCGCCAAAACGCGCGCGCCAATTTGCGTCGTCTGCTACGAATGCGCCGCGTCGTCTGCTAAGTCGGATGCGGCTCTTCGTAACCTTGAGGAGCCTCTATTTTTTCTTCGAGACGGGTGTATGAGAGAATTTTCGTTCGTGACCATGTCGTAAAGCCGCGGTGACGTTAGCGCTTTCTTTATTTTCCGCAGGAACACAGTCCAACTGCGCTAAAAGTGAAAGGCCTTGCCGATTCGCTTAGACGCGCGCGAGCTCCCGTACTGTGTGCACATCGCTTCGGACTCCGGCTTTGGAACAGACGCTTCTACCATGGATGCTATGGATGCCGACTGGTTCGAACGCGACCTTCTGCAGAGGCCAGTAGGCGCACCAGGCAACGATAACAGGTAAGCGTTCTCACTTTTTATGCATCGAGTTACAATTAAGCGGCAATTAGCAATTGCCGAGTCACGTATACAATTGTTTTTTATTGCGGAAAACTTGAAATGCCCGGAAAGTTGCCGGCTTCTGTTGCCGGCATAACATTACAAATAAAAAAACTCATAAGCAATGTTTTTGCTGGTAGTTCAAATATTTAGGTACTTTAGCATAAATTTGAAAATAAGGCAGTGATACTTGATATTCATGCTCAAAACCAACTAATGTAGGCGCGCTGCTACTGCTTGTCTATTGTAGTGCGCGATCCGCCAATTTACTTATTAGCTCTAGAATCACTTTTGCAGGCGCTGCGAACGTCGCCGGCATAGCGGGCGCCATACGAGTTTGCCCTCCTGCAAACCGCAACGCACAATCGCAGCGACTCTGTAGCCTCGAAACCAGCGCTTGCGGGCCGCGAACGGCGACTCGCGTTACGACGCATGCGCAGTGGCAGCGACCGCATCGCAAGGGCTCGCGGTGCGCTCTTCTAAAACCCCCTATTTTATATTTACGTCTCACGTATAAACGTTCTTTTTGGTTTCCATGGCGAGCCGGTGCTGCTAAGTGACAAGTACTGCTAACTGGGCTGATACTGTCGTCTTTTTTTTTTCTCTCCTGTCTTGCCTGTTCTTCACGCTCAAAGAGAGCTACGTTAAAGCAATACCAGTTTATCATGCTGAGTGACGCATTCAATACCGATCAGTTCACCTTAGCCGGTACCGGATATCTGCGGATATTTTAAGGGGTCCAACCTCTTCGCTTCTGCGTTCTCTCACTTCATTTATTTTCTTTCTTCTATCACTCTCTCTCTTCTTCTCGCAGGCATGTACATTTCAGCTTTATGCGCGAATTTCCCAACCTTCACTTTCATGAAACAAGAACCACCAAGTAATTCATACAGCCAGATATCTGTACATATCAGATAATCAATGCACGTTCCTTCACGAATTTCTTTGCCGAAGTCACGGTGCCCATGACATCAATTTAACAGCCCGTATTTCACACTATTTTCGCACACAAAATTTTAGTAAAAATACTATGTTCCACTATCGCTTATGTTGGAATGAAATGTAGTTAAGCCCTTATCCCATCTGTTCATGTTTTTTTTTTTAATATAAACAATACAAACATATGTACAAATGTTTGTTGGGAAACTTGTATAAATTCATAAATTTATGTATTTTCAGGTCTGTGGCTCAAATAAATTTCCTGAAATTTAGTATGTCAAGTCCACAGCCTCCTTAGATGACAATGGACTTAATTTTCTACTGATTAGCAAGTTCGTACAACCTAGCAGAAACTGCCAAAGCTTATGATGTCAGGTATTTGGTGTGGGAACCTAGCACCAGCAATTTCTTTTTGGTCGTTTTCTCGCTTACCAATCGTCTTGTCACGGCGTGCAAGGCGTTTTTGGCATCATAAAAGAGTAACTTAGCAATAAGAAAAAGTTTTCTTTTTACTGTCGCAGCAGTCGATTTCAGAGCTAATGAACTCTTTTAATGAAGCCATTTGATGATTACCGAGAAAGTGTTGCATGGCCCCTTTAGGGACCATAGATGTCCTATATGCTTCCTCAGCTTAATCATCTATTTCATTTTGTTGTGTTTAGCACATCAAGAAGCCCCTTGAACATAAAATTTCCTTCTTTTGTCGCACATGTAACACGTGTAAAGTAATATCTGTTCAGCCACCAAACACTTTCCTTTTTTTGTGGCTGCACCTGTTCATTGACATTGCATTACCACCTGTGCAGGCTGTTCCGCTGTGGACACAAGCGCGCCCTACCAGTGGCACCTCCATCGCCCGGTGAAGCCAAGCGCTTCCGGCCAGATGAGCAGCAGCAACTGTGGCCGCAGCAATGGCCACAGCAGCAACAGCCGCAACAGCAACTACAGCAGCAGCAGATGATGATCCAAACTCCCATTCAGCGTGCAAACTTTGACAGCTGGCTCGCCGAAGTTCACGGCTGCTAGATCTACGTTTCCTTCAATCATAGGTCGGCCACTCAACGAAAAGTGCATCGTCGTCGGTTGTGGAGGCTGCCTACATAGACGACGAACTGTATCATCAAATTGTTGCTTCTGAAGGCAACGGACGGACATTTACAAAGTGTTCTTTCGGGCCCTACGCACATCCGAGCGAAGCTCGTCACGTGCCAAAGATGAAGCTGTTGTGCGGCGCACTTTGCCCTTGCAGTGCCACGCTCACTCTGGAGATGCTGGCAACAGGCTGGCAGTGTGCCGAATTGCGTGGAAGAACATGTTGGCTGTGATTCGAATATTGTAGCGACTTGTTTTTCTCAATAAAGATGTTCTATCTTGTTACACTATCAGATTGACAATGTTTGCATGCTCATCAAAATAACACATGCACAGCATAGGCCTTTTGATGAAACCAACAGCAGTAAAGTGCCTTTCTTGTGGCAGTGCAGGACAACAAAAGGAACCTCTTCATCTGCGCATTTCACATTTATTTGAATTAAAAAAACTGAGCATGATACAAGCTACACCTTTCTATTAAAGCATAAAACCATCGTTTAGATTCTACATTTATAAGTGCAATCACAAAAGAACGTAATGTCCGTGGTCAGTAAGACTCATTGTTTTATGCTACATGTAAGTGTGTTGCAGCTAAAGTTTATGCACACCAGGTGATGGTGCAATGTTCAACCGGCAACTACATAATTAGAATATTAGTCAGAAGTACACACTTGTAAAGAGGCTTTATTTCTTCCTTCTTTCTTTTTTTCTTTCTTGCAGACAACAAGAACCTTTCTGTACAATAGATTAAAAATTAAAAGAACTTTCATGACAAAACAATTATTCTCCTAGAAAAAGGCTCAGGAGCGCACATAGCTGCCAATGTGTGACCAAGAAAAAAATAGATTCTTGTCTGTTCGGACTGAGTCAGCTGCTATGTAGACATGTTTGTTCAAGCAAACACACACAAAAGCTCCTGCCTCTAATGAGCGAAAAATAAAAAAGCAGATGGCTAGGAGTGGACGCAGTATTTCTAAATGGACAACGACAAGGTACAAGTTTCTCTTGGTACATGCAACGAGTACAGTGTATCATAGGCGTTCAATTTATCAATCAGTTAAACAAAATGGCAAACAAGACACTTGTGCAATGCTCAAAAGCACGACCTCATCATGTTGAGCTCATCGATGTCTCTTACAAGGTAAGCGATGGCTTATCAGTAACTATGGTGCAACGTAAGGCTGGCATATGCAATGCGTGAAGATCCTCCAAAGCAACGGTGAATATTAACTCTGGTTGCAACTGTAGGTCATGGCCCGCAAGTTGCTTTGCTTTTTTAATGACTGAAACAGGATGACCGAAACGCAACGTTAGCTCCAGCACTCAATGTCAGCATTGTGCTCAGGAACTACAACATATTCCGGAGGAAATCACAAACGCCGGTTGCACACCTCTTCCTTAACATTTGTTAAATTGGATATTAGTAATGGGTCCTACAAAAATCCTACTGAGCAGTGATCATTTCTGAGGCCATATTAAGTATATTGCACAGTGAGCCCCCATCCACGTAGACCAAATGTGTCTCAACAGAGTGCTGGAAAAAGAACACATCAGCGAGCTACCGTGTTGGATGCACCGATAGCTTTCGAGAAACAGGTTTCTTTCCTGCTTAAAAGTAGCACATAATTTGGGTTGCAATTATGACATTCGTCCAAATTTACCACACCAGGATAATTTACATCACCACCGGGCAAGTTTCATGATCTTTCATTTTGATGTGAAGTATAACTTCCTTTTTCTTATATGACAATTGTGCACTGGTTTTACAAGTCCACTGCCTGTACCAGACACATCACTGGGAGATGGTTTTACCTTTCCAAACTCTATAGACTGCTGTTTCTTTTCTTTTTTGCACGCAGATTTCTATTTCTTTTCACGCTCAGCCCTCGGCAAAAATGATGCATTTTTTAAATTCATGGTATCACTTCATCAATTGAGCTGTACTTCAATTTTTTTTTCTGTTTAGCATCCTTTTAAAATCCACACCATCAAACAGCACTGTGTAACAAACAAGTACCCACCTACCAATTTGGGGAAATTAAACAAACCAAGAATGTAACACTCATTCAAAACAATAAGCTTTGCCTCAGCAGAACTATGCAATGTTGCAGAAACAGTGCTCAGAGCCTTTATACACAAGTTTAACTTAGGTATACAAAGGCTATCATCGTAAAAATACAGAAGCTGCCGTTCTCAAAGTTCTAGCTTAGCTAGGTTGGACAAGAAGGCATGTTCTAGCGCATGATCCAAGGTATAAGGCGCGAAGGAAGTGTACCATGAGTCAATGCTATGTGTGTTTTTATATCTCTGAGGTAACCTCACCCACTTTCTTGGAGCTTCTGACGTAGAAAAAGTTGTCATAAATCATAAGCGACAATCTGCAGCTGAAATATCGCCCAGCTTAAACATACATTTTTGAAGTATCCCAGGGTTCATCCAACATCCAACTGTTTAGTCTGGTAGTTCAGCATTAAACAATCTTCCCATTTTACAGATGAGTAGTGACTGGCACTACTGCAACAGACAACCTACCGTACGCTGTATGAGAAATGCCTGGCAAGAGTTTTGAATACAAAACGTTAAGGCGCAGGAAAAAAAGAAAAGGAGGACTACATCACACTCGACAGTTTCCACAGCATTGCATAAAAATTGGGAGGCAGGGTACAAAATCGCCAACTGCCAAGAAGCGAGCTAAGAGTTAGCTGGTCCCAATGGCACCGAGGTGTGAGAAAAAAATGAATAAATAAAGGACTGAATCACATAAGCCCAATGTCACGTATGTCGACACTTTGTGAGGAAGTATAACAGACGATAAGCCCGAGCCCGGCGTGCAGCTTTTGACAGCAACAATCCTAAGTTAGATGCACACAGGCAGCGTGCTAGCTTGTATTGAAGACCTTGACAGCTGTCATGCCTGGATGCGAGAGTCACGTGATCTGGAATGCTTGTCTTTTGCATATCGTAGTACGACTGTACGGCCAAAAGCCACAAGCAAGGCGGTGCACGTTGCGAGTTCAACATTTGATAAAGCGTCTAAAGCTACAAGAGACACCACAGTAATACATACGCCAGCTGTGCAATATTGCTATTGCCTTCTGCCCCGGTCAACTCCCACGCTCTCGTCAATGCCAAACGGCCATGACAGCTGCACTGCGGCTAGCTGCCCGATCTTTGATGTCACGTTTAAAAAGGAATCGTAAAATAAATGAATTTACAAAAGGCCGACCCAGCAGCACAGAGAAAACCTTTGTCACAAGACAGCGAGCACACTAGGACACATGCCTGCTCGGGCAACTGGGCCAAAAGAAACGGTGAACGCTCAACTCGGAGCTAAAACAAAAATGGTCTTCAAGTGCAGCTGGGCTTCAGGAGACTTGTTGCACGACTCCCATGGCGCGGCCCACGATGCTGCCCAGGACTCCCTTGAGTGATGATAGTGCCTGCAGTGGATGCCCACACTAAGCTGAGCACTTGGTTGCGCACTTACAACTAGCAGCTACTTCAATGCTTCAGAATGCCTTCGGTCAGATCATATGCACGTCTCCGATGACAGCTGCTCTGTGCCACCATGTTGTAAGAATGACTAATTAAACCAAAAGACAATTAAACCAGGTTAGCATAGAGGATATTTTTCATTGTATCATGTAACTGAAGTGATTATCACCTAAATTGAGAGGGATTACAGTGGACGAAAAGTCGCCCTTTCCGCAAGGGGGAATCTGAATTCAAAACTTTCGATTTACGTGTCCGATGCTCTACCAACTTAACTACGATGGAGGGCACTTCCTCGTCCATTTTGAGGGATATCCATGTGCATTTAATCACTGGAAATGTTAGCCAGCACCACTGATAGCCAAGATGGCAAGTGTGGAACACTATTTTTGTCATAGGCCATCAGGTGGCACGTGATCTCTGTACACGATTGCGGCTGACCAATAAACCCTCGCATGCTAGCTAAGGCGTCATGTCTAGGGAAGCACAGTTTTCCTTATTTCGTGTTGTGAGAAGGCAAAGCAAACGATGTAGAGCTGTGGATCTTTCTAGGCAAGAAGCCGTCGGGGCAACCATCCACTACCCCAGAGAAAATTACACACCTTGGTGGGCTGCTGCTGGGGAGGTGGAGAGTTGTTGGCTTGCCGGTGTGCATCGAGGCACTTCTGGTAGCGAAGTTTGCATGCTGCCTCAATAGTCTTGCACAGTGCACCCGCAGATGGCTCGCAATGAAGCACATGCGCCTCAAATTGGTCCTGGGCCGTGTGCACGATGAACCCGCAATTCCTGCGAACCGACAGCAGCACTGTGAGCTCACTGTCACCACTGCCCCTCAGGGTGCCACCTTTTCGAAGCCTGTGCTGTGACACAGCCTCATGGTTGTCGCTGTGTTGCTTCTGCAAGTTTCAGGTGGGCTGTTCGCACACGAGCAAGTACCAAGTGTTCGTTAAGTACGAATGTGCACAGTACATAGCTGATGAGGTTTACAGACATGGCTGCAGATGAGACCCTGACAGTGGTATCTTCAGAATTAATTCATTAAAAATTTCAGACTACTGAAACTCTGTGATGCCACTGCCTTGTTATATATACCGCCAGTGGGAAACGAGAGTTGCACGAACAAACCGACAGAGACGAAATGTCCCACCAAAAAAAAAAAAAAAAAAAAAAAAACCTTTAAAAATCAGCTAATTTTCAGTTACCATGCTTTAATCTATAAGTGAAGTTAAAAAAAAATAGGTAAGCCTGACTGTAGAGAGGAGAAAATTTGGATTAATTTTATGAGCATGCACATCTTTGATGGCCACATAAATACAAGCATTTGGGTGTTTTTCTTTATTTTTTTAATTTTAAACTTTTCGAAATATAGCGGCAGCGGCTAGAGATCGAAGGTGATGTTACATATTCCACAACAAAGCAACACCACACTAAACTGCTGCTGTTTACTATCGTAATTTTCTGACTCACGAACAGTTCTGTCCTCGCTATGAACCACGTATTCATACTACATAAGCTTCACATTTCAACCTGGCTCAACTTGTTTTTTTCCTTTAATCTCATGTCCTTTTAGAAACTAGCTTGGGAGTGAACTTTTGCTTCCACACTCAATATAATTTGACTTGTGCTATTGGCAGTCAATTTATGAACAAATTTCAAAAACATTTTTTGCATTTCTGAGAGAAGGTAACTCCAATTAACCAATGCAAGCAAAATTCAAATTGACAAAGACAGATGTATTTACAGTACTGGTAAAAGTAAGTTTAAAAATGTGTGGCAGTGCAATGTGGAGGGCCACACTACATTGCCCCATAGGTGAAGCCTTGCAATTCTGCAAACTTTGTGTGAGTGGCTACGAATTGCAACAGAATCGAAAGTTGGGTTAGTTGGATATGCGTGGTAGTGCCTATGAAGGCGAACATCAAAAACTAGTTTAAAGGGAGACGCGGGTCGAAAAGTCGCGGTTTTCCGGAAAATTTTTGCTCTTTTTTTCCCGGCTGTATTGGCATCCTTGGACTATAATCTATTACTTCTGAAAATATCAAGCTGAAATTCGCACGAGAAATTATCAAAAAATGCTTCCAAGTGGGCAGCGGTGACGCGAGAAATGCGCGAAAGTCGCGAAAAACGGCGAAGTTCGCGTCGTCCTGTCGCGAAAACGACGCGTTGGCCGCCATTTGCAATCGTGCACGCATGCTGCGAAGGCCGTATCCTTCATAATCCACTAGTAGCCAGTCTCGTGCCTTCACGCAGAATAAACAAAAAATGAGAAAAACAACGCGTACGTCACGCGTTTTGAATATCGCGGCACACAGCGCGAGGCCGCCATTGGACGGCGGTGCGCTCCACGCTCCTCCCCCTCCTATCTCTCCGGCAAAAGAGCGAAGCCTCGGACGTCGCGATCGAGTTTTTCTGCGTTTCTCTGCATTTTTGCGTCAAGGCAAGCCTGCAGAAGTGCAGTTCAGATAATCGAAAGTTCAGAACTCGCCACAAGTATCGAGGGAAACGGCGTCGGACGCTTCGCAAAGCGACAGCGAACGACGATGTCGCCCCCGACCAACGCCCTGACGCTCCGACTTCGGATAGGCCTAACACCGTCACCGAACCCTGCGACAGTGGTTGTGAAATAGCTGCTGCCGTGGAATTCGTCAGTGCATCCCAAAGGAAGATTGGATTCTTCGAGAGTGAACGTAGACCGGTCGATGCTGCTACTGCGAACATGCTGCTTTGCGAAATCGATGCGCTGACGGCACTTGTGGTGGGTGCGCAATGCCCAACCTGCCGCGAACGGAAGCTCGGCGTGCGAGAGGCAGCTGGAAAGCGCAAAGGACTTTCGGCATTCCTCGAACTGTGCTGTCAAAATTCTGATTGCCCTGAATCTGCACTTTCGTTCACGCATACGTCGAGACGTACTGCTTCGGCCGGGGACCAAGGAACGAGCGCTCGTTTTGACAGCGGCAGCTCGCGTGACAGCTTTGCTGTAAACGTGAAGGCAGTACTGGCAGCACGCGCTATAGGCGCAGGCCACGACCAACTTTCACGATTTTGTGCGATTCTCGGTCTTCCGAGCCCGATGCATCACAAGACATTCAACGGCATTTGCAAGAAGCTCCATGGTGCGGCGATGACGGCAGTGAGCAAAAACTTGCACCAGGCACGAAACATCACGAAGGACGCAGTCGGCGGCAGAGATGTGCCAGTCATGTTTGATGGCACCTGGCAGAAAAGAGGTCATAAAAGCCACAATGGAGTGGGCACAGTCGTGTCCCTGGACACGGGGCTCTGCCTCGATTTTGAAGTTCTTTCGAACTACTGCCATGCTTGCAGTATACACAGGGACCTTGGGGAGGATGAAGAGATATGGCGAGCTTTTCATCTTCCAGTTTGCCAAAAAAACACTGACTGCTCATCCCATGCAATGGAACCTGCGGCAGCTGTCAATATATGGCAGAGGACCTTGTCTTATGAAACTCCACTGCGATTCACCAGCTTCCTAAGTGATGGTGACAGCAAGGCCTACACTGCAGTCTGTGAGGCAAATGTATACTGTGACACCCCCATTGACAAAGAAGAGTGCACGAACCACGTTGCAAAGCGCTTGGGAACTGCCCTACGGAAATTGGCAACGCCACTGCCACGAGGCGAAAAACTGAAAGATGCGACAATAATAAAACTACAAACATATTACAAGATCGCCATCACGAGCAACAAGGACAGTGTCCGAAATATGTACACTGCCATATGGGCATCGTATTTTCATTGCTGCTCCAGTGATGGTGCCAGTAGCCACAACTTTTGCCCCGCGGGACCAAATTCGTGGTGCAAGCACAAGCGTGCGGAAGCACTGGGGGAGCCTGCACCACGCCACACCCCACTGTTGACGAAGGCTCAAGGATTGGCAATTATGCCTATCTACAAGCGCCTTACAGAGGAGAAACTCCTTATTTGGTGCCTTCATGGCAAGACACAGAATGCAGCCGAATCGCCGAACAGCAAGATATGGCTTCTATGTCCAAAAACAAAGTTCGCCTCCAGAACAACTGTGGAGACAGCCACCGCTCTTGCTGTACTCTGGTACAACAAAGGCCACAGGGGCTTTGAAGAAGTGCTCGAAGGCATTGGAATTCTCCCCTCACAAGATCTGGCCACACATGGTGACCACTGTGACGTCATGCGCATCAGGAAGATGAACCTGAAGCAAACTGCAGAAGCGAGGGCACACCGTCGCAACACAGCGAAGAGAGCTCGTGTTGAGGACACTGACCGCAAGAGCCGTGAAGGACCAAGCTATGGTGCAGGGGACTTCTAGACACTTGCAGTGCATTCAAGGCAAGGTACTTTTCATTGTGCCCCAATTTTATGCAAAAAGAATGATTTCCTAATAAATGCCAACTTTGCGAACTTTCAAACTTGTTTTTCTCATTTTCATTTTTTCTGACAGTTTCACGTTTTCCGGGCAGCCTTTTAGAAACTTATGTTCATTGTATAGTAACGAAACTTGGCACACACATTCTTCAACACATGCAGAATGCAAATATCTACTCTAAATTGCAATGCCTACCAGCATTAGTTGTGAAAATATTAGCTTATTGTTTCAAGGGAGATTGAAAACAATAAGTCATTCAATACAATTTTTTTTTTCTTGGTTCCAATATTTCTGTGACATATCTATATAGATATTTGCACTTTTCAATCTACCAAGAGCCAAATAAGATCAGACACAGTGCTTTTACTGAAAGTTTAGTACATAAAAGAGTGCCTGCAAAAAATGTAACTTTTTGCTATTGTTTATGGCATAACTCAATAATTATAGCAGCTACACAAAAAATGATTGCATATTTGAAATCTGCATGAAAAACTATACTAATAACAAACTTTTCAAGTCTCTATTACTAGAAATAAAAAAAAAACTTTTTCGAGGAGCGTCTCCCCTTAAAGCTTGCATCAATTCACCTTGTTGTTTACAGACACATTAAGGATGGTGTACTAAAAAATTATTAGCACATTTGACAATGACAAATAATCCACAAATATGTCCAAATAGCTACTTCCATTGCAATACTGAAGAATAAAATAAAAACTTTCCAATCAGCAGTCAGGATAATTTAGATCCTAACCTTCCAATCTCATTATAATCTCATCAATGCTTACCAGTCAATGCAGAGCAGGTCAGTGTCTTCAATGCAGGCTAAACAAGCACACATCTAAAACAATTCAAAAGACAGGTGACACTAAACAAGAGCTGAGTCGCAGCAGAAGGTTAGACTTTTTTGCATCTAGGCATGTGCTTATTGAAGAGGTAAATGTTACCTAATTCCACTTTATTTCATACATCAGGTGTAACACTTTGGGATCTATGCAACTATAGATTGCATCAGCAAAATGTGTAAGCCCACGCGCGTTTCACTTGGATCCGAACCGAAGCAAGTTGCCCAGATCTTCGAGCCATAATCAGTTGCGTGCTGTGACTGGCTCCGGCTGCGCGCTACAGGTAATTGTGGAGGCCATGATACGAAAAAAGAGAGATGTTAAAAGATTCAGAATAACCTATTGAAAACCGTATAACAAATAGGGTTTAATTATTTACAAAGCAACTTTGTTTATTACTTAATCTAAAAACCCCCAAGAAACAACATTACAGGTGTTAAAATCATTGAACTATCTCTTGGTGCAAACCCGACTACAGGAAAAAGTTTCGCTAACTTTCATAGCGTTGCACCTGATGTATGAAACTACAGGAAAAAGTTTCGCTAACTTTCATAGCATTGCACCTGATGTATGAAACTAAGTATAGGTTCCTAACAACCTCCATTAAGCTCTGTGTTTATGTTAGGAGCTTCAAATGTAAAATTTTTTCTCGAGTTCGCAGTTTTCTGCACACGAACTTCAACTCACGTGACTTCCTTGCCAATGCCGAGGAACGAGAGGAACCGAACACGACACTCGGCCAGCACTTGGCCACGCCCGCCGCCTGCCGGATCCAATGTCACCGTCACTGTCGAAGGGGCCACTGCCACCTGCCAGGAGGGACACCACATTGCTCTCGACAAACTCGCAATGACTTAAGTGCTGCTTGGAAAAGTTTCGTGCTAGCTCAAATGCGAGGTTCAATCAGGCTTTGCACGGTTTTGTCCCAGAACTTGGAAAGGAACACCTCGACAAGTAACAGCCTAGTGTCACCACCTGTTTCCGAAAAGTTATAAATGATTGGGCAAAATGCTTGAAACAAATATTAACTATAAAATAACAGCATTTACACAAACAGGCAATACTATAGAGGCCCTACAGAACTACAAGTTATGACAATGTCAAAGCCCTCTCCATTCAAAATCCGTACTGCTTATACCGGTTTCATTCATAGTCTTCATCACAAGACTTTTAGAGGGGTCGTCGAGAGGCCGTTCATCATGCATTCAGCAGCTGCAAGCTTTCACATCTTGCACAATAGGCCACTAATGAGGAACAGCCTCCGGCTAAGGCAGTGGCTCTGACAACATTGACTGCAGGATCAGTTGCACAATAAATAAAATGTTTCCCAACAAAACACCACTGCCAATGAACTGAGACACACCCCAAAATGTAGCGCACCTGTACGGGCAGCCAGTGTGCGCGAGGTACGCGGTCGAGCAGGGTGTCAATGGCCCCGTTGAGCAGGTCGATGCCGGAGGCTGCCGCCACAGGCATGCTGCCCAGGTACAGGGCCCGCAGCACCTTGCGCGGCTCCTCCATGGGCCGCAGGAGGCCCCCCTCCACACCGTCCTCTGAAACGGAGCAGCAGAGAACCTCACGCAAATAAATTCTAGATCCCTGCCCTATAGGGGAAATGGGGAAAGGGGGTCAAAGAAAGCTTGGTGTGTGCATGCCTGATGTACTAGTTTTCTTTCTTTCTACCACATTTTGCAACATTCTCTCTTAATCTTTTCTTCTTCCTCCATACCAGGAATCAGACCTCCATCTACGCGCATAGCAGCACAAAGTTTCTGTTGCTACAGTCAACAACGAAAGTCACGCGTGGAACACGAAATGCAAAAATGAAATGCAAGAACTTGAAGTGACAAGTCTCGATAAAAGATCAGATGATCATATCATTAACGGCTGAACGCCCACAAGCACACCATCGATGGAGCAAGAATTATTATAACGGCCCATACAAATACCATTTGAAAACACAACAAACACAAATAAACCTACGTTTGAACCCCGCAGTACGCATCATGCACGTCGTGACAGGAACTGAATTACTGCTTGTCCAGAGCAATTATTTTTCTTCATGATGCCTGTTTCTCTAATTTATTGCCCAGTGACACTTAGCCCATCCTCTTTACTCTTCTTCGCCAGCTTACATTTTTCACGAAGTGCTACACACCCTAACATGTATACTCGGCCTGTGAAAATATTAGAGTGCTTTGATTATAGTTTAAATTATTGTAAATTTCGAAGAATTCAAAATGAAGAAATAGTTGTGTATTATTAGTCCGCATGTAACCCACTTGTAAAGATCGTTTCACTGCAGTATATCCGTGCTATACCATGAATACAACTATACAGAAAAAATTGGCACTGTCGTGAGTTTCATTTCAAGGATACATATTACCCTCATATCAATTGATCCCTGAAAAAAAAAAAGTTTAAAAGTTTCTTAAACTGGCTTATATGCTAGGAATTTTAAATTCTGAAATGTAACATATTTTGCAGGATGTCACTTGAATCCTACTGAAACTCACATCCTTCTACAATTCGAAGTTGCTTCCGCTTTTCTTGAACCAGAAAGAATGACCTTTGCACATGCCTTCATATATTGTGCAGGTTACTTGTGGTCATGACAGATATGCTCATTTCTCTTTATAATGTGTTATATATATATTATCTTACTTCAATTAAAAGTTATTTGGCCAAATCACTAAGCTTCGAATTCCCTTCACACCTGAAATTGGCTATTCGCAATAGTGTAATGAATACCTACAGACTCGCTCACTGTTTTATCATGTCTGCCTTGAGACACTACAGAGAAAAACAACTTCTCTCACATTCGTAAATCACCCTCTCACAATACCGAAAGCGCTACTCTCGCTGGGATAAGACTATCGGCAAGACAGAAAATAGGCAGTAAAAGTCTACAGGTGACAACACCACACTGAAAGTTTCCCACACAGACTTGCGTGGAAATGACGGCATCTGCTAGGGCCTACTTAGTTCTTTGATTCGGCAAAAATTAACTGCACTATATGTTAAGGGAGCCACAGACCTAACACCGTTTCAAAAAATTTATTGAGCCCACCTAAGAAAAATAGAAAAAATAATAAAACAAAAAACCGAAGCCAGTGACATCACACTGAGATTAATGCACTGCAGTTATGATGCAAAATTAAAAAAAGAAAAGTAATCTTTTAACTTCATTTTCTCTCCTGGTGATGAATCTCTGACGACAACATTAACAAAACAGTTCCCGGGGAATAATATATCACATTGAACTGGCTTAGTGTATCCATTTGGTGCCCATGTGGAAGAGGACAAAACATGCCAGGCCTGCTCGAAGCATGCAGCACAGTCGAAGCGAAAGCTGGAGCTTCTCCAGGGCCCATCGTTAACTCTCTTGGGGCAACTGCTACAAGCGCAATTGCAAAGTACCCCATTATGCCATGAATCATCATAATTTTGCAAAGTATGGATGCACCAACTGTGCCATTTTTCAATATTTTTTGGAGAAGTAGAGTGTTATGCATCGTTAAAGCATTATGAGCACTCTGCTGATGCTGTGGCTAATGACGATGGGGAATTATGGCTGAGCTCTTTCTAATTGGTAGGAAGCTCTAAAGGGACCACGAAACGGTTCTGATGATTTTGTACAAACGCAATGGGCTAGTAGTTTAAGTGCCATGGGACATCTACAAGTTAATTTGAGCTCTCTGCGTAAACTGTGTAATTTGTTACAACCCTTAAAACTGTAAATACAGTAAAACCTCGGTAATTCGAAGTCACTGGGGCTGCGAGAAAGCTTAGAATTAGGCGGGTTTTCGAAATAACAGAACATACAAGAAGTGGGATGCAATGAACTTAGAACTATTCAAAGTAATCAATGCTCGTCGTTTGCTGTGCCGACTAGCTTGCGGCTCCAAAAGTCATGTTTTACAGCAATACCTGGTCTTTATTTTGTCGCAAACATGGAGGAACGGTGAACCTTGCTGCTGCCACAAAAAAAAAAAAAAGTGATCATGATCGACTGAAATGTACGCTTGCAGAAAACAAGACATCTTCACTGCAACACAGTTGTGACATGCGGGCAGCAAGTCGCCTGCTTTTCGCTACGTCAGCCCGTCACAATGCGACCATTCGCACATTCTTTCTATTATAATTATGAATTTAATAATGGCCTGTATGATGAAGCTCACGATGTGTTTTGGCTGGAAAAAATGATCTTTGAAATTTTCAGACTTAGTTTTCGAAGTAGGCGTTGCTGGCAAGAACTCCGCCAGCAGTGCAAAGACGCGAATTGTAGGAGCAACCGGCAATCGAATGTTCGCATACATCGCAATTTTCGCTAAACTGTCCTTTATTAACTTCTTAACAATTCCAGAAAGAATGGGTAAACCATTACCCGCTGACGTTGCAAGAAACATGCAATAAGCTGCCCGCGTGTCACCACTGTGCTGTAGTGAAGCATAGCTTGTTTTCCGCAGGCGCACGTTTTGGTTGACGAGACCGTTCTTTCTTCTTTTCTTTTTTCCTTTTTGCACTGGAAGTAGCGAGGCTGGGGTGCTTCAGATGCCACTCGCTAGTATCGATACGTTGCATTGCCTTGTGGCTATTAATAGCGGTCGTTCCGCGGATTCGCGGCGAAGTCGGGATTTGGAACTGGCACATGGCACCCAAAGTTTTTGAATTAACCGGACTGGTGCAGGCCGACTCTTCAAATTATTAACACAAACTTACATTCTAAAATACGAGACCTGCGGAAATATTCGAATTAAGCAGGATTTCGAAATAACCGAGTTCGAATTAACGAGGTTTTACTGTAGCTGCAGATCGCTGCGACTCTGCCAAATGTGTTTTCAGCTGCCAATTCACAGAGCGACATGCTCTGCCACATTGACGTCACCATGGCTGCTGATCATATTGGCTGTAAAAAGCGCACCGCAGTCCTTGTGAAAGCAGAGCTTAGCCCCGAGCACTCGAAGGAAGAATTGAGGTGGTTGAGGGTGAAAGACAAAGTGAAGTAGGAGGGTATCTATTAATTACTCATAGCTCCATTAATAAGGTATTTTTCGATGAATTTATGGTGCCGGTGATTTGCTCCAGTAGTGGTCTAATCAAAAGCAGAATCTGGAAAAATTATTTCAGAAACCCATTGAGGGGAGAATGCGAGTCGAAAAACGTCCAAATTCATACATTTTCTGTTTTTATTTGATTTCACAAGCTTGGTTCCTCTACTTTCACAACAAAAAAGCTTAAGATGGTATTTCCACTCAAAGTAGGTTAAAATTGCTTTTTTGAGCACAAGGTGTCTATCAAAATTTATAAGAGCTGATTGTCTGGAGTCCCCTGTAAATTGTCACCTGGCAGCTTGCCATTGCATTTCACATGAGAAGCTCACTAAAGTCACATGCTCAAAATAATAATGATTTCCAAGCTCTCATGATGGAAGAAATTATTTAAAACAAACATATTTCCCCCACAGATGAGCTCTGACTTATACCTCCAAAATACGTTTTTCAAGATCCATTTTTGAACAACTTCTTGAGATTAGACATGCTTTTGGTACTTCCAATAGCCAAATCAGGGTGAAATTTCACCCAGATGTTCCTTAACATGTGGAGAGTGCAAATATCTTCTATAAAACTTGATATTGCCTCCATAATTATAATGAAGCTAGAGCAAGCAATTAATTTTTCTTGTCATTACAATTTTTCTTGTCCATTAAAATGCTTTCTATACAGTTTCTTAATAGTTCTTTGCATTGCACAGTTAATGAGGAGCAATATGAGTCATTGATGGCTCAGAACCATAAAAGTTTAATTCGCATAAGAAGTTTGTCCTAGAACGAACTAAATTTTGCACTTTGTCATGGCACAAAACAAAACTGTACAAATTACTACAAAATTCGTAACACACATATTTGAAATCTGCATAAAACCCTCTAAATGAAGCAAAAGAGCTTCATTGCTCTAGGCTACAGATTCACAAAATTTTCTTTTCGAATTGAAAGCACCCACTGATTACACTATTTTGCATTGTGTGGTTTCCGTTGTTCCATTACTTTCTCTATCCTGCTACATTCTGTTAATGCGATTCCTTCCCCGCCGTGGTACTTTTTTATGAAGGAACTTGAAGCACCACTATGTATCTGTGTCAGAACACTATCACACAAAGAGCCTGCTTTCAAATGCTATTCAATCCTGTGTGTGTGTATATATATATATTTTTTTATGTGCACAATAATGAATTCATGGATGTAGTTGTCCACTGCCAGCACTGGTGTTTGCAGCAGTGGTGACAGTCGACAATTACGCCACTAAAATCGGCTGTTGTAAACTCGTAACAGCCCTCGCTGTAAAGCAACTGCTCACCCATTGAGAGGCTGGCGAGGCGGTCCAGGGCAGAGCCCACACGCCTGGATGGAGGCTCTGTTGGTGCCGCCCGTTTGTCACCAGATGGATCTGACAGGCTCCGCTCCAGCACCATCTTCTTGCACACATCTCGCAGGGCATTGGCAATGATGCGTGCTGGCATGTCGCATCGGAAGACATGGCACATGAAGCGCCGGGTGCCACTGTCACGGGCTACATAGGCAAAGTCCCTGCAAGAAATCGAACACCCGTGGTGTGAAGGTAATCTTTAGGAGCAAAATGGTAAGTGACTAAGGTCTCCACAAATGATGTAAAATACATTCAGCCTATTTCTCGTATAACATATATCTGGCATATAAGCTCAAAAACATCACAGCCACAATAATAGAAGACCAACACCCAAGAAACTCTTGTAAAAGAAACGTTTTACTCACCGCTCTCTGTATGCAGCAGCAGGCATCCGGGGCAGCAGGAAGAAAAAGAAACAGGATTAAGTTTTCTGAAATAGCTGTCCCTAAGTTTACTCTATGTCTTCACCAAGAAGCCTTTACAAATCAACTTAAACCTCATTATAACAAAGCTGCATCCTACTGGAAAATTAAGTTCTTTATATCCGAAAATTTATTATGAAGGTACATTATTAGCACTATATTGCAAGCCTGTTCTTCACTTACTTTGTTATAACCAATATTTCATTATACAATAATACCTAGTTAACTCAAACTTGCATATCTAAAAAAAAATCGGCCAAGTCGAAATTATCGGCAGCACGGAACATTTTTCTTTACGCCTCATGTATATTTTTCCTTCTACATCGAAGTATTTTTCGATCAGATTGTGGATAACTCGAAGTCTTGACCGGGAGTGGAACGAGATTTCCGCCGCCGTACCATTTCACAAGATTCGCGCGATGCTGCCACGCCTGAAGTCCGCAGATTTTTTTTTTCTAACTTAGCCGCACCTGCCACTACGTCGAAGCTTTCTGCGAACACCAAGTGTGCAAAGTCTCAGCCCAGTGACATATCAACTTTGTCAAGCAACCCTGTGGCCTGTCATGTGACACATGCACTGAGCAAGGAGGCCCTCTGCCCACACTTGGCATAGTTTGTCTTGTTCACTTTGTGCAGTGCATATGATTTTCCCTGAGGTGTGATTTGCGTTCATCTGCGCAAACCAAGCGGCACAGATTTTAGGGGCGAAGCTCCTTAGGGTGTGGGTCTGTCCATCCTCCAATGGTGTATGTAGCCACCGGTGGCACATACCCGAAAGAGCGGTCCTTAGAATGTCCGCTGGTTGGCGGCACTTGTTTATGATGCATACATCATGAAAAGATGCGAGATGGCTGTACTCGGAGCATTCACTAGATTGATGGACGAACGTACTGACGGATGCACAGACAGACAGAGGGTCAGCTGTACGAACAGACGCACGGACGCATGGAGGGACACACGAAAAGACGGATGCACCGACGGTCATACGGATGGACGGACGGAAGCAAGAACGAATGAGCAGACGAAAGCATGGACGGACTGACGAACGCTTTGCCCCACCAATCATCATTCACTCCATAGATATGCTGTGATTTTTTCCACTGACTGTGAGCACAGTGCTTGTGATTTTCCTTGAGGTGTGATTTCTATTCATATGCACAAACTAAGCAATACGGATTTTTTGCTGAGTGTGAGGAGCGGCAACATAGCATGAGTGCAGCAAGCATGGCGTCAAAGCAGTGCAAGTTGCTAACACTAGAAAAAAAGAAAGGTTGCCATAATTATTAAGGAAGTGGAGAAAGGAGGCCGAATGAAATCGAGCATCGCGCGGAAATTTGGCATCCCTGTGTCTACGCTTTCGACGGCGCTGAAAAACAAGCAGAAGGTGCTGGATGGATTTCAGCAGCTTCTTCAGCCAGTGGAAGCGAGTTTGAGGGTCGAAGTTTTCAGATGTTGAAGCGGCGTTGATGGTATGGCTTTGAAATAAGGTCTAGTGCAGCGGCGGGGAAGATCGACTGATGTGATGCGTCAAGCAGCTGGAGGACGCCTTTCTAGGCCCGAGTACGACTGTAAAGCAGACGAGCATTTTGCAGTTTTTCTCTGTTATATAAAATGGCAGCGCAGCAAAAACCAGCCAGTTAAAGTCTCTTCTATGTTATTATTTTCTCTTTTGAACCTGCACAAGGAGAAAGATTAGATCCTGCTGCGGAACAGCCGCCAGTAAGTAGTAGCGATTTTTATGACAAGCGCTCGACTTCCCGGCGATTAGCATAACTTTGCTTATTTCGAAAATCTTTTTATTCAACATTTTCCCTGGTTTTTACAACTTCGACATGACGAGATATTACTTTTCTGGATTCATTATATCGAGGCTTGAGAGTAGCTCAGAAAAGCACATGAAACTTCCGTTGCATAACAGAAGTGGCACCAAAGGCTTGAGACAAACACTAGGTGCGTTTTCCCTACATCTTTTGAAAATGTTTCTGCGTTGTGCAATGGAAAGCAACAAATGCGACACTAACCGCCACATTCAGAAACACTCCTTGACTTGAATTTGACTTAAACTGCCTTCAATGCAGTGCGTTTGTGCTGCCTTGGCACCGCCTAAAGAGAGCGCGTTCGAACCGCGTTTGTGCTGCATTGAAGCCGGTGGCAAGTCAAGTTCAAGTCAAACAGCGTTTCTGAATAAGGGGGTTAGTAACAAAATCTCATGTGTTTCAAGGCAGACTGAAGTACCTGCAAAGAGCATCATAACAAAACATAAGATTTGGAATATGAGAGGATGTGTTGCAAAAAATACTCCTTCCTTCCTGAAGCTAAAAAAGTGTATACAGATGTACACTGCAATTATACATAGACTATATTCCAACTCTCAGAAGAAGTTATGCACAGCTGCTCAGCATGACTTCAAGACTTATAGTTTTGGTGTCCACCTGCAACTCAGTGACAAATCTCGAAGGCAACAAGCTGGGACTGCTCGGAGACAATAAAGGACTGGTGTGAACGCAGCTTTTGCAAGTGCGGTAACACACACTCATGACAACATCCATGCACATAAAATTTAGGGTTTCTTATTTCACTAACTTTCAGGCCCTCCTGCAAAAGCAACAAAATAGACTAAGTCAGGGGTCCCACACACACAGCCCGTGGGCCTCTCAATAGAGGCCCCACTCGCCCATGACTGTCTTCTTCCTGCATTTTTTTCTTTTATTTTCTCAAGTATATTCATGAGCTACACAAGCATGACTGTCACAAACTATTTTTTTTTTCAGGCTACCCTTGCAGTCACCTAGTGTCGATACATAATCCTGACATAAAACTAAGTGTTTCAAAATTGGACCCCAGGTTTTAGTCATTTTGTAGATCATTATAGATGTGTTGCTAGAATCCTAGTGTCAAATCCCCTTCAGAAATGACCCTTATATCAGTTAGGGGAAAGGTCTTTGAAATGGCAATGTTAGCGGACATTTTGTACAAACCCTTTTCCTCCCCTTCCTACCTTCTTTGCTTTTCTGGCCTTCGTGGGAGTCATTAGTTGAAATGAATTTGAGCCCCCTGTACTTAGTGATGCCTTCTGGCTTTTCCCATCTGCAATTTATATTTCTGAAAAAGCAGCAAGTGTGATAGTACCGGCCATTGTCCCTGCCAACGCCCCAAACTCGAATGGCATGCAGGGGCTGACAGTGCAGCACGGTGCCGTCTTGGGGCCGCAGCAGGCGAAGCTGAAAGCCATCCAGCTCCAGAAGCAGCGACCGCCCCTCGCCCCATCGGCCCACACCATCGAGGCCTCGGCCGAGTGACAGGTCGACAATGCAGCGGTTCAGAGCACGGCTTGACCGCTCGGGAGTCAGCTCACTCTCGGGAATCTCTGACCAGCCAAGGGAACGCACGGCGAAACGCATTGCCTCGCCACTGCTGCTGTTGCTGCCATCAGCTACACAGTCCTCCTGCGTGTAGTTGATGAACACTTTGGCTACGTTGCTTACGCTTTCCTCACGGAAAGTATGGTTGACTCCATGGCACATCATCTAAAATATCTTTAACAGTGTGGCAAAAGGGAGGCTACATGTACAAGTGCGGACTTCAAATTTATTTTTAATTCGGAAAAGACACATACGTAGTGGAAAAAATTACAATGAGCAAGAGAACATGAGACAAGCACTGCGCATAAACACGAACAAGTGCCAAAGTTATAATGTCAAAAATACTATCTTGCAAGTACATCCACATACAAAAGTTAATTAACTTCGTTCTTGGGAAAATCAAAGCAAGACATGCTGATGCATGCATCTCCCACACGAGCAATGTGGGCCGCTTCTACAATCTCTCAAGTGAGCACATTCCTACTTGTGAAAATCACTTCGGTTTACTTGTAAGCAGGCAGGCAACCACAACCTCTGCAATGCGAACTAAGATATCCGAAGTTGCCACTCTGCACATTCCAGCAACGTTCACGCAGGTGCACATTAAGAAATCTTAAAGTTTGGCGGACATATTTTTTAGTGCATGACACTGGGATCATGCACACCACTTTGTCGACACACGGTACGAATAAGTACCCGCGCTTGATCTGGCAGACACCCCCCCTCCCCCCACTTATTTTTTTATTTTTTTTTTTTTGTGCCTAGGCAGCATACATTCACTTCCATTTCTGGGGCCTGTCATGTCAGCATCAGTACACTTCTATTGTGCAGAAGAGGATAGGAACATGATCACTCTGCATGCGCCTCAGTGAATGTGACATCATGGCTTGTGCACGCATGCAGCTGCGAGAATCCACATAAAACACATGCTAAAAAATATATGAAGTAAACTTGGTTTATTGGAACAGTCACACCTGCCGAGTAGAATTTTGATGTTTCCATCAGTTTTTGCAACTTTTGTTCAGGATCCCTTCAAGTATAACATCAAGCAGGGAAACCCTTCAAATATAACACAGCTGGCACAGTAAGTCTTGCCTGTGGCTGAGTAGCTGGTGGCTCCGGTGGTGGTGGGAGAAGTGGCCGACTTTCGGGTGTTGGAAGAGAGCGAGTAGTGCCTTCTCGCGGTCGCTCGCGTTGGATGGTCCCTGTGCGGATGTGCCAGTAGTAGGGCCCGTCGTCGTCCAAGTGGCGCTCCCAGCCTTCGGGCAGACCCTGTTGTTCTGCTTCGTCCACCTCCTTCTCTGAGAGTCTGCATAGCACAGCCTTCAATGTGGCACAAGAAACAATGGACTCATGCCCACTGCAAAGCACTCACTCTGCTCTGATAAATTGCCAGCAGCCGGAACAAAACGTTTGTATTTTCAACATTTCAACCATGTTCCTTTGAGAAAGACGTTAACTAAACACAGATGCAACTCAAGTGTGAAGTTAAAACTAGCAACAGCCATACGATACCATAACTTGCCCATAAGAGTAAGGAATACCTCCTCTTCTGTGTCTTTTTCTTTATTGTGTTTCCCTAAATAGGTTTTACAGGTAAGAAAAGCAAGCTAGTCTGTAATGATTTTAGCTTACATCGAAGCAGCTGCATGTGCAAGAGCCCCTTTAGATACCATATTGATTAATGGCCAATGCACTAACATTAAGGGGACACTAAAGTCAAATAACAATTTAAGTCAAAGTGAAAGCTCAATGTATGACAACGTTTAAAACGGCAATATTATCAACAGCAGTGCACTACTTAATTAATGTAAATACATGAGAACACATGCTCCGTCAGTAGGACATTTGCAAAGTGATCCCAATGACGTCAGACTTACCGCCTACAATTAATCACCAGTAATCGAACTAGCTGCATTAAATAAAGAACCTTTCGTGCATCAAGAAATGTAATAAAAGGCTGCTTGTTTGTTTCTGTGCGATTTATGGAAAAAAAAAAAAACACCGGACGTTACTATAGGAAATGGCGCAAGAGGTACAAAAGTTCAATTACGCCTGGTTAAACCAGACAGGTCAAGCCATCTAGCGGGACCCAGTTAAACCAAGCATGCCTGCCATCTCGGAGACGATGGCAGGAAATGGTTTAATAGCCGTTTTTGCTGCTGCGGCTCCCGCTACTTTCATTCTGCTGCTGTGTCGGTGGCCACTAGTTCTGGCCGCAGTGAAACCGGGCAACGTTGTGTACGGCAAAAGTGACGTGAAAGGTTCCACTTGAGGTGGGTAATTTGAAGTGTGCTAACACGATGCGGACCACTAAAATGTAACTTTATTTTAGAATAAGCATATTTCTGGCACAAAAGTAGCACTACGTTGTTTCTGGATTGCTATTTCAGCAATCAACATTGACTTAATATTGGACATTAATGTCCCTTTAAAGGCAAAGCCTGCAAGCCTACCCTTCCCCTTTATGGATTGATTCATCCAGCAATGTAACATTAATGCCTGGGATACTGGTTCTAATGATCACATTATCATAAGAAAACAGCAACATGTGTGTGGTCATGCAGAAATAATAAAAGCGCAAAGATAACCAATAACAATAATAATAATAATAATAATAATAATAATAATAATAATAATAATAATAATAATAATAATAATAATAATAATAATAATAATAATAATAATAATAATAAGCACGGAGCTCACAAGTTATTGTCACCATCTGGCTGCTCAAGCATAGGCTGGCTGGTTAAGTCGATGCCCATGGATTGAACGTGCAGCTGCGCATAGCTCCAGCGATTTTTAACCCCAACAGGTCCATTGAGGTTCACATCCAGATCGCCGGAGTCGTCATCTCGCTCTGCGTTAACCAAGTACAGGAACTGCATAGTCACTAATCCATCTAGGGATAGCACAAACCTAATAAGTAGATCTAAAAAATATACAAAAATATATTTTATAATGTTCCTTCAATACTAGTGCAGATATTACAAGTGTCACATATGACAAAATTAACAACTGCAGGAAGGTTTGAAAGGCGACAGCACTGAATGTGGTGCAAGGAAGCAGTGCAGATTTACAAAATCAATATGTGACAAGCAGTGTCACTCCTATATGTGCCACTCTCTTTTCTTCCCTATAGTGTTCCTGATGTAAACTCTACATTTGTTGTAAGTTCATTGTTGTCGAGCCAGATCTGGATTAACATCCTCGAATGTGAATGGGTCCTTTAGGAAAGCTACATAAGGGAGCCAATCACTGTTGATAAACGTGATACCAATCAACCTTAACTGCGATAAGCCACGCTTTGTGCGTCACCATTAAAACAGCGTACAATTTGGTTTATTGGTTCAAGATTACTTCTGTTTTATTTGTCTGTGACGTTTCAGATGCCTTGATTCACCGTCAGATATGCTACAGATGGCCAAATCAGAGCCCCTATCTGAAAGAATAAAACAGGCATGCTTGAATTTTTTATCTTCTTCAGTTTATTTTAATAAGCTCGGAATAAACTCTGATGATTACTTTCAGAAACACATCAGTCGAGTATCACGTCGCAAGCACAGCCATTGCATGAAACCTGTACTCACAAGAACTAATTTCTATAAATATTCATTTTTCCCTCTAACAATCACGGAGTGGAATTCATCATAATCTTCTTCACATCTACTATGCAAAAACTTTTGATCATTTTGTTTTTGTGTATTTATGTGCATCCTCTCCTGCTTGTACTAATCTGCAGTATTGTATAAAATAAATGAAGATAAATATGTTGAGAGCTTTTGAACAAGGTCCCCCTAACAAATAGCATCAAGGCCACTGCGCATACGCAAAAACCCAAACCGCTTTTGGGTTGAAATGCCATTTCTCAAATTTAGTGGGAGCCTTAAAGCCTGCCCCAAAAGTTTTTGCTGATACGAACGTGACGGCACCCACAGAAGTGTCGGCTCTCGGCCAATACTAGAGTGACATAGAATAGGGGGAGTGTCTAAAGCGCCGCAGACCCTATTCGAAAACTCATCGCTACTGCTTGACCCAAAGCGTCCATACGCAAAGGGCTTTGTGGCCCCAAACTTTTGGGACCCCTATTCAAAAACTCCCTATGGTTTTGCCTTTGTAGTTTATGGAAACTTCACTCATACAGTTGTGCCATTTTATAACACTTGCCTTCTACACATTTCACATACATCGACCACATCAACTGATTACCATATGTACTCCCAGTACCACCAAAGAATATCAATGTGATGCACAACAATACTACTGACTACACAGAGGCGGGTTGGGCTCGTTGCATATTAAGCGGAGCACTTCATATACATCATACGGTATCAATGCCTAAATGTGCGGAACGATAAACAATGTTCACCATCCATTCTCCTGGAATCATTCCAATTGACAGTTTAAATGTAAACAACAGAATTAAAACAAACTTACCCAAGCAAAACGCGTGGTTGGTACTTAGTGAGGTCATTCTGGTCAGCATGCGTCCATCTGCTCCAGATTAAAGCGTTTCACAGACAATGCTGAATTCGGCTGCAAAAAACAAGGCAGGAAGCCCTCATGCCACTGCACGGACTTGACCGAACTTCCGCGGCGATGCTTTGAACTATCATACGGGGCTATACAAAGTGGATAATGAAGTGCACGTAGACTGATTATAGGTTCCCACAAAGGTGTCACACAGGCACTTAAATTTGATCGCGATCGAGCCCCGATCAGGACAGAATTTGTCTGCCGCGATTGGCTCGACTTATTCCGCTCTTTGAGCAAATAAGCCAATCGCGATTCCTAAACTCGATAATAAACGCGTTCGATCACGATCGAAAAGGCACAGCGCCACGTATCCGTGCCCAATCTGCGTGTAAAGCAAATTAACCGTGCCTCGCATAACCGAATAGATGATGGAATTAGCCTACCTAACCGGTTGTGGAGAGCTACGAGATGTGCGTGGGTTGTTCCAACAGCTCGCCGAAAGCGAAAGCAAAATGTGGCCCAATGTGGCACGGATCGAGTGCGTGCAGAAAACTTTCTGTACATATATATGCCAACGACTACAGCGTAGTGTTATTCTTCGCTGCAAGCGCAGCGCAGCTGAGGAACGTACTGCCCACCAGCAGTACACACGGGCCGTGATCCTTTATTAAATCGTTTACACATCGAAATATCGTAAAAACGCTTCTCCGAGTACATGCAAATCGTAGTTCGTAAAGCCCTAATTGTTTCAAAAAGGGCAAAGGTAGAGCGAAGCAGTAAAAGTTCATTTCATGCTCCACATACACCCGACCGTATCGATTTAGGGCTAGTGGACCGTTCTTCCAAGGCGCCAGCAGGGAAATCCGAAGCGCACGGTGGGGGCAACCCCGCGGAGACTCACCGCTTTTGCTCGCGGATGTCACATCCAAACGCGATGGGAGAGATAAGAGGTCACTCCGTTGTTATCAGCAGCGGCCGCAACGCAACGCCACACCGTTGGCACCCGCCGGCTTGGCCCGACGGGCACTCCCGAGAGACTGCGCAGGCTTGCGCAGGCGCGCACGGACGACAGTCGCCCCGTTGCCGCACTCCTCCGCTCCAACAATCGCACGCGCGCGATCAAAAACATACTGGTCTCACATGGCAACCGCTGGTGCGCATGCATCTTACCAACTGTTACTTCGCCAAACTGTTCGCTGATGTGCAGCAGAACAAACCTGTCACTGGATATATTTACGCGCTGTTCTATCTGCGGATAACACCGATGAAATTTCCAGCCCAAAATCTTAGTACGATTTCCGTGTTCGCTGCCGTCCTCGTTTATCTTGCCAGGCATGGTATTGCAACCAACCAACCAATTGATGTATGGTGAGCGTGATTTCTGGAAGATTTGCCGAGGCTGTATAGTAGCCGTGTGGTTCGTGCAAAAATCTTTGTCCGTGATACACACATTGCCTAATTTTCTTTGCAATAAATTTATAATACTCTTTTTTCAGGGTTACTGACATCACTTGAGGCTAAATGCATGTGTGGTACTAGCTGTTTTTATACGTTGCATAAACAATCAGACCGGGCCAAATAAATTCAATTACCGCCGCTCGCGACAACTTGCTTAGAGCGAATTTTCGCTTAGTACGAACTTCTCATTTATAAATCTAGACATATAACTTAATTCCACAGTTCTTTACACACTGCGCTTGGGTGACACGCGCGAGACACTTTTCCTCACTCAGCAGCTAACGGCTAAATTTGTGTATGTGCACATGGTCTGTCGCCGAATGTGTTTCCTCTTCTAGGGTTGGGAGCTTTCGTGTGCGCGCGCCTCCAGCCCTGAACGCTCCCTAGTGCAGCGATTTGTTCGAGTTTTTCGGTAATAATTTGGATCGGAAATGTTTATCAGGCTTCACGTTGGGGCGCGGATGTCAGCGGGTACCATCCCTGATGAAAGTGTGGGATGCGGTCTATAGAAGGAACGTAGCATCCCATCATGAAACATAACGTTTTGTTAACGTGTTAGCAGCAGCGGGGCGAACATACCGACGCTGCTGCTCGGACTGTTAGATAAACAATGATTCTTCCTGCGAGCTTGCAGCCCAGTTTTGATAGGCGCCGCTGGTGAAGTATGCCTCGGGTGATAATTGGCGCTGTGGCTTATCGGATTGCGGTGCGCATTGTGCCAGCCGTGTCACGCCGGGCGAAAAGATGACGAGGTGGAGGCTGCGTTGAGAGCTGCACAGATTGTGTACGCCACGAAAGGATCCGTGAATGATCATGACTGCATGCACCAAGTTTCGAGCACCCGTACTGCACCTTCCACGTACTGCACAGACGTGCAGCTAGCTCTCTGGCGAGTATACGGCTCAACGCTACGCTAAGCCTAATTTACCACGTGAAGTGGTGCAAAGGGTCTAGCACCGTGGTGTAATGTGCACCGCGTATCGCACAGGAAGCTATTTGTCAAAAAAAGTTGTGTGCGGTACCCACAAAGTCACTCAAAAGCAACAATACACCTTTCTGGGCGTAATTTCGTCGCCCAACGGGATAATTTCTATGTGCTTTGTCAGCTCCCCCTCGCTCGAATACTCTGTGCTCACAATAAAAAAGCGCGTAGCATATATATATATATATATATATATATATATATATATATATATATATATATATATATATATATATATATATATATATATATATATATGGGGGGGGGGGAAGAAATGACGGACAAACGTGCGAAAATGTTTATTTCTTCCAAAGTTTCCGCAAGAGAGCCTGCACCTTCCTCAGGGAATACAGGGTGCACGCGAAAACGCACTTTTTAAATAAATAAGTACGGCGGAGGCCCCCAACACATGCTTAACTATTTTCGCCGTTGATATAGCATATATCGTGATAAATCAATAAACACGGGCACTTGTGCGAAATGGTTATGACAGTATGAAAACAATTGCAAGCAAGACACAGTTTTCTACTATACATAGCATGGGGTATGATGCGCAGAAACATGGAAATGGACAGTGCTGGGCTATATACTAACGTTGTCAGGTCTATTTTAGATGGTGGGTGATGTAGACGGAGGATTAGTGGGTTACGCGATCGTCTTCGAGCGAGCGCCTCTTACATCGCATCACTTTGTGGATATGGCGGCGATATTTTATGACTCACCTCACAATTCTCTGCATAAATGCAATTAGTTCACTTATGCCAAGAAAACGAGAGGAATAAGCAGCGCTGAACGTGTGCGCTTCTTTAAATCTACTTAGTGCAAAAAATTCACGGACTTAACTATCTCCCTGGTTCGTGGGATAAAGTTTCAGGGAAAGATTATAAGCTGAGCTTCCTGCTGCCCGATTCCACTGCTTTATTCGTCACCACTTTGAAAGCTGCTGCCACTGTTACAATTAAAAAAAAAAAAAAGGTACCGTAAGCAAAACTGATCACCGATTTGGTTGATCGGAGACTGAAGCACAAACCTTTTCTTTCTTTCTTCCTCTTTCAGTAAGGCAATACCAAACATTGAAAAGAATTCATCACACTCATAGGCTCACAGCAGCTTCGACAGAGTAACGGGGATGCTATTCCTTTTCTACGAAAAAAATTTATTTTCGTGAAGCGGCGAACACTCAATAAAAAACTTCGCTTATACCCATCCACCTTCGCTTATACCCATCTGTAGCTGCATTAGCCAGCCAGGCACAGCAGAATAAAAGCATGAGCCAGTGCTATAATCTTCAGGGCTAGCCTGCATGCCACGCGCCAAGGCACCAAAGCGTTGTAAAGTGGTCTGCACCACAAAGAGTCCAGAAAAATCTTCACAGCAGCATTGTTGGAAATATTTCATTATATGTAACATTTTATCGTAATATATTGATCCCCTCGTAACTTTTCTAATTGAGTGATTACTTTGTCAAAAGAAACATCACCTTAGTTGTTTGTTTCCCCATCATGCAGCCAAGATTGACCACTGTCGAATGCAGGAAAGCTAGCGCCCCCCCTTGCCCCCCCCCTCCCCCCCGGCTGATACGTTTATGATCGCGGGGAACACCCGTGTAGTTTCAAATGTTTTGTTTAAGAAGGAAGTTCTCCTTTTGCACTCCAGTGTGCTGACGCCCATGCATATCATTAATGAAGTTTATATGGATGAGCCGGTTGTTGTGCGACAAGTTTCTAATGGTGAAAGAGAAACTCAAAAGAGTAAATTAGTTATTCGTTACAAACTCTGGAGACTTTTCGTATGTACGACTGACGTTATCTGCGCCTGATGCGAACATTATTCCGACGTCACACACACAAAAAGAAAATGCAAACTTTATTCTCAGCACAATGTCCTAGAGTGCACATGGGGGGGGGGGGGGGGCAATGTATGCGCCCCAAACGCGGGTTTGAACATTTGCAGCGCAGGGTGTTTCAAAAGGAACAAAAAAAAAAAAAGGAGTTATTTTTCACCATCAAGTGCTGCCAATTTTCGACTAAGAAAGAGCACGTAACTGGCGCTCTCCCCATTTATTTCTTTTTTTAAAAATTTCACTAAGACCTTCAGAAAGCAGCAGAACAGGCAGAAATACGTCTCCACTTGTTTCACATTTTCAAAGCAACGCTTACTCCTGCATATGTGGCTTACATATGTAACGAACGCGGGCGCTCCTTAAAGGAAAAAAAAAAAAAGCGCGTGGTGTGCACGTATTGCATTAAAGATTCACAAAACGTATGCCGTGGCCACGAAGGAGACGTATGTGAATGCAGGCCAAGGAAATGTAGTCTCATTGGCGAATATGGCGCGTATCCGCTCAGTATCGTATGACGTGCGCGTGCCAACTCTTTACACTCGCCGGTAGTGGATAGCAGCTGCGAGTGCAAACTTTCTTTCAGTTTAGCGAAGCTGTCTAGAGCTTGAAATTTCCCAGCAAAAACCTATTTGATGCACCCCATTTGCTTTCCCGTTTTTCATTCCACTCCTTTTACATGGACGTTTATGTGCGTGTACAGTTCGGAATGACGTGTTCATATCAGAACATGTGTATGATCAGAACAGAATTCTGCGCGTCCGTATACATCCTACGTGGATATATGGACACGTCATTCCTCTCCTTCTACATGGACGTTTATGTGTACAGTTCGCAATGACGTGTCCATGTATATCCACGTAGGATGTATATATGGACACGCAGAATTCAGTTCTGATCATTCATATGCTCGAAGCATGTATGATCGGAACAGAATCCCGCAAAATAAACATGCTTAGATTTTCATTTTACCTTCAGCTCAGACTACGCACCGATTCTGCCAAGATATGGCAATTGCGGCAGTAGCTAGCCGAAGCGATCAATGAATATATCAGTGGTCAATATGTACCTGAACCAGGCCCGGGGCTATATAAGTGCCCCCTCTTTCGAGGTAATTAATTTACATGCTGCGATTTCATACCTATAGATTGAATACACGAAAACCACGAATGCCGCTAATACATGTCCACCGCGGCGACTAATTGCACAGCTGCATTTTCGATTGCTTAATTCATGCACGAGTGCTCTTTGTTCTCATTCGCACAGCGCTTGCACGCGCGTCAAAACACGAGGACACATTTATATAGCGTAAGAGGATATGCCGACCTTTCGTAATATCGAGTACTCTTGCAGCGCATCGTCAATCCCGACATGAAAACGGTCCACCAGCGCAACTGAACGGCCGCAGCGGAAGCGTGCAGAGGCGCGCGGTCACGCCCGAAAAAGCCACGGCGTGTTTTCTTCCGAACGAAGCGGAAATGTGTCACAGTGCCGGCGGCTAACTTCGTCAACGCCGCAAATTCAAATCTCGAGAACGCCGTCAGGTGGCGAATTGGGACGAAGACTTCGCACCAATCTGAGCACACTGCGTATTCGACCATAAATACAGCACTACGCGCAGAATAGGTTCTGAATGGTCGGGCAGCGAAGTGAGCTGCCTGCGGGCTGGCATACTTCTGCCATCTCCTAAAGAACTCGACACTCGGAAGCGTGCATTGGACAAGGACAGTAGAACACGTGTCGCCTACTTCTATTCTCTAAATCAATCCTTTAATCCCCTCACCCCTTCCCCCAGTGCAGGGTAGCAAACCGGACGTGCGTCTGGTTGACCTCCCTGCCTTTCATTTCTTCCCTTCCTCCTCCTCCTGACCATTTCCAGCTTCCGCCGTCGCTAGCTGTCACAAGCGAGATACCATGAGACGCGAAAGGAACGGCCGGGAACCTCGAAGGCCACAATGGCTGTAATTTTACGGACAGAACCAAGGGCTCGTACGCCATTGCTCACGCGATAAATAATTCGCGCCAGCGTGACAGGCCACCGACTTTGACAGGTCAGTATTTGGCTGCGTCATTCTTCTGCTAACTACGTTTGGCTGTCTCCCAATTTCGTCATCTTTTTGTCCCTCGCGTGATAGCAAATGCTGAAATTATATATATATATATATATATATATATATATATATATATATATATATGTATATATATATATATATATATATATATATATATATATATATATATATATTATATATATATATATATATATATATATATATATATATATATATATATATATATATATATATAATTTGCATGAAAAAGCTGCATCAGAAATTAAATATAGCCCATAGGGATAAAATACCACCACCTCTCCCACCTTAAACACAGTTGGTTTTAAGGAATAACACAAGAAAAGAGGACCACATAAGACGCACCCAATGCTGATAATTCCCGAAGAATGACACAACCCAACCGGGGGAGGGGGGATCAGTCACGAGGCGTGCGGAAATAAAATATGTGAAATGAAATAAAGAAATGATAAAGATGAGAAAGTGTGAGGAAAAAAGAGGGTGAAAAATATAATCCAAACAGAAACAAAAATAATAAGTTAAAAAATGCAAACTAATTGATATAATTAAGGCGAAAGGATAGATGAAAGGTAATGTTGACTCTGAACGAATTGTTGGGAAGTCAGCACTATGCATCTTCTTCCATTGTTTAATTTTTTTTTGACTGTTCTTTGACGTATGTACAACCAAAATGCCCAACTATCTGCATTTTTGGTTAGAGAACTTGCCAATGTTCTTGCATACATGGCTTAAAGCACTTTCAGCAAAATAAATTTCCAGGTAGTGTTAATCAATGTGTTGTCACTGCACTGTCAGGGTTTTAAGCACCCCATGGGGTGCTTTAAAAGAGTAGAACAGAAGCCAATGTGGGTGATGAAGGTGAGGTTTATTGGTGAGGTGAACGGACACACATGTAGTAACACACAGTCGAGTAAGGAGGATCACGGCACCCTGGGGAAATTTCAATGGGCTTCTGGATCGTCTTCTAGAACACTCTCCTGGCTGCCAGCTGCATACTGTAAAATAGGAGACAAAAAGACCCATCAGAAATTGGCCAGTGCTATAAATCGAAATCCCTCACCCTCCTACTCTCTCTTCCGATGCCTTTTGTCACAAATGCAGAGCCATGCTTCCTTCAGCTGCTTTTCAGCATTTTGTTGACTACCTCCCTCCCCCGCACCCTTTTCAATGTGCTTCGTCTGTTCCACACTGACTGGCTATTTTGTTGCACGACTCTGCACCCAACTAAGTGATGCAATCAAGCATATGGTGACATGCACCTCTTATGAAACGGTTTAGTGGGCTGTTGGGGTTCATTTATTGTTCCCTGACGCAAGCAAAATTTCCTTTCTTTTTACATCTATCTTTTCATCTCTTAATTCCCTTTCCCCAGCGTAGGATAGCAAACTAGGCGCACGTCTGGCTTACCTTCCTACCTTTCAGTCTTCCTTCTCCTGTTAACAATAGTCTAGGCTAGTGCCAGTTGTCAATGTTAGACCAGCATTTTTAAATGCAGGGCCAATGATGCCCGACAATGGGCATCATTCAGCACACTTTGACGCTACTATAGAAGATGCTGCACATAGCTGTATCAAAGATGTCACAATGAAGGAAACAGAATAACGTACCCTATTTACTACAAGGTCTTGCCAATGCATATGCACATTGCAATATCACCTTTCCGTTTATCATCTATGCGCTGATGTGCTCATATACAGACCTCCATACTATGGTTTCATAATAACTGGGACTGTTCAAAAACACATTCCAGAAAAGTAAACTGCATTTGATTTTGGCTTAAACCTCAGAATTGCTATTTCAGAGCTGATTAACCTGTCAAGTAAGAAGTTCACCTTGTCACAGCTGAAAATTGGGCTTTTAGCAATCTACAATGCCCACTTCTAATTGCACACTTCTGGCTAGGAGCATTGCCAGTGGAAGGTGCATTGAGCACTACAAGAGATACCTTCAACAAATGTGACAAATTATCAGGATATTCATATTCAGTTAAAGAGCGCACCTTTTCTGTTGTCATTAGTTTTATCGGCCTATGCTTCAGACTTTCTGCGCCTGATGCTTGTGCATTATTAAATATCAACTAGTTTGCCCATTTAGCAAGTTTTTAGTGTGGTTACAAGAAAACGAAGGTAGGTTTCCTTAATTATACTAGTATAACAAAAGTTAAGATACATGTATTGAAGTATTTTAATGCACTTCCTTAATTACTTTTATGGGTTCGGCTAGAGTTATCCTATTCTATAAACTTTATAACAATTGCTCCATCATTTTTCTGAAACAGTAATTGATCCCTGTAATCAATCAAATTCTTAAATGAGGTGACTAATCTATTAAATTTTGCTGTAATGCACATAAGTATGGCAATGCTACGAGTGTAGATAGCTGAGCCAGTTGGTATAGATCCATGGTAGCAAGCGCATGAAAAAACAAGATGGACACGCAGGAAGAACAGATGGGAACAAGCACCTGTTCTTGTCTTTTCTCCCTGGGTGTCCACCTTGTTTTTTTGCACTGCTTGCAACCATGAATGCGAAGAGTCTTGTAACAGATGTTCATCAGCTACTTCTAACTGAAATTCTTTTGTTTTAGTTACAAAGGGCAAGAAGCATGGCAGAGAAAATACTTATCAGTGACTGCAACAGCTTGCAGAAATGAAATAATTTTGCACAGACTGGATCTCGGAAAGAAAGGTATGCAGCTTGCCTAGCGACACAAGGAACTGATATATCAGCAGGAATAGTGTTTAACCTAGTAAGCTCTGCTAGTAATGCCAACCTTTTTCTCGAGATACAAAGTATTTGCCGATATTACGAATTATGGCTCAGTTTGGCTAGACGTAGCCGTTTTACATGATGCGATTTTAGCCACGTGACTACCTGTTATATGATGAACTTTTAGCCACGCTGATTAGCTGTAACGTGGTTTCTAATAAGAACATGTCACATGGCTAGCTGTTACCGAGATTTATTGCGGAAATATGTCATGGGACTAGCTATTACACGATGTGTGATTTTGGTCAAGTGACGTTATGATATTTTTGGTCACGTGAGTGTTACGTGATTTTTAATAATCTGACTAGTTGTTACGTGATATTAAGCAATTTTCGTTCACTTGACTAGACGTTACATAATTTGATTGATATGCGGGTTCTAACGTCCCAAAACCACCATATGATTATGAGAGACGCCGTAGTGGAGGGCTCTGGAAATTTCGACCACCTAGGGTTCTTTAACGTTCACCCAAATCTGAGCACACGGGCCTACAACATTTCCACCTCTATTGGAAATGCAGCCGCTGCAGCCGGGATTCGATCCCGCGACCTGCGGGTCAGCAGGCGAGTACCTTAGCCACTAGACCATCGTGGCGGGGCGACGTTACATCATATTTAGTAGAGCGACTACTTAAGTATTATGTGATTTTGGTCACGTGACTAGATGTTACACGATATTTGATGTTATTTTACACGATTTGATTTTACACGATGTCATTTGATTTCAGTCATCTGCCTATTGAGTGATGTTCTATGATTTCAGTCCAATGACTAGTTATGAAATTTTTGGTCATGTAACAGACTCGCCTATCATAGTCTTTGCATTCGATGCCGGATAAATTGTGTACGTGTTGAGGGAGCAAAGCAGAAGTTAAAGAGGACAAAGCAAGCGTGTACCGGTCCATAATAATGATAATTCCTGTTCACAATACCTGGAGCAATGGAAAGCTTAAAGAGCTCTGCTCTTAAAATTACAGAGGAAAGCGCATTTGGTGGTACTAGACAGATGTGTGCAAGTTTGTTGTTTAAGCTACAGTGTTTAATCTACACTGAAAAAGACCCCAGACATTTGGCCCTCTGCATTTCCTGCCATCATGCTATTGGCTCTGGAGTGCCTGGCAGGTCTGTGACACATAGCTCAGACAAAATGAGTGCATCCTCCTCGAGAATGCTTCTCGCACTGTAATTAGTCGGTCGATGATCCTAGGGACAAGAGTAACACCACTGCAAGGCCGATCACGCAGAAATCGCACTGCCGAGCGCACACACACCACAAGTCCGTAATGCTTGAGGATGTCCATCTTGCACATGGGGCACGAGCGCTGCTCCAGTAGCCATGGGTCGACACATGGCTTGTGAAACGAGTGACGGCACGGCAGCAAGCGCACCAGTTCCCCTGGCCGCAGGGGCTCGATGCAGACGGCACAGCACTCGGACTCTTGCTCGCCTGGCCGCAGCGTCTGCACTGGAATGCGATCCAGCGCCTTCTGTGCAGCACTGCATAGCCGCCTCTGCAACGATCCCCCAACTTGAGTTAGTGAATTGCAGTGTCACCTAAAACAGTTTGTCTCAGCTAATTGTGCCCAGCATTGAAAAAACAAATGTATGAGCTACACGTGTCGCATTGGCCCAATATTGTTCTGAGCCATATTCAGCATGTCAAGATGTCTTCTCCAATCTGCAAGGTTTCGGAGTGCCACTTCCTGTAACTTTGTTTATTGCAGTGCTTATTTGCAAAATTCTTGTGACAGCATGTTCACATTGTACGAGTGTGCAGTTATCACTTCATTACACATTTCAGACAGTGAGGTTGTTTATAGGCCCTTTAATTAACCTTTAATATAGCAACTAACAAAATAAATTATATAGAAAATTCTTATTGTTTTCTTCAGCAACATGGATTATCTAATCTATGCTAAGAAAGCTGCTGTGTTGTTTCTTTCCAGCTTATCTTCAGAGTTCATGAAATTGAAAGATATATATACTTGGTGCAAATTGGCTAAAACACCATGTATATGACAATAGTAATAGCGTAAATCTTACGTAACAAATAGAAACAAGAAAAACAGGCAAAAAAGTACTGACTGCTGGCTGAGTATTTACTGAATAAAATCAGAACATTTTAGTCAAGAACTAACACAGCCATTTATATTACGATCAACAATTCGCATACAGGGTACTGAAACCATTTTTCAAAACGAGATTACTCTGCCATGCAAACCTGCTGTAGACAGGGACTGCTTGAAGAAGGGTGAAGATCAGCAAATGCTGATAACACATTTAATTTTGATAGTGAAGCCAATTTACCCACGGTGCACTTACAGACATTGACACTAGTCGGACGTGAGGCTGCTGTACTAATTCTGGTGACTTCATGTAGCAGTCTGGCTAGTTGTGATGACATCGAGCACTAAAACTTCCAAAATGACCGCTTGTGCGTTACCAAAACATTGAAGATGCCTGCTTGTGTTTCAGGGTACAATAGGAACCACAACTAGCTTTTAAAAACATACATACTGCAATAACTTTTTCAAGGTTCACTCATGCTTAGCAGCACATTTTCTACGCTCTTGAGGTCCTGGCCTTTCATTTGATGCAAGAAAGGGACAAATGAACAATTTTTGCACTATAATAGTAATTGTTTGGGTTTAACGTGCCAAAACCGCCATAGGATTATGAGAGACGTCGTTGTGTAGGGCTTCGAAATTTCGACCTACCTGGTGTTCTTTAAGTGCACCTCAGTCTAAGCACATGGAACTCAAGCATTTTTGCTTCCATGGGTTTGTTCGTACAGTATTAAAATAGGAAATGTCTCACTTTCCAACAAAATTGGTCAGGGTCCTCCAAGTGAAAAGCTGCACTATGGACTAATTAACGAAAAACATTTAAGCACTGCCACGTAGGCTCTTCATAAACAAATCTTTTCTACCCTTTTTGTGTCTCAGAGGTGTGGTCAGGAAATGTCGAATACGCCAACCCAACAGTTTTCATATGTGCACGTTGTAGCACTATTCGTTTAGTTGTTCCAATGTACAAATACGACGGGGTTAACAGCCGAATATAGTGGCACTGAAACGCATCCATAAAATAACTTATACAGCTTGAATATGCCTGAAGGCCTTTACAATATGGCAGCTGTAATACTAAGTCCAGCACACATACACATGTTAAACATATATGGCTTGCACCCTGTATTACATGAAAGAGCTCATGTACACCATTTTATAATAGTGCTGCTAGGTTCACTAAGAACTTTTTCACTGCACAATTTTTCAATCTTACCTGGGGTACAAGGAACCACTTTTTAATGTTTGCTTACCACTACTGCTATTCATTAGATATATCGCAGTTTCCTTGCATTGCTTTCATGTTACCTTGCACCATTTGCAGCCATTATAAACCAGATAGCTCTGTAGTACAGTCAGTATCTATTATATTTTAGCTCTAGGCTTATATTGTTTTGGCACAGCTGCTAACTCCCAAGCATCCACTTCCTTGTAACTTGCATTTTATTTGCATTTTTTGTACTGAATATTAAAGCTCTGCTGAGTGCTAACTGCCTTGCATTAACAGCTGTATCTTATCAGATGCAAGCTCAGTAGACTCTCGGTTAACGGTAATCTCCAAATTGAATTGCTGCTTAAATTGCAGAAGTGCTTCCACAAAGATTGGCCTCATGCTTGAAGTCTGTACTCTCTGCTTGTTTCTCAGTGAACAAAAATCTTAAACGAACCACATTTTTCTGGTTCTTACAAATTACGTACGATGGGAAACTGCTGCCTAAATGTCTACTATGCACAGAGCGATCAATCAGAATCATGCAATTTTGCTAGCTCACAGATGCATCTAGGAGAAGAGCACTGACCGCGAGCAGGTCCTTGGCATGAATGTACCGAAAGCGCTGTACATAGTAGAAGACGAGCCAGGCAAGGGAGATGATCATGAGAATGATGAAGGACACCGAGACAAACAGCACCGAAGTACGGTTGATGCTTGGATAGGGGAAGGGTCGGTGACTGCCCACTGACATCTGCATCACCACACGTGTGCCATTGTCCACCAGGCCTGCTATTTGCTGCCCCTTCTCCCGCCCAATCAGCACAGATATCAGCTGGGACACTGCGCAATGCAATCACAAATTCAGTCAGCCAAGAAAATGACCACAGCAACAATGCAATGCAGCGATGTTTCACACATGCTGCACCGAGAAAGCAAAGTCCAGGTTTACACGCTTGCTGTGCTTTGGCTGTATAATTTTTGGAATAGAAAATAAATGAGCACTAGCCTTACATGCCAACCCTGAGGCAAGGAGATTACTTGCTTGCACGAAGCACTGCCTTTGTCCCTTAGGCTTGCATATACTGAAATTCGCTACTGCTTTATTTAGTATGTCAGAATAGTCTCAAAGAGAAGCTCAATCGTAATTTTTAAGCCATATCTACGCGTTCGCGCGGTGATTCAACACTTAATGATCATTTATTGAAGATCTCTAAAAACTTCCTTTGGTGAAAAATTTGAAAAAATTATGGAAATCACGACTAGATTGAAACCAACTTGAAGCTATGAAGTATGGGAACTTGGGCAAGTTGGTAAGACATAATTTAATATACAAACAATGCAACAGGCAAGAATAGAAGGTAACAACACGCAGCACCGACTTTCAAGAAGTTGTCGAATGTGCGCGCCGTAAGTTGTTACCTTCCTCTGTTCCTGTCTGTTACGCTGTTTGTATATTCAACCAACTTCAGTTCTATAAATGGTAGAAGAAGCGCACAATTTATGGCAACCACGCATTCGTGGAACATACCTGCCTATTCGGGAAAGAAAAAACAATCGCAAAGTCTAAGAACAAATGCAGCATCCGAGTTATCCTGCAGGAAAATTATGTCTAGTGATTATATATGCCAAGAAAAACTGACACAAATTGATGAATGTACTCATTAAATGTAGAGGCACATAAGGTAAAAACAAGTAAAGTTATAGAGACCTCATGTTCAAGCAAATTTGCTAATTACGTAGCTTCTTGCTTTCAGTCTTGTAATTATGATGACTGCTTTTTATTCTTGGTTGATCACTTTCGGTAAAGAAGGGGAGAGGATTTCCAACTTTGTGTTGAAACACAAACTCAACGGCGTCATACGCAGGTGTGTTTGAGAGAGCAACGAGAATGCTGCCACTGCCTGCTAAGACAGCGTCAACAGAAAGTGATCCATCAAGAACAGCTGTCAAGTGTCAGTCATCTGACTCAACAAGGAAGTCCTGCATGATGTAAACAATGTTGTCACTTTTTCTGGCGAGTCAAAAAAAACCAGAGCAAAACTTAAAAAAAGTAAATAAAGGGCCCAGAATAATCTTCAACCAAATTCCAGCAATTATATAAAGTAAACACGCCTTTAAGGTATTTAGACTGGTGATCGCTGCACTACGACTAGATGTACCAAAAACATTCAGGAACTTGACAACTGCTGTCAATACGAGAACAAAAACACCTTATGTAACATTTATATGCATTGGTCTTTATTAGTAAAGTGAATGTGCATTTCAGTATTATAGCTTCAATTGTACACTGGCCGTATACTGTATTGCAATAAACTTTAAGGCCACACGAAATGAAGTTTCAAGCTGAACATAACTTCAAATCTACATTTTCACATCATGATCCTGCATAAGAACATTTCCAGTAGTGCGAGTGTTGCTTGTTTATGCAAAAAGTCTACTAACAATATGCAAAGCAAAAAAGGCCAGTGACAAGGACATATGTAAAAGCATGGTATTCCCATCGCGGTATTCTCATTGTATTTTGATGTTGAAATCAAGAAATGTCTGAGCGTATTTTGTAACCAATCTGTCTTGCATTTCATTGCGAATCTGCGGCATTGTAAACATTGAGTTAAATGGAAGCATTACTCCTTGCTGGGCAGAGCAATGCATAAACAAAGCCAATTTCTAAACTGAATGCAGCTATCGGAAGACATATTTGTCGAGTTCTCGTCGTTTTATATGATGCTATGTAGCTCGCACATTGTGGAATCAAGATGTCCTCTGTAATACACTTAATAGCCCATCTGCAGAACTTTCGACATTTAAGGATCTGTATAACTATGTGGAAATATCATGGCATCACTGAAATGAATTTTAAATACATGCATATTGTTGGGACTCATACTTTCGATCGATTAACCCGAGTGTCAGTAGACTATATAATTTTTAAGAGCGTTAACTTTGCTGAATAAAACTTGACAAACAGACACGTTGCAATACACACTATCTAGTATCTCGGCATGAATGATGATTAAGTTAAATTCTGAGTTGTGTCTGCAACAAAAATGGGTCGAACTATCAATTACGACAAATATGAAGTCTAAGAGGACGTCCTTTCGGCGCATTTGCCCGCGTCTCCTGAGAAACGCACATACGTGATAACCGCGACATCGACCACACAACACGATTTCGGTCCCACGGCAGCAATGCCACATTTAGGTAGAATGAAAATCGCGCAGCTATCTGCTACCGGGACGGCTAGCGCGAGATCCCCTCGAGATAGGCATTTCCGCCAGTCGTTTCCGGAGGTACGTGTTTGTTTGAGATCATCCCTGCCCATCACGCGTTTATTGCCAGACGCTCGATCTCACAAGGGCGAGTGAAACTGGTGAAAGTGGGAAGGACGCCAGCTGTGCAGTTATGAAAACCTGTGACTTCCTCGTAGCATCGATTGATACCCATACCTTCGTACTTTCCTTCGATTAGCTTGTGCCCTTTCCTGATCGCACTATTCCCCGCAGCACGGGACGGGGACATCGCGGGAATTCGGGTCAAACAAAACTTCACTGCCAAACTGAAGACGAGCAGTGCTTGGCGGGAAAGCCGACGGGGCTTCCGCGATCGCGTGACGCGCAAACGGCATCGTGCTGTACGTCGCGACCCAAGGCCTCGGGTGGGCCGACGCGCAGAGAAGCGATCGATGGCGGCTCCCACCTTTGTGGCGCATCTTGAGCAGCCGGCCGCTGGCTGGTCCCGCGACGCCGCTGTAGAGCACGGCTCCGGATGCGTTGGTGTTGGCCGCGTGGCGCATCTTGACGGACTCGACGCAGTTGCCGTGCTGTATGAGCGCGATCCAGGGCTCCTGCGGGATGGAGGCCGCGTCCAGCGGCGAGCAGGCGTCGTGCGCCGTGAAGTTAGCGCTCGTCACGTGCACCACTACACCGCTCACGGAGCCCAGCTTGCCCGCGCTGTAGTAGCGGCCCAGTTCCTCGCGCTCGGAGACAAGCTGACCCGTGGTCGGGTGTACGTACGTCAGGTTGATTACGGCCGTGTAGTATTCGTCCACATCCTGCGTCAAGTCCGCACGAATCCAGGGAAGCAGTAGAACCGTCACTAGAACTCCGCACGGCCGACCGCCCATGCTCGACGATGCGGATGGCGGCGGCCGCCGCGAGCTACGCCGCCTGACGACACAAGATCTGCTGTACGGCTTGTTTATTTGCTGCACGGAGCGTTGGGCAAGATGCCCTGGCAAGGACTTACCCGCTGGCTCGCGAAGCTAGTACGGCGGGATGCGCGCTAAACGGATTTTTTTGCTTACGTCGAGATTCATGCGTGCGTTACTAACGAGTGTTCTGCCCGTTCGGTACCCGATTGCGGCGTGCGCGTACTGCGTCCAGATGCGACTCAGCTTCGGTTTGACGGCCTGAAAACGTTGCTGCAGCGTCGAAGTTCTCATTTCAGCAACCATAAATGCTCAACCGCTTTCATCCTGCGGTACTTACGAGCCAATAAACTGCAGTGGCGTATTATATTCAATACTGCGGCTGCCGTACACGCCTGGAAATGGCTGCAGTGCGGCACGGACGCACCTTCATTCCGTGTCTCATAGTTCCCATAAGGCGCCAGTGCTACCAATGAAGTAATTTCGCGAGCGGCACGCTGCAAATAACACGAGTAACTTTTCCAGGACTTCAGAGGGGCGAAACAAGGCACAGCAGACGACGTTCGCAACCCGACCGAACAACGTAAACCAGCCGACTGACTCTCATTTCAACGCTAGTAGCGCTAGTGGCGCAAGCGATGAATAAAGCGAATTCACCCGTTCAATGGCGCTTGCATCGCTTGAGTCAACAAAAATCGCAAAATCCGTGGCTTTCACATTTGTATTTCTTTATTGACCGCTTATATCGGATAAAATTGAATCACCGTGAACAAGAACCACGTAGCTTTTTTCCTTTTGCTATAGTGGCTATATATATCTGGTGTCACTTAGCAAAAACCAATTTCATTTCTTAAGTGAAACAATGTTTTCTCTGTATTGCATAGAGCAGTCATTGTTTTACATCATGAAGTATTTCTCTGCAGCAATAAGTTACTAAATTTCTTGGTTAATGGGCATTTATGGCAATAATCAGGGTAAAATGTTGCATGAACATTACTGCAATGTTTACTGTTATGTTAGTTCTTCATGCAATGTTAACAATTTTTAAATGTTTGAAATATAACATTTAATGTTCAATGTTTTGTTTGAATGTTGCACTAATGTTCCACATTCAACATTATTTGAACAGTGTATTTCTAATATATATTTAATGTTGTACATACAACAAAGCACTTTATGTCTCATGTAAAATGTTCAGACAATGTTGTTTGAAAGCATAAAACGTTTCTTCAACATTCACAACAAAAATACGATACTTTAATGTTTTGTGCTATTTGGGATACTCCGGCGTTTAGACGTACCATTTGTGGCTGCAACCTTACATTGCCTTGCCTACAGCCATAGAGTTTCACAAATTATTGTATGAAACTCTATGCCCACGACCAAAAACTCTTACCACTACGACAAACACATTTACAATTTTTCATGGTTTATGCCACAAAAACAAACCAATGAAAAGATAAACAACAAAATAAGAGAGATGGGTAACTGCTTTGAAATGCATTTGTGGTTGACAACTTGCATATCTGGGGCTGTAAGCACTGCAATAATTAGGTTACAGTGTGCTAGAATTATAACTAGGTTCATGCCAAGCACCGCCATACTGTCAGGTGGAATACAAGTAAAGAAAAAATATTGAATTTCCTTTTAACTTCAAGCATTTCTGAATTACACAAAACACTGGAATACCAACTTCTCTGACCTGGATCTTATACAGCATGACACTCATGTTCTACAGTAAATATTACTGGAAATCCTTTACCACCTGCCGAAACGTGCCTATTAGCAGCAGTTTACATTGCATTTTCATTGCCACGCTATGAAGCAGACCAGCCAAACCGCAAGAACTAGAGCAATGAGTCAAGGCTAGGGCATTGTTCAGATACAGTGGAGCTTAAAATGACTAGCACTGTATCATGCATCCCACAAATGCAACCTCTGCAGAACAATTGGAACAGTATGAGAGAAAATTACAAAAATTAATAGAGATTTTGGTACAGGAATGTGGCGATACAAAATGCTGGCAAAGACAAAACACACACCTGAACTCACTCTTAAATTGTTGGTGCTGCAAGTACAATTGTCGGTCCATACCACAAGTGGTTCAAGCAAGCTCCCTTCTAAAATTGCACAAGCACTGCATGTGCTAGCTAAAGGTGCACATATTGATTGACAATTGAGTGAGTAACTGTGAGTAATGCCAAAAAGCAATTCTCAAGTCACTGATAGCTAGCAGTGCCACTGTCCACATGTTCCTTTGACAAATGGGTTGACACCAATGCATTATGAATAGGCAGGAAATCACAATTTAAGCCAAACAATATTATAAGGCATGCTGTGCAGACAGTGCCCAATCTTACATAAGGAAGCATGCGCTTTCCCAGATTTCTGAAGCCACTTCTACAAGCATTCTTGAAGAGTTTTCTTGGACTTTGCTTTCCGAATTTGCATTACAGCAAATTTTTTTTTAAGAGCTTTAATTTTGAAACTGCTCAGGCCTCAAGCACTCTCAAGTGGCTTTTTAAATGCTTTTCACCTGAGGGACCCCCCAACTGGTTGTAAAAGACTTGTTGGAAATAAAGAATAAATCAATGTGGCTGCTGGTGCTGCTGTCAAGTGCATATATATATCACATAGCTTGCACTTAGCTGTTTCCATCAAGGCCTTAGATAAAGGAACCAAATGGAAAAATATTCGCATGAAACACTTACGACTCGCATGCAAACGTAAAGAGAATGGTTGACTACATTGTCGACTACAAATCATGCTAGTCTTCGGCCTGGTGAACACAAAACCTCTTGTCAAAAAATCGATGGCAGTGGAATGATTGAGAAGACTCATTACTTCTTATAGCATAGAAGCCAACTCATTGCTGAAGTCTTAATTACTTTACAGATACTGAGATACATTGTACTGGATCTGCACAATAACCCAAACCTCAATATAACAAACTCAGATATAACAAAGTAATGGTTATAACAAAGTAAATTAAGAATAGTCTTGCAATATAGTGTTAGGAATACACCTTCATAAAGAAATTTTCAGTTGTAACAAACTAAGTTTCGCATAAGATGCAACTTTGTCGTTATAAGGTTCGAGTGTTACAAGCATCTCTCCAACTTTTAAGCAAGCCACCTCTCACTCCTTTCTTCACCCTCCACATCCTCTTTTGACACTACAAGTGCATAGCTTAAAAAACATCGACAGGCAGGAAATTACTGCTAGAGCTACTTCAGCCAAAAAGAAACATGTCGAGGAAAGGCCAATGAAGTATGTTCGACTTAATTTTTCATTCAACATTTTAAACATTTCTGCAGAAATGTCCTGCATGCCTTAAGGGTTTGTGTAGCATTTGCAAATCCAAAAATTGGAGCCTTTCATGGCTATTAAATCATCTAGATTCCTGTACAGACCATCACATCTCGTCAGCGCTACCTTTGATTAGTGTATTTACCTATAGACTGTTCAGTTCGTTGCATAGGCAACATGCTTTATTAGGCACCGTCACCAGGACTAGGCAGCCCGTTATGCGGTTTTCAATGCATTGCCCACATTGTGTACCTGAAAATTCCTTGTGCACCTCCATTTCATGACATTTTCCCATTGTAATGTTTGCACACATTAAGGGCAAGGAGATGTGAAAATATAGTTGCACAATATTCACTGACAGGCACTGCTCCTCGATAGTGTACACCAAAGGTCTGTTGAGTGCAGATATGCTGACATACATCACTGTGTTGCTTATCAGCAGTGGCACATTTCCAGTGGCAGACGTCTTCCGTCTTGTGAGCAATTGCACCTGCTTCGACTTGTACAAAATGCCCTAGAAGTGTTTTAAGTACCTAAACATTCAAGGGAAGATTATCAGAATATAAAATGCCTGGAAAAGTGTTTCATTACTTAGACTGTATTCCCAAGATTGATTTCCTAGTTAAATTCAAAAAGAGGTACAAGAGTCTGTTGTCAGAAAATCTGTATTGGTTTGCAAGACAATTTGCACCAAGATGCAAGGCAGAAAGGCATTTGACAAGTATGTGTATGGAAGCCTGGTTGAGGTTTAGTGAATGCAGTTGTAGTGTCCTTTTTTGAAGTCCGTTCATGCTGAACAAAAGAAGTGTTCTTACAGTTTTTGGTGGGTTGACATTGTGCTCTCTTGCTATGGGATTGAATGTTCCTTTGGTGTGTGCTTGAAATACCAGTACAAAATACTTTGAAATAAACTACGCAGCTGCAAATGTATTGCTCTTCAGCATTATTAAATTACCAAAATATTCTGAAATATATTTACAATAGTGCAGCTAGGTAAAGTAACACATACACAAATCTAGATGCCACATTATAATGGGTAATGGGCTAGTATTGAAATTTGTACCTACACAGTTGGTGACAAGCATTATTCAGTAAGCTTGTTTCTAAGTTTTTTTTGTACACTACTATAGAAGGTGGCTACCGAGGACATGACCACAATCATCACTAGAGTAATCCTGTGCAGCATTCCCTTTGCTATGCTTTATTTGAATGCTTGCAGTGGAAACATACCTGTATGCAGTGTCGTACCAACTCTTTCACAAGTGAGGGGGCTAACCTGCCGCACACGTCAGCCGGTGTATGTGTGTGTGTGTGTATATATATATATATATATATATATATATATAGAGAGAGAGAGAGAGAGAGAGACAACTTCTTTGACATACTCGCACTTTCATATCATTTTTCATTCACATAGCACTTGTTCAATATCGCAAAAAAAGGACAGTGAATTTTAAGCAGCATTCACTGGGACAACACGTATATGTTTGTCATGCCTGATGCATGGAAGAATATTGTGCACGACGCTTTTTATGCATTACCTCACAACTTTCCGCATGAATACAATTATGTTAGTAGCGGCCTCCTCAACAGTAAGTATATTTATAATTGAACAAAATTAGAAATGACTAAGAACAGCTCACAAGGAATTTAGTTTTTAAATGTGAAAGCACTCCTCGAGGAACCACAGGTATTTTTTAAAAGTTTCCATCTACTTACTTTCAGCTTCCAATTGAGCCCGAGTTCACTGCTTTATTCATCGCCGCTTTGCAAGCTGCCTCCATCGCTCCAAGTTGCCGTAAACAAGGCTGATCAGATTTATCGGGGATTAAAGCGGAAACCTTTCTTGGCGCTTCCAATACAGCAAAACTAAAACATTAAAAAAATTGTTGCAATCATCGGCTTACAGCAGCTTTGACAGAGCAGCGGAGACGCTAATCCTTTTCGATAAAAAAAAATTATTTTCCTGAAACAGCAAATGCTTTGACAGGTCTATAAAAGGTTTGTTCGTTCCCATCTATAACTGCATTGCCTAGTCACAGCAGAATAAGAACACGAACAAGTGATGTAATATTATAGGGCTACTGTTCAACACTAGCCTTCTGTGCAGTGGTGCTACAGCAAGCGACGCAAAGAACCTTCATAGAAAATCGTCACTGCTGAAATGTTGGAAAATCATCCCTATGTTGTTACATTTCCTCGCAATATTCTCATTTTCTCGTAACAATATAATTGAGTGATTACAGTGGCGAAGAAAAATTTTGCCTTAATTGTTGTTTTCCCCAGCGTGCAGCTGACAGCGACCACTGTTGAAAATGGGGGGGGGGGGGGGGGGGGCTCAGCCCCGCCAACTTTTCTCATTTGGGGGGGGGGGGGGGGGGCAAGGGAAGCGCAAGCCCCCCCCCGGCTGGTTGGTACGCATAAGCCTGCATGCATGCTAAATTCCTGAAAAATCTGGTACCATTTCTGCTGGTCATTGTGGTGCTACATACTACAGTTTCATCCAAGCTAGTCAATGTCCCAAAACTTAGACGACCCTTAAGCTTCCCATCTAATAGTGGAAAACAATAGCACTATTGCCAATGGCACAAAACTTTCTGCGTCACAGGCTCTTTTTACTTCTAAATCATGGGAAGGTGGCGTATGTTTGCCGTAACGTGCATAAACACAGTTTCCATCACTCGTGAAGTTTGCTAGGAACTTCAACAATGTCAGTGCAAACCACAATGCTAGAAAGCGCTGGCGTGCATGCTCGTTCACTAGGACCTCCGTTCAGTTTGAATTACCAAGCTGTCATGATTGAGTAGAAATGCTAACCATGCACCCAAAGACATGGGTTTGATTCCCATCCCAACTTAAATTTTCCTTTCATAAAATTCCGAGCAGGTGTATCCCTGTGGCAAAACATAACTTAACGAGGTTTGGAGGGAGGGTGTTTGCTTGGTCACGAATCAAAATTCAAGCTGGTGGCAAAACAGCCACCAAGAATAAAGAATGTACACTTGTGCTTTTAATGAAGTGCTTTCTTGAATATACACTTAATAAATAATTTTATTTGCTTCGAATAAAAACAGCATATATAGCACGAGGAAAGAGGGCTGCACTTCCTCTGTCATTGGCACACATTTCAAATCTCCCGAAAAAGAGAAGGGGCACTTGCTCGGGATTTTACGGCAATTTATTCTTCAGCCGAATCGCCTTGCTTTGTTTGAAGATGCTTCCCCGAGAAAGTTGAAGTCCATCTGAGCATGCTTTGACATGTTGCTAATAGCTCTTTAAAGAGGCCCTGCAACACTTTTTCAAGTAATTGTTCAATGGCTTCATTAATTTAAGGTTTATTGCTACACAAACTGATCGACGCAAATATATTAAGAATCCTTCAAGCATGAGAGGAGTTCCAGAGATTCGTTGCACACTGCAAATGCTTCCTCTCACCCGAACGAGCACGCTAGAGGCTAAGCAGGGATGGATGGCACAGAAAATGGAAACTTAGATCATGCACACCTCATGGACTTGACAGAATTTCTTTGAATGCGCGGCTTACTTTCAGCGTGATCACAAACACAGGTACCTGGTGACCTCGTTAACTATACAGCTAGTGATGATCAAATCAGCCAATGGCCATGAACTCGGATACCTATGGCATGGTACTATGGTAGTATATGGCATCATTTTTAGAAAGGGAATAATTTTTAGCTGACTTAGAGATTTAATACAGTGAAACTTGCGAATGTGAAGTCACTGGAGCTGCGAGAAATCTTCCAATCAAGAGGGTTTTCGAATTAACAGAACATTCCAAAAGGGTGGATGCAAGAAACTTGGAATTATTCGCAATACTCAGGGCTGGTCGTTTGCTGTGCTGGCTAGCTTGCGGCTCCAAAGGTTAAGTTTTCCAACAGTACCTGGTCCCAATTTTGTCGCAAACACGAGGGAACAATGAGCCTCACTGCTTATTAAAAAAATCGCCATTAGCAGTGCAAGTGCGCAAATTGCAGGAGCAACTGGCCATCCAAGGTTTGCATACATTGTGCATTCCGCCAAACTGTCTTTATTAATTTCTTTATAATCCCAGAAGGAATGGGTAAATTATGACGCATTGTTGCCAGAAGCATGCTGCCCGCACATCACCGCTATGTTGCAGTGAAGCACATCTTGTTTTCCGCAGGCGCACATTTTAGTTGACGAGACTGTTTTCTCTCTCTCTCTCTCTTTTTTTGTGCTGGAAGTAGCGAAGCTAAGGTGCTTCCCATTAGTATCCCTACTCATTAGTATCCATACGTAGCATTGCCCTGAGGCTGTTAAAGGTTGTCGTTTTGGCGAATTTGTGGCGAAATTGGGATTGGGAATCAGCATGTGCCACCCATAGTTTTCCAAGTTAACCAAGCTGGTGCTGACTGCCGCTTCCAAATTATCCACTCAGACTTACATTATAAAAAATGGGACCACGGAAATACTTAGAATTAGGCAGGATTTCGAAACAATTGAGTTCGAATCAATGAGGTTTTACTGTAGTAAACTCCGGGCTGCCTGCTGTGCTATAACGCTTGGCTTGCGTGTTCTCAAGAGCCTTGATTACCGATCGGCAGCATTTCCTGAGCACGCCGAAAAATGCAGGGCCCCTTTGACGCCATCCTGTTTAAAATGTATATGGCTGTAAAAGAGTAAACCACTCTGTATTAGTGATGTGTTCCAGCAAAGGCCCTGAAGGAAGGCAAAAGGATGGAAACAGTTGTAGCGAATAAACTCTTACACTGGCCAACAGTTTGGTTTTCCTGACAAAAAAAAAAAGCCTTTATTGTACATTACGTTAACCTCAGCTGCTCATTGCTTGAGACGAGTACTCCTCGTTGCCTGCACAAAAGAAGAAGAACAGAGCGAAATGTGATTTATTCAGGTGACAATACATGCAAGTACCAACCCAAGTTATCACAAATATTTCACTGCTTAACACATTCCCTGCTTTGTGGGCCATTGGTAAGTTATGGCTTGTGCTCCTCATAGCGGTCGCGATGGTTTGAGCATGCTTCTGCTGGCTGACACAACAGCCTCATCACACTTGAATGTAGAAGTACGTTTCTTGTTGCAAAAGGTTAGAGATAACCGGAATACCGTGATGTTGCTAGCTGCCATATCCCACAGGTGATCTAAATGCACCCAATGACAACGTCTTCATGCTTCCCACTTGAAAAAACAACGTCAACCCCATACTGCCCCCCAACTTTTTTTAATCTATGTGAAATGGAATGTACATAGGGAATCACTGCAAAACGCTTTTGCTCGCGTTGAGAGGTTGCTGGTTGGTTGGTGGGCTGCGCGTTACTATTTACTTTCCTTCTCTTGTGTGTTTCCTTTTGTGCGCTGCCCACTATGGGTTTTAATCCCACTACAGAATATTACAGTGCTGGAATTCGCTCTGATACGAACTTAAGTTGCGGGAAATCCTGAAGTATTTTAAAGGACTGAATAAGCATCTACATGTGTACAATCTCTACCCTTTCCTCGTATACAGGTGACTTCACTGCAGTAGAGAAGTGTTATGTTGTAAAAACACCAATATAAACACACACACACACACACACACACACACACACTTAGGGGGAGCTGACTTGAAGGTTATATGAACATATTACTAGGGTTGTGCGAATAGTAAACTTTTGGTTTGAAGCCAATAGTGATTCCGTCGAATAATTTTGAAGTGAATACGAATGGCATAATATCACATATAAAGAAACATGTTTGTATGACAAATATGCTCATGTTTCTTTATATGTGATATTATGCTAACCTTGCACAACTAACTGACCCAACCAATTAACATGCACAATATATATATATTTCATAATTAAATCAAGACGTAAGAAAAATAAATCTTTTTTGTTATGCAACTTCAGATAGTTACAAGATTTGACTTCCGGTAGAATGCAAGTGATTAACCCATAAAATATGCTAAATTAAAAAATTTACTATACTTAGAGCTTACAAGTTGGTATGAAAAGCTTTTGAACTTAGAACAATGGATAGATAACTAGAACAATGGATTGATGTAATAATAACATGCTCATTTAACCTTGAATTGTGACGTGAATGTAGATTCTTCCTGCATAGTGTATTCACAGTATAGCACCCCCTCACTGCAGTGAAACTACCTTTACTATTTCGAGTACTTTGAAATTTCAATGATTTAAATTCGCATAGAAGCGAATTGGAGTGCTGTGATACTCGTTCGAATATTTGCACAAACCTACATATTACCTCACATCAATTCATCATTTTCTAAAGCTTAAAAGCATGTTGTACCGGTTTATATGCCCCATTTAGTAAATTTTAAAATATAATATATTTTACAGGTTTTCACTATCATCCTACCAAAAACCAAATATTGCTACTATTCAAAGTTGCTTTCACTTCTCTTGAACAACAGCAAATAACATTTGCACAAGCCTTGTTTCAAAACATATTCTGCAGGTTTGTTTGGTCATGACAAATATACTTATTACTCTTCATAAACATGTGACATATAACATTCTAATTCAGTTTGAAATTATTTAAACAAATCACTATTCGCTTCGAACCTAAGCTTACTATCCGCACGTGCCTAGTATAAATGAGGCCCTTTTTTTTTTTTTCTAAAAAAGCCAAATGTACTTCAAGTGACACTGAGAAAAATGCACTTATTTTCTTACTGACAACACAGTCGGGCCTACTCAAACAACGTTTTGCCAGTATGTTCCTCTCCCCTAAATACCACAAATCTATATTGTGGCTAAAATGTACATAGCCCAATATTTGACAGTAATGTTTGTATTTTTTCATATAGATTGGAACATTTCATTTGGGCATGAATTAGCTCACAAAATAAATATAAAGCAATTTGAATGTACAGCATTGCAATAACTTGAGTTAGAATTAATATCACCCTTGTGTTTCCGTCAGTGCCGTGCTTCATTGCATGGGTGTAATGGCGATTACTGAACTTGAAGAGCGAATCATCCTTCCTAGCAAAAGGCGCACTATTCTGGACTGTCATCAGCGTTTTCTTGTTCTTGGCATATACTATTGAAGGCCTTGCAAATTGTTTCAGTTTGTTTTATGCCATGCCGTTTCGAACGACTTCTTATTAGAGGATAGGTGCCCAGTATCTTCATTTCATGGGTATTTTATTTGAAGTATACCATGTTGGCACAAATTAAGGACATGATACTGTAATGCCAAACTCAAAAAGAATCACTAAGACGCAGAAAGAAGTAAGAAAGTCAGTCTCTAACTTTTTATACAAAAATTTTGTCCATGAACATCATGTCCTTCGGTAAGAGTAGCTAAGCTTGAATGAATGTAGCTAAGTTTGAAATGGTTGGATATCTGGCTCATATTTTATTAGAAACTGCCTTTTCGAGTTCATTTTACAATAAGGAACTGCCCCATTTTGATTAAAACTGTTCTAGCAGCTGAAGATGCTTAGGTGTGTTTTACATTCTCGTGAAATTTAGCATAGCTTTAGTTCCTGCATTCGGCTCTTCTTGAAAAAAAAAAGAAAAGAGAGAGAGAGAGAGAGAGAGAGAAAACCCCAAATATTTGACCCCAAAAGCCACTATGAATAGTAACAACGCATTTTCATGTAGTGTTCATTACAATATTATGCTAGAAAAAAAAAAGAACTGTGTTTGGCCTACCAAACTGTTACTCTCCGGGGGCTGCTGGCCGTTGTTAGGGCTGGTGTTCTCGTTGCCGTTCGCCACTGGTCCCAAGGTTCCCCGCCTGCGCCAAGAGAGTTGCCCCGCCCCAGTGGTGGTCCCTTTGCACATAAGACCACGATGACACTCACGACTCAGACCTCTGCGCCTCTTCCTCCATCGAATTCCCCGCCTGCGCACTGTACAACCATCCTCTGTTCAAGCCACTGTTTTATTTTATTTAAATGCGGAAAATGTTCACTTGCATTACTGCACAAGCCTTGCCTGCTGCATGAACATGCTGAAATGCACAAGTTATACAGTGGAACTTCCATTACAGTCAAATCTCGCGACAATGACATTGACGGGACATGCGAAGAAAATTCGTTGTCGTGGAGTTTCGTTGTAGTGAAATTTTATCTATAATCTATAGGCCACAAAATCTGGTAAGATCTGATGATTAACACCTGTCCTTTGGTCCCGGCAAGCGCATGCAATGCACTCTCGCCAACTCGGGCATACCTGGCTGCAAACCAAGTGAACTTGCATATTTTCTCGCGTTTAACATGACCAAAATATACAGAAAATATGGAGCTAAAGTCGGCGTGTGTGTTATAGGGGAATTTCAGTGCGCAAGTTGGCTTAGCGGCATGCCTTCATGCTAGGCTTGTGGGAATAGTGAATTTTAGGTTCGAAGCGAATAGTGATTTTGGTCGAATAATTTCGAATAGTATCTATGTCATATAAAAAAAAGAGAATACGTATTTATCATGACCTAACTAACCTGTACAATATTTCTTTTGAATTGATAGGGGCTCCATGCAAATGTCTTTTCTTTTTCGTTCAAAGGAAGTTGAAACAATCTTGAGTAGTAGTAGGATATGATTTTCGGTAGAATGAGAGTGATGACCTGTAAATACTTAAGGCTATAAAATTTCTTATACTTGGAGCATATAAGTTGTCATCACAAGCCATTAAGCTTAATAAAATGATGAATTGATTTGAGGGTGACATGTTCATTTAAAGGAAGCCCTGCAACACTTTTTCAAGAAGCCATGGAGCCATTAAAGATGCTTGTTGCCTCACAAATTTACACCCACAAAATTTTTAGTATCAGTCCAGTACGAGTGGAGCTTCAAAAGTTTGCCGCACGCTGCAATTGCATTCTCTCTTCTCGTCCCGATGAAAAAGCTAGAAGGCTAAGTAGAGAAGAATGGCACAGGCAAAAAAAAAAAAAAAAAACATCACGCGCACCTCGTCACCTTGAGCACTTTTTCTCTCTCTTTTACTTTTCATCGAATACGCGCTTTTCAGTGCGATCGCGCACGTACTCGTGGACAAGCGGCGGCCCCGATAACGACGAGTGGGCCATGCTCAAATCAGCCAATGGCTGTGACAAGTGATTTTGAACTTGTAGTGTCATTTGTTGAGAAAAAAAAAAGAGCAATTTTTAGCTTTGAAAAATTATTGTAAATTGAAGGCTGCGTGCTGCGCTATAATATTTGCCTCGCATGTTCTCGGTAGCATCGACTACCGATCGGCAGCATTTTCTGACCATGCTCAATGAGTGTTGCAGGGCCCTTTTAAATTTGAAGGAAGGCTTCACGGCGGAGCAGATTTTCTTCGAGTGTTTTCACGGTTTAGCATCCTACACTGCAGTAAAACCACTTTACAGGCAGTAAAATGTGGACTAATATACATTTGTTCATTGCGAATACTTCGAAATTTTTCAGTAATTTAAATTCGAATCGAAGCGAATTTGAATACTCAACTATTCGTTCGAATATTGGAAGCATTCTAATATTTGCCCAAGCCTACTTCACGGCAATGCAAGGGAGGTGACCTTGTGACAGTAAGCGGGTACTTTTTTTTTTTTTCTCCCGCGATTTGCGGTCGGTGGTGCCGGTTATATTCAGGGGCGGGTTATACACAAGAAAATACGATATTCAGACAACCCATAGAATGTGCCATGCGCGCAGCGCCGCAAAGGAGCATGCCAAAGCTCCTTATTACCATAGCAATAAGTGAACGACAGGAAAGCCGTAACACTTCATGCCTTGAATGTAAACATTTGACAGATGTCTGTCTCGGGTATGAAAACTGGGAAAGTGATTAGAACTCCAACCAAAATTTTTGTAGGAACCCGATGTTTCAGAATTGACTTGATTTTTTTCTCAGGAAAAACTGGGACTAAGTAGCAGCAGCATCTTCAAAGCGCTCGCGAGGAAGTGAATGACCCCCCCCCCCCCCGCCCTCTCTCGTTTTTCCGTGGAGCGCAGTCTATGGGTATACACTGGAAGGAATGGTTGCGAGAGAGCGATTGATGTTTTGGGCCATTCGCTGTATACGCCATGACTCGAGTAGTAACCTTCTCCTCCAGTTAGTCTTGCTTTCAAGGATGGCCGCTGCTTCAAAATTTATCCTGTGGTCCAACGTCTCAGCATGTTCAGTGACTGCGATGCACTCTTTGTAGAGCTTCCGCACGTTATTGGCGTGGTGTTTGAGTCGTGCCGGTAGGTTTTTCGTCTCGCCGATAGTGCTCAACAGCAAAACTAGAGAGAGGGGGGTCATTAACCGCCTTGCGAGTGCTTTGAAGACGCCACTGCTATGTAGTTCCAGTTTCCCCTGAGGAAGGAACCAAGTTGGTTTCGAAACTTTGGGTTCCTTCAAACACTTCGTGCCGTTTTACGGTTTTATTGCCTTCAGTCTGAGACAGTGTTACCTCTGCACTTTCGCAGGTATTCCCCAACGATGAACGCAACGACACCAACCGCAGTTTCCTGCACAGCGTTTGCGGCGAGATCTAGCAAGCACCATGAATGAAACGAAAAACGACATGATTGAACACTGGATGTAGATGTGGCCGCATCCTTTGCAGAGTAACGCTCAATCTCATCAATAATAATCCACTAAATTTGGCGACTTACACACATAATCGACAAATATTGCAGATATTGCCGTTTATGCGCAGCCTGGCACAGCAGGTCGGTTTTGCACAGAATAGCTCAATTGGCGCAGAACTTCCACCCCTACATAACAATAACTGCCTGCTAAGCACCCAAACACTGAACCTTTTCATTTCATAACAATAAGTGATCAGGTGCTACGTTCCAAAACAGCAATATGATTATGGAGGACGTGTGAAAGGGTAAAAAAATTTCGACCTACTAGGTTTCGTTACATTGCATCTAAATATAAGTACATGGGTCTCCTAGGATGGCACCTTCATTGAAATTCAGCTGGCACAGTTGGGTTTCGATCTTGCAACTTTTGGGTAAGCACTCTAGCACCATAACTACTAGAACACCAGGGCGCAGTTGAACAACTTCCTTTTTTTTTATACAGCCCAAATATGCTCTAAGTGCATTTAAAGCAACGATCCAAGATGTGCCCACTGTTCCACAGCTATCACCACGTATCCATGTACACTAAACCTCAGAATAATTGCACTGATGGATTGAACATTTTATATGACAATACATAGCACGTCTGTTACACAAGAGCAAGCGCAGCATTGACACTAAGCATTTTGTTAAGCCTACTTACTTTTATGCACAAAGCAAGGTTAAAAAAAGTGCTCACCTGAGCTGGTCAGACGAGTTCTCAGCCTCATCTCCGGGTCCAGGCTCCAAGCGTGACCTGTGCCACAAAGATGATTAACTGCATACTTAGGTACACCTCAGTCCTGTCACAGCTTGGGGCACTTCATGTCATGCCCTTGCAACTACAGCGGAGGCCTTACAAGTCAGTCCCCATCAGAGCCACTTGTTAACCAAATAAAATAACTGGTGACATCTCAATTCCCACCTCTAACAGTGGCTTTCTCAGAGCCACAGAAATCAATCCCGAAAGGCTATGCTTTCAGCCAAGTGCATATAAGGTTGTGGCTTGCGCCAGCCTGTAGACGCCGGTCTTCGTCTTATATTACCGTATTTACTCACGTAATCCTTTGCACTCGCATAATTCTCGCACCCCTCAAAATTGCCGCAGTAATGTCCTCTGCTCCTTCCAACCACAGATGATGATAGCGCACAACAGCCTGGCGCCATCTCTTAGCCATTATGTTAACAGCCCCAATCTAATCCTAGCCAAGCCATAGTGGCAAGTGCGCATTACGGCGTGTGTTGTACGTTGAGTCCATTTTGTTGTTTTGCTAAAAGGCGATGTGGAAGCTACACGGCTGTTTTCAAGTTGAAAGTGATTGATCATGCACTAAACAACGATGAACTAAACAACGTGAACAGGGCCTACCGGTAGGCCGCTTGAAGTCGACTAGTTTTGTGTTGTCTACTGCCGACAACAGCTGAAAGCCCTCCAGACGCCTTAGGCCTTTCACGTGCCTAAGACTGGGATGGATGGTAAACTTTTTTTTTTTTGTCAAAAGGCAACTGCGGACGATTCCGTATTAAATAGCCATCAGCCGAAGGTTGACGTCATACGCTAACTTTTTGCAGGCTGCCATTTCATGACAAACACTAACGCTACGCCCAGAACACCCACAAGCTTTGCGTGCGGTATTCTAATTCTCTACTATAGTTAAACCTGAATATAACGAAACTGACGAATTCCCAGGAAGATTGTTATAAAAAGGATTTAGTTATATACAGGTTCAGCACAAACATTCGAAAAATAAATGCACAAATGAAAAACTATAGAAGTTATTACAAAGCTAACTCAAGACACTTATTTAGCAGTAAAAAACTAAGTTATTATTGCGATAGCAATTATATATTGACACTCTCGGCGGGTTCTTGCCGGCACCCCCATGTTCCGTAACAATTGATAACATGTTCTAGCGCACATCGTACGGTAACTTTCACGAGCGAGTTAAATCGCGCGCTACTGCAGCAGAAATCAAATGAGCCGGCCCATTTCCATTGCCTGGAGGGCACATACGATAACACCTCCCCCCTGCCAGAACTGCCATTGAATGCTCAATTAGAAAGGAAACCACCTGTCTTGAACGGGCATGAAAAAAATTCAAGAGGGGAGAGAGGGGGGGTCGCTCGAGGTGGACTTTGATTGTATGGGCGAGGTCAGGATTGCTGGCGCACGTGCCATCTCGGCAAGTGTCAGTGCGTACATGTATGCGGTCGGCAATGCGGTAGACCTGTCGCACACTCAGCTGGATTGAATTCAGCCAGTGTTTTATAGGAGTTCTGCGATATCGAATCCAAAAGAGTTGGCTGCCAGCTTTACTTCGTATAATATTACAACTTGTTGCTATCACACTCATTGCATTGCATTCAACGTGCCGTTGTGTTGTCAGAGCTAATCGATTCATCACAAAGACTACAGTCCCACGAACTCGCGGCATGGCGCAAGACGGAAGAGCGTGACAAGTCGACCTGCGAAGATACATCATTGTCACCGTGGTCTCGGAGACTTTCCACCAGCGCCTAATCTGACACCCCTTTGGTGGCGACGACAATATGCAACTTCTAGCAACATGCAACTCATTTCACTCGCCCGCCTCTAATATTGTATTTTTTAACCCTTGGCTAAATATAGCTGGGACACCTGGTGTGTATGTATACACGGTAGGCATAGTAAACGAATATCTGTTAACTCTTTCAGGACCACGCCCATAGGCCGTCGATCACATGTGATCGATGCTTTCGCGCGCCTCCAGAATAAAAGTTTTTGCTCAATGGAACACCTGCCGCCATCTGTGAGATAGTTTGACAACTATAATTTTTTATTTTGTGAAGTTAGCTTTTTTATCGCCAGGCGGCGACGCGTCAGATATTGTTTTTTGACAGCGCAGCGTCGTCGACAGTAATAAAGCATGGCGTCCTGCTCGCGCGCGAGCGCGATAAGAAAAACGCTTCCGCCTCGCGTATCTTCGGCTTCCACAGTAGATTTTAGCGATGAAAGCGGCAGTGATGACTCGGAATGTGAAGTTACGAGCTCAGATTTTACCTTAAGTGAGGATTCAGGGGATGATCAGCCGAGAACTTCAAGCGGGGCTGGAAGGCGAGTGTTGGTTTCGCTTTCAGTTGGCTCTCAAATAGCTATGTGAACTCGGTATATGTTCTCGCTGATTTATATCTGTTCGCTAGGGTGTCAACCACCTATGGTGGTGATCTCCTGCCACCAGTGCAGAAGCGGATTGAGTTTTCGCCAAGAAGACAGCCCGGTGTCTACCTGGGCGATGACGTCGCCATGGCCCTGAGAAGCGGGCGAGACGAAGAAGTTTTTGACTGCCCTGGATTTCTTTCTTCTGTTTTTTTTCTGCGGAAGTTGTTGCAATGATTTGCGAAAACACAAATAAGTATGCGTGGACCCGCATTCTTGAAAAACCGACGCACTCTCGGCCAGATGGTTCGTGGGAGGAAGTCAACCCCAGTGAACTGCTGAAGTTCATTGGGCTGGTGATTTACATGGGGATTGTGAAGGTTCCAAGACTTAAACTTTACTGGAACGTAGGAAGTCTTTATAGTGGTCTCCTTGCACGACGCATCATGCCCCGAAAGCGATTTATTGCTTTGCTAGCGCTCCTCCAAATTGCGGACTTGGATGATCCGAACCAACAGTCAAAAGGAAGGCTGCGATACATGTGGTGGCTTCTTGAGCACATCAACCAAGTGTCAGCACAGCTCTTCCAGCCCAATCGAGATCTCTCTGTGGACGAGCGCATGGTAAGATCAAAAGGGAGGTCTGGAATTCGTCAATACCTAAAAGATAAGGTGACTAAATGGGGATACAAGCTGTGGGTGCTAGCTGACCCTGACACGGGATACACTATGCAGTTCAGTGTCTACACTGGCCGCCGTGTGCAGCCGGGGCCTCATGGCTTGGCTTTTGATGTAGTGTGCGATCTGTGTTCCTCATACTTTGATCAGGGATACAAAATTTTTATGGACATTTTTTACACATCGACGCACCTCTGATTACCTCCTTGACCATAAAACATTGGCTTGTGAAACAACGTGCAAAGATCGCCGAGGATTTCCCAAAAGAACTGAAGGAGCCACGTTGGGAAAAAAAAGCCAAACGTGGGGACATTCGATGGATGCGAGATGGTAACATCCTTTACCTTCAGTGGAAAGATCGGCGCGTTGTAAATATGATCAGCACCATCCACACTGCCAACAAGAAAGTTGTTGCAAAAAGACGAGTGCAGAGTGGTAACACCTGGACTGAAGTATCAGTGCCCAAGCCATTGCTGATTGACGAATACAACTCTGGAATGCTGGGAGTAGATAAGTTAGATCAAATGATTGGTTACTACTACCGTATTTACACGATTGTAAGACGACTCGAATGTAAGACGACCCCCCCAAAATCGCATCACACACACACACAAAAAAAAAAACTACGCGACCAACAACGATCGATCGCGTAGGTCAGTCACGTAGGCCGCAAGCTTCGCCTCTAGTTCCGGAAAGCGGCCAGACTTCGGCCCGCGAAAGCCACGGCGCTTGGAGTCGCATGAGAAAATTTCCTCGCGCTGAAGCCGCCACTTCCGCACCACACATTCACCGATTCCGAACTTTCGTCCTCATGTCACGGCACTCATGTCAGACAGAAGTGACTCGAGAGAGCCGGTCGTGGACACAAGCGACAGGAGCACGCGGCGACGCGCCCGCTTAGAAAATTGTATCACAAAAAGGAGCTCTTCCGTCAACTACCAATACCCCCCTACGGCGGCTGTTCCATCGATTACCGGTGCTCCCTCAAGAGCCGTGCGCTCGTTATAAAGGCACTCGTAATGCGCGTAGTAGATGCTAAAAAAAGAAAAGCTTTTGTATAAGCACGCGGAAAACTATGCGCTTTGGGTTGAGCGGGAAACTATTCGAGATGACAATACATGGTTCGATTTCGATTCTAAGGTACATGGTTCGATTTCGATTCTAAGACGACCCTCCAACATTGGATTGTCAAATTTGAAAAAAAAAAAAGGGTCGTCTTACAATCGTGTAAATACGGTACGTCTTGATGCGAAGTGTGCGGTGGTGGAAGACGTTATTTTTTCATTGCATCGACATTGCCTGCATGAACAGTTTTGTGCTTTTTCAAGCACATCGTGCATCACACCCGGAGATCCCTGAGCTCAGTCGAAAAGCCGGGTATGATCATCTGGCCTTCAGAGAAGAACTTCTTGAGCAGATTTTTGGCTTTGATGGCAAAGAAGCTCGATCTCCTCCACCACCCACTCCAAAACATGCGGACCACAAACCACAAAAAGTCCAAAAACGTAAGAACAAGTTGTGCTACGAACGCACCAAAGTCGAGCTCAAAGCAAACGTTTTTTGTGACACGTGCCAAGTTCACCTGTGTTTCACCTCAGCCCGGAACTGCTTCGGCGGGTGGCACACGCGTCGTGCAATGCCAACCTAGGCACGTGTGCAAGTGCTGGTACCTAGTGCCAAAGGGCTCACACAAAAAAAACCGTTACTCCTAGCCACACCAAACTTTTACGATCAAAAAAGAAAGCATTTTGCCACATTTTGTATATTCTCAAATAATTTTATTTTTGTTGAAAATTTCTGTGTTTACACTTTTTTAAAATTTTTTGTGTTTTTTATCTCCAAGTTCTTACTTTCAGATTTTTTCACTTGTTGTGTGCAATGTTTAGGTAAAACATTTGTTTTGTATGTTAAAAACCATTCGATAACCTGCACTTTGGTGTATGATAAAGTAGTGTAGTACTTTTGTTTCATATAATAAAAAATGTTTACCCACACCTCTTTTTTTCATCCCTTTTTCGGGCGGTCCCGAAATAGTTAAACAGAACTGCTGCTTAAATGAAACAAGTGCCTCTGAAATCATTGGTTTCACACTTGAATGCTGCGACCCAGTACACCTCTCAGTAAAAGGAACATCCTGCTGTTGAATGGAACACACTTTCCTGGTTCCTTCAGGTTCTGTTTAATCGAGTCTACTGTGTTTGTGTGTATATATATAACACACACATCTGTGTCAGTGCACGTGCTATGTGTGTCCGTATGTTTGGCGTTCTGTTGACGAATCTCTCCTAGTACTTTCTGCACTGTACTGGTCCTTGTGGGAGACCATTTCGTGACTGGGGCCTGCAAGCTAAGATAAGTTTGAGACTCCTGCTCTACCCCATTAATGATACAGCCCTCATGTTTAAGTCAACATTGTGAAAACATACTCTTTCTGGCATACAGCATCAGAGCTCAAATTAAAAATGGCCTAGGGCTTTGAAGCAGGTACAACTGAAGCAACATAGGAACAACTGGATGACTTTTTCTAGCTGCTTCCCTCTTGTATAAGAATTACACCTGGTGCTTCTCTACAAGAGGAGACAGAGAATTGTATATACTCACAAGGACATTTAGTAAATTTATTTACAAAATTAAAACAGACAAAGAGAGAAAAATGCGGAAAGAGCTAGAGTTTAAGAATGAAGGAGAGAAAACAGAGACTGACCGTTTGGACTGGTTGGAATCTGATGATGGTTGCTGCTCTGATAAAGCCGCACGGTCCCGCCGGGTGGGCCGCAAGGCACGGAGGTTGACGACTTGTGCCGACGAGGGGCTGTTGCTGCCCTCCTCTGCACTGCTGGCCTCGATACTGCATGAGCAATGCCAGTGGTGCCCGCACAATTCCTTTAGATTAATCTCTGCCTAACAATGCGATACTGCAGCAATGGGAGCTCTCAAGATCGCCTAGTCTGCATGTCAAATGAATGCATACATTGTGCCTGTAGGCAACTGTTAGCATTTTCATGCAGCTTTACTAAGAGGAATCAGTTTACTATATCCTAGAAATGTTGCCCCCTGTAATGAATGAGCTGGGCTTGTCGAGGTGCTTCAGCTAAAAACAGAAACTGACCCTGGGGAAGGCTCCTCTTCAACAGCCATGACATCGTCGACTACTTCTTCCTCGTCAACCTGTGCTATCTCGGCTACTTGCACCATCTGTACATTTCCACCGGCCACCGGCCGCGGCCTCCGCGATACTTTGCGCAGAGCTCCCCGTGGACGTGTCCGTCCAAAGGTTGCCAGGTCCACACCGGTGTTCTGCAAAGGCCCCCAGAGAAATGTGAATAGCCAAAAGACCCCCGTGATAACTTAGTAATGACCAGCTCCTTGCTTCTGCTACATTGTGTTTTGTACCTCAATATTTCAATTTAAGCAGGAAAACAGGACAATCTATGACAGTGTTTTTGATGCAATGAAGTGAGTTTCTAGCTACAAATTATTCTAGAGAATAAGTACTAATTACAAAATTTTCACACAAATAGCATTTCATTCACTTTCTGTAGATTAACACTACACAGGCAACAAGTTCTAATTTTCTCATATCTTCCAACAGCTAACAAAACCCGTTGTGGGGCTAGCTGATGGCACATCCGTACTTAAAATAACGTCACACTAAGTTTGAAGAGGACGAGACAGAGAAGTACATGACAGGATGGGCACTCGTCCTGTCATGTACAGCTTTGTATTGGGCTTGTCAAATGTAGTGCTACAATATTTTAAGTAAGAATGTTCAACTATGTTAGGGCATCACAGGCCAAATTGGTTAGGATTCATGCTTCAGATCAGGGTGATTGGTGCCACACCGTGATGAGCTAAGTGCGTGAAGTTTAAATATGACAGTTGGTTAACGCGTTCACTGTGGCATGCTTTTTCCAGTCTGGTTTTAGGTGTGGAGGCCACCGTCCAGTGGGCCTTGGGGTATATCACCCAGGAGCGTCTGTCGTGAGCCACCAGTGAGACACGCAGCTACGCATCTTTCTTTCCCGTCCGAGATGGCACTGCCAAGTTTGCAGCGAGCGTTTGGCACATTTTTTTTTTGAGTCAGCAGAAAAAATCATACATTTTGAACAGCAAGTCTTTTTTTTTTTTTACAAGGTACAAGAAAAGTTCGAAAGCAACACATCGGAGGAACGTGCCACCACTTGGCTCCTTAGAAACAGTGCGCACCACCTCATTTACAATGCAATAGACAATATATATTAGTTGCAGTTGCGAACTTCAGATGGCAGTACAAGATGGAGGGAACTCTCACGTGGGTCAACGGTAGGGTGACGCCGCACACAAACATTTTTTATAGTGCCTCCTGGGTCACCAGTGGGTCATAGACAAGTATTCTTCGGTGTGTGTGTATCCTCGAGCAACAAAAGCCCTACCTCTGAGTTAAAGTGCCACAAAGTTATTGCAGTTGCAAGCAGATAAGTGCCCGTAACTTTGCAGCCCCATAGGTGGAACACAGGCTGTGACCCACCAATAAACCATGACGCAGTGCACATATTTATTTGTGCAGATGGTGTGAGCGGTAAGGAGATGGAGAGTACATTAAGTGCACTTTGTGAAGGAAAGTATGAAATCAGTACAAGCTAACGCAGTGAATTTATTTACACAGGTTGCACACGCAAGCTACTTCCCTACGAAACTCAATTTGTGATAACGTTTGTCTCATGAAACTTCCCATTGGTGACGCTCCATGATGACTTAAATAAAAAAGAGGCCTTTCTTTATTCACATACAGTCGATCCAGATATATTGAACTCTAAGGGTACCAGGAAATAGTTCGATATATCAATAATTCAAAATTTAAATACACTCAAACCTCGTTATAACAAAATTAAAGGGGAGCCCTATAATTATTTTGTTGTATCGATTATAACAGTTTGTGGCAATGTACGCTCAGATGGGCGCACACCTATAAGCATGCAAAGAAGGAAACCGCCTCGAGGCCCGAAGTACCACTATGCGACCACAAAAAATAAAGCTCAGTAGACTCTCATTAATTTGAACTTTCGGGTAATTCGAACTCACGATGGGTCCCGTCAAAGCTATGTGTATTCAATGGGCGAAAACACCCTGTAATTTGAATGCGCAAGCACTTGCGACAGTTAATTCGAACATACCTGACTCTGAAAATGTTCTCAGCACCATGCCCAATCCCGCGGCGGCACCTCTCAACACTGCACGTGAAGGAAAAGAAGAAAAAAGGAAAGACTATGGCAGATTTTTTGCCCTCTCTCAAATGCCGATCTACGACGCGCCTGTGCCACGCTTCTCCCTGTTTCGTCTCTGCACGAACAGACCCTTCTCCTTTCAAGGATGCGCACAGAGAGGGAAAAAAAAAAAGCTGTCGCGGAGAGTCCTCCTTTCTTGGTGCAGAGGGTAGCAGCTACGATAGCAGCGGAGACGCAGTCGTTGCCGTAGTGAGAGGGAAATCGCTCCTGTGACAGTGTTTCCATCTTTCCTATCTCTCCTATCCCCTCATATGTTCTCGCTTGCTGTCCCAGTGCATCTCTCTCTCTCTCTCTCTCTCTACATTTAATCCTATCCTTTTAATCCCTCCTCACCCCATCCCTTGTGAGCTACTGTTGAGGTGTCACACCGTGATGCAGACAGTTACGGGGCTCACTTTTCTCTTCTTTTCCCTCTTATAACCACTTCTCTACCGGCCGCGCGTGGCGTGTCTGTAAAGTCGGTGCGGGAGTTTTAAAACAGCCGCGCCGAACGAGCGACAATCTCTGCAAAAAACGATATACTTAACACACTACGGTCATTTTTTTTTATATATTTAATGGACTAATTTAGTTTGTTAAATCCATTTACCGGTCAATTTTACTTCGCTACAACGAGGTTTAAAATGTATGGTTTTCAAGGCAGCTTTCAAGGGGAATTTCATTTACTTTGTTATATTTACGTCTTGTTGAAGAACATTTGCGTTTGGAACCCTAATATTGCGTTATTGTGGTCATCTTTGCAAAATCCATTGTTTTAGACTGTGTTATTTTGACTCTTCCACACTGTAATCATTTGGATATAGTACAATTACTGTTAGAACTTTGTTGTTAGAATTTGGTTAGAATTTGTTTGAATTTGATTGTTAGAAATTGTGAGAACTTGGTAGCATCAATGTAACGCGTATCCTAAACGATGTATAACTTACGGATGTTTTTATTGCGTGCTTTTATTGTGTGTTTTCCCAATGTCCTTTCTGCGAAAATCCCGACAAGGGATTGGCAGTATTTTTAAATAAATAAATAAATAAATATTCATTATTTCATTATATCCCGTTTCATTATAGTAAGGTTTGAGAGTATGTGTATTCAAGGCCTAAATTAAAAATTTCAGGCTTCAGAAATTGTTACAAGTGCCAACATAACGATTCACTCAAAGTATAGTGAAGGGGTGAACTGCAAGTTACCGCACTTTATTTCGCATAAAAATAGTCCATGAACTTGTCTTGCTTCTTGCACGCTGTCAAGTTTTTGTCATCCTCATCATCATTGCAGCTTTTCAAATGAGCGAATTCAGCTCCTCCTGGCACAACAGCATTGATTGATGCAGAACGCCGATGCAAGCTTTGTAGCGCGGCAAAAGGCTCGGTTAGCGGCAGCAGCGAATAATTGATTTGATTGATATGTGGGGTTTAATGTACCAAAACCACCATATGATTATGAGAGATGCCGTAGTGGAGGACTTCAAAAATTTCCACCACCTTGCGTTCTTTAAAGTGCACTCAAATCTGAGCACACTAGCCTACAGATTTTTCGCCTCCATCGAAAATGCAGCCTGCCGCAACTGAGATTTGATTCCTGCAACCTGCGGTTCAGCAGCCGAGTACCTTAGCCACTAGACCACCGCAGGCGAGGCGGCAGCAGTGAAGGCGTTGGCATATTCATAACCGCACAGGGTACACCGCGGCACTGGCAATGGTAGCCATGATCTCAGCATCAATGCAGTCAGAAACATTGTCATCTGCACCGATGAAGTCGCTCACTGTTTGAGATGGTGCCCGGAAACGCAACGTCGCAGAATTAAACGAGGCACCGTACGCTGTTGTCAGTGGTCGTGACGCACCCGAAGTGATCACCTGGCCTGCAAGGAAAGTTAACGATAGTGTTTTATTGATGCTACTCTAAGCACCAGTGATAATCTTTATCGCTGCGTGGGGGTCAACGTTCAGTTCTACTCCCGAGCTGAGCAGTACACAAATCCAGCAGAATGCGCAAAAGAACGCCAAGTTCCCACCATCGACATGTTGGCGATATTGACGTCACTTGTGGCTTTGTAGCTGGCAGCCGCTGCTTTCAGCGGCTTTTGATGTGACAAGCTAGAAAGTGTAGCCTTCGAGACATGCATTTTAAAATCGAAAACAAGAATATATCACGCGGTTGCACATCTACATCTTGAAGGCCATGCTTTTCAGGCTTGCATGCCATTGTGTGGTAACAAACAAGGAAGGGAACAAGGAAGGGAATGCGAACATCGCAACGAGATCGCCGAGTCACTTTGCATTCTAATTTTGGTGTCCTCGGCAATCGGTCTTTTTGAAAAACACTATGCCCATGTGTTAGAACCTGCATATTGCCCATCAAACATACTGGTGCACTCACAAGCACCACGCAACGAACTAGATCAACGCGATGCCGCCTTTTCGTCACTTGCGCACGCAAAGAGATTGGAAGTTGTTAGAACGCGGCCGAAAATTGATCAATATTTGCCGAGAAGATGCAATTTCTAGATTTCGGCGCGGCGCAGTGTTCGATAAAGCGGATGTCCCACGGTGCGGAAGTTCGCTACTATACGGGTGCACCGTTCCCATACTTTTGCTGATGATTTCTCAACAGTTTGATATAGCGAATAATTCGATATATTCGAGTTTGATATATCCGGGATCGACTGTATTATGTCAAGGTAACATAAGGCACACACCTTGAGCAGATAATCCAGAAAGCACTTAGCAAGTAAACAATATAAACATGCAATGTGCTATGCACATACCTTTGGAGCTGAAAAAGCCAGCTCCGGTGGCAAGTAACTTTTCATATTCGGCACTTGCACCTGCGCAAATTTTTGTGACAAAACCAAGCAGTTTCATTTAGCAAATATCACAATGCCTCAAGAAAAAGCAAGGTTAAAAGCCAGATAAATATTCAACGAGGACCCTGTCTTGTTCTTAGCAAAACAACAAATTCAATGGTAAAATGGCTGCCGAACATTACGAAAATTTCACGTTTTACGTTCACGTTGTTGGCAGCGTAGTTTGCAATGTGAAAACATTCTTAGTCAATCTGCTCTGCTTTGCACAGTATAAAACAAATAACAGTGTTTTGCCAGCTGCAAGGTCAATCCATATAAGTATCTGTTTCGGACAACAACCCTGAATAATGTGAAAGCTTCAGATGCCTCATTAAGTACAAAAGTAACCATTAGTGCCAACACTGGTGATGCAAAGGATTATCATCGTACAATGACATCCGATATCGTCAAAATTTGAGGTGTCCCCGCAATGTCCCCTGGCCACAGGTGGCCAACTTTCCGAGGCACATGAGGTGATTGATATGTGGGGTTTAACGTCCCAAAACCACCATATGATTATGAGAGACGCCGTAGTGAAGGGCTCCGGAAATTTCGACCACCTGGGGTTCTTTAACGTGCAGCAAAATCTGAGCACACGGGCCTACAACATTTCTTCCTTCCGTTGGACCAACGCGGCGCGGCGGCACATGCGGTGCTGAAGGCTTCTAATGTCTCGCGTCCCTAAGGCAGTGCCAAATCACGCTAGGTGTAGAAAGCTTTCAGGTGCGGGTGAATCAATGCAACCGAATTAGAAGAAAAAGACTTTTGCTTTCAGCTTTGTGTCATCCTCGGTGAAGGCATACAGGAGCCTGTCAGTGTTTGAAGTTTTTCATTGGGGTGTGCAAATTTTCAAAGTTTCATATATTTTTCTAATAGTGTTTGCCTATTTGATTCAATTCACACTGAAATTTTACTATTCAAACTACTCAAACATCCCGAAGACAAATACAGTCATAGTCTGATTGATAGTGGCTCTTTCAGAATTGCAATAAGCTTCACGCCATCACACTTTTACACTACCACAAGGTCACCTTTCAGAATCTGCTACAGTTGCAAATGTACTGATTCGAGAAAACGCTGCTTCCAACATATGGATCACAGATGTAGCAAGGGCTCAATTAATACTGTTTTGGCGAAAGAAATTCAAGCAAGTCAGAAAAATCAAACGACGAATACCCTTAGCCTTCAAAATTTTCAGATGTTTGTATATATTGACACCTACGAAGCAAATTTGGAGCTCCAGACTAGGACGGAGCACACCCTTGTCAGCCACATCAGTTGGGCTTCTGCAGAAGTCGAAAGAAGAAATACTATCTTTGCCTTATACCTCGCAAGAATTTAACCACTGCCTTTCCTGTTTGAAGTGTTGTTGGGAACATTTTGGTTGCAACAAATCCTGTACACGGGGGTCCACTGTTCAAGGGAACATCAGAGTGCGTGGCGGCTGCTCGCCGCCATTGCCAGCTGGAGGCTGCGTTAGGTTTTGCGAACACGCAGCACGCACCACATGCGCTGTTCCTTTCATTGCATGAACAGTGTACTTCACGACGATTTGAAGCGCTGCAGACATCACGAAAAACAGAAGAGCACCACTTTCAGTGCGCCTGAGCAAAACCTGTTGCAGCCGCTGGCCGACTGTGGCGCCCAGTGGCTGCCACGTGCTTCGATGTTCCCTTTAACAGTAGCAATTCAGCCTCTGCATTGCCTCATTCTTGATGAGACAACTATAGATCACCTCCCTGCCAGTGCTTCATCAACCAAGCCAAAAGAAACACTAACTTATAAAAACATGCTTAGCAATATCCTTTCCACCCCCCCCACCCCCCACCATTTTCCTTCGAAGTATTTGAAGAATACTCTAATAATATTCGATTCACTCTCACACTTCAATATTCAAGTTCGCTTTATACCCACAATATTGCTATTGACATAGCTCTAGTTTTTAATCTGAAATGAAAATAAAACTATACTATGCTACTAACAAGTGAGTTCCAGTTCATTGCGCATCATTACAGAGTCATTCTCACCTTGTCTGGCAGGGTGTACCACTTGGATGGCAGCACAGGCTCCTGAGGGAAGTCCTTTAGCACAAAACTGGTGGTCTTGGTCATTACCAGCCCAAGGGCCAGGTCACACACTGCATACAGTTTCTGCAACAGCAAAGACAAAGAAGCAGAGTAGCAGTTTGGGTGAGTTGGTATCTCGCGACATTCAGTGTTGAGCACAACTTAAAGGAAATGAAAACAAAGGTAGGGGTCATCTTCACCTCCCTTCTAACCCAACCTTTGTTTTCATTTACATTGCCTAAGTTGTGCAAAATATTTAGCATGTAAAAGAGGCGGAGATTGTTTAAGGCTTGGCTTTAGGAATCTGACAGGCAGCACTTACTAGCTGTGCCTGTTTGTCGTTGGGACACTGGTTGTCGCGGGTCTGCTTGATGTTCTCGATAAGCCTCTTGAAGAAACTGAAGCTGTAGCCTTCGTTCTTGGTAATTAGTGGCTCCATCAAAAACCAGAGACACCTGCACACAGATAAACAAACAACATGCCCCTAAGCTGAAATCACACTTCGGAAATGAAAATTTTTATACTTCTAAGTAGTTGCAACGAATAAACAAGCAGACAAATAGATGTACAGTTGAAACTCTATTCTACGAATTTCCTAATTTAGGGAACAGATGTGGATTCCCCCTGCAGTTACCCATAGGCTTAACAATTTCACAAATGTAAAATAACGAAGCAAACTTCACCACCAAACCTGATTTAACAAGGCATTCTAGAGAAAAAAAAAAAAAAAAAAGAGACAGAGAGAAAGAGGAGAAAAAAAAAACCACATTTTTAGGAATTTATGACATCTATAACGTGTGGAATTGTGCTGTCAGTGCAGGAGCGGTAGAACTGACGCAGCAGAGGGATTCTCGTTTTGGTACTTACAAACTAAATCTGCACGAAACGACAGACTGAACATTTCTTTCTATGCTTTGGGTCAGTTTTGCCTGATGAAAAAAGCATGCGGGTGAAACGGTCAGAGTTAATAGCAAATACACTGACATAGTAGCTTTTGAGTTTCTGTGATACAATTTTAAATTTTAGAAAGACCGAAAAATTCTGTTTTATATTTTACGCAGCTTCCGATTTAACTAATTTGCGGGTACCCCTGACTTCGTCGAATCGCGGCTCAATTATATTTCGCATGTAACCAACCCACCTGCACAGGTGGTTTTACTGCAATGTGGCACCACTATGTAGTGGAAGCACATATGCAGGGATAATCCACAGTGCAGCGAAGTGACACTTCAAGGTGACCTAGCTGCATTGTGGTGCCCGGTGACCCTTTTTCACGTTATCATTGAATGACCTCATAATGAATGTTCACTGCCTTACAAAAACTTTTAGAGCCCGTAAGTATGAACAGGATTAAAGAGATTAGTCACACGCTACAAGCACTTTCTCTCCTCTTTCGTCTCAGCTAGCACCAGCGAGTTTTGCATCCACCTACGAGAAAGCCGCACAGGAAGGGGAACTTAGAGACTTGTTTTTATTTGTTCGTTAGGCACAACCTTGATGAAAACAGTACAGCCAAGGAATGCATAGGAAACGTTTATTTCAGTATTTTAACTGTATTGTAGTAATTATGGTGTGAAGTAATTAATGCAAATAAGAAGACCTGTAGCCTGTAGGAACTGAACCTGCAAACTTTGATAAAGCATGCAATGCTGTATCAATTAAGCTACAGTGACAGTTGCACTCATGTCCACTTTATCGGGTGTTTCTTTGCGCGTAATCCAGAAGTATTAGTCAGCAGGCCATGGCGGCGAATGTCGAGCACTTTTCTTTTTGAGAGTGCGTAGCATGTGATCTGCTTCGAGCTAGCAGCTGACCAATAAACCCTCGCGTACCACCTGAAGGCATCCAGTCTGCCAAAACAAGACTGAAAAGCAGGGCGGTAAGGATGCATCCTTGAGACGGGTGCCAGAGGCATTGTGCACTCACTCCTTGATCTGTACAAGTCCCGGAACGTCGTCATACTTTGGCAAGCAAGGGTCGTGGGCAAGCAGATGGACTGCATAGGGGATCACATAGTCGGGCAGGATGGTGATCAGTTTCATGGAGTTGATGGTGTGCTGCTTCAGGAAATCCCGCCGCTTGTTGATGCACGACAGGAGCCACTGACGCAGCTGGTTGCGCAGGGGCCGCCGCTTCTCGACGCCGCCCAGGGCGAAGATGGCCAGGAACTGAAGCGGTAGCCGCATGGCCAGCAGATGCTTGTGCAACTTCTGGCCAAACTGCTCGCGCACCTCCGGGCACTCGTCCTAGACAGTAACGGACCATGCACATTAGGAGGCAAGCAGTGGGCTTCGGAAACGTGAGCAAACATTTTAGTTTACATAAAATAACTGCGAGGGTTGTCTTCTAGGCACCCCTCCCAGTGGTGTTTGCACTCGCATTGCGCATGTGCGTCCCTTCCCCCTCTCTCACTTCGCAATGCTAACGCCGACAGTATCTGCTAGCAAGTTTCTTGATTAAAAAAAAAAAAAAGGAGAGAGAGAGACTGCTCGCCCTGCACAATTGTTTACTGGAAACCCCCTATATATATGCCCTGGATCTTGACTTCCGAGGTAGTGCCGGTGGGAGATTTCTCCAGTGCCCTGCTGAACAATAAAAACTCACAGTGTGTGCAACAACTAAAAGCGGACTGCGGGTCTCTGCATCCAATCAGAGCCTGCTGTCTCTCACTGCCCATTATCAGCGATTGGCATGTTTCAGTAGGAAACACTGATTTATCACTGCGCGCTTTGCGCATCCCCAGGTTTCTCTCCAGCACAACGCCGCAATGAGTGTCAGCATCAATCTTTCTGCCAGTGTAAGCGTTAAAAGCCGCTGCTTCGCATCTACGCATGGTTCCCTTTAGCAGCAGATGGTGTAATTTTTTCTACTATGCTTGTTTGGATACTACAGAATTTAAATTTGAACTGTTCAAAATTTCAACATATAGTAAAAGCTCGTTAATTCAAACTGACACCCTGGTTTCGGCACAGACCTATATATTTCTGTGGGAGAAACTTCCAGATAATTCAAACGCACTGATATCTATATTTGTAATTTGAAATGGAAGCCTCTTGGCTTTTATCTTGTAGAAATCGACCCAGAATGATCACAAATCGCTAGAGCTGCGCAACTAGTGAAATTCTGAGTGCGAAGCGAATTTGAATATTGAAGAATGAGTGTGAATTGAATGAAATGTTCTTCTAATATTTCTCGAAGACTTCCAGAATATTTTTCTAACAATTCGAAGTGAAATTGCAGAAAAAAAGTGGAATATTCCTAAGCATATTTTCACGATATAGCAACAAAGTGTTTCTTTTGGCTAGGTTAATGAAACATTGGAAGGGTGGTGTTTCATAGTTGTCTTATGAAGAATGAGGCAATGCAGAGGCCAAATTATATTTATGTACACGGGCTTTTTAGATGATTTGGTGAAACAAGTTTGCCATGTAAAGGAACGTGTTTCGGAGCATGAATACCTTTGTATATTTTGGCATCAAGGCTCTCTGCTTACGTGAATGCAAGTTGCTGCTTGTTTCTGACGTACCACTGATTGATCCATAAATTCAATTTGCTGTTAAAGCATGAACTTACTTTACAAAGTTACCTGCCACAAACGTGCAGTTTCACTAAATTTGCGGGAATGAGTTTAAAGATGGCTTTTCACTGCAGAGTGTGGCGTAATTGATGTCTGTTCATTAATTTATAATATGTTCTAGCGCCTGCCCACAAGCTCGAACTCTGCTTAATTCAAACAATTTTGTAGTCTCTTTCAAGTTCAAATTATGGAGCTTTTACTGTATTCAAAATGAATAAATAAATGTATACAATGCCACATGTAACTCTTGTAAAGATGACTTAACTGCAGTGTGCATGTGCTGTGCCATGAAAACATCCATCCAGGAAGTATCCGCACTGTCGTGAAGACCCACTTCAATGTTAAACATATTACCCCCACATCGATTATTCATTCGAAAGTTTAAAAGATTGTTAAAGAGAAGAGATGGGCTTATAGGCTACAAGTATAGCAAATTTTAAAACACAATATATTTTGCCACTTATAGCATGTGCCCTTTTACTATTCAAATCTTGCCACTATTCAAAATTGCTTCTATATCACTTCGAATTGAAAAAATTGACACTTGCACATAACTAGTTCCAATTCTTAAAAATGTAGTGCAAGTGGGTACAGTCATGACAAAAATGCTTTTATTATTCTTAGAATAAGATGCAATAACACTATTTGAACTATGTGATGCGAAATAATTTGACAAAGTTACGATTTGCTTTGAACCTAAAACTAACTATTTGCCCATCCCTACTTTTGCGTGCTCTATTTTATTCTGTTGGCATCTGCATACTGTGTCAATGATACACTTGAATGAAATCCAAGTGGGTCAGTTCAACTCTATAACACAACATCAGGCCTAGGCAAGTGTGTAGATAATTAGACAACACGTTAAATTTGAAATACATATATAAGGCAATGCACTAATTTTTTGGGTAATTTGCCCTAATGTGTATTGGAGTTCACAGAAGTGGCACTCGCTATCACCAAAACTCAAGTAACACAACGTAATTTGTAGATGTGCTATGCAAAAACTCCAGGACTCCCTGTTGCTATCCGTTGGCATGACATGAGTTGCGGCAAACTGCCATTTTGTTTCATTCAGTGCAAGGTACGCATCGCGAGAAATGCCATGAAAGTTTCCAAAGATGAAAAGCGTTGCTACTGTAGCCTAATAGCTCGCATAGAAGTACACTCAAACCTCGATATAACAAACTCGGAACTCAGTTTTAACGAAGTAACTGAAGGATAGTCTTGCTACAGATAGTGCTAGAAATATACCTTTGTAACAAACTTTCATATATAACGAGCTTATCTTCAAGTAAGATTCAACTTTATAATGAGACTTTAGTGTAATCAACTGCCTTGCAACACACAATTGGCTACGAGTAGGCCCAATGGTGATGAAATTGAAATTGTGAGGTGTGCGTGGTTTGCACACTTTTTGAAGGCACATACACACGCTGTCCTGCTGCCACCGTGCGGAAACATAGATGAGCAAGTATCTCATGTTGCGAGCATGAGAACACAACCTTCTGATCTCAGAAGCAAGCCAGATAATGCATATGCTTATTCAGCACTTACCTGAAGCACAAGGGCAAGCTTCTGAAACTGCTCATGGCTAAGCACATCTGCATAGGGTGGGCAGCAGCATATCTTGAGCATGCATGCTGCCGCCATGTATCGAAGCCAGGAGCGTTCCATTGCCCTGCAGTAACATTGGGGGCGGGGTAAATTTGTAAGAGAATGAGGGCAAAAAAAAAAATAGCACACAAGATCGAGATGGGGGTGAGCGCCTTTTAACATAGCAATTCGACCTAAATTAAAGGGATCACATAAACACGCAGAGCACACAAAAGAAGTTGTAAGATGCATGAGCATGTTTCCATATTTTGGCACAGCTCCTCTTAGGGCACTGAGTTCAAGGGCTAGATAAAATACTGTATAATAAGCTGCAGCGAAACACCAATGCACCTACATGCACAATGTAAGAGGTTCAGAGGCCGAAATTCAAGAATATTATAGATGAAAAGTCGGTAAACAGGGGTTGTGTCAAGCCGACGTTTCGACAAGCGGACTTGTCTTCCTCAAGATTAGAACACCACAATTAATTTCTTTAGCGCCAGCGTATCTACGCTTTTTACCCTCTATTCTATCCTAACAAAGAAGGGGGAGGGGCAAAATTGAATATGCAGGTGTGAGAGAACCAGGGGCGCTGGGCTGTGACGAATTGTATGAGTGAAGAAGAAACAGTGTAGTGGAGCATACGCACTAACGTGTATGCGCCTTCCAAAGAGAAGGAAAAACCCCGTGCTCTGATTGCACGAGAACCTGGGCCGCCTTTTGCCAGACTTGTCGTACGGCCATTTTTCGTTGCGACATCGTTGCGACTTCTCCGGTTCAATAAACGTCATCACATTTGGTGGAGGCTGCTGAGATCCCCAAGCAGACCTGGAGCTCCGCTCTCGCAAGTTGCCCGAGAGACCACTGCAAAACATGACTGACGCAGTCGCCAACCAGCCCATCCCAGCCCAGCCAGCACCACCGGCTGTCCCGTCTACCTGCCCCGGCGCTACTCGCCAACGGGACCCACCAATCTTCAGCGGCAGTGGTGAGCAAGACGTCGAGGCCTGGCTCTCCTTGTACGAACGCGTAAGCGCCAGCAACAAGTGGGACAACGACTCTAAGCTCGCCTACGTTATATTTTACTTGGCAGACGTAGCTAAACTTTGGTTTACGAACCGCGAAACCGCCATCGCCAACTGGTCCTCCTTTAAGACACTCGTCACTGAAGCGTTCGGCCGACCAGAGGTCCGCAAGCTCCGCGCTGACCAGCGCCTGCGCCACCGAGCCCAGCAGCCTGGCGAGACATTTACTAGTTACATAGAGGACGTGCTCGACCTCTGCAGGCGTGTGAATCCATCTATGCCCGAAAAAGAGAAAATTCGGCAGATTCTCAAGGGCATCGAGGATGGCGCATTCCAGATGTTGCTAGCGAAAAGCCCGAACACGGTGGCAATCCTCGTAAGCCTCTGCCAGAGCTTTGATGAATTGCGCCGTCAGCGTTCCATCGCCCGACAGAGTGTCCCACCGCCTGATTCGATCTCGGCCGTCGCACTCACAAATGCCAACGTTTGCCAAGAAAGTCTGTCCAACCAGATCAAAGACTTCATCAGGGAGGAAGTCGCCCGACAGCTCTCCCTGCTGCCGCATAGCGACGCGCCCACCGCAAGCCTGCCTACGACACTGCAGCAGGCCATACGCACGGAAATTTGTGATGTCCTCCCTACAGTGCAGGCCCCTTACCCATGCACTTCAGTAGCACCTAATCTCTCAGCTGTCGGCTACGCACCACCTGCACCACCTTCAGCTACGCAGCTGTGGTCGCGCGGCCCCCACCGCATCCAGTCGCCTTATCAGCTCCACCTCCTCCGGCCTCGCCTCCAGTTTACAGGCCCTCACCTCGCTTTTTCCATCGATCTAATGAGTGGCGCACCCAAGACAATCGTCCTATCTGCTTCGCCTGTGGCATCGCTGGCCACATTGCACGCTTCTGCCGCCGTCGCCCCACACCTGCAAACGCATACTTCGGAACTCCTACCTACGCGCCGCAGCAGGCCACCGCATCTGCATATGAACAGAGGCACTCAGACTCGGATCGCCGCCCATCGACTGCTCGTTTCCCATCCCCTCGTCGCCGGTCGCCATCGCCTATGCGTCGTCGACCACCTCCTGAGGAGGGAAACTAATCAGTGCAGTTCCGGAGGCAAGAACTGCAACTTGTGCGCAATTCCCAAGGCCTCCGTTTTCGCCGAAAAATGTTGTTGATGTCGATGTTGAGGGAGTCGCCACATTAGCGTTAATTGATACCGGGGCCGCCGTTTCTGTGATGGACGCCAAATTTTGTCGGAAACTGAAGAAAGTGACCACATCTCTCTGTGGCATGGTGCTGTCCACGGCTAGCGCGCAACGCATTCATCCCTCGGCTCTGTGTACGGCGCGCGTCGTCATCCAAGACGTTTTGTACGTCGTACAGTTTTTTGTTCTGCCATCTTGCTCTCATGACCTTATCCTCGGTTGGGATTTCTTATCAGGTCATGAAGCTATCATCGATTGTTCCCGTGCCGAAGTGTCCCTTGTGCCAACATATGAATTTCCACCACCCGACCGGTCTCCTCGGCTCAGCAAACTCATCGCTGACGACGACATCACCTTGCCCCCGGAAGCTTCGGTCCCTGTAAGCCTTTCATGTGTGGCGCAACCTGACGCCACGGTGGTGTTTACGCCATCTCCTGTTTTTACTGAACGCAAGGGCATCGTTCTCCCATTTGCCGTTCTTACAATTGCATCTGGTTTAACCGTAATGCTGGTTACCAACCACTGCAACTACCCCATCAGCTTACTTCGTGGTGAAACGTTGGGATATGTGCAACCTGTTGACCATATCGATGATATTATTCTTCCCGACGAAACGCCATGTCACATTGCCGCAATAACTCATGCGTCTGAGACATCAAGTTTGTCAGCCTTCGACAATGCTATTGACGCAGACCTTCCCCTCTCGCATCGCCGCCAACTTGTTGCTCTCCTTAACAAGTTTCGCTCTTCTTTCGACTTTCAAGAACCTGCTTTGGGCCGCACCACGACTATCACTCATACTATTGACACCGGCTCACATTTGCCTCTGCGACAGCGTCCTTACCGCGTTTCCGCCGAAGAGCGCCGCGTCATTACGGAGCAAGTAGACGACATGCTTAAACGTGGAGTGATACAGCCTTCTCAAAGCGCTTGGTCATCACCTGTCGTTCTGGTAAAGAAAAAAGATGGCACCGTTCGATTTTGCGTGGACTATCGCCGCTTAAACAAGATTACGAAGAAAGATGTTTACCCGCTACCACGAATAGACGATGCTCTTGACTGTTTACAAGGCGCCGAGTACTTTACATCCTTGGATCTGCGTTCTGGGTATTGGCAGGTGCCAATGGCTGAATGTGATCGCCCTAAAACAGCCTTTGTAACGCCAGATGGCCTATATGAGTTCAAAGTGATGCCATTTGGGCTCTGCAACGCACCTGCCACATTTGAGCGCATGATCGATACCATCTTGCGTGCCCATAAGTGGAAAACTTGCTTGTGTTACCTGGACGACATCGTAGTCTTTTCGTCTGATTTCCCGACACATCTTGTTCGCCTCCACGAGATTCTGACGTGTCTAACTTCTGCGGGCCTACAACTTAACTCCAAAAAGTGCCACTTTCGCAGCACGAAAACTAACCATCTTGGGACATGTCATCACAAGAGACGGTGTTCTTCCGGATCCCGATAAGCTTCGGGCTGTCGCTGACTTCCCGTTGCCCACATCACTGAAAGCCCTAAGAAGTTTCGTCGGTCTCTGCTCCTACTTTCGTCGCTTCGTGCCCAACTTCGCGTCCATCATCGCACCTCTAACAAGTCTGCTCTCCAACAGCAAAGGTATATCTGCATGGTCACCTGCATGTGACGACGCATTTCGCCAGCTGCGCCGCCTGCTGACCTCACCACCCATTCTTCGTCACTACGACCCCGCTGCTGCCACAGAAATTCACACCGATGCAAGTGGCATCGGTCTTGGTGCAGTTTTGGCACAACGGAAAGGCACCCAAGCCGAATACGTAGTCGCCTATGCAAGTCGCGCTCTCAAGAAGGCTGAATTGAATTACTCCGTGACAGAGAAGGAGTGTTTGGCCATAATCTGGGCCTTGACGAAGTTTCGCCCGTACCTTTACGGCCGCCCTTTCGACGTGGTCACAGACCACCACGCTCTATGTTGGCTGTCCACATTGAAAGACCCGTCCGGACGCCTGGGACGTTGGGCACTTCGATTGCAAGAATACGACATCCGTGTAGTATATCGTTCCGGTCGCAAGCATGCAGATGCCGATGCACTTTCGCGATCGCCTTAACCCCAGATGTGGCTTCTCTGTCACCACTTTTTACCACCTTGTCACCAATAGACACCACTGACATGCTTTCGGAGCAGCGTAAAGATCCATACCTTGCATTGTTACTCGACTACCTTACCGATCCGTCTGCTGTCCCTTCCACGAGAGCGCTACGCCGACAAGCAGCCCACTTTTCCGTGCGAGACAGCATTCTGTACCGCCGCAACTACATGCCTGGTGGTCGGAAGTGGCTCCTTGCTGTCCCAACTCATATGCGCTCTGACATCTGCATGAATTTCCATGCAGACCCTCAAAGTGCTCACGCAGGTGTCCTGAAAACCTACGAAAGGCTGCGCCAACGATATTACTGGCGAGGAATGTATCGCTTTGTGCAGAAATACGTTCAGTCTTGCACCACTTGCCAACAGAACAAGACACCTCCGCGGCACCTTACTGGCATGTTACAGCCGCTCCCATGCCCGGCTCGCCCATTCGACCGCGTGGGTATCGATCTCTATGGCCCCCTCCCATATAGTCGCTCTGGAAACCGGTGGATTATTGTCGGCGTCGATCATCTGACACGCTACGCTGAGACTGCAGCTCTACCAGCAGCGACCGCCCACGAAGTTGCACTCTTCATTCTCCGCAGCTTCATTCTCCGCCATGGGGCTCCACGGGAATTACTCAGTGATAGGGGTCAAGTGTTCCTGTCGGAGGTCATCCAAGCTATTCTCGCTGAATGCAACATCATCCACCGGAAATCTACCGCATACCATCCACAGACGAATGGTCTCACTGAACGGTTCAACCGCACACTTGGAGACATGCTGAGGATGTACACCTCCTCCGACCACACTAACTGGGACGCTGTCTTGCCTTTTGTTACCTTCGCTTACAACACCGCGACGCAAGCGACTACCGGTTTTTCCCCGTTCTTTCTGTTGTACGGCCGCGAACCATCCCACCCACTCGACACCATACTCCCGCACCGCCCTGATGTATCGGAGTGCTCCCCGCTTTCGGAAGTCGCCAGATACGCTGAAGACTGCCGTCAGTTGGCTCGGTCTATGACAAGTGAGGCTCAAGGTCTACAAAAAACCCGACATGACGACGCTCATCACATAGCGCCTACGTTTCGTACTGGCTCCCTCGTGTGGCTTTGGGTGCCCCCGCACGTTCCTGGCCTGTCTTCTAAACTTCTGGCCCGGTACCATGGTCCATACCGTGTCATTGACGCAACCTCACCAGTGAATTACATCGTCGAGCCCCTAACACAATCGCCAGATTTGCGCCGTCGAGGACGCGAGACCGTACACGTCGACCGTCTCAAGCCCTACTACGACCCCCTCATTGTGCCTACTCCCTGAGTCGCCAGGATGGCTACTCTTCAACCCGGGGGGTATTGTAGTGGAGCATACGCACTAACGTGTATGCGCCTTCCAAAGAGAAGGAAAAACCCTGTGCTCTGATTGCACGAGAACCTGGGCCGCCTTTTGCCAGACTTGTCGTACGGCCATTTTTCGTTGCGACATCGTTGCGACTTCTCCGGTTCAATAAACGTCATCACAACAGGTATTCCGTGAATAAAAAGAAAATAACGGAGCGGTGGGAAGGTGAAAATGTACACGTGTCGCGGAGTCCCAGTTGTGGAATTGGTTGTCAGAAATTAACAATGGCACGTTTGAAATTCCTAGACGGAAGGCTTAACCTGCGGTGGTTTACTTTGTATACGTACAGGAGAGCAACAGCCAAAATAGAATTTAGAGCAACTTTTGGAGCAGAAAAAATGTTATTTTTGGAGCACTAAAATACGAAGTCTGAACAGGTTAAGGCAAAAAAAAAAAAAAAGCATCTATTCTTTTACTATAAAAGATTGAATTTGGAGCAGTACTAAAAAGACATATCTAGAAAAAGAAAAAAATGCATACAAACATCTCAACATCACCAAAATTGTGTAGAGTGAACATGAGTACCGCAATTTCCATAAAAGTAGCGTATTCTGAACCACAGTTATGTAGAAACAATGAAGTCTACATTAGAATATGGCACACCTGTCAAATCCTTAGACTCTGCAATGTGAAATGTGGTTCTGCCAAGCTGGCGACTATGAAATTCAGAAGATTTGTAAAACTAAGTAGTAGAAGAGAAAAAAGAAACTGAGTAATTTTTTTTTTTTTAGGGCCGCAGAAATGTTATGCACTGCTCCAAATGATTTCCAGTAAGCCAGTAACCTTTTCAGAAGTCAGCGATAATACTACTACTAACAATTATGCGGCGTATACACGAATGAGTAGTAAAAAAAAAAGTGAATTGTCTCAAGACTAGTGTTAACAGCCACTTTCAAATATGAATGTTTTTCTGCAGGGCGCCGATGCACTGAAGCAAAGGTGACTTAAGAAGCGTTCTGCACGACTTAAATCGAAGTTAAGAAATTTTCGAATCGCTACACCCCCTTCCTTCCCTCCCCCCTTTTTTTTCTTTCACGATGGGGGTTAGGTATAGAGCACCACTTCTCGGCTTGCTTGCGAGGCATGTCCGACCAGATAAAGTAACAACGGCGCACACCTGTTGGCCCGACCACGGCACCGATTATCCATCATGGGGACGATGCAACTAGGAAAATTTTAAGGCAGAACAGGCATTTTAGCGCAGTGAGGTGCAATTTGAAAAAAAATCATGGTTTTGGTGCAGCTTGGCGGAAAAATGGGGAAGTGTATAAATTGGTGCAATTGGCGCAGCTGTTGCACCCTTGTATGTACCACAGCAAACAAATTCAAGAGTCTTTAGAAATGTTTATACCTACTGGCTGGAGTGAATTGAACTTGCGAATAAGGTGCGACTCTGTATATTTTCTGTCTCTTCCGAACTAAATGTAAGACTGAAGAATGTAGAAATTGAGATCGTTGAAGTTGTGTCCTGCTACATTAAAATGTGCCACTGCTTTAAGCAATTTCCTCGCCGCATCCGCGCGATGGCAGTTAGATAATCTAACATTACCAGGCTGTCCTGTTTCACTAACGTACTTTATGACAATATGAACATTCGATTATGTAAATAACATTTTCACTAGTGCAGGTAAAACTAGATTTTATATGACGGACATAATCACTCCCGGTCCCAAAAGTTGATAGTTAAAAGCACAGGGAGTGATTCCGTCCAAGCCCTGAAGCTCTCACAGCCACTGATCGATACCAATGAGTCTGATAGGGATCATGACTTGTAACACAAGAAGACTTACGAAACATGCTCCTTCTCCATGAGGTCACCCCCGTGGCTGATGACTGTGACCAGGAGGCGAAGAGTGGAACTGGCAGAAGCCGATGCGGTTCGTAGCCCCACCAGCCAACGTACCATCATCTTCATGCCTTCAATCTACACATGATGGAACATCCCTGTCACCACTTGCTCGATAAGACAACTGCAGTGGGAGCTCAAGCCACAATTACTATTTAATAAAACCATTTTTCTTGCTTCTCTCCAGGCTTGTAATACAGATTTATTTTTTACGGCAAGGTCTACTAGGTTGAACGTTTTTCTGGAATAAACCTTGAAAAACGTTTCAGGTTGCAACAGTTTCGCTTTATAAGTTCGACCCTTTCAGAATTTGGCACGTGTCAAGCTGTTACTTTTGCAAGCATTTCAATTTAAAACCTCTTTTGGTTTCTAAAGCCATCCAGGCTTAAAACAAGGCTAGAAAGAGAAAAAGCTTGTGTGTAGAGAAGTTGTTGACATACAGCCTTGAAATTTCAATGGTACCACCTTGGGAAACCAATTAATCACTTTGCTAATTGTCATAAAAGCCACCCAAGAAATAAGGTTGATGATTAAAGCTATGCCCTCCCAATAAGGACAAGAGTAAAAAGGGAGGCAGCACGTTACCTTGACTTTGGTCTCTTCCGGAAGGGCATCGAATTCACACCACGTCGTTTCTGAGATCCGTGGATCCTCCTGCACAGTCACAGGTAATTCACTCCCATGCAAGTGATCCACGGTTAAACGCATGTGCACAATCAGCTCACCCGATCAGCCATTATCAGGTCCTTGACGACCACCTTGGAGACAATGCTCTTCACCTGGGTTCCAAACATGTCCGGACAGAGCATTGCTATGTGTCCAATGGACACCAGTGCCGTGCGGAAGTACGCTGACTCCAGTGTAAAGTGTTGCTTCAGGTGCTGTAATGAATTGCTAGTTTTGAAGCACTTCTCTTGCACCTAAGAAAAATCCCTCATTTTAAAACTTGCTAAATGCCTATTGTTTAGTGCATACTACAATAACCTGTTGTTGCATGAAAGTTAACTGCACCACAGTGTCAGAGCAACTGGAGAGAGATAGACAAAAAAAAAGAAGAGGAGGAGGCAGAGGGGCATCAATCAATAATTCCGACTTGAACGAGATTGTTGCAATGCCTTTTGCAAATAAGCACCAGAAAAGAGGCAAGGCGGGATGGATGATGGCAGTCACCGACAAACGCGCCCAGTATGACTTATCAGGGAAAATCCTATAACAATAAGCATCTTTAGCAATCTGCTTGGCAGTGTGTGTGGCGCAGCACTATTTAAAGTGTACTGTATGCTTCCCTTTCATTGGAAAGAGCGCAGCGCTCAGTGCACTCACATAGATCATGTTGGTGCACCGTGAATGAAAAAACTTTTCAGACCTCAACAGGACGATAGTTACAGCGCGAGAACAAAACGACGATACAGAGACAAGAAGGACACGAAAGACACGAGCGCTAACTTCCAACTGGACAAAAGACACGAGCGCTAACTTCCAACTGGACGAAAGACACGAGCGCTAACTTCCAACTGGAGTTGGAAGTTAGCGCTCGTCACCAGTTGGAAGTTAGCGCTCGTCAATGCCTGTTCGGTGCATGCACCCTTAAAGTGTCCTGTTGAGAAGTGTGGCAGCTTGGGCTAGTTGGTATGGCATGACAATAGTTATAGCGCGAGAACAAAACGACGATACAGAGACAAGAAGGACATGAAAGACACGAGCGCTAACTTCCAACTGGACAAAAGACACGAGCGCTAACTTCCAACTGGACGAAAGACACGAGCGCTAACTTCCAACTGGAGTTGGAAGTTAGCGCTCGTGTCTTTCGTGTCCTTGTCTCTGTATCGTCGTTTTGTTCTCGCGCTATAACTATCGTCATGCCATACCAACTAGCCCAAGCTGCCACACTTCTCAACAGGACACTTTAAGGGTGCATGCACCGAACAGGCATTGACGTAAGGAATTAGACAAAAAAAAAAAAAATGTTCTTCCACTTCCTTATATCTTTGTCCTGTGTGCACTGAAATAGTCTCGTAATTAATATCCAGTAACACACCAAGCTTTCTACTACTGCATTTCTTTTACAACTTTCAAGACCGCACATACAACCGTTACCAATGGTGTGGTCCACCAAAGTGCACGTTCAATGCATGACATGCTTACTTACATCAATTATCTGCCCAAAGACACGCTCCTTGTTTCCAACGATGACGTTGAGGCAAGCGACAGCATACTTGGCTTGTTTCGCAGTGCCGTTTTCGATAAAGTTCTGCACCACGGGTAGCAACCGCCTGTGCAACGTGCGGCACCATTATCGTCCAGCCAAGCAACCCTGGCTAGCTTCAATTAAATCAACGATCAGGGGGGTTAAAAACTTACTGCGCAACGTTTGGGAAACGCTGGTCAATGTCGGCACCCACAAAGGTGAAGATCTGTAATGTCATCTCGGATGCCCTGCAGTCGTCCGAATTTAGGAACGACAGGAGCAGGCTGTACACTTCTTCCCCAATAAAGGCTGCAGGAAACGCGGAAGCCAGCACCTGCGTCACAGTTCCGAAGACCACAGCTGAATGAACGAGACAAGGAAGTTAGAGCGAAAATTAACTACTGGACACAGAAGAGCCCACATAGATACATGTCCTATGCTGTGTGTACTCTTTTATGCTCTGTACCAAACTTGTGCATTTCAGTTTTGCATTATGAACCAACTAGTCCACAGAAAAATTCTCTTGAAGGGATTTCAAACCACCTAGAGGTCGAAATGTAGTTGTGAAGTGGCAAATCTGCACGAGTCTACAACGAAATAGGCTAGAGCGAACATTCGAGCACTTTGATTCAAATTTATTTATTTGATATTTCAAATATTTGAAATGGACAAATAGGTGTACCGTATTTACTTGCGCAATCCTCGTACTTGCATAATTCTCGCACCCCCCACATCGCCCAGAAAAAATACGATTTCTTTTTTTTTCATAGAGTAATTATCGCACCCCCGAAAACTGCCGTAATAATATCGTCTGCTCGTTCCACCCACTGATGATAATAGTGCACGCCATTTGGTGCCATCTCTTAAGCATCAAGCGCACTATTATTGCACGAAGATTCAATCCAAACAAGCCAAGCCATAGTGGCAAGTGCGCGTTGCGGCGTGTTTTGTATGTTGTGTCAGCAATCTTGTCACGATATGGGGCGATACTGAAGCTACACAGCTGCTTTCAAGTTGAAAGTGATAGATCATGCACTAAACAACGGCTACAAGGCCGCCGGTAGGCCCTTTGGAGTCTACAAGCATTGTGCTTGCTACTGGTTACAGCAGCTGAAAGCCACTAAGACACGTTGGGCCTGCCGTGTGCCTAAAACTGGGATTGATGGTAAAGTTTATGTCTTCAGAATGAAACTGCAGACGATTCTGTTAAATAGCCATCAGCTCAATACTGACGTCCTACGCTTACCTTTTGAGGGCTCCCGTTGAGCAACGAACGCTACCGCTACGCCCGCAACGCCCACAAGCTTTGCGTATGGTATTCTACTTCTCGACTATTTGCTTGCACTTTTTGTGTCTCAAATAAATCTTGCCTTGAGTTGAACCTGTGCTTTTATTGTTGAGGTAAGTTTTAACTAGTACTTCTCAAAGCTTGCTGTTAGTTGCTGGAGTGAGAATCCCGATTTGCGGCCACTTCGTTTTCTCTTTCACTCTGTACATTTTCGTGGAAAGTATTCCCCGTGCAATTCTCGCACCCCCCAATTTTGCATCGGTTTTCCACCAAAAAAAGTGCGAGGATTATGTGACTAAATACGGTATATTAGTCTACATGTAACGTTCCTGTAAAGGTGGTTTCACCCGCACCCCGAGCTAAGCAACAGGTGCGCGCTCCTGGCACAGCAGGAGTGCAGGCGCGGTGGCAGATGGCTCGCGCCGCGCCGCGCACTCGCTAACTCAGACGTTCCTGCCACTGAGTGCAGCGGATGCTCTCTCTCTCTCTCCCCACCCCAACCACTTTTATGAAAGCAAACAGTGAGCTCAGGTGCATAGTCGCTAAAGCCTACAATGAACTTGTAGCCATGAGAATTTTTTGAAACAGTTCTGTAAGAAAGGAGATGCACGGGTATGATGATCGGAAAAAGATTGCTTATTTCACTTTTTTTGCTACCCTTTGTTTATTGGCTGAAGTCGTTTCACCTTTTTCGCTTGAGTGCGCCTCCCAACCTCACATGACATATGCCATTGCAACGTGCTCTTCGAAACAATGTCCACTTTTGGTTACTGCGACTTCGTCAACTCCATGATTCTTGGCTTCCTGGTGTTCTTGCTGCGCTTGCTCGTGCTTCGACAAATTGTGCCGGTATGGAGCCTTTTTCAACAGTTGCCTGCCCGTGGCTCAAGATGAGAAGAAGCCGGATAACCTTCCACAAGTGCATGTAGGATGAGTCACCCTTCAACAACTCAAGGTAGAACTCGTCCAGGCCAAGAGTGTGTTTGTCAAACTGCCGCAGGTTGTGTTTCTTTTCTTGCAGAAGTTCTGTGTATTCCTCAAGGACAGAATTGCGCTCATGCTCACCCAATCGACCAACTGCAATAAGTGCGTCTAGGACCTTTCTGAAGCCTGCAAGGCAGTCATCTGGCTTTGAGGCCATTTGACGGGGATCAAGAGAAGACAGGTTCCTAACCAGATGGTATGTCAGTGGGCTTTTCTCCAGAATCTTCTTGGTTGTGCTTACAAGGAACTGTTTGCATTCCATCCTAAAGGCAAATACATCTTTGGCGCTCACCTTCGCGGCTTTGAGTACTTGTTCAGCAGCGTGCCCAATATCAACTTTCTCTGATGATACATGGTTATTTGGTCTGCGACGTCCATCTTCAGCATGCCGACAACTCCTGTGGAAGCGGACAGCACCGAGCCCTTCACGAATCTCGCAAGAAGCTTCCTCACGAGGCACTCGAGATCTCTTTTCAAAAAGAACACCAGTGGTTTGTCCAGCTGATATTCCGTGAGGAACGGTTTTAGAATCATCGCGATGCCCACAGCAAACTTCAGTTTGGCCAACAGCAGTGGGTCCTGGCAAAAGTCGCTGAGCTGGATGAACGATGCACACTTTGGCAAGTTCACCTCTTTCTTTTTTGCACATGCGACATACTTTTGCACGTCACCCCAGAGGGTTATGGCACGTTCAATGACGGGAACATTTTCTACCCAGTGATGAGAAGCGAAGTTGAGAGGAAATGTTACTTGGTCTGTCACAGTAGAGAAGTCTTCCCTTCGCGCTGGCGCATCATGAAAAATGGCACTGAGGCTTGAAAGGAGATTCTCTAGGCCCCACTTGCTGGCAACAACACCCGCCTTGCACGCGTTATGTATGGTATGAAGTCCGCAAGTGCCCAGGTCCAAACACTGAACTTGATGGTTCTGCTGCAGGTATTCCTGCATTCCTCTAAAACACTTCAGGTTTACATTGGGGCCATCCATTGACAGCTGAACAGCTCTCGCCAGCGGCAAATCTTCCAGGGCACCCAGAAGCTTCTCTTGAAGGTCTTCGGCAGTTGAATGTCCCATGAACACCGACGTATAAAACCTCGTGGTCACCCGCTCGGGCATTGTGCTCCAGTAGCGCACATGAATGTCCATTTGTTTCCTCTGCAGGTAGTCGTTCGAAGACTCGTCGAACAGAACGGTGTAACCGTCCGACTGCTCCAATTCGCGTTGCAGGCACGAGAGAAAAAACGGTCACAGACCATGGCACACCACGTATGCAGATTTCCTCTCACTGCAGGAAAATGCCTTAGCGATTTCACTGTCCGGGAACATTTTCTTGAAAAGGTCCCCCGTATGTGCGGACGATTTGTAGCAGTAGTGCGCCGTGACCATTTTCAGGGTCCACAGTATCTCCGCGTCGACCACACTCTCATGAGCTTTGCACAGGCTGCTCACATCCGACGACGTTGAACTTGAAGGAGTTGGCTCGACGCGTTGCTTCTCAACAGCTGTGAAGTGGCTCCGCACAGTACTATGAGCTGTGGTTGCTGTCATGTTCTCCACATGCTTTGCGCTTTTCATGTGACTTTTGAGGGCAGACTTCCCCATTGACGACACGTCGAATGTTTTTGCACATACCTTGCACTTAGCTCGATGCGAGTTCGATGTGTCCGGAGAAATCCACTCTTTATAAGCAGCACCGGTTAAGGGGAGACGCGGGTCGAAAAGTCGCGGTTTTCCGGAAAATTCTCGCTTTTTTTTTTCCGGCTGTATTGGCATCCTTGGACTATAATCTATTACTTCTGAAAATATCAAGCTGAAATTCGCACGAGAAATTATCAAAAAATGCTTCCAAGTGGGCAGCGGTGACGCGAGAAATGCGCGAAAGTCGCGAAAAACGGCGAAGTTCGCGTCGTCCTGTCGCGAAAACGACGCGTTGGCCGCCATTTGCAATCGTGCACGCATGCTGCGAAGGCCGTATCCTTCATAATCCACTAGTAGCCAGTCTCGTGCCTTCACGCAGAATAAACAAAAAACGAGAAAAACAACGCGTACGTCACGCGTTTTGAATATCGCGGCACACAGCGCGAGGCCGCCATTGGACGGCGGTGCGCTCCACGCTCCTCCCCCTCCTATCTCTCCGGCAAAAGAGCGAAGCCTCGGACGTCGCGATCGAGTTTTTCTGCGTTTCTCTGCATTTTTGCGTCATGGCAAGCCCGAAGAAGTGCAGTTCAGATAATCGAAAGTTCAGAACTCGCCACAAGTATCGAGGGAAACGGCGTCGGACGCTTCGCAAAGCGACAGCGAACGACGATGTCGCCCCCGACCAACGCCCCGACCAACGCCCCAACGCAGGGTTCGGTGACGGCCTAACACCGTCACCGAACCCTGCGACAGTGGTTGTGAAATAGCCGCTGCCGTGGAATTCGTCAGTGCATCCCAAAGGAAGATTGGATTCTTCGAGAGTGAACGTAGACCGGTAGATGCTGCTACTGCGAACATGCTGCTTTGCGAAATCGATGCGCTGACGGCACTTGTGGCGGGTGCGCAATGCCCAACCTGCCGCGAACGGAAGCTCGGCGTGCGAGAGGCAGCTGGAAAGCGCAAAGGACTTTCGGCATTCCTCGAACTGTGCTGTCAAAATTCTGATTGCCCTGAATCTGCACTTTCGTTCACGCACACGTCGAGACGTACTGCTTCGGCCGGGGACCAAGGAACGAGCGCTCGTTTTGACAGCGGCAGCTCGCGTGACAGCTTTGCTGTAAACGTGAAGGCAGTTCTGGCAGCACGCGCTATAGGCGCAGGCCTCGACCAACTTTCACGATTTTGTGCGATTCTCGGTCTTCCGAGCCCGATGCATCACAAGACATTCAACGGCATTTGCAAGAAGCTCCATGGTGCGGCGATGACGGCAGTGAGCAAAAACTTGCACCAGGCACGAAACATCACGAAGGACGCAGTCGACGGCAGAGATGTGCCAGTCATGTTTGATGGCACCTGGCAGAAAAGAGGTCATAAAAGCCACAATGGAGTGGGCACAGTCGTGTCCCTGGACACGGGGCTCTGCCTCGATTTTGAAGTTCTTTCGAACTACTGCCATGCTTGCAGTATACACAGGGACCTTGGGGAGGATGAAGAGATATGGCGAGCTTTTCATCTTCCAGTTTGCCAAAAAAACACTGACTGCTCATCCCATGCAATGGAACCTGCGGCTGCTGTCAATATATGGCAGAGGACCTTGTCTTATGAAACTCCACTGCGATTCACCAGCTTCCTAAGTGATGGTGACAGCAAGGCCTACACTGCAGTCTGCGAGGCAAATGTATACTGTGACACCCCCATTGACAAAGAAGAGTGCACGAACCACGTTGCAAAGCGCTTGGGAACTGCCCTACGGAAATTGGCAACGCCACTGCCACGAGGCGAAAAACTGAAAGATGCGACAATAATAAAACTACAAACATATTACAAGATCGCCATCACGAGCAACAAGGACAGTGTCCGAAATATGTACACTGCCATATGGGCATCGTATTTTCATTGCTGCTCCAGTGATGGTGCCAGTAGCCACAACTTTTGCCCCGCGGGACCAAATTCGTGGTGCAAGCACAAGCGTGCGGAAGCACTGGGGGAGCCTGCACCACGCCACACCCCACTGTTGACGAAGGCTCAAGGATTGGCAATTATGCCTATCTACAAGCGCCTTACAGAGGAGAAACTCCTTATTCGGTGCCTTCATGGCAAGACACAGAATGCAGCCGAATCGCTGAACAGCAAGATATGGCTGCTATGTCCAAAAACAAAGTTCGCCTCCAGAACAACTGTGGAGACAGCCACCGCTCTTGCTGTACTCTGGTACAACAAAGGCCACAGGGGCTTTGAAGAAGTGCTCGAAGGCATTGGAATTCTCCCCTCACAAGATCTGGCCACACATGGTGACCACTGTGACGTCATGCGCATCAGGAAGATGAACCTGAAGCAAACTGCAGAAGCGAGGGCACACCGTCGCAACACAGCGAAGAGAGCTCGTGTTGAGGACACTGACCGCAAGAGCCGTGAAGGACCAAGCTATGGTGCAGGGGACTTCTAGACACTTGCAGTGCATTCAAGGCAAGGTACTTTTCATTGTGCCCCAATTTGATGCAAAAAGAATGATTTCCTAATAAATGCCAACTTTGCGAACTTTCAAACTTGTTTTTCTCATTTTCATTTTTTTCTGACAGTTTCACGTTTTCCGGGCAGCCTTTTAGAAACTTATATTCATTGTATAGTAATGAAACTTGGCACACATATTCTTCAACACATGCAGAATGCAAATATCTACTCTAAATTGCAATGCCTACCAGCATTAGTTGTGAAAATATTAGCTTATTGTTTCAAGGGAGATTGAAAATAATAAGTCATTCAATACAATTTTTTTTTTCTTGGTTCCAATATTTCTGTGACATATCTATATAGATATTTGCACTTTTCAATCTACCAAGAGTCAAATAAGATCAGACACAGTGCTTTTACTGAAAGTTTAGTACATAAAAGAGTGCCCGCAAAAAATGTAACTTTTTGCTATTGTTTATGGCATAACTCGATAATTATAGCAGCTACACAAAAAATGATTGCATATTTGAAATCTGCATGAAAAACTATACTAATAACAAACTTTTCAAGTCTCTATTACTAGAAATAAAAAAAAAAAAACTTTTTCGAGGAGCGTCTCCCCTTAACCACGCGTGCTGGAAGTTGCATTTTCCCGGCATATTGCAGCTGCAGAAGACGACTTGGACTATCCACAGACCATGTTTCCCACTACACCGGTAGGGTAGGCTTAGCTTTGGTCGTCGCTACCGCTGCAACCACGCCAGACTGTCGTACTGCGCAGTAGCTACAGGAGTGGATTGGATTGGATGCCTTGCTGGCTCCAGTACATAGTTGCCAGGCGTTCAAGCAGAATCCGCTAAAACTGGCTGAACCGAAGCCTATTGACGAGATTCAAGGAAATTTAAGGACCTGAAAAAATTCAAGGGTTTTCAAGGCCTTGAAAATGCTATTATCAAATTCCAGGGTTTTCAAGGGTTTCCAGGACCGCTACGAACCCTGTGTGTTGGTAGTTGCGCTACAGGCTGCAGCTGCCGATTGGCAAGCAAACACACGAGGGCAACATGACAAAAAACGGTAAGGAGCGCGGGCAGCTGCTTGATGATTAATCAAATGTTGTAGAATTTTGTTCGCTCAATCATAGCAGCGATTGTTGAGGTCACAAGCGCAACATCCTGACACAGCATGCGTCACTGGGGAGGGAGGCTGGAAAGGTCTGGAGAGAGGAGAAGAAGGGGTTGTTTCTTGGAATTTGTAGGGTGCTTGTAGCTCTCGGCACTGCAACGTGTGGCACTCTTGATCATCACTGCATTCTGAACACGATATGCGTGTTTGCTTGAAATATTTGAAAAATATCGCAGGTGGTTTAGGGGCCCTTTAAGATTGTTTTTACATAATGTGCTACCAGCATTGCGAGTGATTGGTGCTAGAATACCAAGACAAATGAGCGAAGAAATGACAAGAAAGGCATTAATTAGAACTAATCATGCCAATAAAAGTACGACGGATGCTACTAGAAAGTTGACAATTTTACCGACTGCATCCACACAGATGGTCAATTTCGGGGGTGCAGAAACCAAGGTTAAAAAGGAAAAAGATCTTTTTGGCTTTTAGGGTTGTTCCTATCACACCAGCACACATATTCAGTCCCACTCAGAGGTGCTCACTCATTCTTGAACACCAGCTCACACTTGGCAGTAACTTGAGTCGATACAATATCACCTACTTAAACTCATCAGCATTTACTTTGGGCCACCCGCGCCCTTCATGATTAATTTTCCTGATGAACACCAGTTATAGCTCAAGCCATAACTGGTGTCCAAGAAATGAGCACGGAACCAAAAGACAGTGTTTGTGAAAGCGAACAGGATGCACTGTTCATCCATGTTTGGGATTTAACATTGAGGACAACTAAGAGATGCATTTATCACAACTAAAATATCAAATACACACGCTGCTCACCAATTTCTAAAGGGTACCTTCGTGTTTGATAATGTGATGCTTCCGACATCTTTCTGTCACTAGTTACACAGTATAGTTTGTGCACAGCTACTGTATAGCTATCCTCCCATATTGATAGTAAGGTATGCCCTCAGCTTCCAGTTCTGTAAGACATTTAAATGGCACTCTGAAACGTTAGCCAAATGCAGGCTGAACTGAGTGAACAAGATGACTAGAGAATGGGTCCAAGCTGGTTGGTAAAGTGTCATATTGACCCTGCTAAGTGCACTGAGACAATGACAATAAAAGCAACACAAGAGCTCTGTGTGTGCTTTCACTGGTCTCGTCTTGGAGCATCTAGCAGTATCACTATGCAACACAGGGATGTGCACAGAGAGAATTTTAGCGCGTACGTACGTGCAGCAGCTGCAGCCCGCGCAGTGCTGAGTTGGTGACGCCCATTTGGATGTCGATGTCGCCTTGGCCGAGGAGTGAGTCACGCACGTAGGAAAGGATCTGCTTGACGCCAGCGCTGTCGACCATCACCGGTGCCACCCGCTCTAGCAACTGCTTGATGATCACATAGAAGCTGTTGGTCTGCACTGGATAGCCAAGACTCTTCAGCACTTCTTTCTGGAAGAGTATGAGAAATACCTCTCGCTTAAAGACAAAGCGAGGAATGCAGAATTACAAAGTGTCTGAAGTTGTGGTGCAGCTTCAAATGCAGAATAACAAAGCGGTGGCCAGAAGAGAAAGAGATTCGCTCATTCATTCGACTTGAAAGGGGCGGCTGGGCGGGCTTTTCGGTACGTACACATAGTTATTCCAAACAGTGCATAAACACACACACTGCTCAAAGCACAAAACCACACAACTCAGACGCCTGTGCTGTGTGGTCTCTTCTGCATCCCGTTTCTGCGTTGTCTGGATTAACTATGTAATTCATAGCGTCAATTGACCAAGCATTGACAGAGGGTTTTCACAAATACCCATCTATACCCACAAATAAAGTAACGCATACAAATTTAACTGCCAAAGCTTGCAAGCACAGAGCACGAAGGCAGTCATTCTGTTTTCATCTTTACTGTTGATGTGCACACGTAACTTTAGTGCTAGATATAGCAGCAGCGCTGACGTTGCTAAGATGCAAATACTAGGCTAGTCCAAATATTCTAATGCTTCAAACGAATGCTACAGTATTTGAATTCACTCCAATTTGAATTTAAATTACCAGAAATTTCGAAGTATTTGAAATGAACGAATAGACCTATATAGGCTCGCATGTATTCGAGAAAAATCCGGCACTGCCGCTAAGCCCCACTTCAAGGTTAAATGGAGGTTTTATCTTCACAGTTTAAAAGCTCGTTACACCAGCGTATGTGCCCCAAGTACTGTATATACTCGCGTAATCCTCGCACAATTCTCGCACCCCCCACATCGCCCAGAAAAAATACGATTTCTTTTTTTTTTCATAGAGTGATTATTGCACCCCCGAAAACTGCCGTAATAATATCGTCTGCTCGTTCCAGCCACTGATGATAATAGTGCACGCCATTTGGTACTATCTCTTAAGCATCAAGCGAACTATTGCACAGAGATTCAATCCAACTCAAGCCAAGCCGAAGTGGCCAGTGCGCGTTGCGGCGTGTTTTGTATGTTGCGTCGATAACCTTGTCAAGTTATGAGACGATACTGAAGCTGTACGGCTGCTTTCAAGTTGCAAGTGATAGATAATGCACTAAAGAGCGGCAACAGGGCCGCCGGTAGGCCCTTGGGATTGATGGTAAACTTTATTTCTTAAGAACGAAACTGCGGACAATTCTGTTAAATAGCCATCAGCCCAATACTGACGTCCTCCGCTTACCTTTTTAGGGCTCCCGTTGAGCGACGAACGCTACCGCTACGCCCGCACCGTCCGCAAGCTTTGCGTATAGTGTTCTAATTCTCAACTATTTGCTTTCACTTTTTGTGTCTCAATTAAATCTTGTCTTGCATTGAACCTCTGCTTTTATTGTTGAGGTAAGTTTTAATTAGTACTTTTTAAAGCTTGCTGTTAGTTGTTGGTGTGAGAATCCCAATTTGCGGCCACTTCGTTTTCTTTTTCGCTCTGTACGTTTTCGTAAAGTTTTCCCCGCGTAATTCTCGCACCCCCCTACTTTTCATCGGCTTTCCGGCAAAGAAAGTGCGAGGATTATACGAGTAAATATGGTATAATAAATTTTAAAATGTAACGCATTTCACAGGCTATCACTTGCATTCTATTGAAAGTCAAATCCTGCTACTACTCAAAGTTGTGTCCACTTCGTTTGAACCAAAAGAAATGGCATTTGCACAGGCCTTGTTCTAGTTTTAACAGAATACTGTGCAGGTTAGTTGGGTCATGACAAGTATGCAAATTTTTCCTTATAATATGTGATATATACTATTTGAATTTCACTTGAAATTATTCGACCAAAACCACTATTCACTTCATGCCTAAAATTCCCGTCTCACTAGACTAGCAAATACTAATTGCTTTTTAGTGTAGACAGTGAGTGTAGCCACAGGTTATAACCACCAACGTAAAAGCACCAAGAATCAATACTCTGAGCACGAGATGTGCCTGATGGAGTTCTTCCATTCTCAAAACTGCCTTATCTGACCCACTGCTGTAGCTGTGTTGCTAGGATGTTGCTATGCTGAGATTAAGCATGTATGTCCGATTCCCGGCCACTGTGGCTGCATCTCAATAGGGGGTAAAATGCAGAAACATTTGTGTACTTAAATTTATACACACATTAAAGAACATTGCAGGGTCAAAATTACTTCACAGACCTTCACTACGACATACCTCATTGTAGTTTTGGCATTTAAAACCACAGAACTTTCAGACCACGTGTCTCAAACATGCGGCCTGCAGGTTCACAAGGAATGAAATATTTGTGACACTGATAAAAGGTACTTGCATTATTTACTCAGCTGTTGCGATTATAGTGCTTTGTCTGGGTAAGCTGTATCACTGGTCTCAAATCCTCTTTTTTCTTTTTCGTTTTCTTTCTCTTTTTTTTTTTTGGTGAAGCATCTTATGCGGTTTCCACGTGTTGAAAACTGTGAAACATCTTTAGATACCGGGATCAAAATTCATTAAGAGTCATTCTGGAGATTCATATCGATATGTTTCTCAAGTCCTGACACCTAATCCCCTCCAGAAAATCATCTACAGTGGAACTTCGAATATACTTCCCCTGGTTTCGCGACGACCCGCATTTTACGACGAATCGATTTGGGCCCAGCAAAATCCCCATAGAAGTAACGTATTCAAAACCTCGGTTATACGTTGCAGTTGCACGCCGACCTCGCATCTTACGTCGACTTCCAGATTCTGCCCAAAGGAAAGAACCAAAAACCAAATATACACCAGTGCTAAATATGATCTTGCGTTTCCCTAGGTTGACGATTGGAAAAGTAGAGTGAGAAGGATGTGTTCTTAGAATGAAAAATTTATTCTCCCAGAAGTTCATGCACTTCTTTATACGCCTCGATTATGTGCGTATGTATCCGGAGTCGTTACCTAGCCAAGGTCTATCCACACAGAGTAGCTTCAGCCGGCCGAAAAGCGGTCCGTGGAAACTTTTCCTGGTCAGCATACAGCTGATCTCCTGCCTTTGTCACACTTGCAGTCACCGGCTTGCGCACTCAAAAAGTCATTACGTAGCTGTTTCCACAGTGCAAAGCTACTTTCACTTGGTGTCAACGTTTACAATAACAGCGGGACAGTTGCACTTCACAAGACAACAAATTACGTGCACAGTTGAGTCACGCACGGAGGCATTTTACGTGTTCGACACAAATTCGTGGTCTGTCGTCATTACGTGATAGCTATGACACTGTGTCTGACTATTCTGATGGCAAGCTGTTGGCAACGCGGTTTCGATTTTGTTTTCACGCACAGCCACTTTTCTAACTTTATTTATTGGCAGAAAAATAAGCATTAGATTCAATTTTTTAAAGTTGAAAAAAAAAAAAAAAAGATTTGCTCGCGCCTGCTTCAACTCAGTAATGCTGCTATTAGCTGCCACTGGCAGGTATAATTTATTCTACCTTCCAAGCAGAGACACAAGGTCGTGCTATGCACTTATTCAGACAATCTGAAGCAATTATTATGAGCGAGGCTGAGTGTCACTGCCTATAATCTTTGTTTTTCGATAATACGACACCCGGGTTATATGACGGTTTTGCGCGGTACCCTTAAAGTCGCATAATCGGGGTTCCACTGTATGTCCAGGATATGAAATAGGGCCCTCTTTCAGGCTAGTTGGCTCATGCAAAACTAGTGGCATACTGCAAAAGCAAAAATAAAATAAACAGAAAAGACCAGATTAAGTTTCACACTCTGCTGTTTTTTTTTTATGCTACCTTCATTTGGGGTTGAGCAGTATGCAATCCATTAGATACGGGAAATGCATTTTTTTAAATTCGCAATGTGAGATTTTATCCCCCCCCCCTCCATCGTTTTTAATCTTTTCACTGTCCTGGCCCCCAGAGGACTAGACTTCATGGCAGTAACCTGCTGGATAAGGAGAGTGTGAGATTTGTTTTGGACAGTGCTGCTTGACAATATTTCGTATTGCTGCTAATGGTTTCATCCAAGTACCACATATTAAACATGTACAAGAAGACATCCGGAATAGCTGAAGGAACACAATACGCACCACGCTGCGCTCAGCTTCGACACAAGAGCCACCGCCTTGGAGAACATTGTTCATGTGGATGCGCAGTCGCTGGTTGCCCTCCAGCACGGCACAGAACTTCATGAGGTACTCCTGGGCCTTGACCGAGTCGGGCAGGTTGCGCGAGAGCAGGGCCACACGCGCCAGCAACTGCCGCTCGCGCTCCTCACCGGCCGGAAGATGCAGGGCCTCGAGAACGGTGCGCATCTGCTGCCGCACAGCGCACTGGCACTTGAGGAGCTCATTGAATGCCTTCACCGCGTGGTCGTCCACCGTGGCAAACAGCTGGTACAGCTTGTGCATGCGCTCCTCCACAGGCAGCTGGTAGGGCACCAAGCACGTGTGTAGAATGCGCTCGACAAGAAGTCGGTCTTCCAGGGCCGTCTGGTAGTAAACGTGCAGCACCTGCCAATCGTAGCAATATCTATGGTTCATGGTGTGAAACAATCGCCATGATTATCACTGAAGATCTGCTACAATCAAAAGCGAGTTTATGTTGACACTAACAACTAGACTAACGAGACAACTAAACTATTCTGCACTGGAAAAAAGTTATCACGATGTAGACAAGTGAAAACACTGTAAAAGTGACAAAAATGGCAGGAGAATAGCTCGCACTTTGTGGCCAGGTTTCGCAGGCTTGGTCGCAAGCTTGCAAAACCCAATATGAGTTGCAATGTGCTGCCCATGGTCCAAGTGGCACAAAGGCGCTTAGAAACACTGCACAAAGTAGACGGCATAGAAAGCAATCAGTGACATCAATCAGTCAGTTACTGGATGAAGCGAAAAGATGCCCTCGCCACTACTAACAGGAGCCGAAAGGCGTTTTGCGGGAAAAAGTGCAAGTACCCGCAACTCAAAAGCGAGCTCCTTAACTACGTCGTCAACACACGAAGAAACGGCTACGCCGTTTCAACCGACATGATAAGCGTCAAAGCCCTCAACATCGCTCGCCATAGCGAAATACCACCAGTACAATTCAAGGCAAGTCGGGGCTGGGCTACGCGGTTTATGAACCGTAACCAGCTTTCTATTCGGTGCCGAACAACGATTTGCCAAAAACTGCCGCACGAGTACGAAGACCATGTCATAAAGTTTCATCGCTTCGTGAATGCTCTCAGGAGGGAACATGAATACGACATGTCTCAAATAGAGAATGCGGACCAGACACCTCTGTGGTTCGATGCACCGGAAAGCACCTCAGTGGATTTGAAAGGTGCGAAAAGTGTGTCTGTGCGCACGATCGGTGCAGAACGTCAAAGGTGCACTGTGATGTTGTGCGTCACGGCAGACGGCAGGAAGCTTCCGCCGTACATGGTGTTTAAAAGGAAGACTCTCCCCAAAAAGAAGTTCCCTCAGGGAATCGTCATACGTGCTCAAGAGAAGGGCTGGATGTCCGAGGAACTGGTCGTTCAATGGATAAGACCGTCTGGGCAAACAGACCTGGAGGGCTGTTACAACGGAAACCCCCCCCCCTTGTTTTCAGCCTAGCGCAGTGATGCTACTTACCGTATTTACTCGATTCTACCGCGCCCTCGATTGTAACGCGCACCCGATTTCTACCGTGAAAAAAAAAAAAAAAAGTAAGACATCGATTGCAACGCGCACCCATTTTTCTCGCTTGCCCGCACGATCACACCACTAGAAAAAACGACTCCTTTCGGGAGCATCTTCCATTTAAATATGAGGTACGGGCGAAGATTGTGCCTATCTGACGTGTAACAGAGCATTGCCGTCACTGTAGTTTTACCGTGGACCGATGTCAACACGCGAACTTGCTTCGCCCCCTTCTTCTCGACGGTTGTGGTGCCAGGCATGTCGAAGTAAAGAGGCGTCTGATCGGCATTCCCGATTTGCCCAAGCAGGTAGTCGTTGTTGTGCCGCAAGTTTAGGACGAACCTCTGAAAACTGTGAAGCTTTTCTTCGTACTCCTCCGGCAACTTTTGCCATATGCCCGTTCGCCTTCGGAGGGAAAAGCCTTTCCTCTTCATAAAGTTAGTTAGCTAGCACCTGCTTGTTTTAAACTGGCTCCGCATTAGGCCTTTTTTCTAAGGCTAACTGCATAGCCTGCACTTAGAGCAGTTCTGTCGTCACGGGCCGCTGTGCCGCTCGCTGCTCAAGCATATACTCGCCGAGCAGCTCTTTAATTTGCGGAAACCGACCCTGCTGTGGTCCACTGAAGCCTTTGCGTGAAGCTTTGCTGTCGACAATCTTCTGCTTTTGTTTCCGCCGGTCCCGCACGCACGTTTCGGGAACTCCGAACGACCGCGATGCGGCCCGATTTTCGTCCGTTTCTGCACACGCGATGACTTTTCTTTTAAAAGCGGCATCGTGATGCACTCGAGTTTTTGGAGTCGGCCTTTCCACGCCGTCGATGCTAATGCACTACTAGATGACGAACTCCTCAGCACACGTACGAAGTGCCGCACATGGGAAACACGTAGGCAGAAATGGCCGACGCGCCATGCCGACGCACGTAGGGGGCGGCCATTTTGGATTTGCCGATGGCAATAGATTGACCGTAATTTTTTTGTTCGTACTCGATTCTAACGCGCATGCGATTTATGAACTCGCTTAACCGGAAAAGAGGTGCGCGTTAGATTCGAGTAATTACGGTACTTGGGCTGCTTTGGAACAGCTTTTGGAGCAGACAAAATGCGTTTTGGAGCAGCAAAACTGGCTTTCGGAGCAAATAGTATTGCTAGAGTCAATTTTAAGACACCTATTGTGTCCACGAAGAAATCCGTAAACAGGGGTTGTGTCAAGCCGTTTCGACAAGTAGTCTTGTCTTTCTCAGAACCAAACTGTTCTGTTTTAGCCTTGAGAAAGACAACTTTTCTAGTTGAAATGTTGGTCCGACACCAACCCCTCTTTACGGATTTTTTTCATCCCAAGGTTCCATACACCCTTTCCTGCCGTTTTTGAATACTGTGTTCATGGCACACGAATGATAAAATTACAATGTGCTGCACGCTATTCAAGCATAATAGAGAAATTATATCGCCAACAGATAACCTGGTGATATTTAATACACAAAGCCAATGATAAAATTTTAAACCATAGCACTTCATTAACTTGACTGAAGATCTTGACTGTTGATTTTTCGGAAGCCGAAATTTTCAGACATGCTTGAAAATTCAGACGATTTCACGAAACCATCACAAGCCCTCTCAACGTGTATAGATAAGAACATTTGACATTTTCGACACTGAAAGTCTTCGGCATCCGATTTCTTGGGCTTTAAGCCGACATTCTACGTATGAAACAACCTTACCTAAAGTCTCTACCTTTGCTGTGTCTATGACCTCATAGACTTAAAGTGCCACTCACCAGGGCCCAAGCCGAATTTTAGTTAGACAGTGGAAGTTGTTGGGTGTCCGATGAGGAACGTTTTGCCACAAACATTTTTCGAATCGGTTAATTACGAGCGGAGAAAACAGGTTTTTTGAAGCGGCGCGAAATGAGGGTGACAGGAGGCGAGCTCGAAACCCTTGGTGCTCCTCCGCGTATCCTTCGCAAGCCAAATTTTTTCCCCACCCTCTCCGGCATCCGACCAAGAGGTGACGTGCGCATGACGTGCCCAAACAAGTCCAACCCCCGAGCACGCGAGCGACGTTGCTTTGTCGACCAGCATTATTTTGTGGTCTTCTGCCTGTTTCTGCGGGATGGTTGGGAAACGCTGGCTTAGACGCGGTAGAGTAGATGAGCACAATCACTGCGGGAACGCGTAGGAGCGTTCCACGGAGATCGTCTGCTCAATGCGCTGACCGCGGGGACACGAACGCATGCTGGAACGCTGGCACATTAGCCCCGCGTCTCTCAGCATTGCACGGGAACAAATGGAAGAAAAACTAGCACAATATTTGATTGCATCTCATTATTTATTTCAAGCTTTATTAATCTATTAAAGCAACAAATACATAAACTATGCATGTTGTGTTAAATAATTTTAGCCATGTCACGTGGTATACTGTTGACATCAAAGTAGACTCGTCTACGTTTAGGACCAACGTCACTGCATTGCCGTGTACGTAGGGCAATTCCTACGCCTACGTCATGCCCTCACTTCTCTACGCGTGCGCCGGCAGAGGGGAGGGGGAGCAGCTTTCATCTTGAAGTTTGATCCATTTCGGCGGCGCGTAGCGTTGCAAAGTTTGGACAGACGTGATCATGAACGCCTCGTCTACGCATTGCACTTGTCAGCTCAAAATTGTGCAAACCTGGTGAGTGGCCCTTTAAACGAGCGCTTTCAAAGGTCGTTCGACGTTACAGTAATGTCCGAAAGTCGGCTTTGCCACAATGCGCAAGTACTATGGGGTGAAGCAAACAAACAAAAAAAAAAAATCGAAGGGGCCGGTATCATCGCGGAGTGAGGTGATGTCTAACGGATAAGCACCGAAAATGCTTGGAGCTTTTTTATGACAAGAACGTGATAAACACTTTTTTATGACAAGAACGTGCGTACGAAAGCACTCCGGTAGGAACGGCGTCAGCCGTGTAAGCAATGTGCTGCCCACAACTAGGAACGATCGGTTTCATGTGATAGCAAGCGCTACGTGTCGCCAGAAATTTTCGTACAGTGGCACATCTTCTAAGTGCACACACGCATTGCGAAGGTCCGGACAAGTATTCCTCTGTTCTGCCACATCCTTTATGTACTGTGTCATCTTTTCTATACGCTCCATGTGATAAGTCTGCAACTTATGCCACGCTTTGCTGGCATCGGAGGCGCTCATCACGCGACGCATATTTGCAAATGACGTCGGCAGGCTCTGAATGTATTTACGACAAATTGAGCATGCACCGAAATGCCTGATGAGTGCACTCTAGGAGGCAATGAAGCTATTTCAGACGTGGCTTTGGCGATTTGATTACTTGAGCGGAATAGAAAGTCATGAATATTTTTTGGACGATATCCCGGTCCATAGAAAGTCCGAAAAATCGAGCATTCACTGCGTCCCAACCATCCAAGATCCCAATAGTGACATTTGGCTGTGTCTTACGCATATGCACAGCGATGTCATTTTCAACGGGACAACTTCAGGTAGTTTCGTTTCTGAAAGTCAAAGCATGCTCTTTGGCGCTGGTTGGGTGCAGACTTGCCAAATTTCAAGGAAATGTAGCAGCCTGTAGCAGCTAGGGCGATTCGGCGCAGTTTGGCGCAGCGGCAGCATCACTGCTAGTGCCACTAGTGCAAGCTATACAATTTTTTTTTTCCTTTCAATGTCCTTGTCCATCAATGTTATGACCGCATTATGGACCATGACTACGTTTTGTGCAACAGGATGCCGCAGATTACAGGTCCGAGAAGTGGCCCTTTTACCGACCTTGTTCTTGATCCAGGAGATGCACTCTAACGTGGACGCTGGAAGGTCGGGGCTGCTCATGTGTTGCTTGTAGAGGTGGGCCAGCCCCATGAGGGCCTCCTTGCGGATTTTGAACTTCTTGTCCAGTGTGCGCTCCTTAACAAAATTGAGCAGCTCCTCAGTGACCGAGCCAAAGTCCTTCTTGGCTGCGCTAATGATGGCCATCACCACCTCGTATCGCACAGACTCTGCCGGATCATGCTGCCTCTGCCGCAGTGACTCTGGGGGAAAAAAAAAAGGCGCACACTATCAGGGTGGCCTCTGCTTTTCACAAGAACGAATAAAAATAAGTTCCATAATTAAGAGGCACTAAAGAAAAAAACAATTAGTTTGATGGTATTAAGGAGCTCGTTCACTTCATTATAGTGTAAATTTCTTGCGTTAGCATGTTTTTCTCACTAAATTATAGCGTAACTCTATTCTAGAAACAAAACCAGCAACACAATGCGCCGCAAAGTGCTAGACACACAAGCTGCACCATCTATGATCGCATGATCAAAGCTCCAAAAAGCTGATGGGTTCGCTTTTAGCTGCGAGTAGTCAAAGCAGTGAAGTTCGTGCTAGGTTCAAAACAATTCAAACACAGCAGTATATCATAAAACAGATTGTGCTATGTTATGTTTAATGTAAAGACCTACTCTATGTTTGTAAATGCAATTGGCGTCGAGTGACGTAACGACGCGTAGCTCCACCTAGTCGTCCCAGCTAACAGCGCGCCACAATTTTAGGAAGCTCTATGCACACCACCAACCTCTATGATCAAGTGAAAACTAGCGCAGCAGGCGCACAATCTGCCTTCGAGAACAGTCTGTTGGGGCGCCTCTCGCATGGTTACAAGTGGCGACTGCAATAGAGGAAGTCGCAGTGGCTGTAAAAGGGTTATAAATGAACATCTTAGCTATGTTGACGTGCAGCTCTAGCTTTGAGAACCTCATCAAAACATATGAGGTATCGTAATGGTGAAAATCTAGCTCATTTGTGAAATGTCATTGCTGTTGCTGCAGCCTACGTCACACGAGCTACTCATACAAAGACAGACCCTGTTCAACAAGAGGCTCTAGTGTACAATAAGATACAATAATGTGACGGGATACAATAACCTAACAGAAGTACGAATATGGATACAATGACGCAACAGAAGCACGCTTTATGCGCCCAATTTCGAAGAAAAATGCCGCTAATTTCGTCCACTGTAGGCGATAGTCCGTTCTATCCTGGGCCATTAAAAGTGAACTTAATACACAGACTAAATTTGGGCCGAATGTGAATCATTATCATGGTCTGTTGTATCTGAAAGTCTGTTGTATGTGGGTCCGTTATAATAAGAGCAGACCACGGGTTCTCTAATGGCTTCCGTGGAACCTCAAGGGTTCCACCGGCCCCTTTTCGGGGTTCTGTAAGTCACTGATAAATCTTTCCTGGTTTAGCACTCGCCCACTTAATTCACTAGATGGTGATCCTGAGATGCGATCGATCTAGCGAACTTCCATTATTCATTCCGGAGCATTAATAGGCACATCTCAGTGCGTAACAGAAATGCTGTGAGCTGCACAATAATTCCCGAAGATGTTTGTAACCAGCCAGGCTTCGAAACAGGGATGCATGATGGCTTAAATATCGGGGGCATTATATATAAAGCCACAGCTTTGCCACAAAGATGAATCAATGAACGTGATAGCAACAAATCGGAAGGTCACGCGCAGAATGGCAAGCAGATCGAAATGTGACGAACGAAACGTACTCACAGGTACAGATGAACTGTGTATAAGCCTCTCAATTGTTCTTTCGCTGTGTCTCACAGGCATGGTTGAGGCATGCACCAAGAACCGAAGCAGGTTAGCAGTTGAGACGACAATGTGCATGAGGCTCAATTGCGCTATCGGGACCCTACTCTTGAAGGTGAAACTCAAGTGCCCTCTAAACTATCAGATGCGAAGCAGTTCTTTGACTAGCCTGTGTAACGCTGTCCTGTATGTCCTCACGAATCCCCTTGCCGCAGGTGTTGGAGCGGTTCCAAGTAGGTCAAGTCGCAGCTGCGCGTTGACGTCACTCTCACCCGCAGCAGCTGCTGGCCCCTCCGCCCGCTTGCAACACACTTGTTTCTCGCTTCACCCTCTCTACCACCCGTAACGCTCGACCACACGTTGAATGGAAACACTAGATAGATCTAGCTGCACCACCACAGCAGCCGTACGAATGCGGCCTGTCATTGAAAATGGCTAGCAGGCTGCGTCCGTACAGCAACTGCGGATGCGTAACTAAGTCTGTCTACTCTTCTGGCTTGTTTATCTGCGATAAAACTTGACACGAAACCCAACCTGCCTCCCATGTACTGTTGAACCCGCTTATTACGAACCTGAGCGTGACGCGACATCCGTTCGCTGTATCCCAAAGTTCATAGTAAATGAAACACAGCTTTTAAAAAGTTGCGAGATAAACACAAACTTTTTTTGCCGCAAAAAGTTCGTAATGCACGTGTTTCGAGGAGCAGGAACGATAAGGGCGGTCTCAAGTTCATTTAAAACGGCAGTGTGCTCGTTCACCGAGGTCCGTGGCATAAGCTGCATGAGGCACTGGCTCCAAAGTTTCGTCGTTATCGCAATTAAATTCCTCCAAATCGCACGCGCCACGTACATCATTCACAATGCCCCAATCCGTGCACGGTTCCGCAGTGTCGGCATCATCATCAGCCGTAATTAAACCATCGCAACAGATATCCCACTTTCCCTTCGAGCTCGGAGTCTACGACGCAGTTCGGAAGCTTCAGGCTCGGCATCGGGCCCGTTGTCGACGAAGTCGGCCTCGCAAAAACATTTTTGCGCGCATGTAGCCGTCACCGCCGTCACGAAATATTCACCCTCTCCACAGCTAAATACCGGGACGCCCGAAGTGGCAAGTTGGCTGCTAGGTGGTCAACAACTATGAGCGAGCGCTCCCCAAAGCGGCACCTAATGTGCAGATTACGCTCAAGCCAAGCGGTCACACTTTCGACGTTTTGTTGAGCGGTAGGAAAAAGCGTGCTAGTCCTTATGTCGGCCATCATGACCACACATGCACACCAAGAGCGAGCAAGACGCGCACATGCGACACACATGCCAGAACGCGTGGAACAGCTGTGGGCCCGTTTCTAGTCAGAAAAAGAAACTGAGCCAGCGTGGCTGGCGTCGCGGAGCGGTGGAGACGGGTGAAGGGGTTGCGATCTAGAGAGGAAAGCAGATTTGCGAGAGAAGGGCAAGGAGTTTGCAATAAAGAGAGGGGAGGGCGACCTAGAAAACCAAAACACACGAGAAGGAGGCAGGTTGGGTAGCTTGCTTAAAAAGTCCGCGAAACTCGCACGTAGAAAAAGTTGGAAAGAGTGCCTGCGCATGCAGAAGTCAAAGCATGCCCGCCAAGATTGGTGCGCGCGGCGGTGTTCGAAGAATCGGCGGCTGTGGTGAAAAAATCGTTTTGTTGCGCCAGCGGGTTTGTGTGGCCCCACGAACTTCGATATTTCGCGATTCGTTCCGCGCGAATTAACAGCCGTTTTCGCGCTTCTGCACGTGCAGAAGGCATGCTGAGTTGAGTGCAAAGTGAGCGAGAACAAGTCCTAAACACGAAATGAATCACAAATCATCAGAGTCGGTGGTTGACGATGTTGGCGAATGGTCGGGTCACTCAAGGCCGGTGACGCCAGCGACAGTACCAGTAATCAAAAACAGGGTAGACGGCCGACCGGTCTTCGAAAGATCGGTGGCAGTGTGAAAACATGGGCCTCGTCTGGTGTTGCGGGGTGCTCAGAGTAGCAGGGAGACAAAGGACGAAGGGGTGCGTAACAAAAAGCAGTCGGGGCATGGAGAAACTCCATGGGTTGGGAAGAGCGGCAACTAGAGGGTCGCGGAGGCAGGGTCGGCGTTTAACAATAAAAATGTATGGGCACCTCGCCGATGCCTGATCGGTGGTCGAAATTGGTTTCCCGGAAAGTCGGCAGACCACTGACTCCGTTCGCTGTAACCGATCAGCGGCGCTCGGAGACGTTCGTTGTAAGAGCGATTTTCTGCCATTGAACCAAATGTATATTTTTACGGTCACGCGGATATTGTTTGTTTTAGGTGGGGCCGTTATATGTGGGCTCGACTGTGATTGCGTTTCAAACAAACGCTTACTCAAGTAAATGCTAAACCGCATTTCGCTTCAAACCATTCTTCCAGCATCTGCGTCGACGCCCGCTTCAACTGAGTCAACTCCGTGCACACCGCTGCTGCTTCGTATCCCATCACGGTTCCCTTCGAGGAGATGGCCTATAATTTTTCTTGAATCAGTAAATTCCTTTTCATGACACCAAAAACACTCTGCTTGCTCCGAGAAGAAGCTTGGCAAAGAGAGAAAACGTGCAAAATGAAAATGCGAGCGGAGACGCTTTCTTGTAATTCCTGCAACGTAATAGGTATTGACAGTATTTACTAGAGCCCACACAGCTCCTCATCAGTAAAAATTAAGCACAGTGTCTTCTGAAGGAGCCAGAGAAATGCTAACACGATCAGCATGACACATCTGTAATGAACATGGTATCACTTTGCCATGACGATTTCTGCCCACCACACGAAAACCCTCTTTCGCTACAGAGGACATTTCAATCAAGCAATGTTCATTACATTGAGTTTTAACTGTATTTACTTCATTAGAGTCCTATTTAAACAGTGTCAACATGCAATTTCATTGATATGCAGAACATTATGATAAACTACACCTTCAATTGATTCAACGTGTGTCATGTCACTACTTAGCCCTACATAAAAGGCATGCATCGGCGGCAACCATATAGATGCCTACAAAGAAAAACTGTTTCAAACTCTAGGTTTGATTTCAAATGAGGAGCACCGCCTACCCGTGATGTCATTCCGCAGCTTGGGGTGATTCAGCAGGAAGTGCATGGAGTACTGGACGCACCGCATTCGAACATGTTCGCTTATGTCGTTGAACCTGAGAGAGAAGGCGAGGCAAAAGCAAACTGTGTGAGGTAACTTTAAAAATAATGCTTCAAAAACAACAACAATAAACCGAATACTAAGAATTTCATGAAGCATGAACAAAGCTTAATGTTTGGCCAAGTTTGTACATGGGTTGCCCCATAATTTATAGTAGACTACAAGAGAGAAGTTTATTTACAGAAAGGCAAAGAGGTCAGCCTGAGCAACAGTATGCTCTAGCCTGCTACTCTACACTGGGGCAGGGGAATAGGGAAGAAAAAGAGTGATGCATGACAATGGGGAGGTAAGGAGGTATGTTCAGTCCCAACAGGTTAGTGCAGTGCTACAAACGCACATCCAGTTCAATGGCTCGTAGAAAAGCAATGACTGCTCTTATGGCCATTGTTGCAATGTTGGCATCATGCCAAGAACACAAGGCAACCTCATCAGCCTGTACAACAGCCTGTGTACAGGCTGATGCACTATTTGATGCACTATCAAGCACATCACTATTACATGACACATCATCTTAAACGACAAAATGTTTATAAAGGCACTTGTCTCATATAACAGGACTGAGATAAGCCGTTTGGAATCTCCAGCCTTAATATGACATTCAAGTATGCCAATCAGGTGAACAAAATCTTTGAGCATGCAACCAAACTTCAAATGCTCGGACCACAAGTGAAACCTTACTGTTAGGTGATCTCACCTGCCAAGAAAGCAGTTCCAAAGAGGCGGGTTTTGCGTTGCGAGGTCAGAGTTTTTGTCAGAGAACATGCGGGCGAGGAGCTTTGTCACGCTCAGCCGCTCCTTCTCATCGTTGCACTGCATGGAGAATAAAACCACAAGTACACTATTTATTTCAGATACGATAGAAGGACATAGTGCCTAAATGATTAGGAGCCCCTTAATGATAAATAAAAAGTCTAAGTACTAAATTTTCCCATGCAATAATTTAAGGTCGCAAGAAATATCTACTGTTTTGCTATGTCTGTCATGTGTCTGTTGTACGTTTATGATTATTAGGGATTTCCCCTCAATATATACAAGTGTACAACCGGCAATTTACTCTTAGACTTTTAAAGTTTCTTACACAGAAATCAGTATTTTTTTCTGCAAAGCATAACACAGAATAGCTTATTTTCCACTTGGAAGGTTCTGCACAAAGTGCTTGTATAATGGGAAAGTATGATAGAAAAAAAATAAATAATACAGTCGAATCGTGCTATACTGAAGCCCACCAAAACGAAATTTTCACCACAAAGAATAACCTTTGATTCCCCGTAAGATGCCTATAAAAACAATGTGAATGTCTCATCATAACAAATGCTTTTCCTGCATACATACACTTCGAAGTTCTCGCGAGTACCAGCAAAGGAAAAGGAACTTGCCTATGATTGTTGTGAAATTCTGTTACCAACTTAGCCATTTCTCGACAGCCTGTGACTTCCACAGTACATGGCGGCATGGCAACACCCGTACCTTCATCGAAGACACGCTTTCTGCCACCACACGCACACGACGGTAAATGTTTTGCCATTGAGATGCTCGGCAACAGATTGTTCATTGACCATCGGTGGGTTTTGTGCATGTGCGAGCTACGGCAGAATCGTTCTTCGAGAACTCCCACAATGATTTTTGACATCGCGCTCAAAACAAAACTACCGCTCGTTGTCACTGGCCTTGTGATCCTGAATGACATTCACAGTGTTATGAAGGCGCACGCGCAGCCAGCATGCATGTAATACAAGCATAACTGCATTTTGGCACAACACTTCGATTACAAATGCAACTGCGTAAGACGCAATCATGGGCGTCACGAAAGTATGCGTGCGTCTAATGCGCATCGACTCGACCCAATGCTGCTTGCCACAATGCTGCGAACAAAATTGCGTCAATGCGAACAAAGATAGCGAAGACACAGTTCTGAAGGCATGCGCACGGCCAGCACAGCGTGCACAGATTAAAAACAAACTACCTTTTGTCGCAACAGCTGCACTGGAAACTGCGGTCGCTATCCTCACGTTCAACAGCCAAGACACTCCGAAGGTTCGCAGTTAACACAGCCGTAGATTAAAGGCAAATAAAGCCATAAAACGACATGCTGCTACACTATCTATTATTTCGTTTCGGTGTGTAACCATAATTTTTTCATCTGCTTTTTTTTTTCGTTCACAAAAAAACTTCGCAATCTGAAACTACCGAGATCAAGCAACGTGAGCAATAATGCATACCTCACAGTGTAGTAATAGCGTGTCTCTCAAGCAGTGATTCCTGAGTATAGGTGTGCCAAAAATGTGTGAAAAACGAACAGTGGTGACCAGAGATGCTTATATTAATGCAAGTGCACTTCCATGTGCCTGTCATGCTGGCTAGCGTGAAGGGAGCATTCTTGGTACTGGTTTGTTTTATCACACGTGGTCTCGCACATCAGAGAAACAATCGATGATATGCTGCTTCTGAGATAATGCTCACTTCTTTGTCTCAAAGCATTCAGCCTAAAAAATTCGTTGCTGACTTTTGAGAAAATGAATACCAGTACGAGTTAGAAGAGTACTGGCTTGTGCTACTTTGTAGGAATTCCTTGTACAGTTACTTCCGCTTCTTGAAAAAATGTGTTTTACACTGTTTCACTTTTTAAGAGGAGTGTCCCCATATAAATAAAAACCGTTATTTACCATTACGGAATATTATTATTTTTTGCTCCAGCACAGAAACGAAGTGGAACTTTTTGTGGTGGAATGTCGACACCCTGCTTTCGATCGTAGTATACGCGAGAAAATACTCGCACTCGGTGTATGGCCACGTACGTCTTAGTTGACGAGAGGTTAATGCATGCGCTTGCTGGGACTGAAGGAATAACCAATAATCAGCTTTAACGGAATTTCGTGGTCTATAGATGAAATTTCACTACAACGAAATTCCGCTACAATAAATTTTTTCATCAGTCCCATTAATTTTCATTTTCTCTTACTGTAGCACAGGGAAGCCAGCCAATCTGAAAATTAGCTAACTTCCCTGTCTTTCCCAAGTAAGGTAACTTGGTTTGGCTCGTGTGTCGAGAGAATAGCGACGACGGGACAAGCCACCCACGACACAGGCGCAACAACCTTGGGCGCAGGCGCACGCAATGCAGTACAAATACAGAGAAGCCGTATAAAGCCTCATTGTATCATTGTAACGGCTTGTTATTTTAAAAAATAGTTGTAAAGCTCTGAATAAATGTGGTTAAGCATAGTTACATGAACTCCTGCGAAAGCAGAACGACAGCATGCACAAATCGCCAGAAAGGCTACTGGCGTCGCTATCAATTTTTAGCGTTGCTAGATGAAAGGGCTCATCCGTGTTCAGAGCCTTCTAGATAAAAAAAATATACTGCTTTTGAAATTAGGTGCCTTTGGGATGAACAACGGCTGCTACGAACACTACAAAGGGGAAGCTTCCCGTCAGGCTGAAAAAAAACTGGGTTGGAAAAAAAAAAAAAAAGAACAGTTGTCGGTCCCCTTCAAGAGACATTAAAGAGTGAAAAGATTTTTGCATATCAATGAAGTACAATTTCACAATCCCGAAAACACCACTCTTACCGCGACATGACACTTGGTAAGCGAGAAAACACGCAAAAAGATAATACGGGCGGGGACGGCTCCTTGAGATTCCCACACCAAACAACGTGAAGTCATAGATGTTGAAGCCGTCTAATAGGTCCCTTCTACTTGATCAAAATAAAGTACAATGCCATCTGTGGGTGCCACAAACCTAGCATACAAATTTTCAGAAAATCTTACAGTGCCGATGGCACGAAAACATGAAAAGTACATTTTGAAATTTTTGACGCCCGTGGAGGTTTTGGCATAAAATTTAAAGATGGGACTTCGAACTAGATTTTTTGTACTAATAACAAACTTGCGACTGAGAAACACGTGGCATTAGAGTTCTCAGAGTGTCGTTTGTCATTCTAAACCGAGCCACCGTTCCTCTTTAGTGTCCCTTCAAGAGCAACAGAGAGAGAGAGAAGGGCGGGTGATATATAAGCAAGCTAACCTTGAGCTTGAACTCCAGCTGCGGTAGGACAGCAATGAGCATACTGGGGCAGAGAATGTTGAGCTCGTAGATGAGCTCGTACAACTGAGGCGCCACACTGCTGTTGGATGTCCGGCCCAGAACCAAGGCGTTGTTGAAGAACTGCACCCACAAAACGCACACACTTTGTAGGCTTAACTGTGACACACACTACAGCGGAAGGCACGAAGAACACCTACCGATTGAATGTACGGCTCAATGGTGTTGAGTGTTCGCTTGAGCAGGTCCTTGGCCAGGTTATATGCATTTTTGTTTTGGGTCTGCGCAATTCACACAAATGAGAGAAAAAAAAAAACAATTCGAGATCAAAACTCAAAACACTATTATAGGCTGTGCGAGACTGCGACGGCATCCTAAAAAGAAAGAAAAAAAAACCTATGTATTCTTGAAAAGCCAGTATCAAACAAAAAAGTTTAACTACACCTCACAGAGCTAGCAGCCAGAAAGAATACAAATCATCTTTTTTTTTTTGTTGCTTGGGGTCATGCTGTCGAGTCAAGCGATACATTAAATGAAATGGCGATACATATTTACCTAAAGCATAGCCTAGTGTGCTCTATTGTTATAAAACAATGCAAAGTACTGTGCTAATAAAGAATACCCCTAACCAGCAATGAAGTCGACATGACTGGTATGCTTTTCAAATTTATTAGACATACATGGCCCTCAATTGTCTAAGTACTACTACCTCAGTGTGGCCGAAAACAGAAAAAGCAGGTGTTTTGTTTGACTGTACTGGACAATACTTGACACCACATAAGTGATACTACACGAAATAGAAACTTGTGGCAATTGATAGAACCTAAGAAAGACACCTCAAAACTAGGTTCGCAAAAGGATTTTTATACTTGTTAGGCAGTGTTGAGGATGCAGATGCAATTGGTTTAACACGATTTCACAGTTAGGAAGGCACTGCATGCACAGTGATGGTGCCAGAGATTCATTCATTCTACTTAAATATGAGCGCTTAACTAAAGCAGGGACATAAGCAGACAAGGATGCACTTGTCGGTCTGCTTATGTGGGTGTTTTTTTACGCACTTGTATTTCAAGTAGAATGAACCACCAGCTCACCCGATCAGCCAGTTTTACAAGTTTAATTCCTTTATCGGGCTTCACACTAAAAAGCAACACTAGAGGTAAATAAGAAGCATTTTGGAAGGCTCCAAATATTTGACTTTTGATCTCCAACTTGTTCAGTTTATCATTATTGTCAGATCATTTTGTATGCGTGCCCCCCCCCACCTCTTGTTGCCTCCAAACGACCATAACATGCACAAGCTGATTACGTTTCACGCCAGCTAAATTCGAAATAACGTCTCACCATTAAATTATCTCCTGTCTTTACCTAAGCATCCCATTGCTTATTACTTGCTCTGTCACTGTGCATGTAAGTCTACGTACATGGGCGTTTTCAGCTCCCACCAAAATGTGGCTTTCACAGCCAGGTATTGCAACCTTTTACTTGGCAGCGAAACAACATGGCAACTGAGCAACAATGACAGGTTGATGCAGATAACCTCAACAGGCAATGTCTCTCACCTTGCAGGGCTCAATGATCTGCTTCAGCACAATGTCGAGTAGCCCTTGGGAGACCGTGTCAGCTTCGGTGATGAGAGGACACATCATGTCAAGCATGAAGTTCTTCACTTTATTGGAGTGGTTATCGCTGCATAAGCGGACAGCCAAGAGACTTTGTCACTCAATGATCGAAGAATTGAGAGAAGTGGGTAATAAATACCAAAACTGCAACAGCTGTGCCTTCTGCATCGGTGAAACTACGATGACTGCACAGAGCTGCATAATGACTATTTTGCCTACATGCCAAAATACACCCAAGTGGCATGTATTAAAAAACTGCATTTAAAACAATAAGGTATTTCACACACAAGCTATCAGTCCAACTATGAAAGCTAATTGAAGTGATGCCATTTTACAAGACAAGCTAACAGGAAAAGGTTGTGCTACATCCCGTATACGAGTGGCGTGGGAGCAGTCTGTAAGTGCAGCATAATTGCAGCTGATAATAGACAGCCATAAAGTGTTGATGCACATTGGTGATGACGGGTATCAGGCAAATAAAATTCTAGTCTATAAAAGTTTGTTGATTCTGACATTTTCATAGTTCCAGAACTTTATTACACAAATCAAGGTGTGGATTGTTGGATCAAAAGTTTTGACACCAATCCTACATTAGTTGTCTACATTGAACTCCCACTGTAAATATAATTTGCAGAGATATTAGAAGTGAAGTAGGTACTCTTATACAGTGCTTCTTTCTCTTTTCTTCTTGCCTTTCGTTTGACAAGCTTAATGATTAAACTAATCTTGTTGATCCTGTAAAAGTTGAAATTAGGAAAGCTGACATTGCTGATACCTTTTTAGAGATTCACCGTATATCCACCATCCACTTTTGGACGCACAGTTACATTGGTGAGCTGTCACACGAACAGCCTCACACGCATCATCTGCATCTGTGACAGTATTCTCGAACACAGTGGCTCTCAAATGGGGTTCTGCGGACTCTAGGGGGTTCGCGAAGCCATTTCTATAATCAGCGAAACCCTCACCTGCATTTTTATTTATGTGTGACTGTGCCCCGTACTGACGAACTGTCGAAAATGAAGGGATGTGGCATGTTTCTTTGATGTTTTTGATAGCAATAAAAGGCACCTGTTTCCCGCTCCAGTTGTGTTTTAATTTACCCATGTACCCTTCCCTCCCCTCCGCTGCAAGGGGACCCATACCACTTCCACCAGTCCACAAGGGGTCCCCGACAAATCGATGGCTGAGAACCAACGCTCTAACATATTCATCAAAGTGAATAAAACAGACGACCTCATCTCACAACAAGTGTACAACGAGAGAGGGTACTCACTTAACAATTGTGTAGATGAGGGAGAAGAGCTGACAGAAGATGGTTTGGTTGTCCTCCAGCTCGATGCATATGTTGAAGGATTTTACCCACGCCAGGTTCTCCAGCAGATAAAAATAACGTTTAAAAGTTGGGTCCTTGGGGTCTTCCAAGCCCCTCAGCTGTTCTATGAAGAATAAAAATATGCTCTGCGTCCCCACCCCCCACCCATGGTTTCCATCAATGACATGGTAACGACATGGTAGCTCATCACGACACACATTCAGTACCGTATTTACTCAGATAATAAACACGCTCGCATAACTGGCACATGCCCAAATTGGTCGAGAGAAATCATATTAAAAAAATTCATTTCTGTGCATAATTGGCACACCTGAATGTGCCATGATCAGTTGTTCTGTACCGTATTTGCACGGTTGCAATCCAGCGCCCTCTCATGTTAACTGAAGCGACACAGAGAGAGAGACCGCAGCAGCGCCGCGTGGGCTTGTCGAGTGAGGAAAAGCAGTTGCCTGGGTGTAGAACTAACCTTTGCAACGGCTTGGCTACAACCACTTGCCAGCCGTGCGCGCTTTTCATGGAATATGTAATAGGTCCCTGTCAAGAGTGTTTTGAGTTTCCTGTTTAGAAAACTGTCGTCATTATCACGTTTGCTATCTCATCCACAAATTTATAAGATTTTTCAGCATTCTGACGCAAGCTTTCGCCTTTGCTGCCACAACGTGGACTTGCACAAGCTCATCGAACTTCTATCGCATCGTATCATGCGCGTTGCTCTTGGTCATTTTGACCTTTTCGACCCCCCAATCTTCATGTTGTGTTATACAAACTTTCCTCGACAACATGCCGAACCTTAAGCTAAGCCTAATAAGCGTTTATTGCTTTTCGGTGGGCATCAAAGTTACGGTTTTGTACGGAATCAGCGCAACTCTTTGTCGTGGCTCTACTTGAAGAAAAGTACATGGGTGGCGCTTGTGACATTTGAATGGTGGTTTGCGATTCAATCAGAATATTTTGGATAGGGGGTGTGAGTCCAAGAAATTGAAAGATCGCCACCGTTCAGTGCACAAAATTTCATTTGTGATAATGCACAAGATCAAAATGTCCTGAAACGTAATCAGCAAATTTCCACAATGGCACTTTCTTTTCGTAGTTTTTTCTGTGTTCATTTTGTTGGCAACATAAATTTTTTGTGTAAATTTTTGGAAATTTGAATGTTTTTAAGCACATTGCCTTGCGTGCCTCGATTCTTGGACATGCGAGACTGCATGCTCAACGCGTTATGTGCTAGTGTAGCCTTTGGAGAGGCTTGTTTCAGCTGTAGGCAGATATTCGTGACTTCGGTGACTTACATACAGCGCTTTATGCTGTAGTTGGAAATAAAATTTTTAGAAATTTTACCCCGCGTAATAGGAGCTGAATTTTCTGAAAAAAAAAAAAAAAGTACGCCTATTTTGCGAGTGAATAAGGTAACAAGACACAATACAGCAAAGGTAACCTTATATGATGTTCAAAATGGGGCAGCTATGTACTCGTAGTGTTAACACTAAGGAAACAGCAGAGCCAGGCGCATTCCCCTCCTACTCACCTTTGCTTCTCCTTCCCTTTACTTACTATACTAAAACACATATGTCTATGTATGTTATGCATTCCCCTCTCTTTTTCTTCTTCTCACCCTCACTTACCATTCCCACCCCACTGCTATACTACACATTCAAAGCTATACTATGCACTACTAGTTTCAATGAAACCATAAATGCATGTGACACATGTGGGGGCCCATTGACTAGCAGCATGTGTAAGATGTGCTACATTTACCACATCCCTTTTTGAGAAATTTAGTGCAAAGACAGCCTGCACACTAAAATCCAGAACTCTGGATAGAAAACCGAAACTGCAACAGTAAAACCAGCATGGCAACTGCTTAACGTCTGAACCCAGCTCTGTTGCTATTGTTTGTACAGAATTTTTTCCACCACATGGCAACAATGACTTGCCTATTTTTATTAGGAAAAAGGTTACGACTTAAGAGAATTTTCTATTTAGAATGCCACACTGCACTGGATACAACAAGAAAGAACGGTGGCATACCTTGAGTTGCTCAGGATCCTTGTAGGGAGCCTCGGGCGCGAATACGCGAAAGACATCCGCGATGCAGCAAGCTACAAGCAGCCGAACGTCCTTTGAGTTGTGGTTTAATAAGCCCTCACCCGCAAGGTGGAGGGCAAGCTGAACGTATGCGCTGTTGTCCTCATCCTGGCTCAGGTTCTGGAATGTCTGGGCACACTCCTGCAAACAACAGCATTTCAAGAAAACAACATTCAAGTTCTTGTTCTACAGAAAAAAGAATACCCAGGTGGAGAGGTATACTCCCCTGTGGGCTTGTGAGGAGGATTGAAATAGGAAGGACAGGGGGCTTGTGATGTAATACTCAGCACAAAGGAGGAAAAGAAGGAAGTAGGTAAAGGCAGAAAGTTCAACCAGATGTGCACCTGGTTTGTTATCCTATGCTGGGGGAACGGGGTGGAAAGACATGAAGACACAAAGAAGTGAGCACAGAAAAAAAAAATTGCATGAGCTTCAACAACACTGCTGTGTCCCATGCATTTTCGTATCTTGAAAACTCGATAGTACTGGAAGCAGAATCTCAGGCATGTCATGTTTCCCTGTTGATAGTGAGACACGTTAGGCCTCAATACTAATCACAATACTAGTCAACTAGTGCTGACTACTATAAAAGTATGCAAGTACTTGACATAGAACATCCAGGGCCTGCTGTACAGACTGAGTGTATGATGATTTCAGCTTGCTGACACACAAAGCAAGTCTTAAAAGTGACGGAAGCACTATGGTCCCCGGTTGGTAAAATGCCGATGAACATCTTAAAGTATAATGGGCATAAGCAAGTGAACGTTTCTCCTCCTGAATTTGAACACATTTTAGATATGCGCCAAGCCTTGAAAGCTTGAAGGGAATAAAGCTGCAGTACATGTTTCCAAAGGAAGCATAGTTGCATGTTTGTTGTCAAGTGACACTTGTACCATTGGCATCAAATGAAACCTGAACAGCGACAAGCTTTCGCGATAATATAGTGCGCGCCGTCCAGTTATCACCGTTGATAGAATCACGCATCCTGTTTTGCAGCTCTGCCCATATATGCATGCCTATCCATAGTAATAAGCGGACGACACAGATAGGTATCTATTAACTTCAAAAGAAAGACTCAGCTCAGGAGCTTCTTTCCAATTACACAGGAACAAGAGAGAGACATTCTTTTTGGCAACGGCTACCCCAATCTTAACTGAAGTTGGTTGCATTTAAAGTAAGATGCTAAATTACATTACAGCTGCTCCCTTGCAGCCAATGTGTCAGTGAGCACAAATGCGACAGCAAGCACAAGTAACTACACCATCAGTATGAGCACATACCTTAAGTCGCCGTACAAGGTCATCAGTGCTCAGGTCATCAGAGATGGCTTTGATGCCTGGCGGATACGTGACTTTCGGAGGGTTGGCCGCCATTTCCTCTTCACGGCTGTTGTCCATACTTCGTGTGGAAGCTAGATGCTTCTGAATAGGCCAGCGTCACTGCTTAGCGGCATGCTGCAATGTGAAAGTAGACAATCACCCGAGATTTTAACAGCCGAGCTCTGCCCCATGGTTGCCTACACAGCACATCTTGAATGATAGCTTCATGATTATCTAACCCATTTAGAACCAATGATCTTGATACTGATATGCTCTGAGAGGTAAATCTGACCAACAGGAAAGAGAGAGAGAGAAATAAGTAGTGTGCGTGTGAGGGGGGCAGTGGAAACTACGGTAATGAAACGCTGTTCCAGTGACTCTGTTGACACCATGACTCGGGGCTGCAACACCAGTGGTACACTTCCTAATATTATGAAAACACCCATGCACTGCAACACACACGACTGAGCCTCTGATATACAGCTCCAAAACCTGTCATGGTGGCTTGTAACTATCCACAAAATATTTTTTCTACAATAATTAATATGTTTAGGATTACGAACTGCATCAATTATGGAGTCACAAGCTGACTGCTATATGAGCTGTTTATGATGAGGGCTTTAATAAAGTATGTAAGATTGTAACAGAGAACATACCATTTTTTTTTTCTTTTGAGGTGCTTAAAACGTAGCTTCATAATACTAGAAAATAATGTTTGGGCAATGGAGGGTTAAAAGATGCCTGAAATATGAAAATATCAAAGACAAAAGCATGAGAGAGAGGAGCTCCCCAGTAAGCAAGTCATGATATGTGGGGTTTAACGTCCCAAAACCACTATATGATTATGAGAGACGCCGTAGTGGAGGGCTCCGGAAATTTAGACCACCTGGGGTAGTAAGCAAGTCAAGATAGATCAACTGCAGTGCTTTTGTCATGTCTTATGAGTTACTATTCTTTTTTAAAATTTTATCTGCCATAATCTCTTGGCACTAAAAACTAGTTTTTACATGCTTAAAAGCTCTGGAGTATATATTATGCAATCAAATATCACACAAAAAACATATTCCTAGCGTGGGCATAACTGTACATATTGGAAAAATTTTCAATGTGGTAAAATAAGAGGCTAGTGCCAATTAAGTTAGAGGCCAGAAAAAATAAAAATTGCTGCAACGTTAAAAAAAAAAGAGTGAACATTCCAGCATAATGACATTATTTGGGTCTGTTTTTAACATACATTATAATACAATGAATTATACAATGAAGTGAAAAAAAAAAATACATATGGAGACATTATGTTATATGTGACATTTACAACTAGATTAACTATAACTGGGTTTCAGTTAAGCCAACACTGCTTACATGCCTCAAAGACGGGTTTTTGCTGCACGTACACGTAGCACAGCAGGTTCCAACTGCCACACAAAACATACACTTTTACGTGTCTGGGAACAATGCAACCAAAAAATATAAGTAATTGTCTATGCACGCTGTCAAATGGCATTCCTACATCACACGTACGTAAGAAGTGAAATGGATTGCAGGACAAATTTTTTTGTTGGATGCCGGCATGCTAATCCAACACACTGCGAAGCCACGAAAAGCATAGGGGACATTAGTTGTAGCTTTTAAATGTTGTAATTATGAAATAAAAATAAAATGGACGAGAACAACTAAAGGCCAGTAGACAATCAGCTTACAGCCTTCACACTACACGTGCATACAAAATAATCATCACATGGTGGCGACTTTAATTTCTGAACTCTGGCAAAAATTTGAGGCTTTCACATAACATGGATAAATATGTGAATTCGATGCGTGCTGTGTGACAATCGTCAACAGTGTTGCCTGCAACATGTACTGCCATTCCATATGCAATGTAAGAGGCAATGTCGTGAGATATCTTGCACAAGGTGACTTACAGTATGCAAAAACAATGAATAGAGTGTATAGAAGAGTTGGGGGAGGGGGCTTACACGGCCGCACAGAAATTGAATATTTCGATAACGCGGTTGCCCTTTCGTCACAAAAGACGCTCGCCAGCAACATCTGATGGCAGCCGTCAACCTTATTTCGGTGGTATGCCGCCTTCAGGGCCCACTAACAAATTAACAGGTTGCGCAAAAGTGCTTTTCACTACAGTAAGATCAAACATCGTTGTTGTAGTTAGAAAACGAGAAAGCTACAAAATCACGATATGCGTTATTTTGACAGCTATGGCAGTTTCAGATCCGGCGTCGACTTGACGGAAACTAGGAAGGTGGCACGGATTCTAGCGAGTGGTACGTGCCGAGTGCAAACCTTCTCGAGCGCAGCAGCAAAGCTACAGCACGACTTTGTGCAAGGGCGATGCAGCACCGTAGTCTCCGAGCGCAACAACAAAAACAACAAAACCGTTACGAGCGATCGCGTCAAAACGGGGCCGAACTGTTTTGGGATAGCGGCAAGCAGCCGACGCTCGCAATCCTAGCAAACTACCTTGCACAAAGCATTATGGAATGCGCTTTGCAAATCCGCGGGCCTAAGCGTGCATTTCAGTGCTGCGTAAAGGGTCGACGTAGATAGGATAATGCAAAGCAAACTTCCGATCGTGCCGCAGCTCGGAGCGGGTACCGAACGCAGGGCTTCCAATGCACGGCCTGCAACAAGTAAGTCAGCAGCGATCGTCTCGCTGCACCAACGATATCGTGCACATCATGGAAAGCGCCCACCGGCGATAATCACCGCTGATCCGCTCGAACGGGCATCGGATAGAACGCGTGTCCGTCGTTACGCAAGATTATGCGGATACGCAACATGGAAGAGTCGGGAAGTACAGTGTCTTTTGAAAACAAAAGGAAGTGACCCCGACGTTGGTAAACGAGCCTAGCACGCATGCCGTGCACAATGCAACCGTGACAAACACTGTGATCGTGCCGTTTCACTCAGCGTCACCGATGTCTACAAGACGCGATTTTTGTTTGTTGATGCCCGGAGATACCCCATTAGGCTTAAACCACCACCGCTCACCAAGTAGGCCAATGGTCGCTGCGGATGTTTTGAGTCGATGCTCTCAACTGGTCGGCCTCTTTAAGCTTGATTGTTAGCAGGCACTCGAAGGTCAGCGGCGAAGTAATCATGCACAATAAGACGAACACATTAAATTGTCACTTCCAATGGCGCCAAACGCTACAGTGCTAGCGATGAAGACCGGCAGATGGCGGCGCTGCTGAAAACGTCATGGGGTGGCTCGTTGTAACGATGCAAGCGCCGCCCAGTGTCCCATAAAAGCAAACAATCCATGGAATACAGAGATGGCTTTCCCGTAGAATAGACTTTCATGCTATCTAGCGCTGGCAGCCATCCTCCATGACTGGCAGCCTCCGTGATGAAAGCCATAGAGCTGATTTACACAGACAGAGTCAACATTTTCCCAGAGCACTTGACCGCCATTGGTTACGTTCAGCCTGTTCAACCCTTGACCCTTTTAAAGTGGTTGGTGTGACGTTGCGGTATGCTAGCAGGGACGTAAGCTAACAGCGTGCTGTGGCACTACGTCACATGGTGTTTTCCACAAGTGAACCCCATGGTTACATCCAGGGTTACATCAATGTATTACGAGGCGGGAGTATTTGAATCGCGGTATGATCATTTGATCTGAAAACGTTGGTATCGACTAAGCCGCACTTTTGTCACGATGTGATATAAGTTTCCGGGAAGTGGGCTTCCGATGCGGCGGTTTTTATTTTATTAAATCGAGCGCAAAGCTCTTCGTTTTATGGGGAATATATCATTCGCCGTTGAATGTCCGCGAAATGTCCAAGCACGTTGGCTTCCCCACCGGAAAATTTCCCTATTGCCCCGATCGGCCAATAGCTACGGCGAGCAACAAGAAATGAAAAGAATGAAGATAAAAGTGATCCTCACACAAAATAACTAATATTCTGAACACACCAGGTAGCTTTATCTGTTAATCACGGCTGTTTCTCTCCTTGTTCCTTTGACCATGACCTCCGAGATTGCAAACGCGTGGCGAGGCCTTCGAAATTGCAAGGCTTCAAAGTTGCACGTCTGTGATTTTAGAGGCTATGCCTTAACAAAGGTAGAGTGCGAGCGTCGCCAGAAATTTTTCAGAGGAAGGCCTGGGAGAAGGAGAGAGGCAGGGCCGGTGTGTTTAGGGACGTTGTGTTCAGGGGATTGCAACTTGCAAGTGTTTATTTAACACACTATTTAACACACTCATATGCTCAACCAACGTGCTGAGCGTTCTGATCAGGAAAAATCGACTTCCTTCTTTAGGTACCTGAGAGGTCTATTGATAAATCGTAGTACACGCAGCCCGCTCGTGGTAATATGAGGTTTTGTTGACTCATTTGCATGCTAGATGGCGCCACAAATCTGCAAACTTGAGCAAAGCGCAGAGTTTTGTGCATTGAATGACTCTGGTATAAGTAGCTAGAGAGCGCGAATAACTGCACTTCAACGTGGATACTATATGGAAGGGTAATCAAAAGGCGAAACAGAGACCGTGATAGACGGGCTTCCGTCAAAATCTCGACTTCAAATAGAGACCATCAGAGCGGAGGTAGAGAAATAAATCTCCTTGGGGAATTCAACCGCGCCCTCACTCCTTTTCCGAAATATTTAAATTTTGCGTGTGTGTATATACGTACGTGCAGACATACATGCAGATACACGAACACACATAAAAAGGAGCAGTTGAGTGCCCACCCCTCCCAAACGTACCCCACGCAAAAAGTTTCCAGCAGCGGGTTCCCTATCAAATAGTGGAGGGATGATATAAAGAGAAACAAGTCAACGAAACGTTGCGGTCTCGCAATGAAGGAATTTTTATTACGTATCACTTGCTTATGCAATGAAGATACTATTTAAGCAATCTATCACGACGCTCGGTCGAATCTCAGCGGTGCGATACTTCTGCACGATGCTTTCGCGTCTTGCGCTCCAGCATTGCGGTGGAGTCTACCGCGGGTTCAGCTTGCGATGCTTCCATCACCGGGGCGAACGGGAATGGAGTGTTGACTTATATTCTTACACCGTGGTTAGACCGTGGTTGAAACTTGCCTTGACAGGCTTGATGTCAGGAAAGAAATGGCGTTAGTATGAGTAATAAAAGATGCCCAACCTATTAGGGAACTTGTTCTTGATCACCTGTTAACTGTGGCACATACCCATTTCTTCATCGTCGTCAGCCACTGCTTAAAAAAAAATATGCACTAAATTCCTTGCGAGTGTGTAGCGGATATTACCATTCTACGAAGAACGACGAAGGATAGCATAGATAAATTAATGCTGGCCTACTTCACAAAAATTATGATTATTTATGGCGTAGTGGGTTTAGAAAAGAGTGTTTAGAAATGGGTCTGAATGGCCGCTCTTATAGCTTTCACTGTGACTGTGCTGCACGCTCCGCGCAGGGCTGGCGTTTTTTTTTTTTTAGGGGCGAAGCTCCTTAGGGCGTGGGCTGTGCGTCCCCTGTAGCCTGTATGTAGCCACCTCTAGTTTAGTTCTTGCAGTGTTCACTAGATGGCGGTACCGTCCCCTGTATGTAGCCACCTCTAGTTTAGTTCTTGCAGTGTTCACTAGATGGCGGTACCGTCTCCTGTATGTAGCCACCTCTCGTTTAGTTCTTGTAGTGTTTACTAGATGGTGGTACTTGTAGCTGATGATGAAAAAATGCAAGATGTTATAAACTAGAAAGCGGTACTTGTAGTTGATGAAAGACGCGAGATCTTATAAAATAGGAATGATGTCACATATGGCGCGTGTCATTGGTTGAAGGCAATCGTTCGATTTAGTGCGGCGACGTACGCTAGGGGGAGCGTTGTAATAAATCCGTTCGCTGTTGGCGCGCACTCGGAGTCGCCGGATGGATAAGGCTGCACAGCGGAGAGAGCGCAAGGCGGCAGCAGCGCGCGCTCGCAGACAGAATCCCGATGTGCGAGCGCGCGAGGCAAGGGACATCGCAAGCCATCCATCGTCTAAGAACAAATAAAAGTTGATTTGTGTATATACACACCCAGCGTTTCTCACGTCTTTACATGATGATCGACTGGGCGAATTACATGGAAGATTCACAGTTTACCGATGAATCCCTCCGGAGCTTCGCCCATTCATGATCATTCACCCCGTGAATATGCCGTAATTTTTTTTAAAATATGGAATTTGGGAAGGAGGGACTGGGAGAGCCTTATACATCACACGTGACAGATAGGTCTTGTGCTCTGTCGGCGTCTTCGAATGGTGAATAATTAATTATTTTGTATTTATTTTTTCCTGTGTGGCTGTACACATAACCTTGGTTACTGCAAAACGCTGCGGCGATAATTTGAAAGATTATTGTGCGTGGGAGGACAGACTACAGAGAGAAACATTAAAGCTAAGGCTTTCTTCAATTTTTCACTCCTTGACTTTCAAAGAGCCGGCTGCGAACACGCCTTGCCTAGCTGTCGCCTTTGCTCGACCGAGCGCACACACCCTTGACACGAGGCGCTGATTAAAATTCGCGACGCGACACGATGGCGCCAGTCTCGAGGAATTCTCATCACGTGTTGACTTGTTACGATGTCATTTGTCGCCTATTATTTCTGGGCGCCTGAGCACGGTACGCATGCATGTATTCGTGTGCGTGAAACAGAGAGAGACAAACAGACGGTATTATCCGAAGCCCAGAAACGAAACGAGATAGATAGATAGATAGATAGATAGATAGATAGATAGATAGATAGATAGATAGATAGATAGATAGATATACGATTCGAAGCCCATAAGAGAAGCACAAAATTATATTCTTGATTAATTAAAAATATACAGTCACGCTGGTCGTCCTTCAACTACACCTAATCATACATATCGTTAATGCTTGAGAGACACCGTAGTGATTCTGTCCGATTCTAAAACAAAACAAGAGAAACAGAAAAAAAACCCCGGAAGCATGTAACTTTCAGTAATATGCACGTGGAAGACGTTGGAACAGTTATTTGGCAAACAATGTATACTGGTCACTTAAATGCGCAGGCGACAAAAGCAACGTTAAGTTTTTCAATCAAGCAGCGCCGTCTCTTGGCCATTGCGTAAAGAAACGCCATCATGCCGTCATTGTATACGACCAGGATAATTGGATTTTCGGATGCTGCTGGCAACGTCGTGAATGTGTTGCGCCGTGAACGCAAATATCATGAAGTGATTCAGATACGTTGCCATCGTTGTTCTGAGAAAATGGAATAACCTTATTTGCCAACCAGAAGAGTACAGAACGAACTAGTGGTCGCGCGGAACTTGGAATCAATTAAAGACACTTCGACCGTTACATGGTGGTACACAATGAGAACTGCCGATCGACGACGCAGTGAATACGAATGAGGACGATACAATGCCAACGACTCATCAAAACTTTCGGAATTCAACGTGGTTTGGGACACTTCTTCCGGCTTGTAAAAGACGACGAACATGGAGCACGTTAGCAGGTTACCGCACTTTACGGCATGAGCATAAAGTGAACGAAAAAAAAAACCGCGCGTCTTATGTTTTAGCGCAAGGAAGCACGAGAACGCTGAAAGGACTTGAGTAAACAGTCTGTTTACTTGCGCTAAAACATAAGATATTCAAGTCTACCTACCAGGCATGCAGTTTCATCGAAGCAAACAACTTCTGCGCAAGTTTCACGTTCGCCTCGCCAAGCGGCAATTACGCTTTCCGCTTTCCGCCGCGAATGCACACAATCTGCACGCACGCCACACTTGTGCTTTGCGATGTTTCAAAAGTGTAGCTCCATGCCTCTGTTTGCTTCCTTTCGTAGTTATATACGTATACGCTGATGAAATGAAAGTGATAACACTTTCAACCCTTGACTATTCCGCGGGCAGCAGGTCTTCGCGATAGTTATAACTGTTGTGAACGTAACTGTTGTTAACGTATAGTTATAACTGTTGTGAACGTAATGCGAACTGGCCCCACTGCAGACAGAAAAAAAAAATCGCCAGATTCCACGTACCTGCATAACATCGATTCCACGAATTGATGTTATGCGAAGCATGCGGATAGACGGTGAATTTGTTTAATTTTTTATTGAGCAAGACGTTATGAAGTGGGAGAGATAAACAACAAGAGAGAAGGCAGGGAGGTTAACCAGGCGCATGCCCGGTTTGCGACCCTATGCTGGCGGAATGGGAAGGGGGTCATACAGATGAGAGAGAGAGAGGAAAGAGAAAGAGAGAGAAAAAAAAATGATTGTCAGTTAATGGGCTGACGTGTATGCAGCGGTGGCACTACACAAAAGTTAAAGGTGGTCACGTAGGCCTGTAGTCCTCAAAAAGCACAAGACAGCTTTGACTGCTTTTTGAGCCGACGAAAGGCGATGACGGTGTTCCAGTAGCATCTGCATAGAGAGTGGCCGGTCGTCCAATTGTCGCAATGCGTCCGAAAGCTTCTGTCTTTCAGAGGCAAATCGAGGGCAATGGCATATCAGATGGTCGATGTCTTCTTTGGTGCAGCAGACGTCGCATTCCACATTGTCGGTCAATCCGATGAGGGTTGTATATGCTTTTGTGAAGGCAACCCTCAACCAAAGGCGACAAAGAAGCGAAGCATCACGTCGACGGAGTCGCATCACGTCGACGGCGGTCGAAGTTCCCGTCGAGGGTTTATTTGGTAGAGTCTCGTATGTCTTATGCTTGGGATGTTCCACTCCAGTAGACAC